>CM057846.1:58794152-58815550 GCA_030068395.1 Apalone spinifera | reverse complement strand
GCATCATTTAAAAAGTGGAAATTAAATCCTAGTGAGGAAAATAGAAAGGAGCACGAACTCTATAAAATGACGAGTAAAAATATAATCAGGAAAGCAAAAAAGGAATTTGAAGAACAGCTAGCCAAAAACTTGACAAAAAGAATAGCAAAGTTGTTTTGAGTACATCAGAAGCAGGAAGCCTACTAAACAACCAGCAGGCCACTGGACAACCGAGATGCTAAAGGAGCACTCAAAGACGATAAGGTAATTGTGGAAAAACTAAATGAATTTTTTGCACTGGTCTTCACAGCTGAGGATGTGAGCAAGATTCCCAAACCTGAGCCATTCTTTCTAGGTGACAAATCTGAGGAATTTTCCAGACTGAGGTGTCACTAGAGGAGATTTTGGGATAAACTACATAGTAACAATCACTAGGACCAGATGGCATTCACCCAAGCTCTAAAAAAACCTCAAATGTGAAATTGCAGAACTACTAACTATGGTTTGTAATCTATCCTTTAAATCAGCTTCTGTACCTAATGACTGGAAAATAGCTAATGTGATGCCAATATTTAAAAAGGCCTCCAGAGGTGATCCTGGCAATTACAGGTCAGTAAGCACTGGGTAAATTAGTTGAAACTATAGGTAAGACTAGAATTGTCAGACACAAACATAATTTCTTGTGAAAGAATCAACAGTTTCTGTGAAGGGAAATCGTGCCTCACTAATCTATTAGAATTCTTTGAGGGGGAGCCACTGGATATAGTGTACTTAGATTTCCAGAAAGCCTTTGTCAAGGTCCTTCACCAATGGCTCAAGCAAGGTAAGCGGTCATGGGATAAGAGGGAACGATCCACTCATGGACTGGTAACTGGTTAAAAGACAGTAAACGCAGGGTAGGAATAAATTATCAGTTTTCAGAAAAGAGAGAGGTAATAAGGGATGCCGCTAATTACCTCTCTCTTTTCTGTACTGGAATCAGTCTTATTCAACATATTCATAAATGATCTAGAGAAAGGGGTAAACAGTGAGGTGGTAAAATTTGCAGAGGATACTAAACTGCTCAAGATCGTTAAGTCCAAAGCAGACCATGAAGAAATTCAAAAGAATCTCATAAAACTAGGTGACTGGGCAACAAAATGGCAGATGAATTTTAATGGTGATAAATGCTTTCTAATGTGCATTACTTTCCAATCTCAACTATATGTATAAAAATTATGGAGACTAAATTATCCGTTACCACTTGAGAGAGATCTAGGAGTCATTGTGGATAGTTCTCTGAAAACATCCACTCAATGTGCAGCAGCAGTCAAAAAAGTAAACAGAATATGAGGAATCACTTAAAAAGGGATAGAAAATAAGACAGAGAATCTCTTATTGTCTCTATGTAAATTCATGGTACGCCCACATCTTGAATACTGCATGCAGATGTGGTCACCTCATCTCAAAAAAGATATCTTGGCATTGGAAAAAGCTCAGAAAATAGCAATAAAAATATTAAGGGGTTGGAACAGCTGCATTAGGAGAAGAGATTAAAAAGACTGGGACTTAGCTTAGAAAAGAGACGACTAAGAGGGGATATAATAGAGGTCTATAAAATCATGGCTGATGGAAAAGTAAATGATTTTTTCTTTGCTCCCATACCACAAGAAATAAGGCCCACCAAATGAAATTAATAGGTAGCAGGCTTAAAAACAAACAAAAGGAAGTATTTCTTCAAACACATAGTCAACTTGTGGAACTCCCTGCCAGATGATGTTTTGAAGAGCAGGACTTCAACAGGTTTCAAAAGAGAGCTAGATAAATTCATGGAGGACAGATTCATCAATGACTATTAGCCAGGATGGGCAGGAATGGTTTCCCTAGTCTCTGTTTGTCAGAAGCTGGCAAAGGGCAAAAGGGAAGGAATCACTTGATGATTACCTGTTCTGTTCATTCCCCCGGGGCACCTGGCATTGGCCATTGTTGAAAGACAGGATACCGGGCGAGGTGGACCTTTAATCTGACCCAGATGACTGTTCTATTGTTCTGACTCCTGCGCCTCTCTGCCCCCAACCCCTTCACTCCCCCACATCGCAACCTCTCCTCACCCCGAACCCTGACTCCTCTACTCCCACAACCCAACTTCCTGCCCCGAATCCCCCCACATCTCCAAGGCCTTACCCAGAAAGATCTAAACATCGTGGATAAATCTAGTATGTTCATAAAAAACAGAGGAGGGAATGTAACAGAAGAGGAAGAAGAGAAAATGCTATTGGTTAGATTACCTCAGCATTACCTTAAGTGCTAGATGCCCCCCTTCTCCTCCAATGATGTACAAAAGATTAGCTGGGATATTTGGAAGACAGGTAAGCCTTTAACCATACCAGACACAGCTGGAAGGCGGGGAGGGTATTATGTGTGGGAGTTGTTTAATTTTTCTGGAGAGAGGTTCATCTTTTAAAACACAGTTTGGAAAACACTGGATTGTTTGGAACAGCTTGGCTGATTGAATATTTCAGTTCCTGCTCTTTTCTAATATGTGCCAACATGTGAGAGGAGAGGTAAAACATATGATGCACAGTCATATGTTGCAAATAATTTAAAAATTAAAGCCATAATAAAGAGGATTTGCATATACCATACAACTAGCTCCTTCCATGGGAAACACCTGGAGATTTCTTTTAGACTCTCCATACAACTGGGTTGCTTTCTGATAGAAAGATATTCCTAGCATGCAATTCTTGGGGGTATCCCTTAATATTCAGAAGGTATAACTGCAGCTCTGAAGCAGCCTTTTTGGAACTACCTGTTTGTTTCATCTCACTTTCTTCCAGCTGGTAAGTAATTTTGAAAAAATAACCCTTTGAGAATGTGCTACTTAGAAAAAAAATATTTTTCTTCAAAATGGTCCTAGTCATACTGTCAGTTGACTTCAATAGTTTCCCCTCCTCCCCAATCATAACTGATGGAATGATCAGGTCCCTTAATTAAAAAATTCGTGTCAAAACATAATAATTTGATTCTTAAACAGAAGCACCATTCACTTGAACCTTCAGGCTCAGTCTTGTCCTGAACACTGCATGTGTACTAGGATGTTTTTATAAGAGGGTAAAGTGCAGAGGAAAGGACAGACAATCAAGATAGCTGGCACACCAAATCTCCAGGGAAATACGTTCTCTTGACTAATTGCCATAGTGAAGTCCCCAGCCATCTATTGCACAAGATCCTGTTTGCAGCATTCCCTAACTGGGATGCAGGCTGCTTCAAGAATCATCTGCACATACCCTACTGCACTCTTCCCTCATAGCCTGGGGTCTGAAAACCAGAATGTTACCTGTTTTCTAGAAGCAACTTAATTCTTACTTCCAATGTTGCTTGTCTCAGCAGATCATTCTAATTCAAACACAATGTTCCCCCCCAGAAAAATTTTTGTTCAGTATCCTGTACTGGTGGCAGATTGGAGGAATAATGGCTTGGCTGTTTGTTGCTCAGGGACAGTTGATTAATTTTTTTCTTTTTTTTTTTAAATATTTGGTTGCTTCAGTAACTGTCAAGCACTGAAATTACTACAAAAATATGGTAAGTTCTTTATTTTATTACCAATTTTTTTCTTCCCCATTCCCTGCTTATCAAATATCTTGTGTCTCAATCCCATGAATGCTCATACCACCATCTACATGTTGTTAGTCTTAACAGTGCTGCTAGACTATTCATTGTTTTTAAAGTTTTTCCAGTTACAGACTAACTCAGCTATCCCTCCGAAGCTTTTTAATTACATTAATATGATCCGTTGTGTGTTATTGTACAGCACAATGGATCCCGATGAGAGCCTGCAGGCACTACCACATTACAAATAAAGGATTCAAGTCATAAAGCAATGGAGAAAAGGTGTATCCGCATTTACTACGCCCAGTAATGTGGTATCTGAATATCATTTACACTGGAGAACAACAGGCAAGGCTATTTAGTCCAAAAAAGATGCCCCCTTCTAATTAAGAAAAATGACATTTTAAAAATGTTATTCAATTAGTCTTTTGAGAGTAAACAATTAAGTAAGTTATTTTTCCTAATTTTAGTGGGAATTTCCATATGAAAATCTAACAGGGATCACCATACACTGTCTAGTTGTCTGTATGTTGTTTTTGGTGATTACCCTTCACAGTAAATTGGGTGGAATGCTAACTCAGTGAGTTCCCAACAATCAGAAATTGGCATAACAATTCTTTGGCCCTTATAAGAAATAGCCGTACAAAAGTTGAGACAGCGAGTAAATAAAATAAGAATATTACCTCAGGGTACAAATACTGAAGCATACAAAAGATTAAAAATTAATACTGATATTGAGACACTGCACACTTCTCAGCCATGATGTGCACAAAGTGACATAGGCAGCCCACAAGAAAGAAAGGCAACTGTTGCTCTTGAATTAATGCTGCAACACCCTTGTGCAAGTTTATCATGGCACAAATATTGTCACTTCCAAAAGCCAAACAGCTCGACCATGGGATTTTCCTGGCCTCTATATCTGAATTCAGAAAATGAAAAATATTATCTCTAATGGCAATATGGACATGCTGGAACCTACAGAAGCCAGGTTATCACTTAACGTTGTCATCAAAAAGTCAACCCATGATTGGGAACAACTTGCTGGTGTCTGCTTCACTGCTGCTGTCAATAGCTAAACTAAACAGTGAAGACATTCTGCTAAATGGTTTAGAATAGTTTACCATCTCTTTGCTAAGGGCTGTCATTTTTGTGTATGGACACATCATCTGGAAATTTTCAAATCAGGAAATGCAGTTTTCAGCAATTCTGAGATGTGATTGCTTATGTCTGATGATGAATCCTTTTACCATTGGTCTGGTCAGGCCTGCTAATAGGGACAGGGATGGGAACAAAGGGGGAAGCTGTCCTTGGGCCCAGAGATTCAGAGCACTGAGCAGTGTACTCTGGGCAGTGCTGAAGAGTTAGTGAGGGGGCAGCTAGCCACAGCTTCTCCCGTTCTGCCCAATGTCCCCCCAACTTGCCCAGGGGCCTGGCAAGTCTGTCACCCACCCTGATTCTACGATAGATTACACTATTGTCAACTTTCATGGTGAAGAATGGCTTTATATGTGCGCACTGCTAGATGATGTTTTTGCAGTCTAAACATGCATTTTCAAGCCCATGTGAATTTTTGCATTGTTATAACCACCATGCACAACAGATTAGTCTGAGACAAAGCTAACAGTACACATGATTGCTGCTCTTAACGGCTTAATAACTATTAAATTGTTTAGTTCATTTTTGAACTTCTCAAATCCTTTTGAGTGCTGGGGTTTTTTTTTGGGGGGGGGGGCATATTTGAATCATTGTCGTCACCTGCACTAGTCATTCCAATAACAGTGATGTTTAAATTACATTTTGGAGCAAATAGGGCATAAAAACAAGATCACGCCTACTTGCCCCCATGGATGCAATCTCATCACAGATGCAATCAGAATTTTCTCCATTGCACCCTTTCTCTAAACAGGGTAAAAGGGAAGATTGGCCCCAGGAAAGTAGCCTTGTTATGCCAGCTTTGGAGGTTGTGGAATCTCCAATGAGGTTTTTAGTACAAGGTTAGAAACAACTCTCAGAGACTGTCTAGTTATTACTTGTGAAGCGGAGAGTGCAGGGGTCTGGATGAGATGACATACTGAAATTTCTTATATTCCTACAATTCTATAAATTCTGAGGGAGCATGGGAGGCATTTATGTATATACCCCCCATCTGTCCTAAGACCTAGTCCCCTGCATTGAACTCTTAACCCAAAACAGAAAGAAGGGGCAGATCAGTCCCAGGAAATTTACCCTGTTATGCTGCCTAGGATGTTTAATTACCCAGGACCACATCTGCTTTCCAGGATGATCCTCCTCTTCTTCCTCCGAGATCCCATTTCGTCTCTCCTCTGCCTACTGCCCCTCTAGCTGTTCCTCCTCACAGAAAAGTCTTATAATAGGCAAGCCACAACAATTCTGAATGGAGTCTGAGATGTGGGATTTGCCACTCAAGACACAAATCGACGGTAGCTTGGATTGCAGGCAGGTGGTAACTAGGCGCTGCGTTCAGGCAGGGAGGTACCTCAAGGTGCAGAAAAGAGGCAGCTTGGGGCTGTGTGCGGGCAGTAGGTAGCTCAGGGTCTAGGAGGGGGTAGCCAGGGACTATATGCAGGCTGGGGAGTATCTCAGAATGCAGAGAGGAGGCAGGGAAGGGTTGTGTGCAGGCCGGGTGATTACTCAGGGTGCACAGTAGGTTCCATACACAGGCAGGTTCCTCAGGACGCAGGGAAGGAGTAGCTAGGGGTCACATGCCAGGAGTGCTCCCCTCTAGTCACGGCTCCACAAAGGCTCTGTTGGCAACAGAGCAGGTTGCCCCAGCCTGGCCAGCTCATACCATCAAGTAATTGAGTAGTCAATGAAAAAAACCCAATTGGCTACCCATTAGGAAAACAACCATATTTTAACATGCTTAGTCTATTCCCACTCTGTTCAGCCCATAATTCTCGTGGCATTCACTCACTTGTTAAATTTTCAAACAAAAACAGAGGGACATGGTATGCCAGCAGACTGCAACAAAACCAGCTGTACAGCCCTACAAAATTCTGTAAGCATAAGCTTATCAGGTAGTTGAGTGGACTACTCGACTACTCACTCCGCCCCTTCTCCCCCCCACACCTTGCTGCCTCAGTAGGAGAAGCTGCAAGGGCAGGGGAGAAACAGGAGCCAGTGCTAGGGGGAGCCAGCTATCAGAGGCATCAGGGGGAGGCTGCTCCAGCAGCAGCTCCTGTCCAAGGCCAACCAGCATGAGCTGGGACCAAGACAGCTGTACTTCTGCATTCTAAATGTAGTAAGAGCTTCCGGACTCTTACTACATTTAAAATGCAGAGGCGCAAGGGTCCCGGAGCAAACCTCTCAAATTGTATTGACTATACAATTAGCAAAATACCCCTTCCTTAACATCTTTAAACATTACTGCATAGTCTTTAGCACTATTTACACACCCTTATCTTTTACTTAACAGTCCTATGATTTGTAGCATTGTACAGCTAAGCAGAGCAGAAAAATCAAGATCCTAATGTTTTCTTTTGAGAAGAGAAGTATGAAATGATTATATTATCTATCTCAACAGGGAAAAAAAGAAATAAAATGAGAAGCAAACTCACAAAAAAATATGCATTCAACCCAAAGGGAATAATGAAAAAAATGGAAATGGCAAGTAACATGATATAGATTATTCTCTGAGAAATAAATGGAAGTGTATTAAATTTTTCAGTTAAACATTGAAGACTTTGTTTTTAATGATTATATCTATGTAGAAGGATGTAAAAGAAAACAATTAAGAGGAGAATTTGTAAAATAAAAATTAAAAAACAATGCATTAAGTTTTGAAGGGCAGTTTACGCCCAGACAAAGTTGGACAGTTTTACCCCATTTTATTATTTTCCTTGTGTAGTATATTAAAGGTATGAATGAGACAGTCAAGGAGGAAAAGTTAATAGGTGTTGGAATAAAGCATGTAAGACTTAAATGAATTTTTTTTCAGGTTGAAAATAAATTACTTTTATCTCAAAAGGAATTAAGTATGTTAGAAAGCAATATATGTCAAGTTAATCCTTTGTGTAGTTCTGCTGGTTTCAGTGAAGTTACAATAGAGTTGAGTTGGCTCTATGTGCTCTTCTCAGACCTTTTAGCAATAGCACATCACTGTGGATAATCTGACAGAACACCATTAAAGCAGCATGAAAACTTCCAAGTTTAATCACAGAGGAATTCTGTGCAACTGCACAATGCAGAATTGGCATGGAAATTAATGGTTTTTTTCCACAGAATTTCTTCCCCTCCCTTGAATGGGCTGCAGAGCTCCTGACCATCACTAGGGGGCACTGGAGCCAGCAGAGCTGAGTTCTCAGACACTACAAGGGAAAAGAGGATGGAGGGTTTGGGGCAGCTGAAACACCCTCAAGGAGGCTGCATGAAACAATCTCTGTATAAGCCTGAGATCCAGCATCAGACTGTTTCTCCTTCTGGATCCCTGGGATTTGCGGGAAGGGGGGGGGTGCACATGAGCTATTTGCGGGTGAGGGGAAGATGATGCAGGTGTCTACGCTGAGGGGCACTCCACAGCTGGGTTCTGAATGGTGGTGGGTAGGAGGTGCATGTAAGTGTCTGAGCTCAAGGGGGTCCCCTGTAGCTGTGACTTGTGGGGGTGGGGAGGGGCTGTCTGGCCCACCTGCTGGGCTCACGGAGGGGCAGAAGAGGCCAGAGAAACATGAAGTGAGCTGTTGAGAGTTATGGAAACTCCTACTACTCCTAGAGGAATTTTTGGGGTCTGCATTGCAGGTAGGTATTTTGGAATAAATTACCAAAATAATTGAAACTGGAATGGTTATATAGTGTTATTTTAAAAAATAAAATATGCAGAATTTTAAATTACCAAATGAACATGAATTTTAAATTACCAAATGAACACTGTTAGATGATAATTTAGAATGAAAGCCGTTCATGCTAAGCTCCTTCAATAGACTTTGCAATCTAAATTAATGTAGGTACATGCAAATGTTCTTGTATTACAACATTTAACAACTGGCAGTCATCTTAAAGTCACACTAACCTCAATTTTTTAATTTATCGTTGTTACAAATAACATTTAAAATCCCTGAAATCAAAAGACAAGAAACATTTTATACTTTATGCATTTTTCAAAAATGTTGTGCATATTCTGTTTCCATTTCCTACAATGTTTTTGACTGTCTTTTATACAGCAACAGAAGCCAAACTTTTATAAAAATTAAGAGGAGGAATGTGTGATTGTAAGAAAAAAAGGAAAATAAACTAAGGAGCAGGATCAGTAAAACTGCTACTTCAGATAAGCTCAAACTAATATTTCTGGAAAACATCTAATATGTATTGGTTTCATGACTATAACTCATCTAAAATAAAACAAACATTTCACTGCTCACCTGAGAGAGTGTATAAGCAGTGGATGGCATCTGATCATCTACCAGCAGAATGATGCTATTTAGACATTTAGCTTTTAAAAATATTGGTTTTATAATAATTTTGTTTGCTATATCCAGAATGCCTTAATGTAGGCCAAACTACCCTGAGTTATAAATTTCATACAACTCCTGGAATACTGTTAAATTGGCCCTGCCTACTCACTGGAGCCCACTGAGACCTTATAACACAATTCTATCCCCATACATTTAAAATGTTAGAGGTGTATTTTTGTAATAACTTGAAAGCACTCAGACAACTGCCTCAGTTTAAAAACATTCCACACAGAATGATGCATGGTTTAACAGATTAGCACATTAGACTTAAAAGCATAATCTTTGATGTGGCTATTTTAAGTAGTTTTAGCAAAAGTATAAAATATTTATCCTGTTTTCCAATAAACATAACTTTTGATCTGCTAAATCAGTCTTGCTACATGAAATAATCAGAGAGGGAGGACAATGTAATTAAATTCATTTGGGGGAAATAAGACATTAGCACAGTGCTCTATAAACTAAAAATGATGCAATCACAGAACAACATTCCAACAAAGGCAAATGCACGGAATACAGTAATTTTGACAAACAAGAGTTTTCATTCTATGCCCAATCCACAGTATTGTGCAATCAATTCTACAACTACTGAATACATATATTAAAATGTTTAGAAAAAAACTCAACTCAAAAGAATGTATAGTGTATTTCTATTTGTTAAGTGTTTATCACTTTAATAATGTCACAATGTTTACTTTTAATTCTGAAATTTGAAAAAAAAATCTTGAACGATTTCAAACACCAATATTAAACTTCTTTAGTGTTCTTAAGATACAGCATTAATACATGGGTAGGCAGGATTGTGGTAGCAATATGAAGCTTCAGAGTTTAGCAAGTACTTTTAATTAATTTACTCTTTTTTAAATATATCTCTAAAATTGTTTTATTTGCTAGTGGAATTATGCTGTTTTGGTCTAATGGCGATGGTTTTCCTACTAAAAATTCATACTACTTATTTACAAACAATCAAAATTCCTAATATCTCTTCCCCATCCATCACTGCTACCCTCAAATTACACCTCGCATTATAGCAAAGCTGCTTAATGCAAATGGCTGCAGCTGACCCAAGTTCTCTGTGATAAAAAGATGCCTGTAATTTGACCTATCCTAATGTACAGAATAGAGAGAGATGGACAGCCCCAAGAAATGAAATCATTATGCCCTGCACCACAGAAATGAAGATACTGAAATGGTCAAATGGTTGGACATGCCAACATAGAAAACAAAATGAGACTGTGAAGGGTCTACTACAACTCATCCCAACTGAGGATAAGTTGAAGGCAGCTAGGCTACATTAGTAAGGACATACCCAGTTGAGACCCCTGAAAGTTATATTGTTGAGATAACCTTTACAACAAAAGTGGACAGAAGACAACCAAGGAGGAGGAGGAGAAGGAAGACTCAGCACATGGACTGGAGATCAGAAGACAAAGGACAGGTCTACACTAGGGCGAAGGTTAGCTTAAGGTACACAATCCCAGCTACATAAATAAAGAATTCATGTACCCTAAGCTGAGCTAGGTGCTTTTCTCGCTGCAGGAGGTCAACAGGAGAAATGTTCCCGTCAACTTCTTGCAAGGAGTTACGGTGTTGACAAGAGTACCCTCAGCATTCAATTTAGCGTGTCCCCACTAAACCCATTAAATCAAATGCCATAACATCGATCACTGCAGCATCAATTCTCCGGGCAATGTACACATTCCCTAATTTGCATAGTGGCCAGGCATACAATCATGTGTTTTGGAATAAGGCTACAGAAGTCACCAATCCTGAACAGGGAAGTGACAAGGGGGGGAGGGGGGGAGAGAAAAAAAAAAGAGTTCCTTGCCCATCCTGTGGAAAGTCATATTCTCTTAAATTATGGGACAAATTGCTTTGTTAGCTTCTTGGAAACACATGATACCAGTGTTCCTTGATTTACCTGACAATTAGGTTCCCAATAGAGTCTGAAGTACTGGTATTGATCAATAAAGCTCTAAATGACTTGGTTCTTACCTACATGAGACATGACTTCTCTTTTGATGCCAGCCATCAGAAAATACTCAAACTAAAGTCCC
This sequence comes from Apalone spinifera, assembly GCA_030068395.1. Taxonomy (NCBI): domain Eukaryota; kingdom Metazoa; phylum Chordata; order Testudines; family Trionychidae; genus Apalone; species Apalone spinifera. The sequence continues at coordinate 58,804,461 of CM057846.1, read as the reverse complement.
TGTGATATAAAGAGAAGGGGAACTGTCATGAGTGTGCTGCTTTATATTTTTAAACTAGTCCTTGGACTGAAGCAACATGAAACTGTTGTGCAATGACTACCGATTTACTTATAATTTGGGAATGAAAAGGGAAAAGGGCTTGTAATGCAGGGGAATACTGGTTGGATTCAACTATGGTTGGCAATTTTTTGGCTTGCAATGTAGAACAGCTGCTGGCTTTACTGTTTTAAGGCATGAAAAGAAACTAATGTTTTTTATCTAAAAGTTCTGTAGATCAGACCTAGTATTATTCTTGCCACTGCCCATAAAAGCACCTTGTGAGCAGTCACATGAAACAAACTGCTTAAACTACTAACAAGCCTATCAAAAGCAGAAAAACATGAAATAGACTTGCATCAAAAAGCAGCAACCTTTGTTCCTTGGACAAAAGGGCAGGAGAACATGGTAAAGAATTAGACACTGCCTGCCATACACTACATAGCCACATGGAGCAGAGTATGTATATATTTTGTCCTTTGTCTTTTCTATTTAAAATATTTGTGTTGATATGAAGTCACAGCATGCATTAACAAATACACAACACATTAAAACTTTAAGACAGCTGCAAATATCTTTTTTTCTTCAGTTTCTTTAATTTCTTGCAAAAACCTCAGCCTGGCTATACATGCACTGAGAAGTCACTTTATACAACTAAAGTGTCGTTAAAGCTTGGTTTTGGAGGGTTTTTGTTTGGGAGGGAGGGTTGGTCAGCTGAAGTTGGTGGTCACCTATTTACCATGTGTTGGGAGGGAAGAATTCACAAGTCAGCTACACCCAATATTCTACAAACCATATTTCCCACAATTGTCACGAAAGCTGAATATAATTTAAAGTTTAAGCACTACTTAAGGAGCTAATTTTAGAGTATTCCACTCCTATTCAAAGAAATGACTAATTTTCTCTATTAAAAACTATAAAATAAAGTTATCAATCCTTTTGCTAAAAGGACAGTTTGATAGAAATGATTATTTCATTATATTCAAGTATAGTTTAACAACAGTCTTAACATGAAACTCTGGGCATTAGAGAAGCCTCTATTAATTCAGAGAATAAAGAGATTTATCACTAAAAGAGGTTATCGAACATATAGTTAATTCCTGCAGAAGACACATACATTGGAAGAAAGCTGAATACTATATATTCTACATCAAGAAAGAAGTGTCCATCTGCTTGTCACTTGCCCCTAAGAGGAATAAAGAACACAATCCTGCAGACAGAACTCTTAGTAACATCAACTTGCCCAAGCAGAGTTTGTGGACTTTGACCCAAGCTAACTGAATATATTGAGAGCTTCATGGCTGTAACAGAGTGAATGAAGTAGTAAAAAATTGCTGGGCCTCATTTTTTCCAAAATGTCTGTCCCTACCAGATTAAATCGCTAGAGAGCCCCACCCACCAAGTGTCATGAAAATATACAACCTATTTTAATATTCAAGATTTTAAAAACACCCATGAAAATTTCTTAAAAATAGAATATTCATGCATATCCCAAACAACCCCTACTTCTTTTGCAAACAACTGAACTACTAAACTCTTCAGTTAAAGATTACTCAAAAATCCAGTTCCCTTTCAGCATACACATTTTCAGCTAGATAAAAAGAAAATCGAGTTATATTTACATGAACACGCTGACTTTTAGTGCCATCTGTATCTTTTCATTATCCAATCTTGCTCTCTTGAATATTCTAGAGTGGTCCACAGTTTTCAAAGTAAGAAAAATGGACTATATTTCAAGGAAATGAATGACCAAACAAATGATACTTACCAAAGCAATGTATTTCACAGAGCATTTTTTTTAAATACAATCTATTTTTCTGTTTGCTTTCTACAGCAGTTGGTAGAAATGTTCAAGTATTTCCTATGGGAAATGATACTACATCATATCTATTTGCTTGCAAGGAATACTCTAAGTCTGCAATAATTCACATCTCTCTCTCTCAAAGGCTAGTATCAACATTCATCTAGTTTGGGCTTGCTCCCATCACCCAAATACCAACGGTTGCTAGTCTTCCATTTTATCTTACAATCCAGTTTCCATATTTGTAATTCTATTAACATAAGTGATGTCATGCGTAAGAAGAAACTAATTGTGAGGGAATGAAAGTCAAGACCACTTTTTCACTTTGATTTAAGGACCAAAGAGAAACATACATGAATGTACTACACAAAGCAACACATCTTTAAAAATTACTGTAAGGAAACAATTACACCTGAAAAGCATAAAGAAAAGAAGAAAAATACCAGATGATTATTTTATATGAACTCTTTATAGCAGTTTCTACATTCATGAACTTTACATCCATAAAGAACAAGCTGAATAACTGGAATTAACATACTATGCTTATCAATAACTTTTAAAATAACAAATCATGCATTTTTATCACTTAAGAATAACTTTCCTCCCAAATTCATTGTATTGGTATGCTTATATTTAAACTTCATTTAAAACACTATGTAATCATATCATGCTTTCCTACGGGCAACAGCATTTTTATTACTCTATTTGAACATGAAAAGTAGCCCATCATATATTTTCTGTTGGGCTTAATTATAATTCTTTAATCTACATATAATCCTAGGATTAAAACACTAGAGAAAATTACATCAAGTCACTAAGAAAAATCCACCAGATTCAAATTAAACTGATGCCTATTGCCATCAACTGTGTTTAAGCTATTCTTTTTAAACTCCATGATTCACGGTTTCTTAAAAAGTCTCCTGGATAACTAATTAAATCTGCATTAACTACAATATCTTACAGTGAACAAAATCAGCTTTGACAATATCTGTATTTGGCTTTCAGACAAAGTGACTAAATTTTAAGCACTTTTTCCATTTATTTTGTTCTCATTTGGTTTAACATTCATTTTATTTAAAATACTTTTTGGAGGAAATGGATAATAGTAACTGATAATATTCAGTAAGTAGCATATATGAACCCCTTTATAGTATACCATTTGACTAAACACACAAAAATATCTGCAAGCTGTAGAGGTTAATTTTTTTCAATTTTAGAAAGAGTATGTAAGTGTAAATTCATACTTACAAGTGATGAATAATGTGATCGCTAGAGATTATGCAATTTTATTAAATGTACAATTAATATCACTTTAGGAATTATTTATATTAAGAGTGTTAAGAAATAATCTCTTATATATTTTATTACTAAATGTACAGTCTTGAAGTTTAATAAACTTCCAGAATTGCTTTACTTTCTGATTTAGAATTTTTTTTCTTTTTTAAAGGCCTTTTTCAAAAGTTTATCTTGGTAGTGTAATATAGAAAACTATTCCATACAACTCAGAAACTGCATCATCCTCCCTAACAGATCAGAAAAGTCTAATTTTTAAAGAAACTGGTAACAGTCACAATGAATACATATACAACACTAAGCACTGGCTTAGTAGTAGTAGCAGTACAGTAAAATCTGACTAATTTGCATACAAGAAATGCTCTTTGCATTTCTCAAAGGCTTAACAGCATGTTGCTGTAGTGGTCTCATTAATTTAGATGAGTACTTTCTCAAAATATGATACAGAACACTTACTAGTAAGTTTGTCAAGTATACACCTGTCAAATCAACAAACAAGATAGGTTTTGATACATTATCCTTGCTTTTTGTTTGCCTACTTGATGATTTACACACTTCAGTAATTGGGAGTGGGATCCCTAGTCAACGGAGTATGCAAGATTATAATATACAACTTATTAAATTTTAAAATCTCAAGTTTGACAATTTAAAATATTACATTTGACCCCACATCTAAAGACATCAGACTGTTTATGTTCTATATGCAGAGTAGAACTTTCCAGTAAATGGTCTGATAGTAGTGTGTGTGATAGTAAAGATGTGAAAAGACATTTACTGAAAAATTTAGGTCACTATCAGTATGAAACTATACAAGATATCCTATCTTTTACAGAAACATGCAATTATTTTTAGTAACCCTAATTTTACTCCAAGTAAATATGACATAATTCCCATTAAACAATTTCTAAACTGATTTCTAGGGGTAGTCTCCTCAGAGAGGTATTTGATATATGAAGTGCAAAAAAAGATTATAACAATTCAGTGTGCTGTAACACTTTTTGTATTTTCAAGTATTTCTACATATGTAATTTTTCATTTCTTTTTATGGTCATAGCAGAATTTGCTTTTCTGGTTCCCATTTAACTGCCTACAATTCAATTAAGTTATTTACTTAATCGTTTTGAATTACTGTTCTCTGCATTATTGCCTTCCCTTGAATACTATCACTTGTTTTATTTATTTTAGTATGACTGACAACTCGTCTCTTTTTTTTTTTTTTTTTTTTTTTTTAAAGAAAAACCATGAACATTAGACCATACTCTACCCTCATTTATACCTATGCAATTTCACTGACATCAGTAGGGCTTGATAAGTGCATCTGAGAACAAAATGTCTATTTACTTTTTATTAAAAAGTATTTGACAAAATTTACTCAGATTCTAAACAGATAAGTGCATTTTAAAGCTCAAAAAAGATATTAGGAAAGTTTACACAACAAGTTAATGTATCCTGTTAACATAAGTATAATTGCATAAGCTCTCACTTCTCAAATGTTCAAGTATATGCACTCACATCCTATCTAGTCATCTCAGATTCCCCTCACTCACTGTGGGCAGTTTTAACACTGGTCCTGCAGTTACTCTGTTTACAGGATATCCAGGGACCATTTAAATATTAAAAATTGTAATATATTCTGTGAGAATGCCCCATCTTTGTAACTAGTATCATGACATGATTTTTTAAAAATATTGCAGTATGTCTTGTCAACTTTTTAAAAATAAGAACTTGCACATGAAGTTTTAGCTAATATGTCCTAAAAAGATGAGAATGATAGGTGTACCCTTTGAGGGAGGAAGGAGGGAAAGAATCTAATACTTGAAAATAGAATTTAAGATGGCATTTTTATGATTAAGGCTATTACTCATAATTAGACTCTCATTGCTTCATTTTACAACAATTAGAAATATTCTGCTATCAGAATTCTTTTCACATTTGTTATGTTTCATGTTCTGAGGACAACTGTCCCATTTAAAATCCATTACTAATTGCAATCTATTCAAATGTAAATAATAGATAATTATGTTTCCCATTTCATTAAAATAATTTAAAATACAGGAATCTTTATGAGGCTGTCTAATGAAAAGTAATATGTTTTAAGTTAAAGTCCCAAGTTTTCACAACTTATAAAATCAATAAACATTTGACTGACTCCTAGATGTGATTTTTTGACTAAAGGAAAAACACATTATTTAATTATCTTCAGGGGGTAGCTGAGTTAGTCTGTTACAGAAAAAACAACAACAACAAGTGGTCTGGTAGCACTTTATAGACTAACAAAACATGTAGATGGTATCATGAGCTTTCGTGGGCACAGCCCACTTCTTCAGATGACCAGAGTTATGAGTTATTTAATTAGCAAGACGACCGGAGTTATGAGTTATTTAATTAGCAAGACATTTCACTAGCTAAATGCAGCAGTCTTCTGCTATAGGTTAGAACTCCAAAACACTTACTTCACAACTGATCAATACAAAATGTTACTTTGTTCTCATATTTGAATTATTTTGAAATAGTTCCCTAATGCTACCTAAACATTTGGTAATTGGTTAAAGATGGTTAGCAGTTCACTCGCCAGACAGAAATATGCAATATCAAAAGTAAAGAAAGTTAAAAGTTCTCTATTTCAGGAGGATATTCTCACCAAGTATTGTCACCTCATTAGAAGTGGTGGTTGGTTTTCTTTAACACTACAATGAATCTGAGGAAGGTTTAAGCACTCTTATATGTTTTAAATTTCCCCAAATTTGTTTACCAAAAGAAAAGATTTAACTTGTTTAGGACCCCTTCTTAACAAAATTTCTGTAATCATAAAGTTAGTTTTTAAGATCTAATATGTTAGAGATACAAGATAACCATTAGGCTTTAGATTCTGAAATAAAGTAAGTCTTTCAGTAAAATCATTTAAAACCATTACAATACTGGTTAATTCAGAACATACGTAATCATCCACTTTATCCCATTCATTTTATGAAACATCTGCAGTGCACTGAGATGAGGAGACTTCAGGGCACCATTTTGACTCAATAGCTCTGGAGATGGATGACCATTAAAAGTAGTTGCACTTTGGATGCAGTGCATTTTTGTGTTAGATAAAATGAAAAACTTGAAAAAATGTAATTTAAATTTCAAAGATGTGCGCTTAGGTAAACTAATTTTTTAGACTAACTTACTAAATAAAGTATGCATGCCAAGAACCATACATAGATTGAAGCATGTAAGAAAAGCTTAATGTATGAGAACTTACGCTCTTACATTTGTTGAACAATTTTAGAATTAGTGTAGCTAATAAAACCTACGCAAACATTATCTGATAAGATAGATAAATGCCTACAAAAGCTTTTAACGTGTTTAGAACATTCTAGTTTACCTTCAGAAACTAGGACAACTTCACCAATAACAGTGAATGAACATTTACTTCCTCAGGTACTTAAAGGACAAATTTTCAAATGATTTATCAGACACCAAGTCAGAGCTATTGATATTAGAAAAAGGATTTTAAAATCTTCAGTTTCCTGAAGTGTTACTTTTATTTCTACCAAACATCACCTCATCCATTCTAAGAATAATTCAGAATTCCACAAAATGAGAGCAACTAAGGATATAAAGAATATTATCAAGTAACATTTACCATATAATCAAGTAGAATAATAAAATATAGATAAAACCCAAAATTAGAGTGTCTGAATATCTTCCTCCACTGTTTTTTTTAAACTATACTTTGGTGGATTGGATTCACTTCACAATAAGCAATTGAGAGTCAAGAAAAATACTCAGCAACTGTTACACTACACTTGATGTTATGAAAAATGTTTATATTTATATTCAGCATTATAAAAGTTAAATTATAATTTATGTTGCCATATAAATGAAATATCTTACATACTTCCAATTATCATAAATGTAATATTAGTTTAAAATTTTATTTTGGTATCATTATTACACTAGTTAAAGGTATTTCTGCATAACTAAAGACTAAAAAAATTACACTATAGTAAACAAACATAAGACACTTCAAGAATTTTGTGAAATTTCTGATTTTTCAAGTCAGTATAACTTTAAAGGGAAAGATTTATGAAAAAATATTGGAAAGGCCCTTCTAAATTTGAATTCTTGTAAATCTATAAAAGATCTCAAAACATGGAAAGATAGTATTGTAAAATGTACAATTTCATTCCTTTATGCTAACAGATTAATCCTTCCCCCTTAATGAGCTTTTTTCTTGCCCAAGAATAGTTGATGTGATTTAATTTTCAAAACTATGAGTCACTGGAAAACTTTGTGATTTCTTCCAAAAATCTGTAACCACAAGACTATCCCAGTCAACAAACTATTTTACCATAGTTTTTATTTCCATTTATAATAAAGGTACAAATTATTTGTAAGCACAGGCCATTGAACACAGTAAGCTATAAGAAGGCATATTAAATGTCTAAAGGGCAAAGGAAGATATTTACTGAAAAAGCTTCCATACAAATTCAGCCCTCTTATCTCCGGTAGTGGATTCCTGGTATTTAAATTTTAATTTACAATTAAATATAAAGGCTATAAAAATAAAGCAACTGTAATGTAAAAATGTAATAATTTTTTATAAAGATATCCAATTAGTATATTAAGAAGTTATACTAAGAATTTTAAAATTTAGATGTTTTAATGAGAATTAAAATATGCAAAACTACACAATCATAAAGTAGAAGAATTGACACCATGATAAGTAAATATTTAGAAATTAAAAATTCAGGTGGAATCTGTACCAGCTATCATATTGATGTTAACTGACATACATACATACATACATACACACACACACATACACACACACATATATATATATATAAATAAGGAGTCTGAGTGTAATTAAGATTCTTTAAAAACAGAAAGTAATTTTTCAAGAGATGTTATAATTACACAGCTATGGTGTACATATAACTATCCCTTTCATTGTCCAATTAAAAACATATTTTGGACCTGTTCTCAGGTTAAGATGCTTTGCACTGCTTTTCAACAGACAGATATATGTCCCCCATAAAGCTGAAAGTACTCAAAGTGAAAATTATGCAGTTAACTTTTTACAAGATGGCTATGAAATTTTGTTACATAATAGCCTTTAGGTCACCTTTCAAGGAATTCAGAACTAACAGAAGACTATTATATTTTATATTAATGTTAGACTTTCAAATTTCTGCAATATCCATTCCAAAGTCATTTCCAAAACATAACATTTTAACTAATACATTAAGAAAACGCTCCTGAATACCTGCTACACACAAAAGAAATGCTTGGATCCAAACAAATCTGCAAATTTATCCCTATTATGCTGCATTAATTTATCATACAAAGGTCAGTTTAATGTCTTTATCTTAAAAAACCCGGACCCACCCCTGTGCTTTGAACAGAGGTTCTGCATAGGTGATGATAACTATAAGAAAAGAGAAGCTGTCTCTTTAAAATGCCCTGCTCTGTCCCTGTTCCCACGTGGAACCAACATCAGCAGCACTTTCGCATTAACTTCAATGTGATGCAAGATGAGGCATCATTTTATATAAATAAAACGAGAAAGCTGTAGAATACATTCTTTATGGGACACAAACAGGTGAACTAAGCATGCTAGTGAAATCACAAGCCATCCCCAGAAGAGGTATCCTTACTCTGCGCCCTCTACGCTAGAAGAGGTGCCTTTACTTTTTCTCTATGAGGTAATGTTCCAATCCAACACTACACTGAAGAATCCAGTTTAAATAGAGGAGGGAGTCACAAGTAAAATTTGAATTTCAAATGCAACGAAAATGTACTTTATAAACCGGAAAGGTTTACTCTTTGCTTCACACATCCTAATTAGATCAGGAAAGTGACACTACAAAGACATTATATTCCGGCCAAAAATAAGAAAAAGACAAACCAACCACACACAAAGAGCATTAAAAAGGAAGCTATAAAGGAGCAAATATAGCATTTATCTTATCTAAAATCACTCCACATTACCCCAACGTTATGTAGTTTCTGCACTATCATCTCACCCTACCTCTCTCATCTGAATGGGCTTTTCACGTTTTCTCATTGTCGGTGGCGAGTTATAAGAAGCTTTGCCTTTCCAAAGAATTCATCAACAAAAAATTAATAAATATTAACTCCTTGCTCCCTGAAACGTTAAAAAGGACATGCGAGGACTCGGGGTTTATTCTGTTACCGTTAGGAAGAAGAGGGGGATTAGTCCCGATTTTTAAGTATTTTTGGGAATTTTTTTCTAATTTTTATTTTGTTATATGCCTCAGTTCTCCCTCCATTTTGGTTGTTTATGATACTGACAACAAGCTGTCCCTGCTCTCTCTCTCTCTCTCTCCGGATCTCTCCTGCTTTCAGTTAACAAACCCCTCTCCCCAATGCAACAACATACAGCACTAACTTGGAATCACACTTCCCTCTAAACATGCTCGAATGGGGAAAACCAATGGCTCCGGGGCGACTCAGAAGGGGGGAGAGCACATAAATTCGTTTCTTTATTATGAAAGGAAAAACTTTAGTCCTCTCTCCCCCCTCCAAAGAAAACGAAGGAAAGGGGGGCTGAGTTCCCCAAAGTGGCTCCAGAGTCCCCCCAAAGACTGAGCTGCTTGTTTCTTAGAACACTCTCCAGAGAGAGGGGTCCACCCGGGAAATTTCTGTGCAAAATGCGCCTGGTTTGATAATTTGGGTGAATTTATATTAATTTTTCCCTTATTTTTAGGCAACACGGTCTCTAATGTCTTCCGCTCCCTCTCGCTGCTGTCACTCTATTCACAGCGCAGACCCTGGAGTAGGAGAGGGTTGCTAGAAGATGGGGGGGGGGGGTTAGAAACTTTTGCAAAACTTTTCAGAACTCCCCAGCGGAGCTAGGGGGTGAGGGAGAACCCCTCTCCCTCCTTAAGTTCCCCGGGCAAACTTCTCTCCCTCTAACTACTACGGTGCAGGAGGAAGGAAGGGGGGCTGTAAACTAAACTCCCAGGATATATTTTTATAAAATACATTTTCCCGGCTTTCTATTTCTCTCCCCTACTCTCTGCCTTGGGGTGCCGAGAAGGATGGTGGGGGGCAGCTCCGTGATGTGGGGAGCGAGTAACACAAACTTTTCCTTGCCGCTGGTTGCTGCTCCTCTCTCCGCTCCCCCTCCTCCTTCTCCTCCTCCCCCTTCATAATTTAAATAACCCT
>CM057846.1:58766165-58778250 GCA_030068395.1 Apalone spinifera | reverse complement strand
GAGTACTAGAGAAGATACTCATGGACAAAGCCACGGTAATCTTGATAGCTCCTTCTTGGCCAAGACAAACGTGGCTTCCTTACCTCCATCAAACGTCAGTGCGTCATCCGTTCCCTCTGCCCAAGACGCACGACCTTCTTTCCCAGAACAATCAGCGCCTCTTTCACCCCCAGATCGATCTTCTGGCATTGACAGCCTGGTTCCTAGTTGTTTCCAACAAACAGAAATGATCTGTTCACAAGAGGTCAAACACATTCTTCTACATAGCAGAAAATTATTCACAAGATCCACTTACCTTCACAAATGGGCATGGTTTTCTGCATGGTACTCGGCAGCATATCTGGACCCCTACTCCGCGCCCATTCACTGGATTCTGGACTACCTCATGCAGCTCAAGAACTCTTCTCTCAGTTGTGCCTCCATTAAGGTGCACATTGCCACAATCACTGCGTTCCATCACACTGTGGAGGGTTATTCCGTTTTCTCTCACCCAATGATGTGGCGCTTCATGAAAGGCTTGGTTAATCTTTTTCCACACCACACACAGCCAGCGCGGCCATGGGACTTATAGCTGGTTCTTAATGCGCTAACGCAGAAACCCTTTGAGCCCCTAGCCACATGTGATTTGCGCATCCTCACAATGAAAGTTACCTTTCTGATTGCCATAACCTCCGCAAGACGGGTTGGTGAGCTGGCTGCCTTATCGGCTATACCCCCATACACAGTGTTTACCGATCAGGGAGTCATCTTATGCTCTCAACCCACTTTTCTTCCGAAAGTGAATTCACGGTTCCACATCAATGAGCCAATAGTACTTCCCACTCCAGATGGGGCAATGGCAGCAGCAGTGCTGTCCACAGCCGCAGCACGATAGCTCCGAACCCCCGTCCTTTCAGGGGCTACTGCTGCGAATTCACCTACAGTGGAGCACCCACGGGACACTGCTTGAAGAAGAAGAAGAAGTTACTCACCCTGTGCAGTAACGATGGTTCTTCGAGATGCGTGTCCCATGGGTGCTCCACGACCCACCCTCCTCCCCTCTTCAGAATTCTTATTTATGTCTTTCAGACCAAGAGGATCAGGAGGAACTGGTGGGAGCTGGACTGCGCGCATACATACAGCGTGAAAAGGAATGAGCCGCGCTTCGCGCATGCGCGGTCCGGCAGACTATGGCTGGAAAAGTTCTCCGATCTGTAGCGCTGGGAGCCCGACACCTACAGTGGAGCACCCATGGAACACGTATCTCGAAGAACCATCGTTACTGCACAGGGTGAGTAACTTCTTCTTTCCTCCCTTTTGGGGTTCCCTTTGAAAAAAGGGACAAAATCAATTCAATTCAGATCAGCTCACTCTCTCTTAGCCCATCCCTGTTGTTTTCCCTCCCATAGCATCGCACTTTATCTCAACTTGTCTAATGGATTTTTTTTTCCCTGAGAGGAAGACTGGCTTGGCCTTAGTCTTGTTCAAAGAACTTTGTTTTCATCTGTGAGTACTGAAAATCACACATCACATCGTCACATAAGATCCTGCATTGTTTTTCCTCCCTTGTGTTATTTTCTGCCCCTCTTCTAGACCAGGACCAAGCAACAGGTGTTGTGGTTGACTTGCCAACCAAAAAACAGTAGTCCAATATTACAGAAGACAACAAAACTGTATTTTACCCATCTTTTTATCCTGTCTCTCCACCTTATCTCTGTCAAGAACAGGCTAAAGTCAATGTTCTCTATGCATCAGAACTGAAAGTAAAATGAATCCTTTCCTTTTCGTTGAAGAAAGTTCATTCTGAAAATTGATTTTGCCTCTGAAAGGAGCAAGTCAAAACCTTTAAAGCCTAAGTCCCTTTGCGTGATAACACTAGTTACAAGAAGAATGCTTGTTTAGCTTTCTTATTCTTTTTTATGTTTAATAAAAAAACTTTTAATGTGAATGAATACTTTAGGGTGTTTGCCAAGTAACTGAGGCTATGTCTACACTACGGAGTTTTTCTGAGATACTAGAGGTATCCCGGAAATACACTGCGTGCAGGGAACGTGTCTGCTCTTCCAAAAAATTTTTCAGAAGAGCAGATGTGCTCTTTCGGAAGCCCTGTATTCCTCATTTTATGAGGAATAAGGGCTCTTCCAAAAGAGGAGGTTTTTCCCACATTTAGCCCCACGTAGATGGGACAAATATCGGAAAAGCCTCTTCTGAAAAAATAATAGGAAAAAGGTACGCAAATTGTGGTTCTCAATTTGCGTACCTTTTTCCAAAAAAAACCCTAACAGTGTAGACATAATCTGAGTAAAACGCCAAGATCTCTGTTTAAAATGACCTAGAACCTACCTATTACTATCTAATGTTGACCAGCAGAAAAGTTTAATTTTAATTTTTTCGGTCTTTAAAATCAATAGCTATAAAAATATTAGGTCTATCCCCAGCCCTGATACTAAGTCTGTTTATTTTATGGATATTTTGTATATTATTATTATTGCAAAATGGTCTTCAAATTAATAAATGGTGACAGACACTATTCCTTGTCATAACATGTAGAAATTAATTGCTTATTTGAAGGACATTGCTGGATTAAATTATGGTTAGGCTTGGCACAGTGTGATTTTAAAAAATATGTTTAATAGTGTGTTTAATTTGTATTGATTTTAAATTTTCACAGTTGTGCAAAATTATGGGTTTTAAGCATTTTTTGTCAATTTGACTGTTCATGGCTGCAGAAGATTATTGAGGAGTCAGACAGTAATTATTTAATAACAATAAATGTTGAGATTCAACAGTTAAAGCTTTATAACCATTACAAATTAACATCACATACACCTACTAAATGTCTTAAATTAAGTTCTTGAGCAGCATTTTCCTTACTTTGCCTGTCTGTACATTTTGATTATTATCGATGGAAATAGTTTGTCAGTTTGTGTGTTCATTGAAATTGATGATTACCAACATCTGCTAGTAAAAATTTAATCCTTCCAAGACTAATTATGATGTTTTGTTTGTGCCCTGTACTAAGTGCATGTGGACACTTGTATTGAATTATTTGGCTATATTTTTTTATACTAGTTTCTCTTCTTTTTGATTATTTTTGATTAAATCTTTGTAGTAGTGCTCATTTTGTGCCAGGTTCTGTACAGAGATAAGAAGCCAAACATTTCTTATCTAGTAGTAGTTTGCACTTTTGATAAAATTTACTTCTTAATGCAGCAGGTTTGTAAAGTTCTCAAAAAAATTAAGGACCTATAGATTTGGTATTACAAGATGTACTGTATATGTATTCAACCAATTTAATCTAATATAACAAGCCACTTTTGATCTGTTTACTTAAGTCAAATTAAGTGACATTAATGAAAATATTTAGTTAAAGGCATTTCTTTTTATTAGCAGAACATTATGTAATTATTGAACAAATTGTCTCTAATGTAATAATCTTGAATTAAGAGCTGCATTGTCAGTGTTTGGAGATATCCCACTGAAAGGAGCTGTGATCTGCACAGCTCATCTAGAGGGTACTTTATGGAATGATTCATTCATCTTGTCACTGTCGGGTAATATCCTGGAAAATGCTTTTACATTACAAATGGTGCGTGATAAGGTCAAGAATGCCAATGTGAAAATGAACCCAAAGAAATGAGCTATTTCAAGTGCCCAGATCACCTTTTCCAATTGATTAGTGAAGCAGGAATTTTGACACAAAAAGAAAATTGAGGCAATACTGTCTGAGATGTACTGAATTTTCTATGGCTCTGCTGCTATTAAATATTTTTCTGGGTTTGCTAATAGCACAAATCTGTTTCCTAAGTTAAATGAAAAATAAACTGTGTTAAGTGGGCATGTGTGCAGTTTGGCATTTGCAGAGTTCAGAGATGCTGCCCTTTATTCAAAACCCCTTATGTATCTGAAACAGATGTTAATGCTTTCAAACTGTGAGCAATTTCTCTGCAGCCCAAAAACATGAGAATAGCTGTAAAAAATAGTCCTAGTAGAGCAAGAGTGTCAATTCTGCAAAGATAGATTATTACACTATTCGAAAGAAACCTGAAGCAGTAATTCCTTCCCCATACTGCTTTCCCCAATATTTTTATGGGAGAGTGGTGAAAGTTCAGAATGGATCATGCATTTTTGTAGTGACTCTTCAAATCTGAGATTGCTGTGGATATGCTTAGAAATGCATGTGAACAGTCTGACTGGGAACCAACAAAAATTGTTTATCCTGCACTGCTTAACCTAATGGCCTGATGTTGACCCAGTTAAAAAATAAGTTATAGGTGAGGGACTCGTAAAGTTTTATATTTTCAAAAAACAGATTTGAGGTGCCTGATGGGCTATACATAGATCAATTTTCTTTGATAGGTGGAAAAGAGGGGTCTTTACTTACATCTTTAGCAGGCATTACACACCATGCAATTTTTAGGACCGTTGCCTTATTTTGTGCTGTGTCAGGATTAAATTATTCATACTATTTTCACGTCTATTGTGCAATGTGTTAGACCCCAGCAAGCACCCCTTCCTTGCCACCCACTAGGACAGCCATGAGGAAAAATCCAAGATTCTGTGTACTGGATTCCCCAAGGATATTTACGCTCATGTAGTCTGAACATAGTCCAATCTCTTCCTCAATCTTGTGCTTCCTAGGAACAATCTTGTGGCATGGACCTTCTAATTGGCACCTCCCACTTCTGAGTATTGGAACCCACTGTCCAGCTACCTAGTCCCTATAGACACAGAGCTGACTGTCAATTTCCCCAAAGCTCTATGTCAGATCGTGTGATGCTTCTGGTTTACAGTTCAACTTGCTTAGAGGCATGAAGCAGTGAAGCAGTCACCTCTCACACACGTTTTGTTCAGTCTATCAACTTTATGCTCTTGACTGAACTGATAAAGCACAGGAGCCTGCAGATTATTCAACACAATGAAACTTCCGAAACACAATGTCCTATACTAGCTCATCCTACCCTTGGGTGATCAGCTGTGGTCTGGCAGGCAGGTTCCACTGTCCCCTTGCCTACCCTGCCTTTGTAGCAGACTCCCTCATTTTACTCTGGTGCAAAATGGCTCTTTCCTCCAGTTCCCCTCTATGAGGCCCGTTATAGGCCCCTGCTGGGGTCACCTGGTGCTTTTGTTCTGCCATTTGGTAGTTTTCCATTGCTCCCAAACCCCTTCCCTCCAAATAAGAAGTTTTTCTTCCAGGTAGAAGCAAATCTATTGTCCTAGAGAGCTTTACTTTGAATAGAGGACAGCCGAGTGCTGAATTAGGATTGCTAACTGTCCCAACCAGATGAACCAGACACCATTTGCCACAAAGATTTAAGCTGTGCACAAGAACACCCCTTTTATTTTAAGCATTACAGCAAAGCTGTAAACGAGTTTTGAGGCAGATTTTTCACATCCTAGAGAAGGATATTGTCCATAAATTTCCAGTAACCCATAATAAAAATAATTCCATAATTTACCTTTTAAAATAGCTTCCTTTTGTAAGTACTAAAAAGTCTAGGAAAGATACTCAGTTGAGAAATTTCTTTAAACAAGCATTTAAGACTAATTTATCCATTTTATTGGCTGTTGGCTGAAGTGGCCATTCACAATTAGAAATCTATGAAAATGCAAGTTGACTTAGAGGACTGATGTAGAAACTAGTTATACTGTGAAATGCATTGCATCTTGAGGATACCAGCTTGCAGAGTTTCTTTGGATTTCTTCACAGATACATTCTTCTGGTTCCATCATTTCCTGGTGATTTAAGCTGAAACAATGCTTTTTTTGTTCCTGATCACATGGTTTCCATTAAGAGGGATCTTTGATTTTGTTTTCAGAAAATCAGAAGCATGCTTTGATTAAAACTTAAATAACTAACTTTTAAAGTTATTTTGCAGAGTTATTAATATACCTTCCTAAAGGAGAATTTAGAGTGCCCACAGGGCTTGTAAAACAACAAACAAGCAAAAAAAAATCTTTCAACAGAGTCATTCCCATTAAATTTCTCTCCTTTCTCCTTTGAAAATGTTGTACCCTAATGAAACTTCTCACTGTACTGGGTAACCACCTTTATTTCCCTGAACTGGTTTTGATTTATTGTTGCTTGTATTTGTATTCCTATGCTTATAAATTCTAACTAAGGCCCTGACTCTGCAATGGTGTACTCATACCAGTAGTCTTTATTCATACAGCTGGTCTCATCAAAGCTGATGGTACTACTTGACTGAGTAAGAATTACTAATGTGAGTAATAGCTGCAGGATTGAAGTTTTATTTATGATTTTAGTTTATGGTCATAAAAGGAATGCAGAAAAATAAACCTAGCAAAAATATATATTTAAAAATATATTTATAGTTCAACATACAAACATGAAAAGAAAGCTTGTCCTAGGTTCTAGGCACCCTGACAAAATTAAAGTGCCTTCCAATTAAGAGAGAAATGGCAATAACAAGTCAACAGCGTTTCTCTGCACCAAAGATGCCAGTCCACACGGCCAATATTTCCCAACCTTAGTTCCTGCAAAGCCCTACTCTCCCACCTCACACCCTCACCTTTCCCTCATATTTCAATACTCCCTAATTTCTGACCCAAATAGATGAGCATTCTGCAGAATCCTATAGGTTAATCTAGGCTGTTTTGGAGAGTAAATTCCAAAACCATGAATGGATTCTCACAGAAAATATTCTACCAGCAGCTTCCTCTCTAAAATGCTGAGAGAATTCCAGCTCTAGCACCTCTATGCATCTCTAACATGGCAGGACCACATATGGAGAAAGATAATTTCTCTGATAGGGATGGATCAAATAATTGGTGGTTTATGGTACATAAATGAGGCTTGGCAAAATTTACATTTATTTTACAGTTAATATTTAAACCTTTAGATTTTTATTAACTACATTTTCAAGTTGTGGAAAATTATAGGGGAGCAAAAGATAATTAATGAAAATAGACACTGAGATTTGAAAAGCTGATGCTTCCAAAATAATTTATACACAAAGTGTCAATATCACAGACCAAAATAGATAAAGTAAATAATGATAAACGGGCTCTGTTAATGCCAGCATTACATACATATTTTTTAAAAAATAAAGCAGGACTTTAATAAATTCTCAAGCAACATTTTTCAAGCTTTGCCTCTGTAAATTTCAGTCATCATCAATGGAAATATTTTTGCCAATGTGTGTGTATACAAGATAAATGATATTTACCCGCATTTACTTAAAACCCCCCCAAACAAACGAACCCTCCCAAACCTAGAAAGTTTAGAGCTTCACTGAAATAACTGGCCACACAGGTCCAGATGCACAAAGGTATTTAGGTATTCAGTGGAAGTTATGAGCATGAATACCTTTGTGGATTTGGGCCACAGCAAATTGTTGGACTTGAGTAGGGAGGAGAAAACACTATGCTTCTGTAGGGACTTACTACTCTAGAAGCTAATTATTTGGAAGTTATAGGGCTAAATAAAGTGACCAGGATACAATAAACAAAACAGGGTGTGGTACAGGGACGGGGAGATAGACAATAAATGGAATAGTTAATGAACTTTTCAGCCTTTAAAATACATTATTTTTATTAAAAATGGAATGTTTTTTCTTTAATTAATGTGTGTGCAGGTAATTAAATTTCACTTTAATTTCACTGTTGAAGCCATATCAACCACATTTATATTAATTTATAACCAGCTGCAAAGTACATATAGTTAAGATACAAGTGATATAGAGCAAATATTTCTCATAGTTAATATGAAAATGGACTTGTCTGTAAGTACCACCACACACTGGTCAATTCCAATAAAGTGGCTTTACCGAAATTGCTCTCTTTAAATCTAGCTCTAGTCAATGCATTTGTTTTTTTGAATGCATCTGGTGACTTTTTTGTGATTTTTTTAATGAAGGTTGGCTTATGCGTTTCATTCAGAAGCCAACTATCTTCAAAGCCAACTATCTTCAAAGATGCATATCTAGGCTCCGATCCTACAAACACTTGTTTCTTCTTTGTGGCGTGTCCCTGTGGGTGCTCCACCGTAGGTGTCCGGGGTGCCGTTGTGGGAGAATTTAGGTAGCAGTGCCCTCAGTAGGCTGCGCACATGGGGCAGCTGGCACACACCGGTGCAGCTATTCTGCAGGCACAGCCAACTGTCCCTTCTGTTCCTTCTCTGCAGTTGCCAGTGTCAATTTTATAGCTTCCCTCATAGTATTTTCAAAATGTTATTAGTGTTAGCATTAGTGTTGTTTGTTGTTGTTTGTTAGTTTGTTCAACTATTATAGTTAGTTTAAAAAAAAAGAAAAAAATGTTTCTTTTTCTAGTGATTGCTCATAAGCATTCCACATAGGTGTGTGCGCACAGTGTGCACTCTTCGTTTGAAGTTTTTTCCATTAGCATTACCCTTTGGGCCAGTAGAGGAGCCCCCTGAAGTGGCGCCGCTATATCGGCTAATATATACTTGCTGGCCCTCCACTCCTTACCACACATAATGGTTGTTGGAACATGCTGCATTGTTGCTCTGCAAGTGCTCCTTAGCCATTATCACTTAGTTTAGTTTAGAGTTGTCTTAGTTTAGTTTAGAGTTGCTGTTAATCATTCGTTATCTTCTGTAAATAGTTCCTAGTTCTGTTCTATGAAGCTGATTTGTTCGTTTGTAATTTGTTTACTTTTTTCATTGTATCCCTCTGTTACATAATGGTCATGCCAATTCGCTTTCAGAATATGATCTGAAGAAGTGGGTCTGCCCCATGAAAGCTCATCACCTAATAAATTATCTTGTTATTCTTTAAAGTGCTACATGACTGCTTTTTTTAGTGTTAAGTAGTTCGTTCCGGCATGCGGGCTCACTTTGTTCTCCCAGCACCTATGGCGGGGTATGCCCAGGCCCCAAGGCTTCAAGTCCCATGTCAAGTGCTCGAAACCTATGCCCTGTGGGGATCCCCATGAAGCCTGCCTAAAGTGCCTTGGGGAGGCCCACTTTTCAGAGTCCTGCAAGATTTGCAGAGGATTCAAGCTGAGAACCAAGCAGGAGTGTGAGTCTTGCCTTAAAATCCTACTTGTGGAGGCAGCTCTCCATCTGGCACTGGCCTCAGACCCCGCATTAGCCACACAGAGTGCATTGGCCTTCGTGTGTGAGGCACCCGACCAGTCTAGGGCCTCCCCGACACTGAGATGGTGGCAGCAATGCTTTCAATCCCTGGTGCTGCAGAAGAAATGGAGGCCAAGCAGGGACTGGTCTCTGTTGCGGCACATGCCAACAGTGCAGCCTCAGGAGGGACACAGGGCACCAGTGGGCTCAGCTCCCAGAACCTCGAGGTTGGGCAGACTTCATTCCAGCCTGTGCTGGGACTCCAGCCCGGCAGAAAGCTTCCTGGAGCCACTGATGCCGGATACTTTTGAGGCTGCAAGGGACCGAATTGAGGGGACTTCATCCCTGACCCAAGTGCTGACCTTGCAGAAAGAGAAGGACTCTCGGTGGCACAAGGCTAAGGTTTCGGCCCCAAGTGCTCCTACCCCAACCCCAAAGGAGCATCACAGATCCACCCTGGTACCATCAACATTAACACTGGCACTGCCTCTGCCAGCGGCGCCAGCACTGTTCCTGGTACCATCACAAGTCCCAGCCCTGGCTCCAGTGGCACTGCCACCGACTCTGGCCCTGGCTCTGGCCCCGGCACCAATCTCTGTGCGCAATTTGGTGATAATAACACCAACACCAACACCAGCACCAGGGCCCTCCACGAAATCGCTGCCGACTCTGGCTGGGTGCATGGCACTGCCTTTGCCACAGGGCCAGCCATCGGGGCTCCCTATGCATGCTGCCTCCTCCTCAGCACCGTGGGAAGTCCGAGTCTATAGCTAGGCACGCTCCCAGATGTAGGTCGCCAGCTGCCACCAGCAGGGCAACGTCTTAGTTTCTGAATACTCCACCGACTCGGGGGCTGAGTCAGTCCTCTCGTCTCAGGTTTCCAGATCCAGGTCCCGCTGCTGCTCCTATTCCCAGTACTGCCCACAGCACTGGAGCATATCTGTTCAGCCTCAGCAGCAGACCTGGCCGCCTCAGTCCACACCTGTCCAGCCAGTTCAACAGTCATGGCCTCTGCAGCGGCAAGCGCCCGTCCAGTCACCTTTTTGGACCTCCTGGGGCTACCACCAATCATAGGATGCCAATCCCTTTAGATCAGAATTGATCTACTCAGGCCCTAGGGCCCCTCCCCCCAGCACCCTCTTGGCCTGCTCCCCTACATTGGGGTAATCTCTGCTCCCAGGACTCTCCCAGGGCCCTGCTACAACCCAGACTGCAACGGCAGTTTCCTTGGTGGTTTTCCAGGTGACCTTTCAGGCCCATGAACAAGAGGACGGTTCTCTGAAGGGCTCCTCATCCTCATCCACAGATGAGGCTCTCGGTGGGGCCCTCCCATCGATGCCATCCATGGACTCGAGGGCGCATCAGGAACTCCTCCGCAGGCTGGTCCAGAGTCTGGAGGTACATCCAGAGAGGGTGTCAGATGACTCACACCCCACAGTTGACACCCTTCAAGATGACACCCCTACCAGAGTGGCTCTGCCCCTCAATGAAACTGTGACTAAGATTATGAAAATGGTCTGGCAGACCCTGGCCTCCATTCTGCCAACAGAAAAGACAGTGGAGAGGCTTTATTTTGTGCCCCAGGAGAGGAATGAACATTTGTTCTCCCAGCCACCCCCAGGGTCCTTGGTGGTCCGAGCAGTCAATCAGCATGAGAGGCAAGGGCATCTGGAACACGTGTTCTTAGGGAACACATCCCCAAGAACACGGTGGCTAAGAAGATGGACCTTCTGGGTAGGAAGGTCTGCACCTCAGGGGTCTGCAGCTATGCATAGCAAACCAGCAGGTTCTGCTGAGCTGCTGTGCTTATAACACCTGGATTGCTATTCACAAGTTCATCGAACTTCTCCCCCAGGACTCCCGGCCCAAGTTTAAGTCCCTCTCTGAAGAGAGCAGGGTGGTCTCCCATGCAGCCTTGCAAATGGCCTTAGATGCTTCAGATGTAGTTCACACACCATGGCCACCGGCCTAGTGCTTCGCCGCAGCTCATGACTTCAGGAGTCTGGAGTGCCCCCAGAGTCCAGACCACTATTCAAGACCTGCCATTTGAAGGGCTGAACCTATTCTCAGAGCAGACTGATCATTATCTTAATGGCCTGAAGGACACGTGGGCCACTCTTAATTCCCTCGGGATCTATATTCCTGCCCCCCTAACAGCAATTCTTTTCTGGGAGAAATGTCCCCCCAGTCTTATCTGCAGGGTGCACACCCAGAATTCTCTTGGTGCAGGAGGAGGATTAGGAACAGAAGGAGCAATGGATGCCGCTCCTGCCCCTTGTCCAACCAAGGGTCTGGCCTGACCAAAAAAACCCAGGGCTCTTGTCAAGGGTTTTGAGGGTGTGCCCAGGGACAGATTGCCAGTTTTACCACTCCCTTTCCTGGACCGCCTATTCCCTTTCTACCACGCATGGGCTTCCATCGCTTCGGACTGATGGGACCTCAAGACAGTAGGAGGGGGCTATGCTATCCCATATTCAGTGCTTGGTCCTGCCATGAGGGCAGGGGACTGGACTCGATAACCTCTCAAGGTCCCTTCCAGTTCTAGTATTCTATGCTTCCTCTGACCCCCCCACCTCACACTTCCCTTCCCCTTCCCTATCAGGAGCATCTCCTGCAGGAGTAGGTACAACAGCTTCTAAGCCTAGGAGCAGTTGAGGTGGTCCCCTCAGAGTTTATGGGCAGGGGTTTCTACTCCCGGTACTTCCTGGTCCCCAAGGTGAAGAAGGGGTTCTGACCCATCCTACACCTCGTAGACCCGAATGCCTTCATCAACAATGCCAAATTCAAAGTGGTGACACTGATGCCAATCATTTCCTCCCTCAATCCTGGAGACTGGTATGCTGCTCTTGATTTAAAGGACATTTATTTTCAGGGCTCGACAAATTATGCAAAACCCTACTTGCCAGACAAAAAAAGGGACTCGCCACTCCCCCCAAAAGTGTTATTTAATGGCATCAATTCCTAATAAGAATAAGAACAGTAATTACTAATAATGATAGAAATGTAGCCATGTTAGTCTGGTGTAGTTGAAACAAAAAACAGGACTGT
>CM057846.1:58743021-58756564 GCA_030068395.1 Apalone spinifera | reverse complement strand
TCTTGGCGAGAGGGCAGGGTACTCGTGGGGATGGGGGCAGGGTACTCATGGGAGTCTGGGCAGAGGGGCAGGGTACTCGTGGGGGTTTGGAGTCTGGGCAGGGTACTTGTGAGGGTCTCGGCCTGGGAGGTTTGGGCGGGGGGAGCAGGGTACTCGTGGGGGTTTGGAGTCTCCCCACAGCAGGGAAAGGCTCATGTAGCTGAGAGGCAACAAAGAAATATAGTGTTCCCCACTGCCAGCTCCAGGAGAGCCTTTTGCTGGCACGTGTAGCTATCACAGTGTGGACATAGCCTCTTTTTCATTGTGGCATATAGCTACACGTACCCTACATGCTGCTGCTAGAGATGTGCAGCGCAGATGCAGTGTAAGATAAAAATGAGGAGTGGCAGATTATTATAAGTGATGGGAAGCCCATTCAGAGGAGCAAATTATAAGTTATTTATGAACTTTTAAATTACTGCATAGTTGATGGTTTGTTCATTTTTACAGATGTGAAATAATTCCATCAAATTTAACTTCTTCTGCCACCACACTGCAAGAATTTCTAATAGAGAAACTCCTGTTAAACTTCTTCCAGGGATTTGCTTGTAGTTGCCAGTCATCTCATCTGAAAGGATTTCTGAAGCTCTTTCACTGCCACTTGTATTCAATGTGTTTTCGTATCTCAGTTCAAGACAAGTTCAGAGTTACAATACTTTAGATATAACTTAATACATTTTCTCTTTTTTATATTTGATAAATAATGCAGTCCTACAGAAAATATGGGCATTTATTCAAAAGTTAATATTTGTAATCAGACAAACATGTACAATCGTTATGAGCACATCTCTGGAAGGTATACATTTATAATCACTCCCTTTTGGAATCTTTCCCACAGACATTAATAACAAATTATTTATTACCTTTCATATGTATTTGATTAGTGAATCAACATCACAAATACGGAAAATATTTTCAGTATGTACAACTGACATTTTACTTAATTTCATGAATGTGAATTTTAGGGCTTGTAAAAGATGCCAAACAGTTCAAGAAATTGAAACTAAATACTTCCAAGGCTATGACAAAGATATGCTCTCAGACAGCCCTAATAGCAACATTGTGGAGGGGACTATCTTGAAGGTATTCAAAGTCAATTCAATTTCCCAGCCCATTACAACCTATTTCTTAGTTGAGAGTACCTGTATGTGCCAGTTGTGATTAATTTGTGAAACGGATACCAATACTCATTCAATAAGAACTTAAGAGACTACAACAGAACTCATTTAGATTAAATGAGTTCTGTACAGACATCACATCAAGGATAGCTATTCAGAAAATCAAGGAAAGGCAGGTTGTGTTGAAAGCTGTTGATTAAAACTAACAAATGTATGAGGCACTACAAGTGTAATACAGAAGACAAATTCTGTGCTGCTGAAATAGCAGGCCATGTTTTAAACTCTAAACCCGTCAATTAATTTAGAGCTGCTGTACTGGATGTCTTCACTCTTTATGATCAGTCCTCCTTCACCCGACCTCTGAAGTGGTCCATGAAATGGAAGGCCCCAATGTAGTCTCCTAGGACTATCCCCACTTTCACAGGCAAAATACTGAAGGGAAAAAAAAAACACACCAGAGTATTTACATAGTCTTACTAATCACAGAAGTGACATATGTGGCTGTGCCCAAGAACACAAATCCTTACAGCTTCTAAAATACAGCACAATTAGTCTTCACAATGTATTTATGGGGTAGCAAGTATTCCCAGTGCAGACAGAGAAACTGGGTCAATGTTTCCCCAGTATCAGAGCTAGTCAGTAGCAGAGCCAGGATTAGAACTCAAGAACCCAAGACACTGAATGGGCACATTCCTTCAGAACATATTGCCTCACTGTCCATATGATAATTTACATTACAAAGAAATGATAGATGCTCCCCAAATGTAAGTAGGCCCAATGTATTTTGGGAACTGGTAGTTTCAGGAATAATTAGTTTTGTACTCAAGACCGCAGAAGCCAAACTTCTCCATGTTAGTATAACCTAGGGGTGGCCCAATACTAGTTTGTGGGGTGGATCCGGTTTGCCAAGGTTAGCTCCTGGTAGGTCTCTACCGCTATATTCACCTGTCCTTCCACAGGTATCAGTGGTCACAGCTCCTGTTGACTGTGGATTACCATTCCCAGTCAAAGGGAACAGCAGAAAGTGTTGTCCCAGTCTGCACTGCTTCCCACAGCACCCATTGGCTGGGAATAACAATCTGCAGCCAACAGCAGTGGCAGTTGCCCATATGTGCACCAGTACAGGTAAATATAGCGGCGGTCGTCCGGCAGGGGCTAACCCTGACAAACCGCTGCTATTTTATTGCTCATTGCTCATGCATGGTATAAACAATCTGTGTAATAGGACTTGCATTATGGAGATACATAATTCATTCTAGTGATGCCAGTAGCTATAAAAGTCATGTATTTGTAACTGAAGTACAGAATTTTTGTGGAAATATTTTTTCACCCCTCCCTAAAAGTGTCTCACGCATGCTCACCTAGATGATCAATGTGTCTAGAGAATTTAACATGGAAATTTAAGATTAGGGACGTTAGATATAAGGTAATTGAATAGTTGTGTAATTGCATAAAATCTTAGCAATTACATGACTATTTGTTAGTCCCTGGGGTGGCAGCCAGTACACTCCCGGCAAATCCCCTGCACAAGGTGGCAAGCGGAAGCTGGTCTACCAGGGAAGCCTGTTTAAAAACCAGCTCCCCTCTTAGACTAGCTGCCTCTGATACAGAGGCAGCAGGGCGGGGTGGTAGCAGCCCCTGTGCATTGGGGGTCAGAGCTTCCTGACGACAGGGGCTGCTGCTATGGACCAGCCTCTGTCCGCAGCAAGCCTGGGCTGCTTTGCAACAGCCTCCCTCCACCTCCACACTGTTGCCTCTTATTGGTTAATCTTGTTGACTACATGCATTCCACTGCTTGTATCAGAAGCAGCAGTGTGGTGAGGGGGCTAGGCAGCACCACAGAGCTGGTGCTGGGAGGAATTTACTTTTAAGCCAGCTCCCTCCAGCACCGATTTCTGCCTGCCTCCCTGCTCGCTGCCTCTGTAGGGGGCTGCAAGAGGAGGCAGGCCGGTCCATGGAGCTGGCACACATAGGAAGCCTGCTTGAAATTGGCTTCATCCTGCCTCCCCTCCCTCTGTGCTGCTGCTGTTCCTTGTGGGGAGCCTACTTAAAGCTAGCTTCTCATGAGAATCAGCTCCTGCTTGCTCCCCTTGCTGCCTCTGATACAAGTAGGGGAATGCATGTAGTCAACAAGATTAACCAATAAGCCTTGGCTTATCAGTTAAACGTGTAGTTGACTACATGCGGACATCCCTAAAATAGATGTCTAGTAGGAAGACAAGGCAAATAAGGAGTATACTGGGGAGCAGGAGGGAGGATGAAGAGGAGAAGGTAGGAGGAAAAAAAAATGTAAGCTGCCCTTCTCCCGCACCCCAAGCAATATTTTCAGCACTGTTTATGTACATCCTGCTATTTACAGAATCACCTGCTACTGCCAAAACTGATCTGGGAATGTTTTCATTTAAAAAATAAGACACACACTGATTTTAAAAGTAGATATTGGACCACTAATTGCTGCTCGGAGTGTGACCAGCTTTCAAATAGTCTAAGAACCTTTAAAAAAGCCTGAAGAACAAGTGACCACTGAAAGCATTAAGGGAAAAGGTTTTCATAGTCTTTTCTACTGTTTTATCCTAGTCTCTTTCCTAAAGTAATGGGATAATATTGCATCAAGCTTCCAATCATGTTAATAAGCTCCAATTGAAATAAGCCACATCAGAGCATGCATTAAATAGGCTACTGGTATGCTCAGCCATCCAAAACAGCATACACTACCTTTGGTCTTCAACATACCCAGGCTATGCAAGCATTTCAGGGCAGAAACAGCATTTCTTTGGGTGTATGCAAAGTAACACTGGAGGCCAGCATAATTACTCTATTAATACACAGCAATATACATGGCTATTAAATTGCAGCAAATTGTGTTATCTGAAGCAAGGAAGAGGATAGTATTTCCAGAACCAGTTTATCTCTTGTACAGTAGTCCTTATTTTCTCAAGATCTTCACAGACAATATTAGAAGTTGTGTGCTACAGTTATCATTATTGACTGGTTCTAGTCCACATTTGACTACCTAATTCCATGGCCGGATTATCAAGACTATTCAGCATTGTAGTAAGGCTGTTTAATCTCCCTCTGATCCAGAAAGGGAAGGGCCTCTTGGTGGGTGGGACCAGCGTTATCCAGCCCCACTCACAGGAAGCAGAAAGGCAAGGCCAGGAGGATAAGAGTAAGAGCTCAGTTGGAGCCAAGCCACAGAGCAGTCCAGATGCTTGGCCTAAGCTCCCCAGGAGGAAGGCCCGAGTTCCTATCCTAGAAGGGAGAACTGTCTTTGGCTGCCTGAGCTGCTGCCAGGCCCAGAAGACTGGGTTGGGCCACCTGGGCTGCTGCCAGGTCCAGAAGACTGGCCAGGGTCTCCAGGGTCGTGGCTAGACCCCAAAGATTGGCCTGGATGACCAGGGCTCCTGCTGGGCCCAGAAGATTGGGCTGCGTGGCCTGGACTGCAACTCAACCTGGACCCAGGAGCCCATGGAAACTCTGCCAGCGCCACTGTCCCCGGCGGACCCTGAGGAACAGAGGCTGAGCCAGGTAGGACCACAAGGGGAACCAGGAAATGGCCCAGGGATATCTGACACTGGCTTGGCCAAGGACATGGAGGTCAACTGGTCAGCGTGTTGTGGCAGTACGTGCTGCCACTGTTAGGGCCCTGGGCTGGGATGCAGTGCAGTGCATGGGTTTATGTCCTCCCCTGATCCCCTCCACTGCCACCCCTCTCCTTGGGTGGCACGTTTCCTCCTGTTGGGATAAAACCCCTGGACTTGTCAGCTCTCTGCCAGCAAGGAGACTTGACCACTGCTCAGCCTGCAGACAAACCTGAGCTTTAAACTGCTTAACTGTTTATTTGTTGCCCCACTCTGACCAAGGGCTGGGCCTTATAAATTATTTGCTCAGCCTGCTGTCAGGTCTGAGCCCCTGATTGTTTGTTTGTTGCCCGCCCTGCACCAGAGCCAGGGCACTGAACTATTACTCGGCCCAAAGAGGGCCTGTGATCTGCTGCTCGGCCACAGCATTGTCCTGAGACCCACGACCTTTGACTGCCTTGCCCTGTGCTAGGGCCAGGACACGTGAGCTATTTCTAGCCAGGCCATAGGCCAGAGCTGCTTAAACTGCACCAGGCCAGCCCTGTAGCTGGGCTTGACAGGCCTCCCAACCGGATAGGATGCAGAGTAGTGAAGGAGCTTGACCGCCCTCCATCCCGAGACCAGGACAAGCATCCAGCCACTTCAACTGACTGGCATAAATGCTAAGTAGTAGTATAAGAGCAGCCCTCTCACAGCCATAAAGAAAAATCTGTTGCAGCTTTCTTAGTCAATACTAACAATAGTTTCCCTTTAGAGATGATTTAAATATATATAGCAATGGGAAAGTGTCCCTTATTGGGAATCTTCAGAGTCTGGCAAAAGATTTGCAGACATGCAAGTTATCCAAGACCACCACCTGACCAAGCCTTCCTGTGGCAACAACTAAAAAGTGGCTGGAAATCCACTAAGGTCAATATCTAAGTAGCCCCCCTTTCCCTACCTAGTTAATCATTTGATACTATAGCATGTAGAATTAGGATCTGTGCAACTAAACATAACGCATCTGACAGTAGACACAACATAACAAGGAGAATCCATTCTTACCTTTTCAGAAAGCATAAAAAGTACAGGCTTCGTGGCATTATCAGATACACTTGTTCCCGTTGTATAGCACTCACAATCTTCTCAGCTGCATACTCTGCATTTAGAATAGGGAGTAGACAAGGCCACCTGGAAAAAGACAACATATGGCTACTACTATGAAACTCTCAAAGCTTTCCCCTCCATGTTCCATCTAGATAACTTCAAATTTAGAACAAGGCAGCTTCAAATTTAAAGTTATGCACCTTACAAAAGAAGGTTACCCTATTTTACAACGATTTTTGCCTCTTAGAAACAAACATTTCAAAAGGAAGTTCGTGGAATTATATAACACCTGACAAATCAGTTGGAAAGTGTCACTATTTTGTTTACACTTGATATTCGTACCTGTGAGCTAAATTCTTGCTATCTTCAAATTTTGCAAAGGTTTCATTTAGGTAACCTTATTCTGCTACTATATTTTCTATGTTTAATGTGCCATGAAAGATTGTATGGGTTGAACCTCCCTGATCTGCCACCCTTGGGGCCTGACTGGTCCTGAAGCTGGACATTTTCCAGATCAGGGGAGGTCAATTTCAGCCCCGCTGCTGCTACCAGCTGCAGGGCTCCACTTTGGGGAAAAGGCATGAGACTGAGGACACAGACTGCATGTTTCTTCTCAAATGAGCAGTGAAGGAGTCAAATGTGTTGATGATTAAAGTGACACCATCACTAGATTGCAGAGTTAATGCGAATGGCAGTTTACACTTTTTTTCAGAATTACTGTTTCAGACCATCTGTAGAATTGGAAAGCGAACACTTCATTGGACTATAATATATTGGCATCTGGAAGAGTCACATTCTAGCAATAGGGGCTAGAAATGTAAATAAAAAGTCTTCGATTCTGCATTCTAGCAATTATTGGATTTTGTCTATAAGCCCTAAAAATTGCACAAGGATCAAAATCTACCTTACAATAGTTTCAGATTATGTTATTTCTACTGATTATTAATTCTCTTTAATAAATCCTGTATTTAATCAAACATTTTTGGTGTGCCATAAACTAGTTATACACAACCCCAAAATTCACTCACTTGGTTTTACAACCATCAAACATTCCCGTGTTTATGAAGTAAGGACACACAATAGTGGTTTTAATGCCGGTCTTCTCCAGAGCTAGCATTTCTAAACCAACTGTTTCTGCAAACCCAACTGCTGCAAATTTACTTGCACAATAATCTGTAGAGTGAAGAAAGATGAACGGTTACTTGGTGCAATTAATTTTCTATTAAGAGAAAAAAATCTCACAACTCTTGCAAACAACATCACAACATGGTTTTAGTTCTCCCTCTGTCCAGTGTGTCATGCTGAGCAAATAAAGCACAACTTCTTGCCTAAGAAGAAAGTCAATCAAAACTCTGCCCTAATGAGGGTAGTCTGGGTACTGTTAAAACAATTGCATGTACAAATATATCTTAAGTGTAAGGTTAACTGCAAAGAATGAGTGTAAGTTTATGAAGTGTCATAATAATCTATAACAAATGCTGAAGGGAAATGGTATGAAAGAGAAAGAGCAAGGCTAAGTTAGATCACAAAAAGGGCAAATGATAGAATTCAAGGACAGTGTTAAGATTATGCTTGGTCAATAAAATAAGTGTGGGACTAAAAATTATGAATCCAAATCAGTGTGTCAGAAATTAGGCCTACTTTGTGAACAAAATAAAGAGGGTTACGCTGCTATTGTTCTCTTGTGGGATCCTTAAACTCCCCACTACCAATCAAAAGTTGTCTGATGGCCAAGAAACTTTATAATCATAGCTGCCATCTCAACTGCCTCCTAGGACTCTAGGATCTATCATGATACCACTAGGCCTTTGTTGTTCTAATCCTGAGATGTGTCCTGATCAGACTGGGCCAGAAAGAGGGATTCAGATGACATTGTCACCTCCACTAGCTTTGGGTAAACTGCAATCATCGTCTGGTAAACTGCAATCATCGACTCCTTCCTTCCCCACCGCATCTCTCTTCTCCTCCTCACCATATTTCTTCTCTTTCATCTTCTGTTCCATGCCTTCAGGTTTTGCAACACTGCTATAAGCCTGTTATGAAAAAGGCAGCTAAAACTAAATGTCCTAAATTGCCCAATGCTGGCGCAAGTTTGCCAGATTTCAGAGTTTCTAATAATACCGTGTGCCAAGCCTGTGTTTTTCCAGCAGTAATGCTGCAAATAAAAGCCAACACCAAAGACACAGAAACTGCATCTTCTATTTTTATTGTTCTTTTCTATACCATTGTGTGTCCTGGTTCACACTGTGTGTCCTGGTTCATCTTCTAAACAAGAGGATCAGACTTAGCAGCAGCAACAGCTCCAACTCTAGTCCATTTCAATTAGCTTCTATTTTCCCCCAGAAAAGTAGTTATTACCATTTTTAATATAATCTAAAATACTATCAAATGAAAGGGGAGGAAGAAGGGTGGATATTCCTTTTACAGACTCTCCAGCTAAAGGGAACAAGCCACAGGATGGTAAGTAAAGGGTTTATCATAACACTTTATATTTCAAATGTTTTAATTATTTTCCTGTTCTCCACCCCCACCCTGTACCTTTTAATAAAAGGTTAAAATAATTTTTAATGGCGCTGAGAACTTAAGTTCCATTGAGGTCAGTGGGAGCAATTAAGTGTGCAAATGTTTTGAAAGTCAGATAATGTTATTATTAGGTGGCTTGGACTAAGAGCTGTTGTTGAGGAGTATAACCAAGAACATACCTTTAAATTCCATTTAGAATTATCTTGAATACACTAACCTGCTAGTCCATTGACTCCAATCAGTCCTGCTGAACTTGCAATACTAACCAAGTGTCCATGATTAGAGGCCATCATGGCTGGGAGGAAGGCTTTGTAAGTCTATGAAACAAATTGAAACCCACACTTACAATTAAACATTACTTAAAGTGATTTAATTGCCCAATTGGTTAAGAGGATTAATACTGAAAAAGTATTGAGAGCTATTAAGCCTTTTGAGTTCTAAGAGATAAGAAAAATGTCTTCCTCATTCTACAGAGGCTAATAAGATACATATTAGTTAGAACAAGAGATATTGCTACTTTGTCTACTAATTGAATCCTCCGAGGTAAATCTCTAAGGACTCTCCAATACGTTTCCATAGTTTTCTTCATGTTGTAGTCATCCACTAGGGGGAGTCAGAAACTAAATTGATGTCAGCGAGACTGCAATCAGCTGAAGCCTTGGGAAGCTTCCCTTCACCTAGGAGTTCAGTACTGAAACATTTTCCAAATAGGCTTCCATTTTAAAAATAGCAGCTGAGAAGGGGAAACAGCTTCTAACCTTTCTAACATAATTTCCTGATTTCCGCAACAAATTCTCTGTCATTTCCATGTTTTCCAGTGAATGGAAACAGAGCAGCATGTGTTAATTCACCATTCCTTCTCCAGTTCTTTATTACTATATCGGTTCGTCTCCTTCATAATTAAATGCAAATCGAATGACTAATTTAAGGTAAGTTTTTATCAGTTTATATCAACAGCTACAGAACAATATTGCCACAATTAGAAATGTTAAAAAGCAGTTTATTAGTTAACTGTGTAGCTGTTAAAAATCTTAAGCGGTTACACATTGCAGGCTCTGCAGTATAAAGCTTATATTGCAGAGCCATCAGTGCAGCTGGCTTCCTGGGAGTGGGACTGATAGCCTTGTGCTCCCAGCTGTCAGCCCCACTCCTTAGTAGCCTGTACCGCAGGGCAGCAGACAGCTTCCGGCGTTTAAACGGTTACACTATTACATCCCTACCCACAATATTATTACTTTTCAGGTTTACATTTCCCAGAAGTATTTCTTAAGATCAGACAACCAATACTAGGCAGTTGCATCCTTTATTTCTTCTTCAGGCAGAAGTGATTACCCATACAAGGAGCTGCACATATCCCTCCATTCTCCCCCAACAAGCTTCCTGTGGGACACCCTACCATCCTCCCTATTTCTGGAACTCACAAATAAATATCACCAACTTGCACATAGGACTTCACAAACTTAACCAGCTAAAAGTCAATTACATAAAATAAATCTCTCCCTCCCCATTTCCAAAACAGGTGTGAGTGCCAACATTTCATAGTTCCCGATGAAAAAAATTCTGTATATTACCCAGAAGTGTGCCATGATGTTCACCTCCATGGTTTTCTCCACAAGCGAATCTGGAGAATCAATGAACTTCTTTCCAGTTACAATACCAGCATTGTTGATTAGGATACTAACATCACCAACTTCTTTTTTAACCTAAAGAAAATCAATCAAATCAAGATGTCATTCCAAACTGTTCATAAGACAGAAGTCTTTTCCTTTAGTGAAGTGTTAGAACTCTTAAAACAACAACTTTACAGGGCTATAATTTAAATGTGACCTGTTACAGGGAAATACTGGGCTTTATCAAAGAAAAATACAACCACTAGCACATTATCTATTACAGGTTGAGCCTCTCTAATTCAGCACTTTCTGGTCTGGCAGCATCCATGGTCTGGCATGATTTTAGTTAGCTGGGTGTCTACTTATCATGGGTGTGACCAGATTTCCCTCGGTCCCACACAGTTTTGTTTAGAGCCCCCAGTTTTGGCTCTCAGTGTGCTGTTATGTAGCTCCCAGTAAGCAGTGGAAATGTTGGTAATACTGCTAGACAACATTGATCTACTATGGTTCGGCAAATTCTCTGGTTCAGCACTGGTCAGGTCCCAAAGGTACCAGACTATAGACTTTCTACCTGCATATATTTGAGAGTTTGTCTGTCCCTCTGTTTGTTCACGAACTCTTAAATGTAAGAGCTAGGACCACCAAATTCAGTATATAGCTTCCTCTTAGCATTACTTAAAGCAAGGCAAGGATTTGGTTGTTTCAGGAAAGTGGGATGTGCCTGGAATTGGATTCCGTCTCATAAAACCATACAGAAAAGAGACAATAACCAGGCAGTGAAAGGGACTATCTGGGGAGGGAGAGCGAGGTGATGTCCCCCTGTCTGGGACTGCCCCAGACCTGAGTTTCCCACCCCTCAGGTATCCTTTAGAAAGGGCAGAGGTGGAGGGGAGAGGGAGAGGGAGAGGCTCTCCACCCCCATTTGTATGGGGACTTTCATCAGGAAGTGAGGGGAAAGTGCAGTTTGCTGCATTCTTCACTCTGGCTGGGGAGCAGAGGGGACAGATGAATCTGCACCTGTCCCAGCCGGGGGGACATGCACCCCCTTCCTCACCTCTACCTGCTGGAGCTGCAGTGGCCATGGAGAGGCACTTCTCACCTGACCTCAAGCTGCTGCAGTGAGAGGGCAAGAGGTGGTCCTCTCTCCCTGGGGCAACCTGTATACTGAACCCCCCGCCCCGAGCCCTGCCAGAGGGAGGTGCCCATTGGCCTGTTAGGAGCATTTGAGGACTGGCACTGGCCCTACGGTAAAATGAGTTGAGATCCCTAGTTTATGTATTATTGTGGGATTGTATAGAACTCCTTTAGGGAAAGACAGGGTTAATGTAATCTCTGAGAAATACTGTAAATTTTAAAAGACTATGTAGGGCCCTGATGTCCAAGCAGTTCTGAAGGAGTAGCCTCTACAGTGGCTTCTGCTACCGCGAACTTGCCGCATTCATCCGGACAAATAGCCACATGTGTCTAGTGGCTAGTGTGTTGGACACCAGGGATGTAGGGGATAAATGATCTTTTCTGACAACATGTATAGAGTGGAATTCTTAGGGAGTACGTAGGTGGGAATTTGTAACCTGCTCTTACTAAGCACTCAGCCTTTGAAGCTTCCTTCTGATGGCCTTGATCACCTGTTACATAGACACAGTTTAAAAAAAAAAAGTTGTAACAAAGGAATACATGACAGTCTTGGGGGTTCTCATTCTGAACAAAAGGAGTGATGGACTGATTGCCTCAGGAAAACTCTAGGTGGGGTTTGAAGAACTGGTTACTTAGTTTGTATCAGTGTTCAGAAAATGTAATCTTGAAGTTAAGGTTTGTGTTACTGGAGACAGTCAAAAGGAGCAACTTATGATGCAGGGTATAATGTATGTTATAGACAGACATGGGATTACACTCAGACAGGGATACAATTCTGGCAGTCCCCCCCTTCCCTCCCCTCCCCCAAAAAAACCCACAACCCTGACTTCTAGAAAAGAAATCTGTCAAATTTGTTGTTCCCCCTGGAGCCATGGGAGTCTATCCACATGCAGATCTTGTATCCCTGTAATATCTTCTCTATCCCAGTAAAATCACTGCTCGATAGATTGTGTTAATCAGCTTCTATGTAGCAGCACCACTCTTCGGCCCAGAGTCCTCCAGGAATGTGCAGAAGCCAACACATTTCAATCCCTCTGGCTTCATTTCATCTGAGAATCACATCAGCCTCTCACATGCTTAGTTTTCACTTATAGAACAGCATAGATAAGCATGAGGCTTTAAAAAGCCAAGTGAGAAAAGTCAATGTCAAGATTTTAAGATTCTACTTTGTTTTCATAACCTGACTGGTGGCAGACACTTGAGACAGGCTGAATTAAAATGAGCTAGTTTGAACTGATTCAGCTACCTGTATCAAGCTAATTTGAACTGCTCATGTACAGTACTGAACATGAAAGTTCATGTGTAATAAATCCCAGAAATGCAAAGTTTCTTTTTGACAATGGCAGAATCAAGATATCTGGGTTCTAGTTCTGGGTTTGACACTTGTTATATTTAATCCTTTTTAACAAAGAGGTGTTGCAGAATGTGTGTAGCTAATTTAGCTACATAGCAAAGTATATATCCTGCAAAAAGTACAGTGAGTCTTCTGCATACACTCTGGCCTCAGGATGGAGCTGCATGTCTGTTAGCAGAGCAGTAAGAGTTTGCACTTAGGATTATTTCTACACAGAGAAGTGGGTGCTGTGTGTGAAGGACTCGGTTGACTGGTCTAGAGATGTCTGTGGTATTCAAAACTGTTTGGGAGGAGACACCCCAAAAGCCTTGCCTTCAGGGAAGGATCTTAACCTGCGATCCTCTCTACCATTTGTCAAAGAAATCACTCCTTTTACCCGTATTTTGCAAAATTTGAACCCAGTCCATGAACGGAGCAGGTCCTTTTGGACATCCATACCATTTCAGATCTGGAAAATAAATTGGCCCAATACTTGGTAGTTTATAATCTGTCCAGCCCAAGCAAAATGGGGCAGCAGCTGTATGGCTGCCATGAGAGGCATGTAACAGCTCTTATCTCCGCTTAGCAGCAGATCAAGAAATGATCACCTCCATTAATACAAAAATAAATAAGTTTAATCAGGAACAGATGGAATCAGGGAATAAAACTGCAATGGCCATTTGATATACTGAAATTAAAATCTCACTCTTGAACATGAACTGCATTGGGCAATATTGATAATGTTAGGGTATTTGTACATCTATTAATACAACGAAAAAGATCATTGTTTGACACTTGTAGACATGAATGGAAGCAACATGCATTAGCATGGTTAAGCCTGGTTTGTTGTTAGATGAATTTGCACACCAACAATCTGTGGAGACAGAGCTATGGAAGGTAAGCCTGCTCCCAAAATTGACCACACGATCTTTTTGGCTACTTTTGGTTATAAGCCAGTGGGCTGGGAAAGAGAAGAAACTATTGGATACTTGAGGATGTATGAATGGAGCCCTCAGAAGCGGGTATGCTTATCCTTGTCTGTCACCACAGAACCATAAGGCTGCGTCTAGACTGGCAAGTTTTTCCACAAAAGAAGCTGCTTTTGCAGAAAAACTTGCC
>CM057846.1:58677143-58689498 GCA_030068395.1 Apalone spinifera | reverse complement strand
TGAGTGCTCCGGACTGGCACTCCATGTGCACCCACATGCACAGGCTGTTGTGCGGCCCCCAGGCTAAGTAGGCCAAGAGACGAGTGCACAGCCCCTCACAACCCATTGCCTGCCCCCACGTGTATATAGTGAAAGTTAGAGAACTCACCTGAAGCGCCTTCCCTGGGTTTGTCCGAAGCCTGGGAGACATACTGGGTGGGGGCAGAAGGGACTGGCTCCAGGGTGAGGAGCAGGTCCTGGCTGGCAGGCATGGTTGCCTGGATAGCTTCCTCCTCCTTCTCCTTCTCCTCCTCGTCCACCATCCTGCCCTTCTGGAGGCTGACGCCAGGCGTATCTTGATTGGATTCCACGATGACGGTGGGGGAGGTGACTGAATCCCTTCCAGGATGCAATCCAATTGTCCGCTCTGCTCTCTGTCCTTGTAGTAGGCCTCCTGGAGCTCTTATTTTCATGCAGCACTGGTTGAGTATCCAGATGTAGCTTTTCTTTGCCAAGCTGGTAGTGATCCAGCCATAGACCTCTGCATTTTCTTTCTGGTGCGGAGATCCTGGAGGTTGGTCTCCACCCCCCAGACCTCGATGAGGTCCAGGATCTCCGCACCAATCCAGGCCGGAGCTTTCCTGTGTCCCTGGCCAGTGGCAGCTGAGGGAGCTGTGGGAGTGCTGGCAGCCATGGGAGGCTCTGAGGGAGTGTTGGGGTTGCTCATGGATACCTTGCTTGCTGCTGTGTCACATATGGTCTCACTGCTCTGCAACGTTGCACAAGCCCTTCTCCTGCTGCTGGGAGTTTTAAGCTCTGCAGGAGAAGGGGAGCAATGGAGATGCCAGGTGTGGCTAGAGCTGCAGCTGAGAGAGGTCTCCAGAAGCCAGTTATTTCAAATTAGCAGCACCAAAGCATGAACACTAATGATATTTCGAAATAACTATTTCAAAATGAGCTTTATTCCACAAGGAAAGCAGGAGTGCAGATTTCAAAATAACCAGCCTTTATTTATTTTGAAATAACAGGCTTGGCAGTGTGGATGCTCTGCTATAAATTCCCCTAAGGAGGGTTATTTTGAAATAACTCCCTAATATAGACCAGAGCTAAGGGTCTGATTTCTGGAAAACCCAAAAACTCCTGTGGAAGTCAATTCCAACTGTGAGTGTTCAGCAACTCAGAAAATGAGGTATTAGGGGTCAGATTTTCGAAAGGCCCTCAGCACTGACAAATGGGGCTGTTTTTCCAAACAGATCAGCTCCCATTCAAACACCACGTGCCACTCAGCACAATGGATAAGAATCCAGCCATAAAACAGTGCTGAGCTGTTTTGCAAGTCATACCCAGAGTTCTAAAAATATGCACCAGACTTAGATGACATGTTTCCAAAGATGTCACTTCACCACTTTGTGCCTGTCCCTGACTCCACAAATCTCTAAAATGGGACAATTCTCTATTAACCATTGAAAAGTGCCGTCAGACTCTTGGAATAAAGGATCTGTACAAACACTGCTTGTCGAGGACAGATTGTACCACAGATGGTACCAGCTGTGCAGTCCTGCAGACTGGTGTAAGAAGTATAGATTAAATATGTAACAGCTTGTGTTTTATAAAGGTCAAGAATAGGCAAAAAACCTGAAAAATAGAATTCTGTCATCACTAACTGCTATTATAGAGAGATACTTTGTGTTGACTTAGCAATACAGAGCCTTTGGATTTACCCCAAGGAGCTCTGTCAGCTTTGCTTTTAACAACATTGCACGTTATTTTTTGGTGAGCACAGTTTGAGTGCCTGCTCCTAGTCAATTCATACCTCATAGAGAGCAGAGCTTTCAAGCTAATACTTTTTCATGCTGGCTTTTGTCACAAGTTGAACCCAAACCAAACATTGTTCCATTTCTAATGGGAGCTTATGAACACTAGACAAGACGGGCTCAAACTTTTTTCCCCACAGACTACTAGAAAATTGCTGAGGGTCTCAGTAGACCACTTAATGATCTTTTCAAAGACTGTTTGTACCATTAGCTTACTATTGTAAAGCACTTTGGATAAAAACATTGTATACAATATTAATTAATAATTAATGATTTTTGGTTCTACAGATAAAATCACACAGCTCATATTTTAATATCAGCAGGGGTCTCTCCCCCTACACAGCAGCCACAGAACTGAGAATGGGAAGAAGGGTCATCCGTTCTTGGCAGTCTCAACCCTGGAGATGGGGAAGTTCCCTTTCTCTGGCTACCTCAGCCCTGCAAGAACCAAATTCCCCTACTCCCTCTTCTCATCCTATTGCCCCCTCTCACCTATCCCCCCACAAGGCTATCATCTCACCTTACATGTGAGAGTCTAGGGTCCAAGCATCAAATGAGTACAGCCACACCTGAGAGCCACTAATTAGGTGGACAGCCCTTATCCCAGCGGTGGCCAACCCATTTAACAAAGAGAGCCAAAATAGCGGCAGAAAAAATGCAAAGAGCCGTACCAGAATTGTCAAGCAAAAAATAAAACTAACTAATTAAATACAATGTTTTGGTAATGTTGTAACAATTGATTTTCAGGCATTATGACAAAAGCACACCACTGACAAAGCAGCTTGAAGAGGAGGTGCTTCCCTTCTAAGCTTTCGCCTAGCAGTTGGGTCACTCACCAAGAATGAGGGAAATCTACCTTCACTTCCATACTCTGGACGATGTGGTGAAGGGATTTGCATTTGGGCCCTGTATATCGCAAGAGATCACCAGTGTGTGATAGGACTTTCTTAATCTCACCCACTGAAGCTGTTGCACTCTGGCCAGATTTATACAACAGATATATATCAGTATAAAAATGTCACTTTCAGGGGTATGAAAAATCCACACATTTGAGCTATGTAGTTATACCAAACTAACCCCTATGTAGATGGCACTATATTGATGAGAGAGCTTCTCCTGATAACATTGCTACTGCCTCTTGATTAACTGTCAACAGGAGTAACTCTTGTCTAACACAGCTACATTTCTATCATTCTTGTCAGTATAGTAGCACCTCCACTAAAGTGGAAAAACAGCACAGCTGCATTTGAAGGAAAGCTCTTCGTATTAATAATGAAATAGTTGTGGAACACGGACTACAACTTGTGCCTCCCATATCTTAGGTAAATGCCCTAAGTATCATGCTGTAGTCATACTCATTTCTCCAGACCCAATGACTATCCATTGTCATTCACAATATCCAGAGTCATTCATAGTTCTTAGAAAAGCTTTTGGGCCAGGGAACAAAATTCAGAGTAACTCTAGAGATTGGTAGTTACAAAACTCAGATAGGATTTGGGAGACCCAAATTGAAGTCCTTACTTAATGACTATTTATTGGAAAAGTGGAAAAGCTTCAACAGAAGAGACTGAGAAAGGCCTACATCAGAACAATCCAGTAGTTGGGCATTCTCCTGTAGAGCAGGAAACCCAAGTTCAAGTCTCTTTGTTTCCCTGCTCTTCTTGATGTGGAAAACACAGGTCTTCCATGTGAGTGCCTTAACCAATAAATAAATAAATTATTCACCCATTCAGGAGTCATTTAGGAAGTGCTCCTGTAAAGAGTACATCTATGAGCTTAATTGCCACTTTTGTATATGACTTTGTAAGAGAGAAATAGAAAGTATGGAAATTCAGACTTTATATCAATTTTTAAATTGAATTTCTTAAATGCTTTGTTCTTGAAAGGTGTGAAAGTAACCTCAAGATTCCAGAGCACAAGCTGTTTGACATATAGCTTGGTTTCAAAATAGAAAACTGCAAATTGTCTTGTTTGCATGAAGAATGAAGACTTTGATCACTAGTTGGTTAAACTTATTTTTAATTTTGTGAAGGATCAATATTAAGTGACTGATTGAAATAGACCACAGAAACAATCAGCTAATTTTAATAGGACTCGTGTTGAGCTTTTCATAACTTGGTTATTCCACATTATCATAAAACCTTTTTACTCTTAGTATGTCACAATTATTTTCTGCAAAAATTCATTTTATCACTAAATATTTTTCTTGTATTTTCTTAGGAAGTCATGGTGTAGTGACAACTGCTAATGATTGCTTAGGCCAGAAGAACACAATCCCACACGTTTCCTATTCACTTCATTCTAACACACCACTTTCCATTGGTTGTAATCATAGACTAGGTCTACATTGCCCAGTCTTACGCAAGAACATATGCAAATGAGGCATGGTGATGAATATCGCTGTGCCTCATTTGCATACTTGATGAGCCACCATTTTCGCGCAAGGGGCTTTCGTGCAAGAAGCAGCAGTCTACACTGCTCCTTCTTGCACAAAAGCCCCTTGTGCAAAATGGTGGCTCATTAAGTATGCAAATGAGGTGCAGTGATATTCATCACCATGCCTCATTTGCATATGTTCTTGTGCAAGACTGGGAAATGTAGACGTAGCCACAGAGTTAGAGAAGATTAGGGTTGGAGGATACCTCAGGAGGTCATCTAGTTCAACCCCCTGCTAAAAGCAGGACCAATGCCAACTAAATCATCCCAGCCAGGGCTTTGTCAAGCTAGGCCTTAAAAACCTCTAAGAATAGAGATTCTGCTGCCTTCCTAGGTAACCCATTCCAGTGCTTCACCATCCTCCTAGTGAAATAGTTTTTCCTAATATTCACGGGTGTCTGTTCTATAAGGCAAAACAAGGCATAGCCTATCCAAAGCTGAGCTATGCTGGCCCCGCCCCTCCAACTGACATGTGGGGTTGCTCTGGAATGGTTAGTATGGTTCAGGCAGGTTCCAGCATGGCTGCCCCTTGGTCCAGGGTGGGCAAAGTGGGCTTCCTACTTGCTGCTTCCCCTTCTCCTTTGCACTTTCCCTGTTCCGTTGGCTCCCCCCACGTTGCTAGTGTGTGGAGTGAGGGGTGGGTTTGGTTTCACTTTCCCAGCCCAGTTGCTACTGAGCCTGCTGCTGGCTTTTCTCCCCTGGCCCTCTGCCCCTTGCTAGTGTGTGCAGTGGTGGTGGTGGTGTGGGGTTGCCTAGCCCAATGAACCCTGCAGAGACAGCTGCCCGGTCCCCTCCCCTTCTTGTCCTCTCCCTACAGGCTTCTTGTTTTCTGCGGCCTGCAGTGGAGTGGGGTGGGGGTTGAGAATGAGAAAAAGGGGGGTGAGAAGGTGTGGGGGGAAGAGACAGTGGGGAAAGAATGGAGAGGGAGGGGAATGAGGAGATGAGGGTGGAGAAGAAAAGGGGATGAGGAATTGGCAAGGGCCGTGGGGAACAGGAGTCCAGCATGCAGTGTCCCTCAGCAGCAGCTGGGGCTCCCTAGTTAAGCAGACCCATCTAACCCTCACCTTGACAAGCCCTGCTCCCCTAAACCTGGACTCATCCAACAAGCTCCCCGCACCCGCAGCCCACAAAGCCCCAATAAGCTGCACCTGGACCCCCTATCCTATGAAGTCCCACTTCCCCAGAACTGGACCCCACACCAAGCCCCACCTCCCCTCGACTCCTCCACTGAGCTCAGCCAGAGTCCCATTGCCCCTACAACAGAACCTGCACCAAGCCCCTGTGCATCCAGATCTCCACTGAGCCGACCACAGCTAGACTGCCCCACACCTGGATCCCCACACAATAACCCCCTCCACACTTGGCTCATGCTGGGATGACTCGTCCTCCCATTGTGTGATGCTGGACCAATTTGCCCAAATGTAGTGCTGTTAATTAGGTGCCTTCTGCATGTCTGGCACATGATACAAAACATGCTCTATTTTGTTGGGAAAGAAATTGCAGAAAAGTGGCTTTTTTCCAAAAACAATATGCTTGAGTTCAGGGATTTGGCTGGAAGGGGACGGCACGCAGTGAGCAGGGACACAGGATGTTCAGGGAAGAAAGGAAGGAGAGAGTGGGAAGGGGGCGGGGCCTAGAATGGGAAGCTACTACCTTCCCTAGTGGAAGCTTCACCAACCGCCCATGACAAACCTAGAACCCCTCCCTCCCTCCAAAACTTGAGACCATGGCTCATTGTTTTCTCATCTGTCACCGCTGAGAATAGCCTCTCTCCATCCTCTTTGGAACTCCCTTTCAGATAGATTTAAAAATCACACCCGGTGTTTTGTATCCTGGTAAGATGCACCAATGCTCATGAGCAGTTTAGAATTACAATCTTACAATTTAATAATGGCCGTACATCATTCTATTTCTTTTATATTGTTCTATATTGTGCCTTAAAATTGTAGGCCCTTAAACTCCAGGGACCTATTATACGTCTGGCACATTTCACTTCTGCAGATGCCATGCATTAAAAGACAGTGCTATATAATTAGTTTGTGATAAAATTATCTTGGATTTTTGTAGTTACTTTGAAGAAACAGGTGAAATGTCATCCTTTCCAGCAAGATGTAATGGAAAATAATGTTTGCCAAGTGAACAAAGAAGCAATTTGGGAAATGTCTGGTATTTTCCCCCCAAGTAACAAGGCCAGAAAGGATCATCATAATATTTTAATCTCACTGTCATGAGACAAGTCCTATCTCACTCAGCAATTCTGCATCTTGGAGATAATTTCTGTTTATTTTTTAAAATATCCTATCATGAATTAAAGACTTTAATAGATAGAGAATCCACCAAGCCATTGGATAAATTATTCCTACAGTTAATTGCTCTTACCATAAAAGACTGAATTATTTTGAATAGGAATTATGAACTATGAAAAATTCAAGAAAAAAATTACTTCTCTGCCCTGATTTTTTAAATTTGCTACCTGTGCTTGAGCAGCTACATTGTATTTTAACTTTAAGTTAAAACTTTTCTAACCCATGCTAAAACCGGGGACTCTGGTGTCCAAACTGCAGTGTCCAGACATGAGTCAAAGTAACTTATTCTAGCATCCCAAGTGCCCCCTAGAATATGGCTGCTCTAGCTCTAGAACTGGGGTGCAATGTAGGAAAAAGTTACTGCTTGCCTGCATCTTACCAAGAATTGGCTTGCTTTCAGGAGTGACAGGTTTGCAGAAATGTTGGTGGTGTTCAGAATACCCTGAGCCCACAATTGTTCCCCTCCTGAACTTCCTCCCCCTGCCTCCTAAGTCTCTGGGGAGGGGGAGCATTTGGGTGGGAGAGGGGTGCAGGCTGTGTGAGGGAGTTTGGGTACTGGGTGCAGGCCTCTGGGCTGGGGCAGGAGACAGGGGAACAGGAGGGGGTGCAGGGTCTGGGTGCAGGACGGTGAGGGGTCAGACTCTGACAGGGAGAGAAATTGGGGGCTGGAGAAGGGGCGGGAATTTGGGGGCAGATGGGGGATGGGAGAGAAGGTGTAGGCTCTGGAAGGGAGTGAGATGTGCAAAGAGGTGCGGCGGGGGGGAGGTTGTGGGGGTGCTGCACTTACCAAGGGCACACCCCCCGCAGCAGTTTGGGGTGGGGGACAGAGGTCTGTGAGCTCCCATCACCAGATTCCCTGGCCCTGCCTGCCACTCGCCTGCACTCCTCCTCCCCTTGCATCCTTCATCCCCACCTGCTGCCCCCGGGTGGTATAAAACTGCCCAGGGGGCTCCGCTGCTCCAATGGGCAGCTCAGTGGGGTAAGAGTGGCTTCCTGTCACTCACTCCCCACTGCTGCTGGCATGTCCCTGCAGCCCCTGGTAGTGTCTTTCCCAAGTCCTTTTCCAGGACTCTCCCCCCATGTGGGGAGTGCACCCCAAG
Source organism: Apalone spinifera (assembly GCA_030068395.1). Classification (NCBI taxonomy): domain Eukaryota; kingdom Metazoa; phylum Chordata; order Testudines; family Trionychidae; genus Apalone; species Apalone spinifera. Next base: position 58,681,863 of record CM057846.1, on the reverse strand, counting down.
AGCGCCTTACCTCCATAAAGAGGACCCCGATGGTGCACTTCCCCATGCCAAACTGGTGGCTCACTAGCTGGTAGCTGTCAGGGGTGGCGAGCTTCCATATGGCTATTGCGACCCACTTCTCGAGGGGGTGGCGGGCTGCAGGTGGGTGTCGCATCTCCAGAGGGCAGGAGTGAGCCAGGCACGCAAATCCAAGAACATGGCCTTCTGCATGTGGAAGTTGTTGAGCGGTCATCCCACTGCTCCATCACCAGGCAGTTCCACCAGGTGGAACTGGTGTCCAGCCTCCAGATTCATCTCTCGACTGTGAGATATGGGGGGCAAGGGCATCGCTCCTGCATCCAGACAGAGGGACTCACAGATGTGCTGGGAGTCGAGTTGGGGCAGGACTGTCGAGACATTCTGCTAGAACTGCTGCAGAACCTGCAGCATGATAATGTGGGGCCATCGCACGCCCAGGGGCAGCTCCAGCTCCATAGCCAAAAAGAAAAAATGCTGTGGTGTCCAACAAAGTTGGGCACTCAGAGCACACACTGCAAAAGCTTTGCTGTCCCTCGGAAAGGTAGACAAGCATGCAGCAGAACCTGACAAATGGCTATCCAGGGTGGTCCCTTTAAACACGTCTCAGATAGCCTTAGGCAACAGCACCAGGAAGTAACTGCTGACCTAATGCCCTGGCTGAAGTGGTTCTGGGTTGCCTTTTGTGCAGGAGCGTATCCAATGAGTGTGGATGCTCTTTTGAAAGAAGATTTTTCAGAAGACCTCCTCCGAAAAAGCTTCTTTTGAAAGAAGCTTGCAGTCCTGATGTACCCTATAGACTAACACAGCTACCCCCTGAGACTCTGCTAAGGTTGACAATCTGTAGGATTCCTTGGTAATTAGTGCAGCCGCCAGCCTTATGGAAAAGCTGAACAAATTGTTTTACCCTTACTTCCTTATGGAGTGTGCGCCAAGACCAGTACACTGTGGTGTCCATTTCCTTCTACCGCACACACCATATATACAATGTCTTGAGCAACACTAAGCACCCAGAATTTTACTGGTTCTTGTTTCAGATTCTCTTCATCAGCATCACCCACAAAAAAGTCTCTGTGAGTGGAGGAACATGTAGAGGCAATCTGGAATGCAAGCAACTGCATTATCTTTACTGACATTGAAGCCTTTTTGGCCGGAGTATGACAATGTCTCCCCAAATTTTTAATGCATGTATCAGTGACAGAAACATGCCTTCTTGTGGCTGGTAAGTGGGGATGGCTGTCACATTGTCTTGGCAAGAATCAGTCATCTGTGAGATGAGTATGGATTTATACTGGGCTGGAACTAAAGGTGTTTGTCGCTCAGCAAGAGACTGATCAGGCAATGAAATTATCTGAAATAAATTCCCAATTGAATTTGGATTTTTTTCTTGTATGACACAAGAACATAAGAATGGCCATACTGGGTCAGACCAAAGGTCCCTCTAGTCTAGTATCCTGACATCCAACAGTGGCCAATGCCAGTTGTCCCGAAGGGAATAAACAGAGCAGGTAATCATCACACGATCCCTCTCCTGTCGCCCACCCCCAGCTTCTGGCAAACAGAGGCTAGGGACAGTATTCCGGCCATTCTTGGCTAAAAGCCATCGATAGACCTAACCTCCATGAATTTATCTAGTCCTTTTTTGAAACCCGTTAAAGTCCTGGTCTTCACAACATCCTCTGGCAAGCAGTTCCACAGGTGTCTATCTATGACTGATGTAGGAGTGTAGAATTTCAATGCTGGTTTCCTTTGCATGATTGCAATAACAATCCCAAACATCAGAGAACTCCAAAATGTGGCCTTGATTGGCTGTATCCTGAAGCTCATCTTGGAGCCAAAGCGTTGCTATGTCAGTAATTTTGGTGCTCTCACTCTTTCATCACAGACAAGATGTAACAGATCATGGGGTACTTGCCTTCAGCAGTGATGAGGTCATTTATTTCAGCAAACTAAACATTCATTTTGTGGTCAAATACAGCTGCCTTCATTATCAGTTCCCTCATCTTCAATGTAATTACAGAGGGGAGTCTCTGTTTAGGGTACACAAAACATGGAGTGATACACTCTGTTCTGAATGAAAAGATGGACTCAATTCTGTCAGTGGCTTCTCAGTATTTCACATGCTGCAGTTTCTTTCTAACGGCTGTCCCTTCCCTTACTCTGTGCTATTCTTGTTCACCTGCTTCACACAGATCTTTGATTCGTGACTAATATTGTAGAGACTCTAAGAAACTGGTGTGGATTTCTTGAGACTACTGGCATCAGAGATTATTTACAACTGTAATCAATAGGAGGGTCATAAACCATCATTTCTTCTAAAGTTGCTCTTTTCTCAAAAAGTACCATTACCGTCACTTCAGTGTTAAGTCTACTCTAACTACTAGAAAAATACTAAGCATGCAAGGAAATGATTTCACATATTACAGGAAAAATAAGCTGTGTTATGACCTGAAATATTACAATATTAAATATTACAATTTATAGAGGACTAAATAATGCCATTTGGTTTTCTTCCATAATTACAGCACCTACATTGGTCTTTGTTGTCTGTACCCCAGTTTTCCAGTTCATCAAGATCCCTTTGAATTTTAGTTCTACCCTCCAAAGTGTTTTTAACCCCCCCCCCAGATTTGTATTATCTGCAAATTTGATCTGTATGCTCTCTCTTCCTACCTCCCAGGGTGTTAAACCAGCTCCAGACCTAGAACAGCATCCCGTGGAACTCCACTGGAGACCTTCCTGTCACTCTTTGTCCTCAGTTTAGTGAATTATGTATCTTGCTAATGACTTACTAAAGTTCAGGTATATTATGAACACCGCATTCCTGCTATCCATCAAACCAATTACATTGTCAAAGATGGAAATGAAGCTTGTTCAGTATGATTTGTTTTTAATAAATCTGTGCAGTTTGCTACTGATCATCCTTTTATCTTCTTTGTATTTGCAAATTAAATATTTTATACATTGCTCTACTAGCTTCCCAGGTACTGAGGTCAGGCTGACTGGTTAGTGCCTTTCCCTCCCCCCCTCCTCCAGGTACTGGACATTGTGCCACACTCCCTGCATCTTGGGGCCCATATAGACTGTGTCCATTGGGCCATACTGCCCAGCATGTAAGGACTGCTAAGTAGAATCTAGTCACTGGGTCTCACTGCACTGTGCCCAAAATCTGTTATACCAACAGTGGCTATTGGGCCTTACTGCACCACACCTAGGGGCTACTACACTGGCTCTGGTTATTAGACTATGCTGCCCTGAACTCAAGGGCCACTGTGAATGATTCTGGCTGTTAGGCTGCACTGCCCTGTACAAAAGGGCATGACCTGTAGCATGGGGCATGGATCACTTGCTGGAGGATTCTCTGCATCTCGGGGTCTTTAAACCATTATTTGAGGACCTCAATATCTGAAATATAGGTGAGAGGATTATTCCAGGAGTGGGTAGGTGAGATTCTGTGGCCTGCACTGTGCAGGTGGTCAGACTAGATGATCATAATGGTTCCTTCTATGAGTCTATGAGACCATGGGGAAATAATTGGAAAGTTCAAAAGACTTCACATGCAATCCAGAACCTGAAAGAAACAGTTTTGCACACTGCATGGTCCAATGCTCTAGGCAGTTTTACCTGAGTGTATTCCCAGAGGCATTCATATACATTTTGAACATTCTAGAAAGAGCCATTGTATAAAATTAAAAAGAAATGAAAACCTTGGCTGTCATAAGATGAGAAATTTCTTTTAAGACACTTGAAAGAACAAATCCTGTATGATGCTAATAAAACTGAACCCAGAGATTCTTTGACGTTTGCATTTCTAGTTCTAGGAATGTGATACCACAATGAGTAAAGATGAGTGTACATAGATGGATCAGCTCTGGAGCCTGATTTGAAACCTCAGGAGTAACTCAGCCAAAGTCAGTGACATCAAGCCTTTGAACTTCAAGATTGCTAGCATATTGTCAAAAATAAATGAAATACTGATCAGACGTGTCTATCGGTGGGGAGATTGTTTATTGTATTTGTTATCACATTTAGATCAGACCTTCTGCTTCAAACATGTCAAAATTGCATTATGAGGACTTACTCAGGTTTGTTCAGTGTAGCTTTTTTCCCCTACTTAGGATGCATTATCACAGCTGAGTGATTTCAGAACAAAACCTTATTAACGAGATGCAATTTTGGGACCACTTGCGACAAACACAAGCAACAGTATTTTCTTGCCTGTTGTGTGAATATTCTTTCAGATTCACTCAAAGACTTGTTAAAGAGACACCACCATCATGAAAACCTAACATACAAATAACTTGTACTAATAAGATGAAGTTAGCCAGTACACAAAGCTTAGCTCTGAAATCAAAATAACACAGAGATGACTGAATACAGAGAGGGAGTCAGAGAGAGAGCCAGAGCTGCCTATCCACATGGATGAACGTGGTAAATAAATTACTCAGTAGTTGAAAGGGGGCACATTAACTTGCTATTGAGCTCCATGCAACATTTCTGTTCTTAACTATAGGGCACACTGCACATTTTAAGTATTGGTCACTACCTGCGTTCACTACCAAAGACCCAGCAGTTCTGTGGTTTTTTGCTGTTGATTGCGGCAGCACAAATAAGATGGCACTTAAGTAGACTTAAGAACAGAATAGCCAGGAGAGACCATCCGCATGACCTGCTTTCTTCCAGGGAGGGCCGGCTCTAGGTTTTT
>CM057846.1:58641545-58671962 GCA_030068395.1 Apalone spinifera | reverse complement strand
CTAACGCTAAGCCTCATTTGCATAGCTTTGGTGCAAAAGCGCACCAATGTAGACCTAGCCAGCGAGTTTATTCTGCTAGCCCATATCTACACTAGGAGTGCCAGGTTGTGGAATTGAGCCGTGACACAGGCAAAGACCACATATGCCTTTAGTCTACTGAAAAAAACAATGGTGTCTCTGAAAAGACTTAGTGATGAACTCTTATCACAGAAATGTGCCAAGTTCCATGAACACGAAGCAGTGCCGTACTCTTTGAAAAATCATTTAGAACCCAGGAGTGGTGTTCTGACAGTTGTTTATTCTTGATGGATTTCATTGCATGGCTTCAATAAAGATTACAGTAAATGCTCAATTTAGGTAAGTCACAATCTAATTAAAGAATTTCAGTCTAAATCCCTTCTGTGCTGGTAAGGATGCATCTGTCAAATGTCTCTAAGCCTTCTTTCATTTTCCATGGCAACAATTAATTGGATATGCAACAGTTGGGGCACTTTAAATGAGGCTGATGGGATTAGTAATTGAGTGCTTGGATTAATGATTTACAGCTGGTTTCACTAACTTATTTGTTGTTTACAAACATTTTCACTGTGACACTTCCCTGACTCCCTAGGAGGAAGCATCAGGACACAGCCACAAAACAATGGGGTGTTTTTAATCTATGTATTTCCTTTGATCTTTATGATCATTTTTATTACTGAAGGCAACAGAAAGTTTAAGGACAAAAAAGTTCAAAGTTGGAAACCCACAGCCACCCTCTTAACTACATATATAAGCATTTAAATGAGGCTTCATTTTTTTCCAGGAGTACTTCCAATTATTTATATCAAATATTCTTTCCATTTTTTCCAGTTCAATTCAAATCTGCCTCTCCTGGATGGTGAAATAATGTTGGTCTCTTGTGGGGAAATTGATCCAAGAATCCAGGAAAGATGGCTTGAGGTGAAAGCAGAGATTACTAGAAATCTATGCATTAGAGGGATCACCGACATTGGAGAAAAGAGGGCAAAGAAACAGGTTGGACAGGAAGAGATACCCTTAATGACCACAGGCAGAAAGTGTGAAGGTATAGGACTTTGAAAGAAAAGTAGGCATTTTATACAGCTCTGTTTAATTTTTTTATAACTCACTCATCACTGGGGTATTTGAATGCCTCAAGGAGGTAGGACTGTGCTGGAGATAGGATTATCTCTCATAGCACTAAGATTCCAGGCAGTGGTGCAATCCATATGGCAGTCCCAGAAGGCTGCTCTGTCCTTCTGAGGCAGGGTGAGTTATGATAAAGGTTTCCTATGTCCACAGAGCTGCCCTGGATTGGGAAGATGCAAAAGCCACCTAGGCTGTGAATTCTATGCTGCTCTTCTTGGCTAGAATCTCAATTGCTATGTCCCACTAAGATTTCAGGTATGGATAATAAAGCCAAATGTGTGGCTTTTGTGGCACTGAAGATAATGTATAATTTAGAACCTTAGCTGGTACAGTATCATTTATTTCACATGTAGGCACTCAGATCCATATATCTGAGCAGTTGGAGCAGGAACCTTAGTATAGCACTGAAGGCAGTGCTAGAGATATAGAGCTGGAAGCACAGAAAACCTACTTACTCTTCCCTGCCCCCCCACTACTCTCTCCTATCTGCTTTGTTTGCTTGGTACAGGAAATCCTCTTACTGCTGCCTCTTGTTGATCTATGACCCATTATATAGACCCATGTCACCTATTGCTTGCCTGATAGCTCCACTATTTCCTTTGGCTAGCCAACTGGAGGCAGATAAATCCCTCTTCTCTCCTCCAGATGCATCCAAAGTTGTATTAGAGACCAGAGCTAATCCCTGTTCTGGAAGCTGGCCACCCTCCTGCTAGTCAGACCAAACTTCAAGGCTGGCATGAGGCATGTGCAGTCGGTTTCCTCACTCATGGCTCCACGTTTTATTATTGGCCCTGTACCAAACTCATCTCATTACTGGAGATTTAGACAATTTACTTTATTACATATTAAAACAATGATTAAAAGTTCAAATTATATTAAAATACCTATGCACTTACATTTGTTTTGTTGAAGTAAAATGTTCCTTATGATATATACAAATAAGTCTGAAATACGTAGGTCCATTTTAAACCAAGCACCATAATGAAATCTGTAGTACACTCTTGGTAGTGTAAACTGTAGAGATATGCTCATGAGTTGTGCACTATCAGCCGTTTTGACAATTTTGAGTGTGTAAATGATGTTAATGTGGTGGAACATAGTTTTAGTTAATTTTTTATAGTGAATTTGGATTTGTTTTCTTTGTCATTTTTTTGCGCCACCCAATACAATTATAGGCTCTGTTGCCGCTCCATATATTCAACCTAGGCCTGCAAATAATTACTCCCATCCGTGCCAAACTTCCTCCTGCTGAGATGGTCAGAGGCTCTCTTTTACATCTTTCTAAGTTGAGCATCATTTTCTGTCTAAGAGAAATAAAAAGACAGATGCCTTGCTTGCCTCTTCAGTAAAATGACTGTCCTGTAGTTAATCAGCCCTGCCACTGACTCTTGACCTTGTTCAGCCATCTGAGTTATCCTCTCTGGACTAAGCCCAGGATTTTCTGAAATTGGGGGCATAAAGCTAGTCTCTTAAATCCATATTTAGGTGTCTAAAAAAGAAGCCTGATTTTCAAAGATTCAAAGTGCTCAACAGCTCCATGGGGTTCTAGTGAGAGGAGATACAGGCTAATAAATTGGCATCTTTGTGCATAAGCATCACTTTTTAAAAATAAATCAGATTTCACTAGCAGCTGCTGTGCACTCAGCCCCACTGAAACCAATCACCTCCTACTCAGGCAGTTACATGTATGTTTAGGAGCCTAACTTTGTTGTCAATAATTGAAAATTTTGGTCTTATCTTTTATTTGTCTTTGAACTCTTGTGTACACCTCCAACACTAATTATTAGTAATACAATGTGGAGATGGAGAAGCTTTGTGGGAGATACCCGGTGACTAGATGTGTAGGAACAGAGCACAGAAGCAGCCACTTTGGGAAGCTCCTGGGCAAATTATGCATTGCCGCTTCTTGTGACAAAAAGACCAATGTCAACAGAGTTCCTAAGTGAGCTGCAATCTTAGGGAGCTCTGGTAAACTGGGGGAGGTGCTACCTGAGGTTGGGATGGCTGCCATACGATCTGCAGTGCTGGGGTTGGGATTTCCCATACAATCTCAGCTTCTTTGTTAAGATTAGGCCATAAACCCAGCCCCAAACACAAGGGGCTAAGATCCTCAGCTGGTATAAACCAACAGAGCTTCATTGATTTCAACAGAGCCACATCAACATACATTATCTGAGGATAAGCCGCAAGACTGCTCCCCAAAGAAACCTCTGTCAGACACTCTCCAAGGTCAAAATAATGAGTTTTCCATTCAGTTTTTCCTTCTTTTGTGCACTTTACTGAGGAAGGGAAACCTTTGACTGTTAATGATTGTAGATGAACAACCAGTTGCACAAACCTATATTGGATGAATGTAAAAAATATCTCTAAAGAAACAAGATATTAGAACTCCCTGCTGTGCCAGGGATGTTGAAGAAATGTTTGTAGTATTTTAAAATGAGTTAATGTATTCAGCTAAATGTAGTAGATACTAACATTTTTTTAAAAGAGTAAAATTACTATATCTCATTAAATTGCAAAAATGTAGGATATATTCAGTGCCCTAACTTTATTAGAATCCTAGGAAGCAAAGATAAAAATGAATCCAATTTCAGTTCCTGCTATAATGTGAACAGAAGGAATTGAGTGATTGCAAAGAGCAGGGGCTTTAAATTATAAGATTTGGTTATTTAACGTTGAATGAACTTGACAAAGTGGTTGATTAAATGCACAAGTAGGAAATAACAGACACTTCAAAATTCATTATGCCGTTAGGATGAAGAATTTATTATATATACAATTAAGCAGTTCTACTGTAGATGTGCAGTAGTGTTTAAAGAAAAGGGATATGGTAACCAAAATAGTTTTAGCATGAAAATTACAATATAGATTTAAAATCTGACTAAAACAGAAGTTATTAACTTCAAAGAACACAGAACCTGAAACAACAGACTGCATCATTAACTAGGACAGTAAAAAACTGTACAGTACAAGCAACACATTACAATAAATTATGACCAGTGAGGCAGTGTCTCTCATTTGGGACAAAAGGGAAAAAAGGTAGGGTATTAAAATCTCATAAATCCACCATATCTCTTTTCCATCTCTGGAATCTCTTTGGAATAACTTTCCCCATCTTCATCTGAAGGGAGAAAAGAATCAGAGACGCGCTTAAGAAATCCACCATATCGTTTCTGGTAGTCCAGCCACCATTCTGGCCTCCCTACTCTTCTCATAAAGCCGCCATATCTCTTTTGCAACTCTTTGGCTTCATCTTCCAGTTCTGGACTGCGCTTGAAGCTTCTCATGAAGCCTCCATACCTTTTGATGACCTCCCCATCATTATCATTTATCTGTCGGTAAGGTGAAGCTTCAGCCTTGGTCCCTGTTCCCAGAAGCTCCTTCAGGAGATCTGAGGAATTAACCAGAGTGTCATCACTGGAGTCTTTCTTCATAAACCCTCCATACCTCTTAGAAAGGGTTTCTCCTCCATTTGTTTCCTCCTCTGGTTCTACACGATAAAGCTCATCCATTTTCTTCATGAAGCCGCCATACCTTTTCATGAAGCCCCCATACTTCTTTGCTAGCAAATGGTTCTCCTCCTCTTCTTTCTTGTTGTCCCCCGGAGCACTGTTGCCTTCCTCAGAAAGATCCAGTTTAGTCAATTGCACAAGCTCCTTGCAGGTTTCCCAGGCTTTGGCAGAAGGCAGTTTTCCTTCACATTCTAGTGTGCATGCCTGAAAAATTGATGGGATTTACTAAGAATGATTTAAGATACTACACCCTGATGTCTTTTTTTTCTTTTTTGTTAAAGGCATAAACCTTTAGATCTCTAGATCAGTGATACTCAGACCTCAGTGGTTCATGAGCCAAATTAGTGATCAACACTACCCAAAAGAGCCACAATAGTGTGATTCATTGTTTCATTTGCTATAGCACTAGAGAGTCATATTTAAACAATATGACAGGGGGAAATATTTAGTTTATATATATGTTATTCTTGCAGCAAAATGACTGACCAAGTATTATTTTATCAATCTCAGTTGGTTGTAAACGTAGTAAAAACATGGTGGTTGGTTAATAAAACACAGTGCTTTAAATATCATATGCCGTAAAGAGCACATAAAACACACTAAAGAGCCACTTGCAGCTCACAATTCTGTCTGAATATCACTGCTCTAAATATTCATTGGCTAGAAGGAACTGCCTGGTGGACAGCTTAGTCCATAATTGTTCATTACACCATTTCTTATGCCTTCACCTCACATAGTTGGTATTGGTACTGATCATTGTCAGATACAGCATACTGGACTTCATAGACCACCACAGGTCTGATCTGGTATGACAATTCCTTTGTGTCTAGTTTAAATAAAGAGAGCCTTGTGTACACACATCCCTCTTCAGTTTGGAGCACCCTCACATTTTCATTTTCAGTATGCAAATGCATAAGACAGCTTCTTTTCTTAGTCATTATAACAAAGATGAATAATAAGAGAAAGCTGCTTAATAAGAATGAGTAATTATAAGAATACACTGATTCTTTTTAACAAACAAAGGAAATGCCACTGTTTTAAAGGAAAAGTTTACCTTGATTAATTTTCTATTTTGGATGTGCTAGAGGGATTTCCACCCACCATGGAACATTTGCTAAGAAGTTAAAATAGAACATAAAAATAACACTAACAGTACAAACAAGCTACCTCTAATGTCATGGCTAATTTATCGCCACTACATCAAATGGCTCTTAGAGATATAATGCTATATATAGTCATTCCTCAAATTTATCATATTTCAAATTCCAAGCCAATGTATAGGCATGTAGAGGTGGATCAGACTATTAATTTAGGTAGTCTGGTGTACTGCTGTGGGAGCAGTGTGCCTAGGGAAAGTGAACACCTCTAACAGTGCTGTATATGGAAGAAACAGTGCTTCCTGACCTACACAATCATCTTACTTGCTCAAGCATAAATTATACAGCTAAACATATACTCTGTGCATGGTTTGTCTATATTACTAAAAGTTGAACCTCTCTCATCTGGCATCCTTGGGACCTGACTGGTGCCAAACTAGTCAATTTCTCTAGCAGCATTACCAACACTTCCACTGCTTACTGGGAAACTTGGCCACACGGATGATAAGTGGACATCTAGCTAACTAAAATCATGTTGGACCATGGATATTGACGGATCAGAGAGATTCAACCTGTACTAGTATTAATGAAAACTGTTAATATGAAAATGCTCATAGTCATTGAGATGCCAGGAAAGTTTCTTTCCAATGAATAAGGCTCCTAAGTCAAATAGGAATGAATTTGCATCAACAATTCTCACACAATTTTCTTTCCCTTCTCCAAGCAACAAAGTAGTAATTTCAGAAAGACACATTTAAACACTCATTAGGACTGGTGATCCTAATCATCACATAAGATGCTCAAGTGCTCAAAGAGGTCTAGAACAATTGATGAGCACTTCTAAGTAATAGTCTATGTTTAAGTGTACAGTTTAGGGTGGGCAAAATGTCTTGTCAAAATAATTTTACAATGATTAAGATTAGCTAAAACTGAACAATCAGCAGTAATACTGAAATTATTTCACTTCAAAAAAATCTCCACTCCACTAGTTCACAATATGCAATTGGTGGGGCTCTGAGAAATTATTACATCATATAAAATATCTCATATCAGATTTTTACCATTGTGGAATGTACTTATTATATTTGAAACGTTACATTTGTTTACATTTTTAACCTTATTGTTCCATCATCTTTAATAATAAATACTAATAAATTATGATGTTCAATCATCTATGATGATGTTCCATCATCTTTAATAATAAATAAAAATAAATTATGATATTTATTTTACCCTTGTATACTGCTTCCATCAGAAGATCTCAGAAAGCTTTATGAATGTGAAAATAAGCCTCAAAAGAGCTCTGTGTGATAGGTAACTGACTACCTCTGTAGTTACGTGCCAGTGGTCAGTCCTAAGTGTGATAAATATATATAGAAATAACATCTCTTAACTTATGGTACAATTATTTCCATATTAGTAACTACTAGAGAGTTAAAGGCTTGTCTCAAATTGAGTACAAAGTAATTATGTGTTACCAACATTTTATTCCTAAGACATCACAATTTCTGCTTTTAACAGGCACTCCATGTCTATTCCATGTGAACATATTTGGGTTATACAAATAATATGTCAGCTGCAGTCTGATTTGTAAGTCACTGTAATACAATCCCCCCAAACAAAACAAAACAAAACAAGAGCCCCCCCCTTTTTTGGTTAATGGATCAGCTCAAAAAATCAATTCTTCCAACACCCAAACAAACATGCACCTCACACTTCCTATATACTAATGATTCGATTACATCCTATGGTGTTCATTATGAGAAATGTAGTAGTGAACTCACTAGCTGTTAATGTGTTTAGAAACATGCCTTTGGAAACCAATAGTATGTAGAATACTGTGTAATACTGTACTTTTTCTGTTTTGATATGTCAGCTGATAAATGCTATTGATGAACAGAATTTAACACTTACATAGCTTTGCTGTTCAAGAAAGATTGTTAAAGTTAAGCTAGGCTTCCCGTTTAACTTTGAGAAGTCATTGAAATCGAAGTACCAGTTTTTAAGTGGACATATGTCAACTGCATTCAGAATATTTTTCTGTGGTTAAAGAAGTGCTATTGTTTCTGAAAAATGTTCAGTGATTTATAATTCAGATAGATCAGCGTTCGGTGCCAAACATGACATTTTGTGAGGCTAGAGTCTGCAAAGTGCTACTGTCTCTTGCAAAGTACTCAGAACCCTATTTCCCCCTTCTATGGGAACTCAGGACACCCAGCATTTGTCAGAATCAGACCCTTAACTTCCATGGATGGTGCCAGTGTGGATGCATGTTAAAATGACGCTAGTGGTTTGTAACTACAGAGGACACTCTCCGTTTGGATTGTTGTTCACGGCTGCACTTTAAGAACATCTGAAATGATTAGCGCTACATTAGTGCATTGGAGCGCACCAATGCTTTCTGGCCTCTGAATGGGGAGGGGAAGAGAAGGGGGAAAGCATTTACTGAGGTATTGCTGCTCATGAAGGGCCTGATCCTCCGCCGCTAGAGCCAACGGGAGCAGGAGCAGACTCTTAGGACTGATCCTGCCACTTAGTCCCATTGACTTCAAGGAGCAGGTGAATAGATCCATTGCATTTAGCGGGACTGTTCACTACAGATTTAAAGCCCGAGCTTGGCCGCAGAGTGTTGGGGAGCTTGCCCGTCTCCATGGTACCTCATTTCAAATGAGAAATTCCAATGCCTAATAATAAAAGGAGCCAACGGAGGCTAAAATACAGCGCAGCATCGTGTCTTCTTCTGCAGCCTTGTCTCGGAATTGTCCTGACTTTTTTTTTTTACTAAGTATTAACTTGGACATTTAATTTTGTTTAACTTAAACTTTTTTTCCCGGTAAAATGAATAAATATCGTTAAACAAAGTGAAAACTATTTCAGCTACTTCTGAGGTGTGTCCCGCAGACATATTTTTGTTTGTTTCCCTCCCAGATTGAAGAAGAAGAAGAAGAAGAATTATTTTTCCTCTGCTCTGTTCTACTGCGAAGGACTCGCGCCAACAACAGGGAGATCTGTATGACTGATTATATAGGGCAACTATACACAGACACGCGCTGTAAATACAGTCTCCCCAAAGTGCTGTCAGATGCGCGCATTTAATAAACCTATAGTCCGATCATTGTACTCTCATCTCTACCAGCTATAGAATTGTGAGTATTATAACAATGAGAAGCGAAAGTGGTTTGCTTTCTCAGCAGGAAACGGGTACCTGCGCATAAAAAAGTCTACTGTAAGTTCACATCGCGCTTGCAGACTTTTGAAGCGCATGTATGTCGAGTGGAGCTTTGCCGTACAAGCTATTTATTACTTGGTAACGTGACATGAAATAACAGATTTAAAGGACAGTGCTGTACACTCTCCCGTGTCTATGATGACTTGTCCTAGCTGGATAATCACATGATAACGTTCGTATTTTGCAAAGCTATTCTCAAAGGAAAATGTTCATCCCGAGGGAAGGCGCTTTATAATGGCCTGTTTTCGAATGAAAAGACAAGATCAACGCGGCACCCTATCAGGGAGAGTTTTTGCTGAAGGAACAGTAAGGTATTGGAAACACCTAAGAGCAAACTCCGCTCTGGAGAGGATTCGAATACGGAACATTGCTTCAATTCTAGTCTGCGTTTACATCTCATTACTCGCTGCTTTCGCTCTTTTAAGATGTGATGGGTTTGTTCTGACCCAGAGGCTTAGCCCGGAATTGTAGAGATTTCCTTCTTCTCTAGGTTTCAAGTCCCACAGCCATTGTCTAAGGGCTCGGGGCAACTTATTTGCTACTGGGAGCTTATCCTACGAATTCTCGAAATTACCCCTGGGATCAGGGTAACTTTTGACTCACATTTAAGAGGGGATTTCTTTTAAGGGGAGAGGGAGCTTGGCAGTTTTTAGAAGGGCCTATTGGAGTCTCTTCCCGTGTCCTCCCCCCAGCTCTGTTGGCATTTCTAGTCTTTTTCACTCTAGCGCGAAGACATCGGACCTCCAATTAAAATGCAACATTTTAGTTTTTAAATAAGCTAACTGATTACAGTGGACTCGAGTTTAAATATCAGAAACCTCTGCACTGCACTTTGGGCTAGGTCCTGTTAAAGGGCCCAGAACCCTAGTTCCCCTTGGCCACAGTAGGCATCAAAGGCGCTCGGAGGAGGCATCGTTGCCTGCTCTCCTCCAAGGTCCGATCCTACCCAGGCACCTTAGCACCCACTAGTGGACCGCAACAGTCAATTAACTCACTGGCTGGGCCGGGTCGAGCGATGCGTTGGGAGTTCTCCATGGTGCTGAACCGTCTGGCCTGGCTCAGGGCAGGACAGCGCAGCGCACAAGAAAGCCTGCCCGGAGAGCGCCCGCGACCGGGTGTCTGTCCCTGCATCTAAGCGCTCACGGGGTGCAGGAGCCTGCACGCTGCTGCTGCTGCTGCTGCTTTGCTAACCCTGGTCGTGCGGGAGCGGCAGCTGCGCCGCTTGCACAGTGATTGGGGTAAAAGAGTTGGGACCGGTACGGTCTCCAGGGATCGCCCGGCGCCTGCTTACCAGGGGGTTGATCTCCGCGTGGTGCCCCAGCCGATAGGAGCAGGAGGCGCAGTCCTTGCTGCAGTCCGCCTGCACTGTCCACACGAGGCAGCTGCCGGGAGCCAAGAGCAAGCAGCAAAGTCTCAGGAGCCACGCCATGGGCTGCGGAGAGAACAGGTCAGGATTCAGCCCGGCGCCAGCTTCCTCCTGGCCCTGGGCGACACATCCCCAGCCCCTCAGCCAGTCCCACCTGTGCCCCAACTCCCCCTGCTCCAGCTCAGCCATAGGCGCTACAAGTTATCCACTAGGGGCTGAACCCACCGAGGGTGAAAGTAACGTAAAATTTCTTACAGGTACTGTCCTTTTGCAACCCAGCAGGTGCCAGCTCTTTAAATAGCTCCCTACTGGCTTTTGCCGGAGCTCAGCGAGCTCTTGCGGGAGCTGCGCACCAGGGCGCACCCGCTTACTTTCACCTCTGGACCCACCCCTTAGATGAACTTTGCTGGGACTCTGCGCTCCTGGTTCCGCAGCGGCGGAAAAAGACCCCCCTGGCTTTCCCTTCCCTTCCCAGGGTCCTCCACATCTGAGCCCCTTTAACTGTGCGGCTGGAACTACCAGGGCTGGGGCTGTTCCCTTTCGCCAGCCCAGAGCCTGCTGGGGGACAAGATCTAGCTCTGTCTGCGACGAACCAACTTACAGTGG
This sequence comes from Apalone spinifera, assembly GCA_030068395.1. Lineage (NCBI taxonomy): Eukaryota > Metazoa > Chordata > Testudines > Trionychidae > Apalone > Apalone spinifera. The sequence continues at coordinate 58,661,006 of CM057846.1, read as the reverse complement.
TTAACAGACCTCAGATTGCCCCCAACCCCCATGTGAGCATTTCTCCTGCCCCGGGTACGGCGCCCCTCTTCCCCTGTCCTAGTCACTGCTCCGGAAAGCCGGCCAGAGGCTGTTCCCTGGAGCAGTCGGGACAGAGGCGAGACACAAGAGCGAGCGAGCCATTGGAAGGCAAAGCCTGCTCAGTTTCCTGGCAGGAGCGGTGCCCTGTGGAACCCAGTCGGGCGCGCCTCGCCCCAGCCTAGCGCCGCTGCTCAGAGCGGGTCACTCACATACATGCCGCTTCCCCGGGAGCCCGCGGAGCAGCGCCTCGGCACCGAGCTGTCGCGAGCTGCTGCCGCCTCTTGGTATGTGTGAGCCCCCTGTATTTATAGAGGGGCCAAGCAAGTTGTGCCTCTGGAGAAGCTCTGGAAGGAAAAAAAATAATACAGGAGACAAATAATAGCCCGGAGTCAGCGAGCCTCCGCGTCTGTAAATCTTACAGGAGCGAACAGGCAGGTGGAGCAAAGCGCCCAGCTGGAGCGGCCGTCTCCTCGCCCCCCGCGCTGGCTGGATCAGGCTGCAGGGCTGCGAAGCTCCTCACCCAAGTCCGGGCTCTGGGAAGCGGCCGGAGCCACTTTATAATTAGTCAAAAAGGGAAAAGCGCAGCCTCCCCCAATCGCCTCCGGGCGCCAGCTGACGCAGGACCTACGACATCCCACTCGGGGCGCGCGGCCCCCCCTTCGCAGCGAGCGGCTCTGCCTGGGGGGATGAGCCAGGCAGGGAAGCCAGCGAGTCAGTTTTCTGCTCCTCCCGCGGGTGGTGGGGCAGGGGGCGGGGGAGGCTGGGCGCCGGGAAGCGCTCCTGGTCGTTTGCAGCCCCCACCTCTCTTTCACTAGGGCCCTGCTGGGGCGGGAGCGACCCCAGCGACTCCCTTGGGTGCCCCCGCGAAGCTGCGAGCCTCTCCCCCCTCCCGAGCTGGGGAAGGGGAGTCAGTGTGGGAAACTCGAAGGCAGAAAAGACCCCAGAGGACAACGCCGCAGGGTCTGGGAACTCGGGGCCACTAAAGATGTGCGGGGAGAGGGAGGGCGATTTTATCCCAGCGGCGGTGCAGGTGCCTCCTCTCGGTTTTGTGTAGACCGGGCTTCCCGGCTCGCCCACCTGTTTGGCTGTAGGTGAGGTTTGGTCCCTAGAGGGCGCCCAGCTCTCGCAAAGGCTGGAGGAGTAGCCAGGCTTGTGAGAGGGGTCTGCGCTGTAAGCCGTGCTGTACACTGGCCTCGTGAAAATAAGCCCAAGGATCACCCGCAGGGAGTGGGGTTCATAAAAACAACCATACTGGGTCAGGCCAATGGTCCATCTAGCCCAGTATCCTCTTTCCATCCAGGCCAGTGCCAGATGCTTCAGAGAGAATGAACAGAACAGGGTAATTATTGAGTAATTCACCCCTATCCAGGTCCAGAATCTGATAGTCAGTGGTATAATCAAACTCCTCTATGGTTATAAATCTGATGTCAACACTTGTAAAACTCAGAGACTGCTCCTCCTGGACCTAGCTTGGTCCCTGGCTAAAACATGACTTTGAAGAAAACTATATGTCTCTGCATATTTATTCTCTAACTGATGGGTATTTGGCCCTTAGACTCAAAAGCCATGATAACATTTCAGACCTCAGGTGTAAGCACAATCTGAAACTGATCACACCTCACAGACTGAATTGCCTGAGGAAGGTTTTACAGCTTATTCTGGTCCCATATATTTCAAGGCAGACATTGTCCCTTCCCAAAGATCTCTTCTGATTGCATGTGTAATAGCAAGTGAGTTCTCTGAAGACGTCCACACAGTGTGCAGCGGCAGTCAAAAAAAAGCAAACAGGATGTTAAGAATAATTTAAAAAGGGATAGAGAATAAGATGGAGAATATCTTAATTGCCTTTATATAAATCCATGGTACCCCCACATCTTGAATACTGCACACAGATGTGGTCTCCTCATTTCAAAAAAGATATACTGGCATTAGAAAAAGTTCAGAAAAGGGCAGCTAAAATGATTAGGGGTTTGGAACAGGTCCCATATGAAGAGAGATTAAAGAGACTATGACTTTTCATCTTAGAAAAGAAGAGACTAAGGGGGGGGCATGATAGAGGTCTATAAAATCATGACTGGTGTGGAAAAAGTGAATAATGAAAAGTTATTTACTTACTACCACAACATAAGAACTAGAAGTCACCAAATGAAATTAATAGGCAGCAGGTTTAAAACAAACAAAAGGAAGTTTTTCTTCACTCAGTGTTTTTCTTTAATATGATGTAGCTCCAGACAGGACATTAAACATCAGCGGGGAATGGACCTGGCCTTATCCCATGTCTAGCTCTGCACCAGCTGCGGAATGTTCTGATGTTAGGACTTTGAAGAAAGTCAGAAAAATCGCTCATGTCCATAATTCTCTCTCCTCCTGGCTCCCGCCCCATGGAAACAAAAGGCTTTGTATGTTAATAGCAAGTATTATTATTATTATTACAAATCTGCAGAAATCACACCTCACATCTCTTTGTTTAAATGATACATTGACATTAATACAGTTTTTGGAAAAGCATGTCACAGTTGCCTTACTTAAGCACCAGTAAGTCCCCTGTCAAAAGTAGTTTATTACTTTTGTTTTATTGTTTGGTTTCGTTACTTTTTTGTCTTTAGGGAAAAACATTTTAAGACAAAATGTGCTATGAAACACATAGGAGTCAGCTTTAAAGACTGAGTCACATCAGATTCCTACATTGCAAGGCCAGAGGGGAGCACTGTGATCATCTAATCTGAGTGCTTGGATAATGCAGGCCATAGAGCTTGCCCACAAAAATTCCTACAGCATATACTCATCAGACATTCTAACCTTGCCTTTGAAGGACAGACTAGAAAATATAGCTAACAAACCGTAATGTCACAATAGACAATAAATAAGCTATTGCTGGAACACTCTGGCTGCTGCTACTTCTATAAATGCTGCAGCAAATCTGGTGTGTTAGAGAAGAGGGTTTAAAAGCTGTGGACTGAAGTTTAAAGGCAAGTTTTAAAGTAAGTTTTCCCTATTAGTTAATGAAGATGGAGCTTCTTTCATGTGGCAAGAAAAACAGGTGGAAGAACAAAAAGAGCTGTAGTTATTTATTATAACCCAAGAAAACCTATCCTTTGCCATAGATGAATTTGCTCCCAAATTAGAAAAAACACCCTGAGCCAAATCCTACTCCATCCATACTGAAGAGAGGAAAGAGGCTCACGGGCCTGGATTCTCTCTCGATCCACCTTTGCTGACCAGGGCCATGCTAGATTTACACCTTCCAAGCTCCTATGCACAGGATCTTCAATCTCCTTACTTCCTCCCCATGCGGTCCTCCCTAGAGCCTTCCCCTCACTGCATCCTCTTGTGACCAAATCTGGAACCTCTCCACCTCCCCATGTGGTCTTGCCTAGAGCCTCACCACTCCCCTATGTGGCCCTCTCTTAAGCCCTCCTCCCCCCCCCACCGCCACATTCCCATGTGGTCCTGCCTGGAAACCAACCCCCCCTCACTCCCCACATGGCCCTGCCTGGAGGTCCCTGCCTCCCCCTGTGACCTTGCCTGGAAACCCCTCACCATATGACCCTGTTTAGATCCCCCCTCTTGTACTTCCATGTGGCCCTGTGATCCCCCCCAGCAGCCTTGTGTGGCCCACTTTGCCTCATAACTTGGATCCAAGAAGGCTGCTGTGACTTTTCCCCCTGAGGAAAATTGTCCTCGCCAGCAGCCTGCCAGCTGTTTTCCCCCACCCTTCATGCCGTTCTGGTACTGCAAGGGCCTTTGGTGGGCAAAACCAGGAACTGCAGCACATTTTCTGCAGGAAAAAAATTCTGCTTCCCCTGATAAGAATTCTGCACATGCTGCAAGTGTCACCTAAAGGGAGGGGCACAAAGTGAGACAAGAGGCATGTGGGGTAACTCAGCAGGGACCAGGGGAAATCAGGAGGCTCCCTCCCTTCTGAGAGCCCCCATGCAGTATGACAAGCAGCAGCAGGGCAGCAAAATAGCCCATAATAGTACAACTGGCAACTGATTATATCCCCCCGACAACCACAGCTAAAAATGTCCCATTTGGGCTAGAAAATTGCATACTTTGACAACCTCCCCTAATACATCACTGCCCCTAGGCGTCTGACTATTGTGGGAATCCAGCCCTGACCTGGGAATCCAGAGGTCATAGTTAAAATGTTCTCTGCTGCTCTTGTCAAAAGAGCAAAGAAAACTCTAGTTTCTCCACACTGAAGCTATGGTCAGCATGGGTGGATGTCTTCACCCCTACACAGCCCCTTGTGGATGGTATCTGTATCAACTAATGAAGGAGCAGGTCCTAGTACTTCCTTCCAGCACCAAAATGAGACCTAAGGCAATAGTATGCATGAGATGTGACTTTCTACCATAACGGTTACTCCTAGGCCCAGAAATGGGCTCATGGACTAAAGTGAATGGGCTGGGTAAAGAGCCCCAAATGGATCTTTGGGCTAAGTCAGGAGCCATTAAAAGTACTGTATTTGCACTAGTGTAAAACCACTAAGTGAGAAGAGCATCCAAGTCCCATATTTATAAAGTAACACGAAACAGCTTGGTGAATTAATCCTCTTGGGAAAAGGAAGATGGTTAAAAAGCTTTATAATGTTCCCTTGTTTTATTTTTGACATGTGAGGGATCTGAGTTTGGAATTATGGTGTTAGTACCAGTGGAACTACTGTGTTCACAGAGATACAAGATGGATGGCATGCACTTTGGTCAGGAGAATGAAATGTCTCATGTCTCTCTGACTCCCCCTCATGTGGTAAGGTGCAAGGTAATGCACTTCTGGCTGCAGGTGCCACATTCATTCACTCCTTCAGCTCCTGGAAAGTCTTACAAGCAGGGCCTGCTGTGGAGGTATAAAAGCAGGGAAGAGGGGGATGTTCGGTTTCCAGAGCTTGAGGGAGTATCGGAAGAGTGTATCTATAATGTAACTAGAACATTAGCCTACAGCTCTTAAGCACAATGAAAATTTAATTTTAATTGCAAAGCAACACAATTGTTTCAGCCACTCAGGGCCCAGGGATGCTGCATAATTACTGACTCACAATTGTACAGTCATTTATCAAATATGCTAATCCTTGAACTCCAATTGTGTGTCTGAATAACACACAGGTATGCTAATCCTTGAACTCCAAATGTGTGTGTATGAGGGGTGGAAGGGGGAGGAGACATTGGAGTGCATAATGCCTATGTGATTATTGCTCAGTCACAGAACAGCCAGACCTTAGATTAGCTGGAGCTATTTGGAGTGGAGTTCCAGTAAATAGTTTAAGCTGCTGGGAAAGGGGGAGGTGAGGGGAAGTGAGAGCTGGTTTCAGGGGGTCTGCAGGGCCCCACAGCTGAAGCCTGAACACCCAAGCCCTGGCATACCCATGGGGGCTGAAGACTCGAACCTTGGTGCCTCCCATGGGGAAGATTCCCTGAACCCTCCCAAATCCCCAAGACTCCTGCCACAGCTGAAGCCTGGAGTCCTGAATGGGGGAAGGATATGGGGGGCTGTGGGAAATAATATATGAGAATTTAAGCCCTGGGTACAGCACATATAATTCTGGTGCTCCACCTGGCCATTCCCTTCATAACCCCACATCCACGTGCCTTTAATAGTCACCTCGGATACTCAACCCACCTCTATCTTCTTATCCCACATGCTCTCATGTCTACCCACCTCCTGCTCCTCACTGCTGAAGGAATCTAATACTCACAGAGATTGTGTCATTTCAATGAAGAGTTCCATTTCAGGTTGAATTATAACAGGGGAGAACCAGTGATGTCCAGTGATGATCAGTTTTGGGAGAGATACTCTTTTCAAAGAGGAATTAAAACTGGGATGGAAGAAAGGGAGCAAAGAATAATTATCATGTAAAAATTACTCACTGTGGGAATGGGGGCTGATCGGTCCTAAGAAACACAAGGAATGAGAAGCAGAGATGTGAAGACAGACATACGAGGAGGGAGAACGCTTTTCAATATAGTAATAATGATACCTTGTTGCTAACTGTTAACTTGTAATAACAGCATTCTGGGTTTATACAAACTGCAGATTTATGAGTTTATTAAACCCAGAATATTGTGAACACTATCTAGTTCCCATCTAAATATACTAGAGAAAAAAGAAAGATTGTTTGCACAGGTTGTACCTCTCTAAAGCAGGACTCTCTGGTCTGGCAACATCCGTGGTTTGTGGCAGGACCATGGATGTTCCTGAACCACAGATCCCAGGGGTAGGGAGGTCTGGCAGCAGGGCCATGAGTGCAGCAGGAGGGGCAGGCAACATGTCTGGGAGCCCTGTGGCATAGAGGGAGCAGGCGTCCTGGTGGGGAGTTCTGGCTCCAGCAGCCAGGGAGCTCCAGTCTCAGCAGCTGTGGCACTTCAGCCCTGGGGAGCCTTGGCCAGGCCAGCGGCAGGGGGGTTGAGGACAGAGCCCGAGCCCAACGGGCTCAGGCACAGCCAAAAGCAGCTGATACTAAGAGGGTTGTGGGGTAGGATACCAATTACACGGGGCCTTCTCTGGTCCAGCAAATCCCCTTGTTCAGGACTGGTCAGATTCTGAGAGTGCAGGACTGAGAAGGTTCAATATGTATTACAGCAATGCTTAGAAACCACAGTCAAAGTTAAGGTCCCATTATGTCAGGGCCTGTCCAAATACATAGTAAGACACCATCTCTGTCCCAAAAATTTTTTAATGAAAACAGGACATGGTGGACAGAAGCCTCATATTACACATGGGGAAGTAAGGAAGATGTGTTTGGACATGTCCAAAGTCATGTAGAAAATCACCAGCACACCTAGGATTGTAATCTATTTCTCCAAGTTCCAAGTCAGTACATTGGCTAGCCATCCCTCCCCCCAGCTTTCCTCTCTGAAACCTTCTCAACTCCATCATTCTAAATATCTCTATGTTCTATGAAATAGGTGAGGCCAGAATTGAATGGAGGTAGATTTGTGAAAAAACAAAATCAACATGCTAATAGAATCCCAGGAGCCTTTGCTAGAGCAGAAAACTGTAATAATGGGATCAAAATGGAAAGTAAGGAACTAAAAACAGCACTTCATGCTATTTATTTCACTACTGTGCAAAAGGTCAGCATGAAGCCTAGGCATTTTTATATCCTCCAAATGGTCTGGTTCTGTTCAGTTTGGTAAAAAACACAAGGGTCAGTTTTTACAGAACATTTGTATTTGGTATAAGCACTAAGGAAGGATGCTCCCTTATATGAGAGATCCTACTATTTGCTATAAAACACCTAATCTCTCTCTCTCCTCCAAGACACATAGGCTATATATTTCTCCTCATCTTTTTAATGTCTGTAGTAACACTACATCCAATGTAAGTAAGAAATGTAATACCAAACCATAATAATTTATACATTCTATATGGCAGTGTCATGACATCCACTTTTATTGGACAAAAATATGCACCGTTATGGGCAATGTCTATTCCATACATTCCTCAAGCTATAAAGCAGCAATTACTAAGAAAGAAATGAAATAAGAGTGGTACAATGGCAGGGAAATGCCTGTTAGTTATCTAAAAGAAATGTATGTTGAGAAAATTGGAGTTTCACCCATATCTAGTGAGTGGATTTCCTTAATAAAACAATGAATTATAGCAAAGACAGAGCAAAGAGAAGTATGAAGATATGGAAATATCTTTCCTTTCTCATTTTAGATTATGAAGACTATGAAGCATGCTGCTAAAGGAGAAAGAATGCCTCATTCCATTCTCTGATCTTCTACCCATGTGAAATAGACAGAATACGTCATGTACTTATTGCTCCTATGTATAATGAACAGGCACTTATAATTGCGTTGGCTTGCCTGTAGTTGAGTTACAAAAGAATTATAAAATAGGAGCTTAAGATAAAACAAGCTTTAAACTGAACTATGGAGAATGCACTGGGGTGTATCCCCTCCTCAGCTAAACACACATAAGTTTGTAAACAAGGACTGAACTGAATGGAACATGTAGCATACTTTACAGAGAGTACATATTAAATATAACAGCATTATGTAGTTCATTTCACTAGAGGGCACAACAGAGAACATTTGCAGTAGATTAAGAGAATTCTTGCTATCAAAATACATTTTGATTTAGAATCCAGGGACATTTCTTATTACGGCATACATGAATTGGGTGATTTATTTTCATGTTTTAAATTGAGAAAACATTTCCATGAACTAAGATGCCATAATTCTGGATGGGAGAAGAATTGGAATGCATATGTTATAAAGAGGATTATGGTGTCTATAATGCAGAAATAGAAGGATTAGTAGAACATTATGTGTACGATTTTGTCTGAGAAAATCATTTTAAGCATATTTAAAAAACCCTAAGCAGTGAAGCTACAATGTTGGTTTGGGTTACTTTGACAGCTTAGCACAGAATGTGTTAATATATAATTGAGCTTCTGAAGGCCTGATGCTTTCCCACCCCCCACTCCCCTTCTCAAAATTATCATGTTCTTCTTTCTAGTATTACATTGCCCTGTTGGGAGGCGTTGCTTTCACATGATATTACAATATTCAGAACTAATTTGTCTGGGATAGTTAGGAACTGAAAGGGATGCCAACCAGGCATCTAATGCATCATAGGCACTCAGGGAGAGATTTTTTGCTGCAACTCTCAGGAGGAGTTGTAATGGGAGAGGGAAAAGGGTGGTTTTAAGCTGCTTCTACTTGTGCCAAATTTTGGACAGTTGAGGTGCTACTTCAGAACCCTATAATAAATTACAGCAATTTGAGGAGCTACTTGAATTTAGGGAGCCTTTATCACACAGTTGCCTAAAGGCTTCTTTGATGCCTAGAATTGCCAGAGTAGAGAGCATTTTGGTTACTACCACTTCTGCTGCTCTGGGGATTATGAGGTGAGGCAATGTAGAGACATGCTCACTAGTTCGATTTTGCCTCTGCACTGGAGAAATTTCCATCAGCCACTGGTTTGGCATAGAAGACACAGTTTGCTATAATCCGACACAGTATACAATCTAAGGCCCTGTTTAGACAGAGGATTTGCCTCAGTCCCTGACTGGGGTGTAGCTGAAGCAGTGCAATTCATAGCATAAGCAGGTAAAACTACTATTTGCATTGGCAGAGCTTATCCTTGCTTCAGAATGGATTAAGGACTTGTCTACACTGGCAAGTTTTGTGGAGGAAAAGTGCCTTTTGTTGACAAAAGTGCATGAGCATGCACACTGCAATGTGACTTTTGTTGCAAAAAACATCCATTTTCGTCCACAAAAAACTTCCAGCTCCACGAGGGACTTTTGTTTTCCCCGCTCCCTGGGTTGTCAACAAACATGCAATGTGGACATCTCAAGAGGCATTTTGTCGCTGATTCTGGGCTCCAAGAACTGGCCCACAATTCACAGTCAGCCCCTCTGCTCAGAAGTTTGTACTCTATTGCCCTGCAGCCAGGTGACCAGTTACTCACTCTGCCCCCTTGCAAGCCCTGCAAATTTTAAATCCATTTTCCTGCTGCCAGAGTGCCTGGAATCCATCCCCTCTCCCATGTGCTGGCTTAGCATGCAGTGGTCTCATGGCATCTTCCCAGGGTCCCACGCCACCAGACACTCCCCCGCTTGGACTGCTGCAGAGCTGTTGGATCTGACCAGTGTATGGGGAGAGGAGTCTATCCAGTCCCATAGAAATGGGACACATACACACATTTCTCGAGGCTTGTGTGAAAAGAAGTATGAGAGGGACATACGTCAGTGCAAAGTGAAGATTAAAGAACTGAGACACACCTATCATAAGACTTGTGAGGTGAACCCATGCTCTGGTGCTTCACCAAAAACCATTTCTATAAGGAGCTGGACGCAGTCCTTGAAGGAGACCCCGCCTCTACCACCAAGAGCTTTGTGGATACCTTGGAGGGCACAGAGGCAGTGCATGGAGAAAGTACAATGAAATTATAAACAAGGAGGCTGATGTAGATGAGAACCAGGGGCTGCTCCCGGGGGTCACCGAATGTGTTTGCATCTAGGAACTGTTCTCCACTGCTGACAGACATAGCCAGTCTGAGCAACCACTTTCTGAGGGACCAGAAAGCTGGTGATGAGATGATGGGTAAGTGGGGTAGTGCACGGCTGAGGGAATGGAAAAGTGGGAGGCTGGCTGTGTCTTTGAGGGCTGCACATATCCTATGTGGTGGAGCAGAATGTTGTTGCTGTCTGTGATCTCAGTGGAATCCTGCAATGAGACTATCCAAAGTTTTGGAGGGGTATTTGTACATTTTCTGCTTACATTTCCATGGCAGTGCTGCTTTGTCCCCTCCTCTGTTTTAGGAGCCTTGCCCATACCATTCATCAATCACTTATGCAGGAACCAAAGCAGAATATAGGTGGGAAAGGGGTTTGTAGAAATTAAGAGGAGAAAGTGATTCAGTTGTATGTATGGAACATTAGTGTTAGAAAAGAGACAACTCCTCATTCTGGACTAATAGGAACATACAACCAAACCCTCACTGATGTGGCCTCCAACTGAGAAGGAGAAAGACACTCCCCACATTCCCCTCCCACACCAGAACCTAGGGGGGACCAGGCTAGTAGATTTTGTGCACACCAGCCCCATGGGGGAGCAGTGGGGGATTGAAACACCAGTGCAGTTTCCCCAGTGCTAGGGGGGAGAAGAAGGAGGGAGTCCTGAGCCTCAGGAGCCAGATCCAGGGAAGCTGGAGGCCGCATCTGGCCCCTTAACCTTAGGTTCCCCACCCCTGTTCTACAAGAAGCAGTATTGATCATTGCCAGAGGCAATGTCTCTTGCTCTTTCAGAGAGGGTTCTACTAAGTGACTTTATTATGTCACTCATGTTTTATGTCTGGTAACTGTTACAAGGAGTGTTGTGATGGGAGTTAAAAATTAACCATTGACTGTTGTGAGGTTTTTATCTTGTCAGTTTACTTCTATAAAGATTCAGCATTAGGAACAAGACTTACACAGTTCCATTGCTCTATCATGCCAATAAATAAAATGACTCATTTGTCTATGTATGTTGTTTATTATTATTATTAAAGTAGGCTACATTTCAAGAATATTTGTAATCTGTCTGCTTCACTCTCTGGACTAGAATCAGACACAGTGTGATTTAGTGCTGGTAGAATGACTCCTGAAGTCTTAAAAGGTGTTTGTCTTCTGATTTATTTAACATTGTTTTACTTTAAAAAAATAAAAGTTATGTATTTGAAAGATGCAAAAATAAATATTAATGAATCCATTTACCATGCAAGCAAATCCCTCAACTACAAGAGGCTGCAAAAAGCAGTTGGCATTTGAGTTGCCTGGCTATTTATTTAAATATCACTATAAAATGAGAGGTTTTCATGAGTCAGGAGACCCTGCAGGATAAAGGTAGGCCACCATAGCACTGCTAATTGTTCTTTTCTCAGCCTGAAGTTTTGCTGCATTCTATCAACCAAGTGCTTCATTTCCTACACAACTGGACCTGATTACCAGTTTGAGCTTTAGGCCACTGACTTCTCCAGCTGTTTAAACTCTTATTGGGTGGGAGGAGCAGGGATGGAATGCACAATGCTACAGTCAAGTCTCAACTGGCAGAATGACCCCATGGGATTGCTTCAACTGATATAACCGATATTAGTCAGTAGGGAGCTATCATCTATGGGAATTAGGAGGTATGACTTTTGGCCACCAGGGGACACCCATATATTTCTGTTAAGACAACAAAATCATCCTGGCAGTGTCTACCAATATAGAGCTGTAAAGCTCAATACAATAGTTAGTCATAAAAATTCCAACAAAATGTTTTTCCATGGAAATTTGTCAGTTCATCTAAATAAAAATGTTTTGCAGAGATGGTTTCATTTTGATGAATTACCAAGAGAAGAACCCTGCCAGCCAGCTTAACCAGAAATCTGCCGGGTTTCCTGCCAGCTTGCCTGCCTAGCACTTTGGCAGGTTGCCATGTTTAGTGTAAACTGAAAGTTGCAATATTATTTAAATGTATCCAATCAATAATCAGAACCTGACAGTTGCTACTGCAAAGAATGTATAATCCCTTTAACTCCACTGAGTTGTATTGGCAGAAAACTATTATATGAGGAGAATCAGGCCCATTATATTCTTCACTTTTTAACAATATTTTAGTATTTTCATTCAATGCAGGGCATGAGTGATATTTACATGATGAAACTACCATCCTTTATAGTTGTTGGTTCTGCAGTTCATTGCCTCATTATTCAAGTGTCTTCCATGTAAAATAAACTGGCAAGAACTACATCCTTAACAGACTCACAGAGCCTGTGATCCTCTTCCTTTTTAGATTATAGAAAGCTGTGTTATGGTGTGTCCTTCTCTCCATTTAATATATGCAAAGTGAGCCCTTTGATTCGTAGAAAAAAGATCCAAAGCCAATTCACAGGAGAACTACATGGCTAGTACTTTTGGTCCATTTTGGCTATCTTACCCTGATGTAGCACCAGTGACTGCAATAGAGCTACTCCTGATTCTCAACAGTGCAAGTTCAGAAACTAAGCTTTTTTTCCCTCCAAGCAGTTATCTTGCTGGTTATGTCCACGGGAGCATATAATTATTTCCTCTGCCTCCAGAGGCTTGCATACAACAATTATACAGAAGAATGCTAATTCACGTGAATGACTGGGAGAGTCATTGTGAAGTATCCAAGTTTGCAAGTTAGTAAATGGACAAGAAACAACAACAAAAGAAGTCAGGATAATGAAATGTAGTGGGTTCTATTTGAAAACATGGGAGGGTAAGCCCCTCCCCAACCTTGTGGGAGGGACGACTGGACCTATGTCCAACTAATCATGGGGGACAAATAATGACTAAAAGGTCAGGGAGTGTGAGTCACAGGTTTAAAATGAGGGAACCAGATGGGGATACCGAGCAGAGAACCCCGGGCAGCACCCACTGCTCCTGAAAACTATCGATGGAGCCAGTGGACGCCACCCAGAGGAACTCTGCCCAGATATGTGAGACCAGAGAGGAATACAAATAGGCCCCACAGTCACAGAGAACCCCCTTGTCCAGCATCCTCCTCCTAGTATTGTAGATGGCAGCTTTTGCTGAGGCCAGGAGGAGGTTGATGAGGAGGTCTCGCAACTTTGTGGGGCCACAGAAAGGGTGTGCATAAATGAAAAGGTGTGGGGAAAAGTGCAGCCAGAACCTCAATAAGAGGTTCTGGAGGAGCTGGAATAGGAGCTGCAACCTGGCGCATTCTAGATATGCATGCGCCAGGTTGTCCCTCACGCTGCAGAAGGGGCAGGTGTCCGGGATAGAGGTGAATCATGCCAGGTACACGCCCGTGCTCACAGCTCTGTGCAGGAGCTGCCAACTGATATCCCCAATGGGCCATGGAATTAAGGTGGAATATCCGCAGGCCCATCAGGGTTCCTCACCCTCTGTTGGTCTTAAGCCACTTGGTATCTGAGCGGGACATGAGAGTGAGGAAATGCAGGGTGTGGAGCACGAGTACGTTCAGGTGTTCTCTTGGCATGGTTCGGAAACAAACTGGCTGCAAATCCTGCAGCCAGCTGGGGGTCCAGGAATGGGAAGGCCGGGGAGGCCCACGGAACAGGCGCCTGATAACAATGGATGGAGGTTTTGCAGGAAAGGAGGGGCGGGGTATATCCTCTCGCAGGGCTCTCTTCAGGAAATCAAGAGTGGGCTGCGGCAAAGCCGCCTTCACCTCCTGGAGTAGGCGCAGGAGGGTTCGGGGGATGGTGAGCCCCGTGCACTGAGTGAGCACTCGGGGATCCACCTAGTCCCCCCTGTCGTAGTCCAGGAGATCTCCAACCTTGGTGGTTTCTGCCAGGATCAGCCTCCAGTGCACTGAGGGTGACTTCGCCACCTGCACACACAAGGCTGGATTGTGGAGCAAGGGCTCTGCGAGAAGGTCTCCCCCCTTGGTGGCCACAATGGACCTGGTCGCTGAGAACAGCTTCCAGGTCTGAAGGAATTCCGGGCAGAATTCTGGCAGCTCTGAGAGGTCTCGCGGAAGATCCTTTGAGTGGATAAAAAAGAGCTGCTACTCCTATCAAAGCCCACGGAGGGAGCGGAGGAAGGCGCATGCCAAAGTGCTCCACGATGGACTACCTGCACTATAGAGGAGTCTCTGCAGGGCCTGGAGGCGGAAGGTCTGGACCTGGCTGCACACACAGACCAGGCTTAGGTCCCTCTCCTCCAGGGGAAGAGACAGAACCCCTGCAGAGACCCAGTGCAGTCCTGACCAAAAGAATTCCAGGGCTATCCTCTGGACCTTGGCCAGGACCTTTGGGGCTGGGCTCAGGGTATTGAGCCAGTGCCAGAGCCTGGACAGGACCAGCTGATTTAGCATCAGCGCCCTCTTGCAAAGGGAGAGACACTGGAGCAGTCCTGTCCATCTCCGCAGCCGCTCACCCACCCTGTCCTCCAAACCTTGCCAGTTATCTGGTGGAGAAGGATGTGTGGTGGATAAATAAATGCCCAAATAGAGCAGCAGGGCTCTCCACCTGATGGCATGAAGCGCGGGTGGGAGGGAGCCTGCCCACCACCCATCCCGGACCACCAGGCCAGAGCTCTTGACCCAGTTGACTCAGGCAGAGGAGGCCGCCGAGTAGATCGCATGGCAGGCCCCCCACCCGTGCCAGGTCGCCCAGGCCCTGGACCACGAGGAGCATGTCATTGGCGTATGCCGACAGAACCAGCCACAGCCCTGGCTCTCGGAGCACCAACCCCATCAACCTCCTATGGGGGAGACAGAGGAAGGGCTTGATTGCCAGAGCGTACAGCTAGCCTGACAGAGGACACCCCTGACGTACTTCCCGCCCAAAGCTGACTGGCTCGGTCAGGGTCCAGTTGAGCCTGACCAAACACTCCACGAGGCCATATAGCACCCAGAGAAAATCCATAAAATGGGGCCCAAAGCCAAAGGCCTGCAGAGTGCCCAGGAGATACCCATGGTCCAACCTGTTGAACGCCTTCTCCTGGTCCAGAGACAGGAGGGCGAACGACAGACCATCCCTACACCCAAGCTCCAAGAGATCCCAGACCAGGTACAGATTATCAAAGATGCTATGGCTCAGGACAGTGTAGGTCTGGTTGGGGTGGATCATGTCCGCCAGCACGGACTACAGTCACAGTGAGATGGCCTTTGCTACGACTTTATAGTCCGTGCTGAGGAACGGGATGCCAATTCCGAAGGTTGTGAAGGTCCCCCTTCTTTGGCAATAAGATGAGCATGGCTCACCTGCACGACAGAGGGAAGACCCCACTCTCCAAGGACTTGGCCCAGACAGTGATGAGATCTGGGCCAAGGACGTCCTAGAACACGCGGTAGAACTCCATGGTCAGCCGGTGGTTTTATTGGTAGGGAGGGCTTCCGAGAACTTGGCCAGAGTGAGATGCAGCTCTGGCTGGTCCTGATCTCCCACGCTGACCGTTGAGAGCTCGGTCCAGAACACCTTGCAGGTGTCAGCTTCGGTTGGATCCGGAGAGAACAAACTGACGTAGAAGGCCCTAGCCCTTCCATGCATCTCCTTCGGATCCATGAGGGGGGTGCCATCCCCTGCCAAAAGGCAGGTGACGTGCTTTTTAGCCCCCCTCTTTTTCTCCAGGGTGTAGAAAAAGCGGGAGCCACAATCCATCCTGAAGGAGATGGATGCGGGATCGAACAAAGGCGCCCTGGGCTCAGTGGTCCTCAAGGTTCCTCCTGCTTCTCCTGGTACACCTCACGGAGGGGTAGACCTTGAGGCTAGACACCAGGTGCCTCTCAAGCTTCAAAACCTCCCATTCCAACTGCTCCACCGGCTGGCACCCCAGGAATAGTCACGGCAGAAGAGCCAGGCGCACACCTTCCCCACGTCCCACCATCGCCGTGCCAAGAGAAAGGCGGGCCACTGCCCCTACCAGGCCAGCCAGAACTCCCGGAAGGATGCCAATAAAGCCCACGTCCTCCAGCAAGATATCGTTAAAGTGCCAAGAGGCCGGCCCCAGCCTCTCTGAACTAAGAGAGGCTTTCACAGCCACCAAATGGTGGGCCATGAATGGGGCCGGCTGGATGCTGGAGGAGTGGGCTCGTGCCGGATGGAACCGGAATAAATAGATGCGATCCAACCGGGAGTGGCTCGACCAATCGTCTCCCACCTGGACGTACGTGAAGTTGGTGGTGTCATCTGGGTGGTGTTCTTGCCAGACGTCTACCAGGGAGTGATGGTCCACGATCTCCCTGAAGATGCCTGCTGTGGCCTGGCAGTTCTCAACTCCTGCATGGTCCTGGTCCTCGAGGGTGGTATTGAAATCCCCGCCCAGGATCAAGCATTCACAAGGCTCCAGGGTGCTGAGGAAGGTGGCCGCCCGCTGATAAAAGGTGACCCAGTCCAGGCCCTCATTTGTGGTATAGACGTTGACCAAGTTCAACATCAGTCCCTCCACGCGGGCTCAGACATGAAGCAGACGGCCCAGGACAACCTTGGCAATCCACAGCACCTCGAGCCATAGGGCATGGGAGAACAGGGTGACCACCCCAGCCACACAAGCGCTGAGGTGGCTAAAATTCACCCCATATCCCCACTCCAGCCGCCAGCCAGCCTCAACGGCTGGAGTCATGTGGGTCTCCTGCAGGAAAACCACCCATTACTCCCCCTCCTGAAGGAAGAAGAGTACCTGGCTCCTGCAGAGACCCGCCCTACAGCCCTGGACATTTAACGTCACAAAGATGGTGTACTTCATGATGAGGGCTGGGGTGTATCCTTGTGGACAGGGTGATCATCGGTCACCCGCAGGCCCTGCAACAGGCCTCTCCCTGACCCGCAGGCGAGGAGAGCATCACGGAATTTGTGGATCCACTGGTAGGCCACGATGTCCTACCTCTTGGTCCCTCTTCCCTCCTGCAAAAGGGCCCTCATGGCCCCCAAGAGGTAATGGAAATCCTCCCAGTGCTGAAGGGCCAGCTCCACCTTCCCCTTAGACCCGTGTGTATCCGTGAAGAATTAGTGGAGCTTGGCCTCCAGCGCTGAAGGGATGGCAGACTTTTCCTCCGTCTAGGCCCCATGATAAGCCTCACGGGCCACAGAGATGGGCAAACAGGGATCTGATCCCCGGCATGGTGCTAAGAACGATGGCGCCATGCTGCCCGTCCCCAACCCCGGCGAGGGAGGGAGCAGCGGAGGGAACATGGCAGTCCCTAATGGATTGGGGATTGAGGATACGAATACCACCCCCTGAGGCCCGCCCATAGCTAGCGGGAATGAGACAGCCCCCGCGGGGGTGGCAATGACAAAGGGATGTGGGGACGTTGGAGGGGAAGGGGGAACAGGCATCACCATAGGGCAGGAACGGGGAGGATGCAAGGAGGGTGACTGGGGTGTGGCTATCATGATAGGGGCAGGAGATGGGGTGGGCTCAGGGATGGGCGGTGGGTTGGGAATGGAGGAGGGGATAACAATACTAATGGGAGAGGGGTCAGGAACGGGGGAGGACTCGGGGCTGGAAATAGATTCATAGAGGGCAGGGTCGGGACCAAGGGCATGAATGGGGATGAGGGGAGAATTGGGACAGGGAAGGGAACCAGCACTTTGGGCAGGGTCAGGGGGAAGATGCCCTGAGTCTGTGCCACCGGGCTGCGGCACCTCCTGAATGGGGACTGGAGGGTCAGGAGTGGGAAGGGGGCCCGCGCTGATGCTAGGCTGAGGCAGAAACTACAACCACGGCGTCGGCCAGAAGGGTGTCCTTTGCTGGGCTCCGACAGGAAGGGAAGATGGCCGCACCGCCTCATTTATGGAAGAGGGGGCATCCCTGAGCTTGGAACCCGGCTACTCGCACCAGCCGTCGCCCCCGAGGGCTCGGTGGCTTCAGTTCCAGTGCCCGAGTTGCTGAGCCAACTGGCAACACTAGGGGTGCCCTGAGCATGAGGACAGGGTCAGCCATCTGGGGCATAGGGGTAGGAAGAGGAGGGGGCAGCACAGCAGAGTCGCCGCCCAGACCGAGGTCTGCTGGCGGAGGGTCGTCTTCCCTCTGGGTGAGTGGGCTCAGACCCAGGGTCTTGATCACCTCAAAAATGGAGCTAAGTGCCATCCCATTGGCCCCAGAGCCTTCCCCGCTGGCCGCCGAAGCAACAATTACCTCGGCAGTGGCAACGGGGGACTCAGCTGGTACCGGGGGAGCTCCACCTGAGGCCTCCTCATGGATGGGCTCCGCAGGAGGGATGGCATCATCCCCCCTCGCTGCCACGGCTTCCTCAGCCAGCGCCGCCTACTCACTCACCTCCTACTGCTCACCGGGGACATTCTTGTCAGCTCTGGTCCCCCTTGGGATTTTTTGGAGGGGGGCCTTCCCACCCTCCTCATCAGAAGAGGGAGATAGAGCCCACAAACAGCGGGCTCTACGCTTTCCCCGAATGAGTGTCCGGCCCTCCGAGGTGGAGATGGAGGGCTAGTCAGCAGGGGCAAGGCTGGGGGCGCAGATGGTTTTTGAGGGGGATGAGGAGGCAAAGGAGGGAGGCCCTCTCCCTCGCCCAGAAGCAACTGCGCCACCCTCTCCTCCTCGGACCCCTCAGAGACAGATGGAATGGAGGCAGGGCCTGCCTGCTCACTCAGGCCTCCGGCTCTCAAACAGAGCCATCAGTTGGAGGAGGGGCAGCCAGGGAGGCCGGACTACCAGGGGGGCCGGCGGTGTCAGGGCCGGCGCCCTCCTGGGCCCTGGAGGGCCTGGATGCCTCATCCGACTGGGCCAAGGGGCAGTCCCTCTGGACATGCCCCATCACCTGGCAGAGGAAGCCCCGGGTCTCCCCCATTGAATAATGGACCCGGTAGAGGGCCCCCTGGTAGGGGACCATGAAGGACCCCTCTAATGCCACCCCACCATGCGCTGCCGGCAGCAGCTGCAGGTGTACCTGCCGATAGAAGGACAGCATGTGGTGGAGGGCAGGTCCTTACAGCCCAACAGGAGAGGGCTGATAGTCAATACTGATCCAGGGTGGAGAGGGCAGGCAGCAGAGCAGCATTGGGGAGGAAAGGTGGGACAGAGGTTAGGACCATCTGTACACCCAGATCCTCCAGTGGCTCGAGCGACACGTGCACCCCTCCCACCGCCAAGCCCCTCTCCACTGCCTTCTGGGCGCAGCCTCCAAGGCAAGGAAGAACAACACCTTGCCATACATTTTGGAGGCCACCACCATGGGCAGGGACCCCACCACCCTTGCCAATGCCCACACGTACATTTTGACATGGGGCGAGGCGGCAAGCAGGAGGCACGGACACTGTGCCTCCTAGTCAGGGTGGGGAAGGGGCCCCGGCCACCCGGATGGAACTGGAGGTGGCGGTCAGGTCAAATGACATGGCGGAACGTGTGTGTGTGTGTGGGGGGGAGAAGCAGCCACCTGGATGTATGCTCTGGGGGCTGCGGGTGGATTGCCCTCAGAACTGGTGTGGGGAACAGCAGGGGAAGGAAGGGGCGTG
>CM057846.1:58600101-58625093 GCA_030068395.1 Apalone spinifera | reverse complement strand
CCCAAACCTCAATGAGGTCCATGATCTCCGCACTAGTCCATGAGGGTGCGTGCCCTCTATGGCCCCTAGCTGACCCCTGGGTGCTGGGGGACTGGGCGGAGGACAGCTGGCTGGCACTGGCTGCCTGGCTCATCCTGGGGCCACTGAGTCAGGGGCAGAGATTTCTGGCAGACCTGGCTCTGGCAGGTTCCGTCTGGCCAGAGTCTACCCTTCTAAGGGCCCCGGGGCTGGGGGAGAGGAGAGGAGTTTTCCTGGTTTGGCCCAGAGTGGCCACCAGGGGAAAGTGGGAAGGGCTGGAGGCCTCCTAATTCGAAATAAGTGTCTACACAGCACTTATTTTGAATTAGCTATTTCGAATTAGGTGCTACTCCTCGTAGAATGAGGTTTACCTAATTCGAAATAAGGGCTCCACTATTTCAAATTTATTTCGAAATAGTGGTTTGTATGTGTAAACAGCTTTTAAAGTTAATTCGTGCAGACATACCCTTACATACATTTTATATTATCTTCCAGATTGAAAAAGATATTGAATAATAATGGGCTCATTATGGATCCCTGCAGAAATCCCATAAGCACCCCCATTGGCAGATGATTCCCCATTTATAAATTTGTAGTGTTAGGGGTTTTATTTTTTAAACCTTAGAATGCAACACAAGACTAAGTCAAATGCCTTACAGGAGCCTTAGTATGTATTGTATTAATAGAGTTGCCTTTGTGAACCAAACTTGCAAGCTCATTGAAAATGATGAAGTTTGTCCGACAAGTTCTATTTTCAATAATTTCACATTGACTGGCATTATTTATGCTACCATCCTTTAATTTGTTATTGATTGCATCATGCTTCCTGTGATTTTGCCTGAGATCAAATCAGGTTAAACAGCTTATCATTTCCAGGTCATCCCATAAAATATTGGCATAAAATTAGTTGTTTTCAAATCCTCTGAACTTCTCTAGTGTCACCAAAGTGAACATTACGGGCTCAGAGGTTCATCAGTGAATTATTTTAATACCTCTGACTGCAAGTAACTCTACCTTAACTATTGATGGAATAAAACAATTTCCTTACCACTATGTTATTGATGTACACACATACACTGTGTTTTTGTCTGAATACAGAACAGAAATATTTATAGAATATTTTTGTCTTTTTGGAATTTTGAATAATAGTTGTGCTATCTTTGTGTTGTGTTAGAATTATACCATTGCTAGGATTTCATTTAAGGAATTCATACACATTTAAGGAATTCATATACATTTAAGGAATTCTTTCTTACTGTTCTAAATCCTGCTCTCCACAAACCTTTTTCATTGATATCTTTAGCTGTCTTTATCAACCATCTGCACTTCTTAGGGGCCAAGTCAATCTAAGCTATGTAATTTGACTTTGTTAGTAGTGTTACTAAAATTGATGTCACTTAGGTCTACTTACCATAGGATCCATGCTGTGTGGGATCAACAGAAGAAACTCTCCTGTCAACTCCCCTTACTTTTCTCATTCTGGTAGAATCAACAGGAGAGTGATTGGCAGTTGATTTAACACAACAGACCTGCTACATTGACTCCTAGTGGATGATTGTCACAGCATCAATCCCATAGTGGAGACCTACCACTGTATAAATTTATACTCACTTCTATTGCTTTTTTCCTATTTCCTTCTCCTCTCCTCGTAACCAGGACAGTTTAACCAAAGAAGGCTGCTTTCATGAATCCAGAATTATATGCTGCAAATACAGAGACTTAGCAAACTTCCTTCTTCCTACTTTTTTCCAGCTGGAGATATTTTAAATTGGTTTGTTCTTTTTATTCTATATTGATTATTAGAAAGAACAGTAGGGATAGCTCAGAGGAGTTACTTATAACACCCATTTTTAGGAGATGTGGGTGTACCCAATCACACACAAACTAAATGTGATGCTCTCAAATTTCTTTGATGGAATACTTGCTCTAAGTAATAGGACAAATGAGACCTTTTGGTGGGTTGCACAGAGATTCTGATGCTTTCAACAGCTATTTTAGATTCTGATTAAACCTACACAATAAAACACTATTAGACCTGTGTAAACTCCCCTCCTCTTATTGTTTGGACACATTCGGCAAGATTTCTGGCCAGATCTAGTTTGTGTTAAGAACTTTGACACATACATAAATGGCTGTGTTCCCTGGAACATAGAGTCCTGCACTTTTGACTGCAGGAATGCAAACTTTCATGATTTATTATGAACTTACTGAAATTGTGTGTGAATTTTTAAGAACTTGCTGGTCTAACAGCCTTTCTGAGGAGTCTCTCTTTTGTATTAGGGCAGAAGTTCATTGGGTTTTCAGAGAAAGCATTAACATTTAAAAATAAAACACATACACACATTCCTTTTTTTTACACAAATGAATCCAAGGAATCCTTTGTGCAATTTGATACAGTTTAATTATATACAGTAGATGTATAAGTTTTCTTCAAGTTTTTTTTGTAGAAGTTTATAGTATCAGAAGTAGTATTGTATATTTATTAGTGTAATTTAGTTATACAGTTTCAACATAGCATAATAAAAATTACTGCTATATAATACATTCTATTTTTGCTAGTAGCTTACAGATGCACATTAGCTTTGTGTTGTGTTTATAGGAGATGATGCTGGAATAGAGACATGCAGGGGAAACAGGAAGAGGTGGATAACACGTGCCAGTGGTGCAATAGATCAGGCAAAGAACTGGATAATGGAGCTTGGATCATGGCACAGGATGAGCTGGTCAAGCCACATATGCAGTATGTTGAGCCAGTCATAGGTCTATAAGCACTGGCACATAGGAAGCAATCACCCTTCAGTTAGGGTGACCACATAGCAAGTGTGAAAAATTGGGACGGGGAGTAATAGGTACCCATGTAAGTCAAAGCCCTGAATATTGGGACTGTCCATTTAAAATTGGGTCATTCAGCCCCAGCAAGTTAGTACTGACTGGAGAGCAGGTGGAGTGCAGACACTCCTGAATTGGGTTTTTTTTTTTTGGTAGGTGATTTTATGAGCCACTTTGCTAAATAACCCTCAGTTTCTCACACTGGCAGACAGTGACACGTGCGCCACACTATCATCACTGGCATGACATTGAAGAGACAGCAGAGAGAGAAAGCAGACCTGTTTCCCTCAAGCACTGCGCCACAGAGCATTCCTGACTCTGACCTACACAGTGCAGGGCATATATGCTCCACGTAGCTACTCACGAGCAGGCGCGCTAACAGTTGGGAAGCCCCTCTCATTCAGCAGCATAGCGCAGACCAGAATTTCCATCTCTTGTGGTGATGCTGCTGCTGCAATTGGCATGTAAGAGAAACCCATCCTCTGTGCACTAATGGTCTCATTAGTTTCTCATAAACCAATTCCCTCTTCCTTACTCGGTGAGGGGTGACAATAAGTATTGGGACTTACTGGTATGCTGGGGTCCTGGGCAAGGTGGGGGAATTCTCTGGGCCCCCAGAAGGGATAGGGCCTTGAGTGGAAGGGGTGGAGCTAGGGGGACCAGACTCCCCCAGCCAGCCTTTCATGATGACCACTGGGCCAGGAGCCCTGGGGCTGCAGAAGTGGTTTCAAGGACCTGTGGCTCCTATTTGCTGCTGTGATGCCTGGAGCCTGGGCTCTGGCCATTGCTGCTGTGGTAGTGGTGGCCAGGTGCCCCAGGCCTTTTAAATCTCTGGACCCCAGGGCAGCTGCCCCTTTTGCTCCCTGGTCAGCATGGACCTACCAGTAGAGTCCAGCAGTGCTGCCAGACCCCATTGGCAGGGTTGTTGATAGGGGAGAAACAAAAGGAGCAGAGATGTTAAAGTGCTGCGCTGCCATGGCAATGCTTTAGTGTTGGCCACATACAGGAGGTACTGCTGTCCTCTTCTTACTGGTATGCTATACTGGCACATTCCAACACTCTTTCACATCTGCCTGGGAGAGACAAATTCCAACCTCATTGTATCTTCCAGCTACCATTAGAGCAAATGGGAGACGTGAGTATCTCCAAGGGCAGAATTTGGCTCATGATTTCTGTGTAAAGAGCATCCAAAAACCAGGACCACTACAATCTCCAAAGGAGAAGAGCAAGCTCATATCCACCTCATCTTCCCCCACCTGAAGAATGGGTTGGTGGAGCTGTTTCAGTGCAATTCTGCTTCTTATACTACAACTGCCTCTCTTTAAGGAAGGAACTCACTGTGTGACAGCAAATAACCACAGAGGTTATATCTGCTATAGTCTGCAGCCATCCCTCAGCTTTGCCCGAAAAAGAAAGTTTTGTAAAATTTAATAAAAAAACCCCTCCACTGTAGAATTCTATAGAATGGTTTTTTAAACCCCTAAGGATATAATTCATAGAATTTAGTAGGGTTTTTAAAGTTTTACCACTTTAAAACTTTACTTGTTAAATCCCTACAGGGGGATAATAGGTGTATAGGGCTTTACCATAAGGGACAGCTGATATTCATGCTATTTATAATTTACTAGCTTCTAATGACAGTATCCTACTAGCAGGGATCTAATATGAAGATTAAAATGCCTCTTCTGAGCAGAACTAAGTATAATCAAGAATCATATTCACAAAATGTCTTTGATCACTTTTCTTTTTAAAAAATTGCCTAAAACCAACAAAGAAATAACGGGTAGAATTAAGCAGCTGTTCTAGAATACTGATGTTGTTCCATTCTGAATTATTCTTTTGATGAAAAACATCAAGATTATAGGTCTGCTTATTATACCACTATATATTCTATGCACATTAAGTTACAGATAACATTGTAGGATGGTGGTGGGCAACCTGTGGCTATGGACAGCATGCAGCCCACTGGGGATCCACCTTCAGCACATGGACTCACTGTCTGCCCCTCTCCCCCCATGTGCCTCTTGCACACTGGGGCACTGGAGCCCCACACTTACCTGCACCTCCTCCACCTCCTCCCTCCCAGCACTTTCAGAGCACCATTAATCCATTGATTCACACCTGTCCCTGCTCCGAACCCTCCCTCCCCAAGCTTGAAGAGCCATGAACAGCTGATCCACAGTGTTCAAGCTCTGGGAGGTAGGGAAAGCAGTGGGCATGGAGCATGAATCAGTGGATTCATGGTGCTCTGAAAGTTCTGGGGGGAAGGGAGGTAAGTGTGGGGCTCTAGTGCCCCCAGTGCATGAGAGGCATATAGGGAAGGGGAATAGCCAGAGGGTGTGTGGGTTGTAGGTGGAACCCCAATGAGCCACTAGGGTACACAATGCCCATCACTGCAATCCACTGAGACAAAGGAAGGCCGCTAATGAGGCCCACTCACTAATCTTGGTTGCCCATTGCTGTTGTAGGAGTTTCTGGCCTTAATGAAGTACTTAAACAACATTTTTTACCCTTTTTGACCCCATAGAAAATGAGAAATAATTAATTGTGTGGAAATAAAAATGCTGCCAGGGTTTTGTTGATGAGAAATATTTGCCTATGAATATTTACCACTGAACCCTGACCAGCCAAACATCATAAAAGGATGTAATGCTATGTATTTATGTTGCTAAAACTGGAAACATTGGCATTATGGTTGAGAAATTATAGCTGGTTTGGGGGGAAACTACTGGAGTTAGGTGCTGCTTAACTTTGTGTGAGAGCTGGCTAATGATTGGTAGGCATTCTTTTTTGAAGGTGTTAATATAAACACTATTGGGAATTATGTGTTACAGAACCATTCATATGTAAAAGTCTCAGAGGGGGAGACGTGATGTCTTCAACTTAAAAAAAACCCAAAAAACTAAAAATGAGTGGACCTGTAGCACAAAATGGAGCTGATCACATGTAGGTCACCACTTTGAATCTAGTCCCGATCAGCAGAGTTTAAAAATTTGGTGGCTATTACTAGAACCCTGTAAATTCTCAGGTACCTGAGAACATATGAATGGCCATATGGGGTCAGACCCAAGGTCCATCTAGCCCAGTATACTGTCTTCTGACAGGGTACTTTTACACAGCAGGGCTAAAGTGGAATTAAGCTATACAACTTCAGCTGTGTCAATGGCGTAGCTTAAGCCAAATAACTTAACTCAGCTTTAGGCACTGTCTACACTGCAGGAAGTTGAAGGAAGAACACCATTCCTTTGACTCCCCTTACTCCTCCTGAAATGAGGGTTACCATGAGTCAGAGTAAGAAGTCCTCCAGATCGACATTAGTTTGAAATAAAGGCTCGCAGTGTAGACGTGCATCATGGTATTTCGGAATAATGTCAGTTATTCCAAAATAACGCTGCTGTGTAGACATACACCCAGTGGCCAGTGCCAGGTGTCCCAGAGGCAATGTTTTTGCAGACACAGATTGACACGGGCTGCCTCTCTGAGGCTATGTCCACATAGCAGCATTATTTCGGAATAACAGACGTTATTTTGAAATTACAAAGAGCGTGTCTACACTGCAAGCCATTATTTTGAAATAATGGTGAGCTGGAGGACTTCTTACTCTGACTCCTGTAACCCTCATTTTACAAGGATTATGGGAAGTTGAAGGAAGGGAAGTTCTTCCTTCGGCTTCCTGCTGTGCAGACAGCGCCAAAAGCCAAGTTAAGCTATATTGACTTAAGCTACACAATTGACATAGCTCAAGTTGCTTAGCTTAATTTGAATTTTGTCCTGCAGTGTAGATATGCCCTGAGACTAATAAAAGAAGAGGAGCACTTCAGTCATCAGGGCTATTAAAACAACACCTTTCCCGCTGAGGCACATCAAGTTTCCCCTTTAACAGGGAAATGATGCTCTACAGAGGCTGAAGCCATTTCATTTTTGTATTTTGTTAATTCCAAGGTTCATATGGCACATATTTTAAAATAAAAGTGTCCAGATGCTAAGATTTTGGAAAATCACTGAATTTTGCTGTAAAAGATTTTAAATTGTACTATTTGAATTTCCCCACTTTTCTGTAGGAGGATTTTATAACCCATCAGAAAATGAACAAGAGTGAAAGGGATAAAGAAAAAATAGAGTCAGTATAAAAGAAATGCTAAATCAGAAATTTAATGAAATGAGATAATCATCTTTCATTCCATCTCCCACTATTATTCCTTAGTAACCACAGTGTCTCTTTGTCTGTTTAATTTGTATCTATTTAAAACAGTTGTTTATCACTCAAGGCCAAAATAGTTTGACGAGTCTATTCCCAAAAGAAGTGGAAGATAATATCTCAGGGACTGAGATAATTTTTTCTTCTTTTTGTTCCATTAGTTGAGAAGGGAATGGGAGATGAGTGCTAAAAAGCTTTTTCATTCTACCAGAACAGAGATAGGCTCTAAGTGCAAAGCCTGGGACCAGAGCAGTGGCATTAGAACATACTTTACAGTGGTGATGTTGAAAGCCTGTGATCCCCACCCCAAACTTTTTACCTCACTCCCCACTTAATTTTATCTGTGTCCTCCACACCCCTGAAAGCTGGGGCCAGGAGTTGGGCGTGGCTCTAGGTGGGTCGGGGGAAAGCAGACCAGGGTTAAGGAGGCCAAGGCTGGGACTCCACATGCGGGGCTGGTGGTAGCCAAGACCTATGTGCACACTCCAGGTGCAAGGTCATGAACAGAGCCCTGGATGTGTGACTGGCGGTAGCTAGATGCTGCGCCCCTGAGCACAAGGCCAGGACCAGAACCCTGAGTGTGGGGCTGGTAGCAACTGCGACCCTACATGTGGGGTTAGGAACAGAGCTCAGGTCTGAGTCTGGCAGCAGCCGGGGATCCACATGCAGGGCCAAGAACAGAGCCCTGGGCATGGGTCCTGCATCTGGGACTGCAGGTTTGGGGCCAGGAGCGGAGCCCTTGGTGCTATGCAAGCAGTGCTGGGACCTTGAGTACAAGATAAAGGGTGGAACAAAACCAGAGTGCTATAGCACCCCTTCATCCCTAGTTCCTGTGCCTATGTGACAGAGCCAAATTCTACAAAGTTTAGAGGTCTTCAGGTCCATAACTTGGATTGGGCTCAACTCTAATTACAAACTGACAAAGCACCGGGTCCAGGCAAATTACATTCTGCTACTGTTCTGAAATATGGAAATTTACATTAGGGGTTGTTGATTGCTTAGTAACGGCCTAATCCTGCAAGGCACTGGTTACACTCCAGCCGCGCATTGAGGAATGTGCTTAACTGGATTGGGCCAGAGGGCTCAGTGGCACCTCACACAATCAAATCCCAAGAAAACTCTTAAGCACGTGAACAGTTCCATTGAAATTAACAGGACTGGGGTCATGTTAGCAAGATCTCTCTCTGGAGTGGTAACAGCTAAATTAGTCCCCATCATTATATATATATATAGTTGGGATTATGTTCTCCAATGTGCATTACTGTGCATTTATCAACATTTAACATCTGCCATTTTGTTGCCAAGTCACCTACACAGAACATAATTATCGTGATATAGCCAGATAAAGGCAACTACTCATGAAGACCCATCAGAATAGTGATTTTAGATGATGTAATTTGGAGAGATGAAAGCCTCCTTGTGGTAATGACTAATATGTAAAAGGAAGAGTAGGGAAGATTAATTGTTGCACAGAGAAATGGACTTCACAGTGAGAGCTAAAATAAAGAGGCCTACCTGTGTTATGTTATATTCTGTTCGTACAGTACCTTAGCTAGAACTGCTTCTTCTTTTGGTAGTTGAGATTTTACCAACTACCATCACGTCTCCAACTATCATTCCTGGGACAAAGTCAATTGGAATGTGTTAGTGAGCAAATGTCAGTTACACCAGATCTCTGCCCATTCTAGAGCTTCCAGAATCCTGCTTTATACTAGGACATGGCAAATAGATCTGGCATCACTGGTAGATGGTTTTCTATGGTTATGAGAACAAGACAAACTTCAGTACTTTCACAATGGTGTTTGTCAGTAGTTCCCGACACTTTTGATCATACAAAACAAAGCAAGAATGGATGGAGCAGAACTAAAGTTAGCTTCAGTCATTCCAGCCTAACAGGTCCCAGCGAAGAGTGATGGAATGCTGCAGCTTCCCACCCCTTTTTGTCTTCTATACCCTGCACATGTGGAATTTGACGGAGTTGGGAGGTCCATTTCCTCTCCTTTTCAACTGGCTGGGATAAAGCTGCTGCTTCAGTTTCCCTTCTAAACTCCCCAGCTCCACCCTTTCTAAGGTAATGAAATCCCAAATGAAAGTCCAAGTCTTCACCCACTCTCTTCTTAGCTCACAGGCCTTCTTCAAGTTTTGTTAGTCTTCATCCTTCTCAGAGGTACAGGTGCAAAGACACTGTCAAGCCCTCAGGGTTTGTCCATTCTGCAGTTAGGAGCATGGATTTAGTAAAGCTCTCCTTGTCCACATTAGAAACTTTCCAAAATTCTACCACTACAGATCTTTACTAGACTTGGTAGCAGTTGTTAAACTGTTATAAACTGTTCAAGTAGAAATGAAATCACAGTGGGGAAAACATGCCCAGTTGCTACTGCTAAGTTATAATGAAACAGAATGTGCATCCCATTCATATGAATATTAAATAAGTTCATCAGGCTAAATGATAACAATCATTTTGAAATGTAATTCATAATAATGGGTCACAAAGGAAAGAACTTGTCACATGCAGATTGCTTTAATTTTGTCTGACATATGTGGTTAAAATGAATGCCTATTTGTGCAGGCTTTTTCAGCAGAGAAAATAATAGGAAATAGCAAAACTATATGCAATATTACAGATCAACATAAATAACATGTTACTGCATTTGAGTTGCTTAGTAGAACATAAGTACATAAAAACGGCCATACTGGCAACATACATCAGACAACAAGGCCAATTATCCCAGTATCCTGTCTTCCGACAGTGGCCAATGCCAGATGCCCCAGAGGGAGTGAACAGAACACGTAATCATCATGTGATCCCTCTCCTGTCATCCATTTCCAGTCTCTGACAAACAGAGGCTAGAGACACCATTTCTACCCATCCTGGCTAATAGCCATTGATGGATCTAACCTTCATGAATTTATCTAATTCTTTTTTGAACCCTGTTAAAGTCCTAGTCTTCACAACATCTTCTGGCAAGGAGTTCCACAGGTTGACTGTGAACTACATAAAGAAAAACTTTCTTTTGTTTTAAACCTGCTACCTATTAATTTTATTTGGTGATCTCCCCCCCTCCCCCAGTTCTTATGTTATAGGAACAAGTAAATAACAAGTAGAAATTAAACTTTAAATGTTGACATGCAACACCTGACGATGCGCATCACAGAGCGCTATTGAGTTGCTGGAAAAGGGGAGAAATTGATGTCCAGCAGAGAAAAGAAGCATATTTTCAAAGGCAAGAAAACATTTGAGGGTATTTTTGGTGAAACGGAGGGCAAGTTAGTTTAGTGCTCTCAAGAGAAGAACAGCAGTAGAACTAGACAATACTTGATATCTGGCCACAGGACTTTTTCAAGTTTTTTCCATGCAGCTCTTACAACCCAATAGTAGCCTTACTATTTCTCCTAAAGAAAGAATGTTGCAACTGAGTGGCACATTGTGATCATTTTGTGAGGCAGATTGAAAGCCATTAGAGAGAGACTTGAGTTCAACTATGTCACTTGTGACCTAAGTTTAGCCCTAGTTTTTAGTTAGAGACTGTTTAACTCACTATTCCACCTTGGACCTGGTGAACTCAGGCAATATGTAACTTCTAGTATCTTTAGACATGTTTATCAATTCGTAAATCACTGAAGGACATCTTTCCTTTGGCACCATTATCTGTGATAATCCACTTTTTATGATCAGTATTCCTGAGAATCATGTCTCAGAAAAAAGTCAGCCTCTGATCTGACAGAACTGCGGAGTACTTTCATACAGCTAAGTAGACCCATGCAAATAACCCATTTTTCGGTTTGCTAGAAATGCTGGAAAAAAAATTAAAAACCTTTTTGTGTTTTGGGTCAACCACTTTTTAAAAAAAAACTTTCACTGGATTGAAAAAAAACAACCAACCTCATTTTGCGACAAATGAAATTTTTCATTCTACCTGCAATAAAAATAAAGTTTCATTCCACATTTGTGCATTTTCAATTTATTTTTACGAAAAGCAAGTGAAAGTTCAGGTTAGCGTGATAAAGCCAAGGAGAAGATGGCAGAAGTTCCTCTTTTTTACTTCCTCTGAGGAGATCCACAATCAAATGCCTTCTTTGGACCCAGATTACCAGGTTATTGACTATTCTGAGGTAGAGGGTCTTTCAATCTCTCCTGTTTAAGTTGTTCCCCTATGTACTAAAAAATCCCCCTTTTTCCCTTCCACTCTCATCTGAGGAAGTGGGTTTTGTCCATGGAAGTTCATGATACTAAATATATATTTTTGCTAGTCTCTAAGGTGCTACAAGATGACTCCTTGCTTTTATAAAGTTACAGTCTAACACAGCTACCCCTCTGAGACTTGTGAGCTCTTATGGATGCTCAAATGCTTAAATGGGCCTCCATACTGAAAACACTTAAGATGTAGCTAACTTTATTTATGCAAGTTGTCCCACTGGTCTTGGAGTCAGGGTCACTTCAAGGCCTATTATGTAAATGCTTTAATGGTCAAACATTTGTAAACATTTAAATAATTTAAGAAAATCTAGAAACACTTTATAAATGGAAGCATTTAGTAACCAGCGTATCCTTAGTTTTAAAGGCAGGAACAAGACTGGGATATCTGATATTTACTTTATACTTTATTTTAGAGGGCACAAATAACCATATGCTATAATACTAAAATTCTGAAATCCATGCTAGTTAGTAGACAAACCAAGTACGTGAAATTGCTATATAAATTACGTTTTGCATGGGGAACCTGGATTTGGACTCTAGTTATAGTCCATTCTAAAAGCTGAAAAAACTTTGGTAAAAGATATCCCTGGGAAACCTTATTCAAGAGAACTGATAAATGGCAGGAGCCAGGTCTGAACACTCTTCCCTTCCCTGTCTGCCAAGGGGAGATATCTTCCCACCATGGTAACTGTTGTTACTGATGGGAAAAGAGAGTAAATGAGTGGATGTGGAAAGGCTGCGTGTAGAGCATGTGTGACTGGCCACAGAGGCCATGTCTACACTACACTGTTCTTCTGGAAAAAGCTACTCAAATTGCAAACTGCAATTTGTGTAGCTTTTTCCACTTCTTTTTTTGGAAGAGGTTTTTCTGACATTTGTCCCATCTACACTAGGCCAAATGTTGGGAAAACCCCCCTTTTTTGGAACATCCCTTCTTCGTTGTAAAATGAGGTTTACAGGCATGCTGAAAAAGCGCATCTGCTTTTCAGAAAAAAATTTCAGAAGAGCAAATGCGTTCCCTGGAAACTCCCTCCCAGAGCCTGCACCCTGTATCCCCTCCTGCACTTCAACCCCTTGGTCCAGCCCTGAATCCCCTCCTGAAACCAGAACCCCCACCTCTTCCTGTACCCCTCACACCTGCCCCAGCTCTGAGCTACCTCCAGCTTCCAGATCCCCTTCCAGAGCTTGCACTCTGCATCCCCTCCTCTGCACCCCAACCCTTGCCCCAGATCAGTGAAAGTGAGTGAGGGGGGAGTACAGCAAAGCAGGGATGGAGTGAGTGGGGTGGGGCCTCAAAGAAGGGGCAGCACAAGAGTGGAGCCTCAGGAAAAGGGAGGGGAAAGGAACAGGGCAAGAGTGTTTGGGTTTGCGTGGTAGGATAGTTTCATGTCTAACTAAGCTGGTTGAAAAATGGAAAACGTGAAAAAAAACCCTCAAATTTATTTTAATTTTTCAAGATTTGAAATGCAATTTTTTCATTTTTTCAAAATATT
Source organism: Apalone spinifera (assembly GCA_030068395.1). Classification (NCBI taxonomy): domain Eukaryota; kingdom Metazoa; phylum Chordata; order Testudines; family Trionychidae; genus Apalone; species Apalone spinifera. Next base: position 58,612,357 of record CM057846.1, on the reverse strand, counting down.
TTCCAATTTTAATATTTTGTAAATTTTTCAAAATTTCAGTACTTTGAATTTTCATTTCCTCGCTTTCCTTTTTGAGAGGTGTAACTTATTTTGCACCTTCGTCTTCTTGATTTTGTTCTTACATGCTTGTGCTATTCTTTTGTATTTCTCCTTAGTAATTTGTTCACGTTTCCATTTTTGTAGTATTCCTTTTTATTAAAGACATCGTTAAAGAGCTCTTGATGTTATTCTTCATAGCTTTTCTTCACATTGGGAAGTGCGTAGTTGTGCCTTTCATATTGTCTCCTCAAGATATCTATCATTTTATGATAATACTCACCTACTTCAGATTCACAAATTCCTCACTCCTGTTAGTCAGACTCAATTCTAATATGGCTGCTGTCCTGGTTATTTCCTCCACCAAATGAAACAAGAGCTTGTCTCCAGTACATTACAAGAATTTATTTGACTTATTTGTGTTTTGCTGTATTGTTTTTTCCAACAGATGTCTGGGTAGTTAATGTCCCCCATTAATACCAGATCTTGTGTTTTGGATATTTATTATTTGTCCTAGAAATGCCTCAGTTCCCCTCCCCACCTCTATCTGATTGGAGATATATGATATACCACCATTCTGTCTTCTGTTTTCCCCCACCCATTTATTTTCACCCAAAGATTTTCAGTAGGTCTGCCTCTCACTTCCCTTTGAACCAGACCAATGTAGACATTCTTTATGTACAGTGCAGTGCCTCATTCTCTTTTCCTCCTTCTCTTTCCTGAACAAACTATACTTCTATAGCAATATTCCAGTCTCAAGATTTATCCCACTAAGTCTTTGTGATGCCAATTTTGCCTGTGTACTAATAGTTTTAGTTCTTCCAGTGTATTTCTCATACTCCTTACATTGATGTATATTGAGATATAATATATTGAGCAGATTTCCGCACTGATTTAGTTCCTTTAACTCTACTGCAATTTTTCATTACTTACCCCTTACAGCCACCTGTCAGGGTCATCCCTTTTTGGGTTTTTGTCACTTGCCCACTTCAAATGTATTTTAAACCTGTCTTCACGATTGCTTGTTCAGTGTGCAAAGAAGCCATTTCTCTTCTTTGACAGGTGGACTTCATCTCTTCCCAGCTGTCTTCTTTACTGGAACAGCAAACATCCTTGGTCAAGGAAGCCAAAGCCTTTCTGTCTACACTATATTGAGGCATTTAGTATGAAATATCTCTTTTAGAGACATTTTGCCACACATATGTATCGTTTAGACATATTTAGGGAAGAAAGCATACTCTTCTGAGGAAGTTCGTTGCTGTTTATACCTCTAAATTATTCTGGAAGCAGTAAAACAAAAGTTTGGATTATGTATATTGAAGAATTAAACAGAGGTAAGTCAAACTTTAATAATGAAATTTGGAACCAGGGCAAATTTCTTCAGTTATTCAGATTTCTAGTCTTCCAATAAAAGTAGCCAGGGATGATGCAATTTTTTTCATTAATCTCTGTCAGATTTTAAATTATTCCTGGAATACCTAATGGAAGCTTATTATATAGTTGCATCAAAGAAGATGAAAAGGATGGTGCTCATTTAAAGGATTAGTTAGCATTGAACCTGAGTAGCTCTAACTTTGTTTCTTTTCTCTAACTTTCCCTTTTTGTAGCTATCTGTGTACATGGTTGGTGTTGAGAAGATGTGCAATGTGCAACCATTTTGTTATTGAAAGGAAAGCTGTGATATAACTGATTTTTTTCATGATTTGGACTATATACTGTGCACCAAATCCTTGTTCCATTGAAGTCAGTGGTAAATTTTGCATTAATTAAATAATGCCATGATTTGGCCCAAAGCATTTGTTGTCTTCACAGCAGGGTGGGAATTACATCTTCTCATATAAATTTGTAATTTGGACTTTAGCAAGTGTGGTCTTCTTGAGTCTAGAGAATATATCCTGCAACTAATAGTGCTGACTGTGCAAAGTTATCTATATAGATGGAGCTTTATATTTTTATCTTATATTGCTATTTTAAATTCCAATATATTTTAATAGACCATTTAAGAGAAAAATATTTTACATTTATATAAACATGGATTTTTGTAGGTAGTATAAGAGATATGTGTATGTTAGGATAGAATTATTTTATTATGAGAATAGAGATTATACCAGATAGCAACAGTAATAAATTACTCATGTCACATGCAGATCCATGCAGCCTGAAAAGGTTTTATCCATGGGGGATTTAAATTAAGTTTGATCAAAAATATTGATGGAACCATTTTCTGTTGATTGAGTACAGAGCTTTATGAAACTGTGTCAATTGTGTAGAAATGAAATTTTGAAGAAAAACTGGGGGAAAAGGCTCCAGCAATTTCAAAACATCTGTTTTAATTGGGTTATAATGAATATTATAGAAAATATGTCAAAATCAAATTAAACAATTTTATGTGAATGAAATACTTTCTGTTCCTTTCACCAATCTGAAACAATCCCTCCTCCCCTTTTGACCCTCAAATTTCCCTTTGTGGAGAATTTTGAAATGTTCACATTTTGTTCCTATTCAGAAACATCTCAAAATCCTTCATGAAATTGAATTTCCATCTTCTACTCAATTCTAGTGTAAATATATTATAAAGCCATAAATATGACTAAAAGCTAGTTCAAAGATGCATTGTCTTACAAATATGTGTAGCTTTGTGCATATTCACAATAACATACATAGCTCATCACGATCATTACAATATCAGTCACCTATATGTGGAGGAATATAATGAATTGGAATAACTAGCATACTTTACACTTCTTAGATTACAAATATATGTCTTGTTCCACCACATTAATATTTTCTGTTCTTCCCTTCTAGTTAAATTCCTTGTTTGAAACATGACAGTATGAACTCATTGGTAGAAGTATCTTTCTATAATTCCAGTTTATGCTTGTACAGAATTGTCATGCCTGCGAATGACAAGCTCTTGATACGATGTCTTGCAGGAATTACCTAGTTGCATGAAAGGAAGACAGAGAGGGTTTTACTGCACTGCAAACTATGCCGTCATTGGTAGATCATAATGGGTAGCAGAAAAACATCTATTCCCACTTATATTCACTCAGAACTATTTTTTTGCCATGCCGTTTCTCTTATTTTTACTTTGTAAAACATAAATCAATTTTAAGTGCCTCTTTAAACAGTTTATACAGTGGCAAGTAAAAATTTATGCTAATGTTATAAATAATTAATTTATTCTCTAGAAAAGGTTTTCTTTCATTTCAAAGACAGTCAATCTGCTGTCCTTGGAGAGTGCCACAAAACAAATATCTACATCTGGTGAATTACCTATCTGACAAGTATATCTTAATTTATTGTCAAGATCGTTATGTTCTTGAATATATGAATTTTTCTGAACTGTATGCCAAATAATTTCTGTAAGTAATTCTTGATCTATACCAGTTTGTGAGCTGCCCATTGTACCTAGCATATGAAATTAGTGTTTTGATTGGAATCACTGGTCAGCTGGTTTCCATTCCCTCAATTGATGAGAATAATTTAGATTAGGTTTTCAGTCCGAATCCTTGCAACTGGAAATTTTATATTCACTTGCAGCAAACATTCAAATACTAATTTTATGGACATTAATATTTTTGACAGTACACTTTTCTTTAATCAATATTATTTCAAGTTATTTACCATCATAATAATATTTTACTTAATAAGTGACAACAGTGTGTTTATTGCTACATGAGATGCAAATACAGACAGTCCCTGCTATGAAAAGATTAAAATTTAAGATAGAGCATGAACAAGCATTTTTACTTAAAAAGAAAAACAAGAAAAGCAAAAACCTCACAACAGGCTATTAAAATATTTTGTAAAAATTAATGTATTTGTCTAAATGTTTTCTTTTGCCATGAGCCTACTTCTACATATACATTAATAGGTAGTACTTCCATTAGGTATTTGCTTAAAATACACTAGAGATCAAACATATTTGAAAAGAAAAGCCTCTCTTTTAGAACTTGTGTTATAAAATCTTTCTTACTATGTATCAGTGAATAGAGTAGATGAATGGCTGTAATTCCCATGTAGAGTTGACATTTTAAAATATCATATTCTAGACAAATAATTGGACAAGAGGATCTGGACTGTTAGCCCCAACCCCCAGAAAGTAGACCACTGAAAACAAATTCCTGTAGAGGAGACAGAGCCAAATGTTTCATAATGAATCACATACATAAAGAAATCTTGAAGCCCATGGACTATAATAACTTCTTTCCTGCTGAGAAGTTAATAACCTGTTGGTCATGTGTCCTTCTTTAGAATACTACTTTGAAGAACTTCCATTATTTTTGGCACTAGCTGAGTTGAAAACAAATTTTTTGCATCTGCTTTTTGAAAAGCAAAATAAATTGCTCTGCCATTTCATTCACGAACCAAACAAAACAAGTTTTTTCCAAGAGCAACTTTCTACCTTCTGCACACAGAGTACCTGAAAATATCTTTGATTCTACTTTTACCGCCAAACCATATGCTCGACCCTGCTCAATTCATTTGTCCACTGAGTCTTGTTCTTCAATTTGCCTCTGAGGTTCCCCACAAACAAATTTTCTTTTTTCCAAATGAAACCCGGAAGGGCGATTCCATTTCTCCATCCACATCCTGGACTTAACCGACATAGAACATGACCACTCTGGCTTTACTTGTAAGGATTGACTCACTTACACCCATCTATGTTTCTGATGTGAAATCTCACTGAACTATAACATTTTAAAATAAGCTTCACCTAGGGAGCAGAAGGTTATGAATGTTTTATTTTAAAGCCTACTTTTTTCGGGGCATATCTCCCTCAGAGTGCAGAGAAATATTCAGAGGAGGGTGAGGTAGGACGCAGGCCAGATCCCACAGGAGCTGGGAGAGGACTGGAGATACTTTCAGCTTCGCTCCTCCCCCTGGCCAACTCTACCCCCCAGTCTTGCTTCTCCTCTAACTCTGTTCAATCTCCAGTCCGACTTCACCTCTGGGTCCAGGCCAGATTAAATTTTAACCTCTTCATAGCATGGGCTGTCTGTTCGCATTTCCTCCCTCCCATGGGGGGCAGAGAGGGGAGCATCATGCTTCCAGTCCCCGCTCTGCCCCAGACCAACTCTTCCTCCAACTCCATCCAGCCCCCAGTCCTGCTTCACTCCAATCCTACTACACCAACAAGCCTGCTCTGACCCCTGCCCCAACTTCACTCTGCCCTCAGCTCAGCTCTCCCTGCATTCTCTCTCCACTCCCAGCCCAGCTCCGCTAGAAGTCCTAGTTCCTCCTCAGTTTTACTCCATCTTCAGTCCAATTTCCATTACTGTGCAGTAATGGAGTGGGGACATGGATGGATATTGTCAATGGTGGGGGGACAGGACTCGAAAAGTTTGTGCAGCACTAATGTAGTCTATCCATTGTTTTCATGGTCATCTTCTTGTTCGCCACCTGCAAAACCATCTCAAATGCCTCCATAATAGGATTCCCTTCATGTATACCCATACCATCTCAACCTCCTCTCTTGCGGCTTCTCTCTGATACTGCAGGCCCACCAATGTTACCCCTCTCACTACCTGCAAACATCTCATTAGAATAACTTCAGTGCCTTTCTTTGGTTGTTGATGTCTCTTATCCATACGGAAGAGCTGGCCTTATCATGGTTTTGTATAGTTGTCTCTTAAGTAGTTTGGGCCTTCACTTATCATAAATCACCCCACCTATCTTGTACCAGACTTCCCCTGCAGCCAGCAGCATTGCTTGTATTTTTCTGTTGATTTCTCCATTTGGTGCTATCCGGTTCCCAAGATACTTAAATAAATTAATAAATAAACCTTATTTAAATGCTGGCCCTCAAATGTTTATATTAATATGTCTTGGTTCCATGCAAGTCACCCACATGACTTCAGTCTTTTGTATACTCATTTTGAGGCCATCGTTTGTTAATTCCCAGATCCAGGCATCCATTACCAGGACCTGGACCAAATGTTCCTCACTATCAGCCATTAATGCAATATCATCTTGTAGTGAGGAGGAGCGGCCGACCACTGACCCTGTGGGGGAGAAGTCCCTCCCAGAACCCTAGTGGGTGGAGCCTGGCCCTAGAATATCATCTGACCAGCAGTCAGGAGGCCGAGCTAGAGCTATAAAAGGCTAGCCGGGGAGGCCAGTCAATCCCTGGCTGCCAGAAGGACCAGATGCCTGCCCTGTGCTCCCAAGCTGAGAAGTGAAGGTGGATCTGAAAGAAGCAGAGGACTGGTCCAGACTGCCAGGTCCACAGATAGATTATGGCCTGAAGGAGCTACCTACCCTACCAAAGGTTCCAGGGCTGCAACGACCAGAGGAGGACCTGCACTAAAGCCAGGTATGTGCCAAACGGAAGAATGGAAGGAGCCCAGGGATAGCCAACAGTAGTCTGTCTGAGCTAGTGTCGGGGCCAGGATGTTGCAGTCAGGATTCTCGCTGACTCAGCAGCAGACTAATCTGCTGCTGTTAGGGCCCTGGGATGGGACGCAGTGGAGTGGGTGTCCACCCCTAGAAGCAATTTTATGACTAACACGGCAGATAGCTCTTTCTCTCTCTCCCCCACATTCCCTTAGTTGGCAGGCCTGCTGCTCACACAGCCAACAAGTAAATTGACTCTCAACTAAATAAATAAATCACACATGAACCACGTATAGGCAACACCCAGAAATTCTTAGTCCCAGCTTTTCCCCCCAGAAATGTGTGTCTTGTACTGCTTAGTACCCCTGTGAACAGTACAAACTCATAGCAAACCCACCATTTCATCAAAGGAAAATAAGACTGTGCCAGCTTGTTATTCCAAACAGTTTCCCTCACCCTTTCCCTCACCCTCCAATCCAAACAAATTGCTTAAGCTCAAACAATAAGGTATGTTTACTGATGACAGAAAGATAGATTTTCAGTAAGCAGAAGAGATGATGCATAAAAGTCAGGATTGGCTATGAAAGAAAATGAAAGAGTAAATGCAAGCTAAATCAACAAACTAAACCAACTTAAAAGCAAAGGTTTTCCTCACCATATGTTGCACTACATTTCACGGGCTGGGTCTCCTTTCATCCTGTGACACCTTCCCCTTAGTTAAGTGTCCTTCAGATATTCATTGGCGTGATGAGCAAAAAGATGAGAGGAGAAGAGGTGAGAAAATGCCACGGCCTCTCATTTTTATACCCTATCCCTTCTTTGAAGATTACCCTCAGAGGGGAGGTAGGGGAAGATGAGAAGCAGTCTCTTGCGGATGATAGGTTAGAACTGAAATCTAGGATGAAACACACATTTTTTGTTTTCCTCTTTCCCCCGATTGAGAATAGTCACTTAAGCAGGTGATGGCTTTTTCATACCTATCTAGGATTGGTGTGTCTTTTCTCTGAAAAACTGTGGATATTACCCTGAATTACAGCATACTGTAACACCCACAAAGTAGAATCATATAAGAATGGTCCATCTAGTCCAGTATCCTGTCTTCTGACACTGGGCAATGTCAGATGCCCAGAGGGAATGAAGAGAAAAGATAATTATCAAGTGATCAGGTGATTACTTGTCATCCATTCCTAGCCTCTGACAAATAGAGGCTACGGACACCATCCCTGCCCCCAGAGACCTCACATAGAATGTTGCTATACACAGTTCAACAGGATAATAATATTCAGAAGTTTATGACTTTTCAAATGATACCTCACAAAACATACGTTGTACAAGTTTATTATAGTCTTGCAAAAGGCATGAATAAAATGGTATAGCTTCTTGCAAAGGCAGTTTCTGTGCTGGCTCTCTGTAGATGAGCATGCAGGGTACCACTGAAGTGAGCTAGGGAAGGAGTCATGTCAACCACAATGATATGCATCAAGCAACACCTAGGTGTGACATATGAAACTATTATAGCCCAGAGACCAGAGTTCCAGCCAAAAGGGGCAACACCGAATTTCCATGGCCTGATTCAAGATTGAAGGGTGGCTTTCCCTTTTGACTGACTACACCATTATCTGCATAAAGTCAGATCACTCTTTATGCGTGTGAATAAGCTTTGTCTATAAGTATCAACTTTGTTTATTTATTTTAAAGACATGCATCTCATTGAACTACAACACTTCTAATGAAGTCTTTGAGTCAGATGAGTCTTGAACAAAAGGCTATGGAAAGCTATTATAGGTTTTTTTCGTTTTTTTTTTTAAAGCTTGCTTTGCATTTTCTGTGGCTGCTGGCTGTAATGATGATAAAGGACTCTTATGCACAGCATCTGACTGGATAACTATATGAAGCTTAACACGATATGTGAAGGAAATGAAAATTGGAAAATTAATAAATTCCTTGAGCAATTGTCATACAGCGAAATAGCTTTGTCCTAACAAAGCTGTTGGCATCCAGCACGGAGTTTATGGACATTCTAATTTCTCATTAGCGTAAAACATAGAGAAGCCTGGGTTCTCTCAGAATGAAATGTGGCTCTAGAAATTGATGCAGTTTGATTGCTCAGCTGGAGTTGTAAACAACAGAGAGCTGAGTCCTAATATGCAACATCCACCATTAAAATTGATCGCCCCATTTCACCTCATTCATCCTAAGAACAAAAATCATGCGCAACACAGGATGAAGTTAGTGGAATGGTCCTATCCATGGTGCTAATCATCAAAACGGCAGGAGTTGGTCTATTGGCCTGAGCCAACAATGTTAAGATCCTCACTCCAAGCTCATTGTGGACAGTTGGCAGTGCTACTTCTATAGGGGTTTTGCTATCAGTGACTTTCTTGAGTCCTGGGTGACCCCAGCTCTCCAATTCTACTCTTGCTCCCACCCATGGAGGAAGGAATGGTCTAGAGTTCGGAGGTGCCCACCAATTAAATTATCACTGTCCATTTAGAGTAAATGTATCATCCATGCCCTGACCCTGCAAACATACTCATTCATGCTGAACTTTATTACCATGGGACTACTTGCTGTGGTACATGTGCCTAAGCATTTGCAGGACTGGGGCTTTAGAAGGACCACAAAAGAGGATAAAGGAATAGATTCTCAATCCCACTTCAGATTTGATGAGTTTAAAGTATAGAAACATTCAATCTCACAATGGATATAAAGTGGAGGTGGATGAGCTGTGAACATTAACCCAAGGCTTAGTCCAAAATTCCATGGTCAAACATGAAAACTATTTTTTTAATTTGAAATTTTTATTTTGTCCCTCCCCATTCCAGTCCTGTGACGCCTCCTCCTCCCTATCTAGAAATAGATAGGAATTTTCCTACCAAGTGTTTTGTCATTGGAAAAGGCATATGCATCAAAACAGCAACTGTTATCAGGAAAGGGCCAGTTTAGATGTATCTCCCCAGTCCAAAAGTTTTTGAAAAAAAAAGGGGGTCTGAAATTATCAAAACATCTCATTTCAGCATTTTCAAAATGTAAATTTTGTCTTATGGTTCAAAACAGCTTTTTGGGTTGAAATTTTGCTTATATTTAAAAAAGGCTAACAATAAATATCAAACAGTCAAATATGAAACAAAACATTTGGAAATAATAAAAACAGAATGCTTTGATTGACCTGTTTTTCCCTCCTGGATCATCAGTTTTCAAAAATGTTAAAGATTTTGACTTTTTTTCCTGAGTCCAGATGAGAAATTTTTTCAATGACTCAAAAATTCTTGTAAGATAGGTAAACCATTTCTTGTTCACTTCTACTTTCTTCTGCCCAAATCCATCGAATTCAATGGAAAGACTCCCATTGACACTAGTGGGATTTATATAAGTCCTATTGTTAATATGGATAAGTAGTAAATATGTCATTGATTTTATCAACCACATGATGGGTCACATAAAATATCATTCAAATACCTGATGATAAATATTAAAAAAATGTTAACATATTTTTATTCAGGTTATAAATAACTTTAAGGTACAGTATTCTATTGAGACCAGGTAACTCCCACTACCAGAGCTGAGAGTTAGCCTGGGGATAGAAGAGAATGGACACTTCTCAGAAAGGCCTATGTTATTATAGCATTTGGTACTTTCTGGACTGGGTGTCTTAAACATTTTGATAGAAATAATATCACTGAGCACTTTTTCCTTTTGCTGTTGTGTAAATGGCTGCTCTTGCATTTGCAATCCCTGTTATTACAGCCATTGCTTACATAAAAATTAACATAATTGATATTTACCAGCTTAGTGCAATAACTGTTTTGGTCCTTTAAAAATAATCTCATTCTATTTTTGCTCTTCATTGAACAGATGATATCATAATCTCATTTGATTTCAGTATTGTTTTAAGTGAAGAAGGAAAAACATTAAAAAAACAACAAATGGTCTTGTTTTCTGAACAAAGGCACTTTATAGACTAACAAAACATGTAGATGGTATCATGAGCTTTTGTGGGCACAGCCCACTTCTTCAGATGATGGGAGTTCTGAGTAGGGGATATGAAAACTCAAAATAAATAGGAGAAGGGAAGGGGGGAGGAGGACGAGAATGATGCTCTGTCTCCCACCCTGCTTCCTGTTTTTTCTTTAAGTATCTGGATAATTGGTGCTAAACCTAAGCAGATAAAGATCAAAGTCAATAGATAGATTGCTAAGACAGGAAGGATACACTCAGAAAGGTGCTAACAGCACGTTTATAGTGCTAACTATAAAGTGCTACCAGACCATTTGTTGTTTTTTTCCGTAACAGACTAACTCGGCTACCCCCTGAAGCTCCTGAAAAACATTAAGTTACCCTTAGGGTTTAGAGAAGAGGTCCCCAAACTTTTTCTTATTGCATAGCTTCTTCCAGCTCTACCAGCTGCCAGTGTACACCTACCAGAATATAGGCTTTATATTTTAACTCTTTTAATGCCCAAGCACTGTAGAAAATGTACAAACTGTAATACATTGAAATACATATAACATATAGGACTATTCTAATAATAATACATATAATTTACAGCTTTAGTTTTAATGTACCCTTACTTTTGACCAACTAAAACAATGGCTAATAGTACTACTCACCAGTAATGTGATGGATGAGGTTGATTGTTTGAGCACAGATGCATAATGTTTGGAGTGACAGGTAGCAGTTTGAATTGTTAGTTGTTTTCTGAACAAAGGCCCCTATTGTTAACATCTTTATGGCTGACTTAGAACAACATTTCCTCAGATCCCGTCCCCTTTTACTCCTTCTCTACTTACTCTACATCGATGACATCTTTATGATCTGGACCAAGGGCCAAGAAACACTGGATGCATTCCAAAGAGACTTTAACAACCTACACCCCACCATCAATCTCAGCCTGGACCATTCTACACGAGAGATCCATTTCCTGGACACCACAGTACAAATCACCAATGGTAAATTAGATATCACTCTCTACAGAAAACCCACTGACTCATACAGTTACCTGCATGCCTACAGCTCCCATCCAGAACACACCATACGACCCATCATCTATAGCCAAGCCCTTCGATACAACCGCATTTGCTCTAATCTCACTGACAGAGACCAGAAACTTCAGGATCTCTACCAAGCATTTATAAACCTCAATTACCCAACTGGAGAAATAAAAAAACAAATTGAAAGAGCCAGACGAATACCCAGAAACCATCTGCTTCAAGACAGACCCAAGAAAACCAACAATAGAACACCACTTGTCATCACCTATAGATCCCAACTTAAACCCGTCCAACACATTATCAATAAACTGCAACCTATATTGGAATAGGATATTACACTCAGAGAGGCTCTGGGAGACAGACCCATAGTCTTCTATAGACAACCACCTAACCTCAGGATTATTCTTACCAACAACCACAGGACATACCACACTAATACCAACCCTGGAACTTTCCCTTGCAACAAACCTTGTTGCCAGCTTTGTCCACATGTTTACTCTGCTGACACCATCATTGGACCTAACCAATTCAGTTATAAGATCAAGAACACATATTCCTGCTCATCCAGAAGTATAATTTATGCCATCATGTGCCGACAGCGTCCATCTGCTATGTACATCGGACAAACATCTCAGACACTTCGCCAAAGAATCAATGCACACAAAACAGATATCAGTTTCACAAAGAAAAAACAGTTTCTAAAACAGTTTCTTGCTATTTCAACCAGAAAGGGCATTGTCTCAACTACTTGACTACCCGCATCCTGCTTCAAAGACATTTTAACACAAGACTTCAAAGAGAAACCTCTGAACTGACATTCATGCTTAAATTTGACACTTAACAAAGATGCTAATTATCTTACCCATTACAAAGATAGCTTCCCCAATTAT
>CM057846.1:58571751-58585707 GCA_030068395.1 Apalone spinifera | reverse complement strand
CGCTGCTGCTGGGTCCTAGTGAGCAACCTGCCATGCTGCAGTCCCTGTCCCTGGGGGCTCTCCTGCCCCTGTGCTCAGGCAGCGTCACCCACATCAAGACAATGTCATGCAGAGAAGCCAACGCAGCGCTGGGCACAGGAAGAGAGACAATCCTGGGGAGAAGAGAAGGAGGGTTTCTGGGCCTTACTCCAGAGTCCCACCGAACCAACCATCAAGGCATGGGCATGGCCTATCAGCGTGCCATGGCTCGGCAGCCAGTGGTTCATGGCCCGGCAGCAGTTGGCGAACTGGCATTTGGGAACCACTGGTTTAATAGCTTTCTTAGGATATAGTGTAATTCCCTCCTTAGGCTTTCTTCAGTGGAGCTTTTTTCAGTCTCATCAGAAGCCCATAATGATTTCAGCTAGTGAGAGTGGAAGTCATGTCAGCAAGGCCAATTGTTAGGCGAAAAGCTATTGACAAAGAGCTTGGTCCTGCAAATTCTCTGCATCAGAACAGGATAGTCCCATCTTCGGTGGGACTGTTCTTCTGTAGAAGCTGAATGATTAGGCCTTGGGTTTGGTCACTGATGTGGCCGGTCACCTGAAAATTGTTATTTAGATTCCAGAAAGAATACATCATTCATCGGTGAGCATCTTAGATCAGTGTTCCTGAACACCTGGTGCATAAACAGGTACTAGTCCTGAAGATCTCCATGACACAGTTTAGAAGGCAGCAAGCCGGATATCAAAAAGATTGAGAACCATTGTCTTAGATGACCTGACCTCTTCCCATGTGACCTCAAAGTCTAGAAGACCCGCTAACTACTCTGCTGTGCTGAAGATAAACTGTAATTCTTTACTGAGTCACAAATGATAAGAAGTGGGAGTGCTGCACAATGTCTAGGCAAAGGTACCCAATCAGCCTTGTTAACAGATCTATGAAGTCTACATGTTAATTAGACAGTTGCTTACAACAATGAGAAAAATCTGATCACCTAACTACTTTTATCATCTGCCATCTGGATATAAGGCTCAATAGGAGCATTTGCCCAATTCTTACCTGCTGTGTTGGTACAAATCAGTTTGAGTAGGACTTTGGTTTTGTAAATTAAAGCAGCTGTCAATCTGCAGTGGGGGTGTTGTGCTTTGTAACACTGCACGGGTGTGGGATGGGAATCTGTCACCTGTCATTCGGTTTGACACGATGCTCCTCAGTCAAAGAGTGTTAATTGTGCATGATAACAGTGTACAATACATTACAGAGTTAAGCAGGTGTTTAAGGACAAGTGGGCTGTGAAAAAACAAAAATAAAAAGTGCATTCTTCTCTTCCCAGAAGAGGGAAGGAAGATGCTTGAACCAGTCTGTGAAACAAATCATGCTTTGATTGTTTTTTGACAAGTCAAATTGATCAGATCTTAGTGGAAAGCATCTAAAAGATCACATGGGAGCAAGAGTGTACTTTGACAGCTCACCGTGATCTTCATCACAATTACATATTAGCAAGAGATGTTGGCTTTAGCGCGAGGAGCAAAAACTCCACATTTTGTTTCTCTAGTTTCACACCTGAGAATATTACAGAATCTTAGAATTCCATGGAAAATATTGGCAGCTTATAAATCTACAGAATTATATATTATAATAATAATAATAATCAGAGTAAACGTAACATTCAAGCTATGAGATAGATTCGTGGCTGAGTATTCTAAATATGACCTAGATTCAGCCTGCTGCTTGATTTTCAGTGGCCTCTTTGCAGGCATAGTGGTCTGTTTGTATGTAATGAACTGTAGAACAGTTACATTATTCCATTACCAAAGCGAGCAAGCAAACAAAACCAGACTTTGCAGATCAGCTTTGTAGAATGTTGGTCTCTTACCCAGTGTGCAATGGACCCTAATTCAGAAGAAGAGAGAGAGAGAGAGATTGGAGAAACCAAGCCCACAAGAAAGAGTCTGAGCTTCCCTTTTGCTTTAAGAATAACTAAATAATCTGCTGACAGTTGGAGCCTTCTCTTTCCCTTTGGGGAGATCTTCCAGTATATTGTAAAAACCTCTGTTCTGAGGACAATTTGCTAAAATTAATGCAATTTAAGATTTTATTTCTGCATGGTTTTTTTTCAGAGAGGAATAAGATAATACTGTAACAAGTGCTCTGAGATTAAAAATGGCAAATGTCACCAGTAGTAACTATGAAGTATGAGTCAAGGGTATTTATTCTTCCACTCCTCACAATCCCTTATCAACTATTTTGTACTGTTTTTGTATTTGGAGCTGTTTTTTTTATCATTCTGAGGACTTGGATGTCCAATTGCACTCCACAAAAACAAATAGAAAACAATGCTCAGGATTACAGTTCTTATACAGTTACTTATGGATTAGTCTATACTGTTCACACCAGCCCAATTGTGTACTTTCCTAACACACTGTGTGCTGCTCAATCAGCAGCCCATGGGCTCTTGTGATCCCATCAGCACCCAGGAGTGGCCTATGTGACTTCCTCAGGTCCATACTGGTAGTATTGGATGCAGCACACATAACACAATTTGGGCTGTATATGTAACAAAGGTAAATATGTTGAGGACCACGGCTTCACTCAGATAATATGGGGAAAGAGACACATTGTAAATTTTCCATCAATTGCATCTAATAATTTGCTTACCTATATTCAAATTTGACTTGCAGCAAGCTAAGCCTCAGCTACTTGAAAAAAACATTTTTCATCCAGTCATTCTGGCTCTTCCTCTTTGTGTTATTTTTAATTAACCTTGTCTGGTTCAATCAGCTGTCTCAGAAACTAACAAATGATGTTCCAACAGTTCAGAAAAATGCAACAGTTAGAAAAACCCTCTTGAGAGTAGGAATGTCTGCCCCCACATCTCCAACAGACTGAAACTGGGGTTTTCAGTGTAGTCAGCGGTTTTTGTTCCCTTTAATGTTCTCTTTGTCATTTCCATGTAACTCAGAGAATTCAAACTGTTTTTGGCTGGATCAATTGTAAACAATTATACACAGCAACACTGATCTTCAGGGAAACTCTATTAGCCCCCCACACAAACATGGCTTTACTAGAAGTGCAGAGGAAGGGACAGTTTACTTCAGCTTAGGAGGCAGATTCGGATACAAAGTGACTCACTGTCAATGTCCCTAGTTTCCCCAGTTCCACGGAGAGAGGACCTAGCCTATAATGTGCCAGTGTAGCTACCCAGCCAGGATGTTGGGGTGTGATATAGCGGCTCTGTGGAGTTGGTGTCATTCTTTCTACATTCTTGGGGGTGATGAAAATGTTGAGGTTGTTGCAGGTGCTTGTTGAAATTGTTTGGGCTATTGTCACTCTAAATTGTAGCGATGTACTTTGTTCACTACTGGTCCAGGAACTGCAATAGGAATTAAGTTCATGTTTCAAGTTAGGTGTCTGGAGACAACAATTTCTTTCTATTTTAGATTTTCTTTAGCTGACCTTTTCAGGGCCATAGGACAAGTATAAAGCGCTCGTTAAACTCATCTGTGCTACTCTCGGCTGATATTGTTCAATCAAAGGTGATATTTTGCTTCACACCTGTAGAAGGCCAGCTCCTTTTCCTTGTCAGAGGAAGCAGAATGAAATAGCTGGTGCCAGCTTGAGCAACAGCATCAAATGCTGAGTCAGCAGGAGGTGAAAAACCCTGTGGCTTGTGGGGCATGCATATTGGGGTATATCAACATTGCATGGCTATTTTGGCATACCTGAGGATCCCAAAATAGTTATCCCATGTCTTAACAGCAAGCTCGTTATTTTGGGCTCGCTATTCCGACATCCCTGTAAACCCCATTCTATGAGGAGTAAGGGACGTTTCAGAATAGCACTTTATTTCAAAATTAGGTGCTGTGTAGACAGCGCTGAATGATGAAATAAGCTATTTCGAATTAGCATCGAGATAAGATACGCAACTTACACAGCACAAATTAGTATCTTATTTCGAGTTATGGTGTAGTGTAGATGTACCCTAGCCACTGCCAAAATCAACATCAGTCTGGTAATGAAAGACCTGTGGTTGATTGAAAAGCATGGAGGTGGCCACGTACATCAGCAGCCACACTTAACTTTTTGGGATTGACTTAGAGACAGTGAAGTGTGAAAGGAATCAAATTAAAAAGGGATCTGAGATGAATGAAATGTTTGGGCACCTTCAAATTGAGGACTAATTAATGTCTGAGGCTTTTCTCGCCAAGATCATTATCTCAGTTCTGTTCTGGCAGTGAAGAAAAAGCGGGGTGTATGAGGCAAATGGCAACTGGAACAGCATAGTCATTAGCGAGTCCATCAATACATCTTCTTCTTTCTGACATCAAAGACAAGCAGCAGGCAGTGAACACATCCAAGGCTTTCATGGCTCTGCTGGAATTTTAGTGCTGTTAGCTTCTGTAGGCAGCACCTGTTTCTCCCCATGAAAAAAGCATGTCTGCACTTCTGTATTTACCTATGGGCTTCTGTCCTTTCGTTAAATACTGCTTCCTTAAGAAACACTAGCCACAATACATCATGGGCTTAAAATCTGCAGCCACAGTGCTGAATGTGGCCAGATCAGGGACTTTCATAGATTAGGGTGTAGTACAAAGTATTGTGAATAGGAATCATTAGAGAATCTATGTGTTAGCCAGCATGTGAGTGTATCTACTGGATATAGCTGATCACATCAGAAAGCTTTGTTTTGAACATATCAGGGCTGGTCACGTGCCTTTAGCTGCATTTTATTTGAATCTTTATTAACTGCCTACCCCATTTAACCCTGTTACTTCTTTTAGATAAAACTGGCCAGGAAGTGAGGACGTAAACAGTTACCCTGGAATGCAGTTTCTTGTTTTGTCCATAGTCAGAATGAGTCCCAATTCAGTTATTGGTGGCTGGTAACCAGAGTACCTGCACTGATACAAAATAGACAAGGAAAGTTGTGCATTGCATCACTTGAATTTACTCCACCTTTAAGCTGACTTCCGGATTAAGTTGTACTGGGCACTTTACAGTAGTGATTTGCACTGGTGTAAGTATACTGATGGTGTGGGGCAGACAAGGCTCTGCAGCACTAATATCTGATTTTCTCTTAATTATGGATAAGTTAGAGATAATGCCCTTAGGACCTACCCAGCGAGTCTGTCTTCAATTAACTCTCCATGCTGGGGATCCCCGAAGGGATTCAAATGCCAGGGGATAAAAATCACAATTTAAGACTAAATCTGCAGTCCACTTCTGTTATCCGTTGATATTGAATTTGGCTCTGAGATTGCCATATGATTGTTCCTCAATTTGGTGGTGCCTGAAACAACTGGGATATTGCAGACCAAGATTAAAGTGTATTTGCAGTGATCTGAGAAAACTTAACTATCAAGTCCTTCGTTTGGCATGAACACCGGATACACTTAAAATATAACTGTATGGAAACATTAAACAACAATGATAATGTCCTTCACAGAACTGTGAAGATCTGAAAATAAAGTAGAAGGAATTAGTGACTATTTCTTTGAAAAAATCAGTCTCAGTAGAGTACTACCAATCCAAATTAAAAGTTAGCATAAAACCGAATGGATTGTGTTGATGGGTTTTGATGCTACGTCTACGCTGCAACGCTTTTTCAGGATACTGGAGTATCCCAGAATAGTTATCCTGTCTCTTAACAGCAAGCCCATTATTTCAGGCTCGCTATTTTGACATCCCTGTAAATCTCATTCCATGAGAAGTGAGGGACGTTTCAGAATAGTGGGTTATTTCAAAATAAGATCAAAATAAAATACGCAATTTGTGTAGCTCAAATTGCATATCTTATTTTGACCTATGGTGCAGTGTAGATGCACCCGGAAAGTCCTGAATCACTTCATTTCAGATTGCTAAGACAATCATTACATGAAAGGGCAAACTTTAACTTTTACAAACTATTAACTTTCTTGGTTTTGTTGCATTATATTTTAGCACCAGGTTCCAAGTCTGTTTTTTCTTAAATAAAAATACCTTTATCTACATGGAGCCCACCGTGGGTTAGAGATACCAATACTGCCTGTACACACACATTCAAGTGAGTAGTTCCATGGCACTGATACAGAGCATATTTATATTTGGACAAGCATGCATTCTCTCTGCATTACAGAATCTCTTTCTTTCAACAACAAAAAATAAAACAAGACTTTTATGTCCCAATCCTGCCAGTGGCTTATATCTTCCTCTTCTATCAGAATCTAAACATCATAATCCAAAGAATAAAATAAAAGGAATTAGCTTATTATTCAGGAGTTTCTACTTGAGGTTCAAATATAAATTGATTCCAGCTCATTGCTTATTAGGTTTTTAAAAATATATTACTACCTAACAGGTAAATCAATGCCTAGATACATTTTCTTAAGAGCAAACCCAAAGATTGTCATGTGAGATTTCCATATGCTTCTTTTTTTTTTTTGGTCTTGGGGAGATGGCTGAGATCCCCAACCACATAAATTGAAAGAGTTCAAGAAACCTTATACCTCACTAGGGGTATGTCTAGACTACATGCCTCTGTCGCCAGAGGCATGTAAATTAGACTACCCGACATAGTCAGTGAAGCCGGGATTTAAATATCCCCGGCTTCATTAAAATAAAAATGGCCGCTGCGCTGTGCTGGCTCAGCTGATCGTTGGCACAGCACGTGAGTCAAGATGTAGATCAGTCGACAAGGAAAGCCTTTGTCGACTGCTCCCTAAGGGTATGTCTACACTACAGAGAATGATTGAAGCTGCCGCTATCAATCTTCCAGGGGCTGAATTAGCGGGTTTAGTTAAGACAGCTACTTAGAACTTGAAAGGGGCACTCTGGTCGATGCTGGTAGTTCTGCTTCCAGGAGGAATAAGAGAATTCGAAGGGAGAGTGTTCTCCCTTTGACTTCCTTCAGTGTGGACAGTGCCAAAAGTCAAGTTAAGGTACTTTGACCAGCTATGCAGTTAATGTAGCTGAAGTTCTGTATCTTAATTTGACCTTCTCCCTTAGTGTAGACATACCCTACGGGCTCACCCTAACACTGACTAAGTCAGTGCAAAGACTCTTATTCATTTCACTGAGAGGTAGATCATACCATAAATGAGGATTTTGAATACAATTTTCAGATGGTTTGGCTTCTTTAATTATGAAACACAGAAGGGCAGCTAATTATATTTTAGAAATAATTTTTAAATCTACTGTGTGTACAAATATTATTATTTATTATTTGTATTACCATGGTAGTGCCCAGGACCCAAGGTAAAGTCAAGACATGGGTGCTGTACAAACACATAGCAAATGATGTGCCCCACCCCAAAGAATTTACAATCTCATTTTAGACAAGCTGTAATGTGTGAGTGTGATAATCATAACATCATGAGGTTACTTAGGTAACAATTGCATAGCTTGAAGATTCCATGTGGTTTCAAGTTTTTGAAAAAATATTAAAAAAAAAATTTACACTATGATTTTTTGTTTAAATTCTTTTTACTCCATTAACAAAGAATAACAAAAGAATAAACCACAAAATGAAAACTTCTCAACACTCACAAGACAGACCTGTAGAATAATGACAGGTTTCTCTACAAGTATACTTAAAACTTTTTCTTAGCTACGGAACCAAAAATCAATGCCCAGTTATATGATCTATTTTGGCCAAGTTTTGCCCAGGGTCATACATGTACAATAATTTTTCAAAGTTAGTAAGCACATCAATCTCCTCCTTTCTCTTACATAAAATTAAGTTTTAATTTATGAAGAAAATGGAAAGTGGACTCAGCTACAAACAGATCAAAGTGATATTGCTAAAAGGTCTTAATTCAAATAACATCCTTCATCAAATGCATTATTTCCCCCCTCTTATACAGTACAAGTACTGCTACATACCCTGAGCCTGTTTGATCTTTAATCAGATTTGTAGGTAATTTACCAAATTCATTTATTTATTTAATTTGGCAAAGGAAGAATGAAAGAAAATTAAGATTAGAACGCACTGTAATTAACTGATTAAAGGCTGAGTTTTCAGCTTCCAGTCTTACATTCAAAAGAGGAGCAGAGCCTTTCTGAAGCCTTCACAAATTTCATCCTTTGTTCTATTGTGTACTACCCTCTTTTCACTGGTTGCTAGAATGTTCTATCTCTTCAAAATAATTCTAGGAATTGGTGCACTGGTCTGAAATTCATCCTTCCTCAGATGCTCTTGTTGTGACTCTAAATGTAAAGCTAATACTTCATTTGTGAATAATACTGGGTTTAAATATACCCTGGAAGTGAAGTCTGAAAAGAGGTTATTAAAATCATATTAATTATACAGGAATGTGCAGTAAAAATTACTTTGCTGCTGCTAAAATAGTCTAGCCCTGAATAGGATTAATGAAATGGGATAGTTCCTTTCAAGTAAATATAATTTACACCAACATATACAAGCTTTTCCCCATTGGATTTCAGGGGACAGATTTTGCATGTGGGTCTTCCATCACTGCACAAAGGGATTGGTCCCCCTCCCCTCTTAGGGAGCCCTCTCTTAGCCTGGGTAACTTAGCAGGAGGGAATGAAGTGGTGAGTAGGCATCATCCATCAAAACTGCATAGGGATGACTTAAAAAAGAGAAGACATCCTCAGGCGTTGTTAACTTTTCTGAAGTGCCCTCTGTACTAGACAATCCACTTTCAATATAGGGGACACTTTGTAGCTGCACAATAGAAAAGCTGACAGCCACCAAGAATGCTAATGTCATTTAACGTAGCTGGATCTCAAGCTAAAAGTCACCTCAGAGATACCTAGAATGCAGACACAGAATGATCCATGAACCCACTCACACAGGCAAACTTCCTCTCATACACCAACAAAGAGGCTGCTCACAACTCTTACACACCAATACATGTAAATTGTCTAGGGAGGTTGTGAAATTTCCATCACTGAAAGTTTTTAAGAGCAGGTTAGGCAAAGACCTGTCAAGGGTGGTCTAAATAATACTTTGTCCTGCCATGAGTGCAGAGGACTTTACTAGATGATTTATTGAAGACCCTTCCAGTCCTCTAAAACAGTGTTTCTCAACAACTGGAGCAAGGAGTGGTGCTGGTCCCTGAGCTCTCCCTGACACAGTGTGGGAAGGCAGTGAGCCAGTTCCTGGTATCAAAAGGTTGAGAAACACTGCCCCAAAATGTAGTGCTTGTTAAAGACCATATCAAGAGTGACCACAGCCAGGTGTATGGAATCTGGTTAGATATTAGGATGATGATAAAATTAGGGAGATAAACCAGGAAGCTAAAGAGCTGGTTGGATCATCAACAAGGTGATTTCAGAGAAGTCCATTGATTGATGCTAGGCTAGGTCATGTGTTGTGAGAGAAATGTGTTTCACTTTTCTGAAAAGGAACTTCCCTTAGGCACTCACTACTGCCTAATATACAGATGTGATCCCAAACATGCCCTGTATTTACCACATATTCACTACTGTAATATATTTGTGCAAAATATGCCTTGTGAGGAATTAATTTGAAAATTAATAATTTGCTGGTCAAGACCGTAATGGTGAAATGTGTCTAGCAACTTTATTTGCAAATTTATAAATATTCCCCATGTGTAGTTGTTTGTATATGTTTAAATCCAGACAGCCCTGCCCTGGCAGAACTGTTAGCCAGATCTATCCAGGCCTGTATATTTATACTTACCTCTGGAATTTCCATGACATGCATCTGACGAAGTGGGTCTTTGCCCATGAAATCTTATGCTCAAATAAATCTGTTAGTCTATAAGGTGCCACAGGACTTCTCATTGTTTATGCAGATTCAGACTAACACGGCTACGCCTCTGATACTTGTGACCCAATTAGTATATTCAGAGCTGCTGTGGCACAGATAAAGAGTTACTGAGAGTGCCGAAACTTGGTAGCTATGTCTACACTGCCTCCATTTTGCGCAAAAAATATGCAAATGAGGCAAAGTATAGAATATTGCAATGCCTCATTTGCATAATTAATGAGGCTCTGTTTTTGTGCAAAACTTCCCTCTTTCGCAAGAGCCATTCTTCTGCATTTTTTCAGGAAGAACGGCTCTTGCGCAAGAGGGGGTTTTTATGCAAAACCCTCATGTGCAAAAACAGAGCCTCATTTGCATATTTTTTGCATGAACCCGGGGCAGTGTAGACATAGCCGGAATGTATTTTGCAGCAGTTTTCTAGCTCAGCTACACTGATTGAGCTGGCTATGTTCTTTTAGGGTGTTTCCCCTACCAGTAGGTTTTAACTCCACTGTAACTCTTTTCTAACTCAGGGTAATGAATGGATGATGAATGCACAATCTGCTCTTTTAAACGGTCATGAAGCTGAGTACACTGAGTATTGTTTTCCTTCTCATTTCAGGATTTTTCAGAAAAAAGAAATAATTGTTGGACCTTTTGTGTATATTCCTGGCAATGATGTGGTTGTCTCCATAAACTTTATCTAGTTTAATTCCAAAAGCACTTTGAACAAAGTGACTTATTACAATATTCCTGTGCTTCATATACTTCATATCCTCTGACCCAGATGATCTCAACAGATAAAAGTGGGATAAGATTAATGCAAGTAGAGAAAGGGTATATTATTAATCAATTTTTGTATATTATTAGTCAATTTTATGTTTTTAATCTCATGGATTTCAGGGGTACTTTCACACAAACAAGGGCTGCAGTACTGAAAGTCTACAAGCTATATGTGACCTTTTAGTAAATTACTTCTGGGAAAGCATCCATGGAACAGTTTTTCATGAAAGCCCCTTTATTATCTCAGTAACATAAGAACTGTACAGATACATGCTTTGTCAATTTCCTCCCAGCCTATCAGCACCATGCCTAGCTATTTAGTGTAGTTGTTAGAGAGACCTCATGTTCTGCATTTTGCCGAGTGAGCCCAGAATCCAAGATCTTGGCTGCCAGAAAGCTATCAGTGTGTCATATCTTCATTACAGAGTGTGCCTGCGCCATACATGTGCTAGGAGGCTCAGGAAACATCTTATCCTCATGTAACCCCTTTTTCTCCTTGGGTTACTCGGGAACAGGTCACACTCACATGTGTGCCTGGGTGCCTGATGTTTTTAACAATAAAGGAGATCCTGAGCACCGCAGTGGTGACAGTTTTTAGTTGGGGATTCCCTATCCAACCCTTTGCTGCAGTCCCTTGCTCCTAAAAAATATACAATGATAGTGCCTCCACCTGACTGGTCCTGTACACGCTTAATGGTGTGCCTTGGGAGCCTCCAGAGATAAAATTATTCCAGCAATAATCTGGATCTATCTCAAAGACAACAATTATAAATAATATATATCTAATTGATTAAATTAGAATTAACACACCTTTACTTAACAATTTAAAGTAACAGGGTTTAACAGATTAAAATTGAATAAAATTAATGAACAAAGTACACAGAAAGAAAGGAAACTTATCTATCTGGTATTTACACTGCCATCATTTATCCCAACCCAGAGTGTGCACTCCTCTAGATTCAGAATCCCAGACAGTTGCTTGCATGGGCACACTTGAAGGTCTTCAGCTGGAATGGAGAAAGCCCTGTGCAGATTCTGTGTGTGTCCATCCAGGCAGGCAGGCAGGCAGCCAGCTGCAAAATCCCTCTGCCACTGGAGTAGGCTCCACCAAATGCCAGCAACTCTGGTTCTCTGGGCAGATCACTCTGGCTCTCATTGGATTCAACATCAGTTTGTCTTCTGTGTTCTGTCCCAGGCAGCACTTTTCCAAACTGCCCAGTTACTCACAGTTACCTCCTTTGCAGGTTTATGTAGGCCCTTCCACTCCTGGGACAATCCCCAGCAGTCACTGAAGCAGCCTGCTAGAGCCAAGCCCCAGCAAGCTCTCAGTAACTGGCTCTAGCTGCAACACAACAGTTCCTGGCCTGGAAAAGGCTCCATACCAACAGCCTGGCTCCTCTCTCCAAAATGAAGCCTAGCCTAACTCTCACTCTTCATACCTGGAAGAGCCTCCTTTTCCCCAAGGGCTCATGGGAATTGTAGTCTCTAGGGCTAGATTGCAGCACAAAGTATCCTCCCAGTAAAAGTCAGAGGCTTTAGTAAGGGGAATTCATTAATTTGTGGGATCCTCTTGCCTGGAACTCAGAGAGGTATAAGAACATGTCCACATAAACTTGACTGATTGGTGGCACTAGGCAGGATGGAGGGGTGGGTGATATGTTTGGGGGATACAGGAGGGAGATGGTTCTGTATTGGGAGTTTTGTTCTTGAGGAGCTCCATTCACAAGTTATTACACCTTGGAATGGGCAGAGGAAAGGCTGGCTGAGGATGGAGAAGGTGGGATACAAAGAAGAGGTTATGACCTTGAGGGTGGGAGGGAAGGAGACTAGAGTGGCCAGATAGTACGTGTGAAAAAATTGGGACCTTTTTTCGTGAGGTGTATGTATGGGGAGAAGGTATAGTTGCATATATAGAACAATGCCTCTAATATTAGATTGTCTGATCAGCTTAAGAGATAGAATGTGAAAAGTGATAATAGAAAGTTAGATGAGAGTAAGACAATCTTATGGGAATCTTACTGCTGGCTTTTCATTAAGTCAATATAAACATGTTTTGGGCAGAGGTGTGGAAACAATTTTTGGAGTGGGGGTACTGAGCTGTACCCCATTCTACCTGTGGCTGTACTCATCATGGCCCCATAAAGCTGGAGGCAGTTGCTAGGACCCTGCATGTGGGGCCGGCAGTCAGGGTCCTGGGCTTGGTGGCTGGGCAGGATCCCAGATGTAGGGCTTGGTGGCAGGGGGTCAGCAACTGAGAGGGACCCAGGGCTGGTGGCCAAGATGCTTCGAGTGGGATGGCAGCCAAGCAAGAGCCAGGGCCAGTAGCTGAGCCCCTGTGAACAGGGATGACAGCCAAGTGGGACCTGAGGTGGGAAGTGGAGACAACAGGTGGGGAACAGTGGGGCTGATGACACATGGCAGGGACACAAACCTGGGCAGCAAGGGCATGTGGCTGGGATGCCCAAAATGTGGGGATACTGCAGCATCCCCACACCCGTATGCCTATGGTTTTGGGTAAGGCTTAATACCCCACCTAGGGATCTTTGCTCCAAAGAGTTTGTAATTTAGGGAAAATTAATTACGGCTATTGGTATTGCTATTATTATAAAACAAAAACACTGTTAAATTACATGTGGTTCAATTCAAGACAAGTTCTCTACCACTAAATAGATCTTTACCTCCCCAACTCAAAATGAAACCTCATGGAAATAAGCTAAGATCACAAACAATGTTGATGCTGCCCTTAATGCACAAATCTCATGACATTAAACAAAAACAACTCTATGAGTATTTTTTCTGTATGTTAAGTTTATGTTCAGGTATATGCAAAAAAATGTCACTGCTAAGAAGGCAACATATGTGAAGAGTTATCACATACAAATACAGCAGCTTTGTAGGTACAGCATGAGAAATAGCTGAAGTGTCTCAGATATAATAGTATAATAATTGTTGGTGAATGCTGACCTTTCCTGGAGATTGTAGAAATAACAGTAGGCTTCGACAACAACAAAAATAGAGAAGGGGACTCTTCCAGTTTGTAGGGTATGAGCTTAATCTAAAACCAACTCAAGTCAAGGAAAAGATTTCCATTCACTTCAGCATACTTTGAATCAAGTTCTCAGTATCAAATTCTGCCCATGTGAAGTGCCTTTTGGATTTCAGTATAGATTGAAGATGAGTTGGTAAATTTGTTCATTTTTGCAGGATTGAGAAATCTTATGCTATATGGGTTCATTAATTAGGCAGAGAAGGGATAACAGTTTGAAGGGATCTGGGCTGAGAAAAGTTGTGATTTTAGGAACAAGAAATCCATATTTATTTTTCATTGGAAATGCAATATTGACATTTTAGAGTGTTCTATTTTATTTTGGACAATAGAAAATATATACCCTTTTGAACAGTTTCAGTCCATATGCCTACTCTTTTTGATATCTAAATACTTGGAGAAAAATTGTTCTATCAAAAGTTCTGCTTTCATT
>CM057846.1:58545156-58565231 GCA_030068395.1 Apalone spinifera | reverse complement strand
AAAAACCCTCTTTCGGAACATACCTTCTTCCTTGTAGAACGAGGTTTACAGGGATGCTGAAAAATGCGTTTGCTTTTCTGAACTTTTTTTTGGAAAAGCAGATGAGTTCCTTGTACGTGGCAGATTTTTTCCGGGATACCACCAGTATCCTGGAAAAGCGCTGCAGTGTAGACATAACCAATGTCAGTAGGGCTACGTCTAGACTACAAGCCTCTTTCGAAAGACGGCATCTAGACTACAAGCAGATTTTTCGAAAAAGTGAGCCACTTTTTCGAAAGAGAGTCTAGACCCTCTCTTTTGAAAAAGCACATTTTGCACTCAATAGGGCCTTTTTCGAAAGAATACTTTCGAAAAAAGGCATTATTCCTTGTAAAATGAGGTTTACCACGATGGAAAAACTTCCACGTTCTTTCAATTTAATTTTGAATGAATGCAGCTGCAGTCTAGACGCAGGTAAAGATTTTTCGAAAAAGTCCACTTTTTTTGAAAAATCCCTGTAGTCTAGACACACCAAGATGCTCTCCCACCAACATAGTTTTCTCTTCTTGTTAAGGTGAAATAATTACATTGATGGGAGAATGTTCTCCATTGACGAGGCATGTCTTCATCAGACATGTTACATGAGTCCTGCAGCAGTGCCAAACCACTGTAGCATGGTATTGAAGATAAGCTCATAATGGTGCAACAGTTGCACAATAAGCCAGTTCACAAGAGCCAACTGCTCACTGATTTTAATGAAACAGCTGCTGATATATTTTAAAGATTTACTTCTTCACCTTTTTATATTAAAACAATTAGATTTAAACTGACTCAAAATATAACCCTTCCACCCATGATGCAAAGCATTTCTGTTTGAGAAAGCAAGGTTGAAGTAATGTGCCTTGTACTTGGATTGGATGGCGATGAGGTTTGTGATGGCCAGTAGTTCTTTGGGAAATTGATTCCATAGTTTCTGACTAGCCCTTGAGCAACTTCTGTCTTTTATACTATCAAGCTTTACCCTTACAGGAGAGAACTCATTGTGAGGGGGGAATTGTATGATTGTCCATATGCCAGAAGTGCAGACAATCTTTTGGATACCTTCACTTCAGGCCATGAAGTGTCTTGGAGATAAGGACTGAGACCTTGAACTCAATTTGGCATTCCATCAGGAAGTTAGTATGACACATGGAAACAAGCCCGATGCACTCAAATAGCCTGCGTTACTGAGGGGAGGTGCTCAGTTGGACTTTCCTAAATGCTACACGTTTCATACCCAGATGTACCACATTGCTGTAATGCAGCCAAGATGATGAATTTGTGAATAAGTGAATCCAGATCATTGTCCACTAGAAGAGGATGGAGTCTCCTTGCCAACCCATTAAAAAGTGTTACCTCATATGCTGCCCTGTGGGAGCTTAGCATCAGTTGGGAATCCAAGAACAATTGTAAACCACAGACTGAAATGACCACGTGTGAGTGTATATCTTTCATCAAAAATAAAAGATATACACACACACTTGGCTGCAGACTATTCAAAATACTTTCCTCTGCCCATCTGCATAAATCTTTGTGCTGCTTAGGTTCAGTTTCAGCCAAATATTTTTCAACCATGAGCATATCTCATCCAAACCCTGGGCCAGCTTAATACTAGTGGTGGGGTCACATGTGGCGAAGGACAGGTATCTTTGTGTATCGTCTGCATGTTGCTGGCATCTGAGTCTATGTTGTTAGATATGTTTACCTAGTGGTTGCATGTAGATGTTACAAAGAACCAGAGAGAGAATTGATCCTTGTGGGACTTCATGAGTCAGGGGTCTACTGGTGGAGGTGCAGTTTTCTGTCACTATTCATTGGGTGCATTCCTCTCGAACTATTTCTGGACATTAACCTGGGCAACTGCCATCTATCTTAAGGCCAACAGTGTTGAATACTACAAAGAGCTGCAGGAAGATGAGAATGGATGTCTGCCCTTCACTGACCACAAAAGATCACCCATCAGTGCAACTACACTAATTTCAGTTCCTTGTCCTGGCTTGTGTCCAGACTGTGCCAGGTCTTGAATGTTGACTTCTATTCAATGGTCTTGTTGTTAGTCTTTGGTTAGCATTTCAATGAGCTTGCTCAGGAATAGAAGATTTGATGCTTGGTGGGAATTGTCTAAACCTGTAAAAAATGTCCAGGGTACTTTTGTTCAGCTTTGGTCAGAACACTGCATAATTGGAGATGGAAATGAAGAATCCTTTCTGAATGATGCATTGACTGTTTCAGGCAGGAGTGTTACTAGTAATTCTTGCCTCTTTTTCAAAGAAACCTAATTAAATGCTCAAGCAGGTTAAATATAAAGATCCAGAAGACCTCATTTTTAGAAATGCTAAGCAAGCCCTGGAGATGATTTAACCTAAAAAGTTTTATGGTTAGATTTGACCTAAATAGATTTATAGATTTTACAGTTCATGCTAAAAATGAAACAGGTTTTTAACTTCCTAAGAACATTTTTACTGTTCAAGCTTCTTCTGGAGGTGGAAGTGAAGTTTTTGGTAGAGAGATTCTGGAGGTCAAGTTTATGTTTCAATTAATTACTATGATTGACCTCCAACAACATTGGCCTAACCTATAACCACACAGCAAAATGAGACTGGCAAAAAGGTGTTGGCTCCTCTTTGGCTACTGTTCACTGCAATGTGCATGTTCCTCTACTACTTTCAAAAAGGCTGTGCCTACACAGATATGTTTTTCTAAAATTTCATCCAGTTGTTGATGCTAGTTGTTTATCTCCACTGGTACCAAGGAGTACTAGTATAGAGAAAGCGTCAGGCTAGAGCTCTTGTTTTAAACTTCATGCCATCTAATCTGTCTAGGACAATGTTTCTCAATGTGGTCTGCAGATCCACTCTGAGAAAGCTGCTAACTGGCTGCTCCGGTTTGTTTACTTTCTGGCTCCGCAACTACACAGCCTTGTAGCTTCCCTTGGCTGCGAACGGCGAATGGCAGCAAAGACTTGTTAGTCCAAATATGCAGCTTTGAAGCCAAAAAATTTTGGAGAAGTATCAGTTTTGATGAAGTTTGTGACAGGAAGGTTTCTGAGGTCCAAGGTGGACTCTGGCTACTCTGTAGAAAATATTTGAATAGTCATTGAGCCAGAAAGAGACAGGTAATTAATGACTCTAAAGCAGGGGTGGGCAAGGCAGTGTCTGCAGGCTGGATCGGGCCTGCCAAGCTGGTTGATCCATCTCGCAGCCACCCTGCTGCTCCCCCGCCCCAAGGCCTAGCGAAGCCTGGGAATAGGGGAGTATGCAAAGTCTCCTCCCCCCCGCCAGGAGCACACAGCACCAATCAGAACCACCAGCTATTCAAAACGGCTGGTGGTTCTCTCTAGGTGCCGCTCACCCTTGGCAGAGTGGGGGCAGGGAGCAAAGATTTTACATACTCCCCCCACCCCCAGGCCAATCAGGGTCTGAGGACGGGGGAGCATGTGGAGTCTCCTGGTTCCACCAATTCCACCAAAGGCCTTGCCCCATCTGGGGTGTCCCACGACCACTTCCAAAATTGGTGAAGTGCTCCGCCCTTCAAAAATTATTGCTCTCCCCTGCTTTATAGCCTGGTGATATCTATATAAGACATCCAAGTTCTAGGCCCTGCTCCACTAATTATTTATACACAATAAACACCTTCAACAAAAGAGATTGAGAAAGGCCTGCTCTATGCTTTTACATAGCCCAGTAATTACGGTGGTCTCTTGTAAAGTGGGGAGACCTAAATTTGAATCTATGATCCTCATCATTCAGAGAGGGGAAGTGAGCCCAGTTCCCATACCCCCCGTGAGAACCTTAACCACTGAGCTAAACATTACACAGCCACTTGCTTCTGTTCTGTGAATGATGCCTAAGTCCAGAAAAAAATGTGACCATTTTTTTGGCGACTAAATTTGTTTTGGAAAATAAACTATTCTTCCACAGACATGGGGGCTGACGGCATTGGCAGCCCACTGGGCAAGGTAGAGGGAGGCCTGGTTCCCCACATCTGGAAGACCTGGGGCATCCAGAGGAAAGGGTGGGGTTGGGGCAGCCAGCCCTCAGAGCCACATGGAGTGTATTGCCTGGAGCTCCAGTGGCAATTTAAAGGGCTCAGGTTTCTGGCCACTGCAGCTGCCTCAATAGCAGTGGCCAGGAGCCCCATGCCCTTTTGAATTGCTGGACCCTGGAGCAATTGCCCCCTTTACCCTTTTTGTTTGTGGGCCTGTCCACAGACATTGCCCAATTCTAGTTACCACATAGTTATCAGAGATACCATGAATTTCCCCTGCTCTGTGGCACAGGAAGTAAATTTGGTAACAGTTGACAATTGGTAAGCAGATCCTGTACTTAATTGTTTGTGATTTTTTTCAGATTTTCAGATCTACTCAGCCTAATCAGAGTAGATAAAGATCATCCCATGAATGGGAAATCTCCAGTGAGCACTACTTTGGACCGAAATAGCCATGATTCCTGGAATGTTCAAAATCCAGCCTCAATTTTTGGAGCTTTAGCTCATTTCTAATACTAAACTAATGCCCTGGCATTCAGGAACAGAAAACATTCTCATTTGGTGGATTTTTGTTTTCTGGGATTAGGACTGAATTTTTCCCTCCAAGAAAACTGTTACCAGCCCTCAGGGATAGGCTGAATTCTGCTTCTCATTATCTAGGGGCTCTGTGTACAACAGAAGGAGAGCGAAAATCAAATCATACATTAAGTCAGTTGCCATTAAGGCTTTCACATCTGGAACACACTGTGCTTCAGTTTGCACACACCAGATATGAAATGTTATTGAATCACACTCATCTACCCTCTACTTATGAACACAGTAACTATCTGAACATCTCAGTAGGGGTGTTCTTTTTGATAATGTCTCTTATGTGAGCTGCTATTGATCAGTGGAAATGGAGGAACCAGAAAGCCTAGACTTATTTTTCTCATTCCAATGTTATAAAAAAAGTCCTCATGATACACAACTAAGTGCATTTGGATTCTAGAAAGTCACTAAGGTCTACATTTTTCAAGTGGATAATTTCATACTCAGAGAAATGGCAAAAACAGCATACGAGAGACAAAAACATTTGGAAACTAGAAAATGTGCGAATAGTTAACGATTAAAAGTTTCAAAGTGATCATTGATTTTGGTGATTTACTTGAGACTTTTGAAAGGGGTCAGATATTCAGAAATTGCTGAGGGTCCATACTGTGAAAAACAGCCCCACACATCTCCTTTAACTTTCATGATATTTCTGGATTAACGTGTTCTCTCCATGGTAGGATTTCAGAGTGAAACTTTCTACTGCTGCTGTTACAGTTTCAGTTTGCCCTGGAGCTACAGAACAGGATAGATGTGCAAGAGCGCAGAGGCAAACTAACATTTAATAATTTTCAGCTTGAAGATCTGCTTTGTTTGGAGCACAGCAGGGAAGGGAGGAAAGAGGCAACAGATCAAGGGAAAGTTAGTGGCAGTCTCCCTTGATCCTGAGAGTGCTGTACAGAGCTAGTGTTCTCCTCCCTTTCAACCACTCATCAACACTACTTGTTCAGTCTGAAGCAGATCTCTGCAACAGTACTACACATGCTAATTAGAGAGGTACTCTGTTTAACACACTCAGCAGCTCCTCCACTTGGCTTTGTGCATCAAGCTGAGCACAAAGCACTGATCATTGGGAGTGTCAAGTGACAAACAACATGACAGCTGCTCTTCCTACTGCTTGTAATACTGGTAGGTTAAGGAGAACAGAAATGACCAGCAATGAGTAGGAAGCAAAATGATGATGCTCACAAGTATAGGTTCTGCTCATTATGGTCATCTGGATAGAATGTGATCAGGGTACCAGGAAATGGGTCACCCACAGCCCCAAACATATTTAAATATCATCTGTGGCAGCAAAGATCAAAACACAAAAATGGCCATGTGGAAACCATATTAGCATTGAGGGACAGTCTGGTGCTGGCAGTAGTGTTGTAGTACCAGGACAAGAGCTGTCCTGAAGAAGTGAACGCATCTAATGAACAGCCATAGCAGCAGTGAAATTTGGTTACAAGACTGATGCCAAATATTATGGGGCAAATAACAACTCAGAGTCAGGGAACTTTTCTTTTTAAGAAAAAAAAAATTAGCCCAGTAACATATCATGAAGGGCCAAACAAAAATTAACATTTGCTAACTGTTGAACAGAAAAATAGTACACATTGGCACAGGCTATATTCCAATGGAGTGAGAAGCAGAGGTTATGATTTTTTCAAATGTGTTCTGCTATTTTCCAGCTAGATCAGAGAGACTGACTAAAACCTGGGATCTCTCTAATGATACGTCTATACTGTGCCCGTTTTGCACAATGAGGCTAAGCGTGGAATATCGCTGAGCCTCATTTGCATAATTAATAGCACCTGCTTTTTGCCCAAGAAGCTTTTGTGCAAAAAGGAGCCATCTACACAGCTCCTTTTTGCACAAAACCCTCCTCTTGCACAAGAGTCGTTCTTCTGCATTTTTTTCTGGCCAACACACATTGGATTCTTCTTTCAATTCTCTGGCTCTCTCTCTCTGGTGGCACTGAGTGTACTTCCCAAATACACAAATAATTTCTGCTTCACCGTCTCTTCTGAATCTTCAAACGAAAGCTCTTCTTCTCTCTTTGCCTGGAGTAAGGGAGAAGGAAGGAGGGATTATGAAGCCCTGGGACCTAGGGGCATGAGAAAGAGGGATCTGACTAGGAGAACAGGAGAAACTTAGTAGGAAATAGTTCAGGAGCTAGACCACCAAGATCAGTGCAGCCACAAACCTTTATTGCTTGCTAGAGGCCTTGAACTGGAATCCAGAGTAAAGGGCAGGCCTAGGTTCCCATACCCACAACTGCAGAGTGGTAAAGTTTGGGGCAGTGAACTAGAAGATTACTTGGTGCACTGCAGGAGTGACAGAGTCAGGGAGGTAGGCATGAGGATTGTCTGACATTGTTTGAGCAGAAAGACTTTGAAGGATTTCTCATCACCACCCACAGAAAAGGGAATCAGAGTGTGACCTGGTTGGAGGGCTGAGTCACAAAATAGCCATCTTGTGATTTTGTGTGACCGAGGAGAGCTGCAGATGGTGGAAGAGAAAGATGAGGCTGCTGAATTGGGCAGAGATTATTCCCAGAATTGCATGAAGAGGGCACCACCCATTTTTGTGTAGCATGTTCCATGATGTGGTAACATTGGGAAGACACTATATTTGAAAACACACAGATAAAACAATGCAAAAACCTTCAAGGGCTATTAAAGACAATTAAAGAAACTAGGTTTTTTTAAGGAAAGGGAATATTAAGTAGTTACGTGTCTAAGATGTGGTTCATTTCTGAAGGACATAAGTAAGATAAATACTATGGGCTCATATCCTCAAAAGGTATTTATAGATTTCCATTGAATTTGTGGAAGTTAGGAGACCTGTGATGGGGCAGATATGTAACAATATGGTTTTTCTGTAGCCATATTGGAGGGCCTAAAGCCTTCATCTGCAGCCAGATTAAAAAGCAGCAGTTATTAGCAGTAAAACTTGGCGTCAGATACTCACGTTCCATCTAAATTCCATTAAAATAGTGTCACAACAGGCTGTTAAGTAGGAGACCTTGTCCTAATGGCAACCAATATCACCAGGTAAAGAAACTGATCTTAAGATTTGCAAAGGAAACTTAGTTTAACAGCATTTCATCTGGCAAGAAAATGTTTATCAATAGTTAAGATTGTGGAATCCTCATTCTATTGTTATAGTCTTCACTTTCCTATTGTTTGCACGATCTCTGTATGTTTTTTAATTGTTTCTGTCTGCTGTATAACTAATTTTGCTAGGTGTAAATCAACAAAGGTGGTGTGGTATGTTTGGTTAGGTAATTCTGTTACAGTACATTATGATTGGTTAGTAAAATTTTAGTACAATAATTGATTAAGGTAGAGCTAAGCAGGACTCAGGTTTTACTATGTAAACTGGGTCGCAAAAGGAAGAGAGCCAACTCCAGGACACAGGTCCAAGATCAGAGCTGCCAGACCTCAACCTTTTGCTAATAACATTGTGCTGAAACTGGAGTCCCCATGATGGACCTAATCCTGATTGGCCATCAAGACAAGTTATTAAGTTGTATTTAGTTATTTAGTTATTTAGAAATAATTTCTTAGTGTAGACATGCCCTACATGAGTTTATATACCCCCTCCAAGACCTTTGGGTACCCCCAAGGGCACATGTAATCAGGCTGAGAACCATTGCCGTGGAGGATACAGGTCAAGAAAACTATTTGCAAGGTTAAGTGATTTAATGCATATTACAAAAGAAGATACAATTCTGTACAGGAGTAACCACATTAAGGCTGTCTCTAGACTTAAAAATGTCTAGACAA
The DNA here is from genome assembly GCA_030068395.1 of Apalone spinifera. Taxonomy (NCBI): domain Eukaryota; kingdom Metazoa; phylum Chordata; order Testudines; family Trionychidae; genus Apalone; species Apalone spinifera. The sequence continues at coordinate 58,556,865 of CM057846.1, read as the reverse complement.
AAATGAGGAGTACAGGGTCTGCCGAAAAAGCTCCCCTCTGTCAGCAGAGCCGAGGCTACACTTTACTTTCACTTTTGAAAGGGCATGTGATCGGCACAGCACAAGAGCATGAGTATGCAAATGAAGCCCAGGATATTTAAACCCCGGGCTCATTTGCACTTCCAAAGTGCTTGATTTGCATCCCTCTGTTGGCAGAGGGATACAGTCTAGATGAGCCAAAGTGAACACTAGCAATAGATATTGTAGTCCTTAAGACAATTAGCAAAAGTTACACAAATACTGAAAGAGATACCATGAGGTAAAAATTGTCCATTAAGTTTCAGGATCTCCTTGCATGTTTATGGAATATTTACAAATTTACATAGGGATAGCATAAATTATTCTGTGAAATTCCTGTGTGCTTCCTACATGAAGACATTGCTAAATGTTCAGAGATTTTAAATTAAAAAAAAAATCAATTTGACATGACAGATCGAAAAGCCAAAGTGTTAGGAAGTGAGTAAGAAAAGTAGTCACTAAAGGAAAACTCTTCAGTTTAAAAAAGAGAGGCACAACTGGAATGGAACTGTCTTAAGTGCCTGGTAATCTAGAATATTAGTAGGTTTAGAGGCATCTCTTAGTTTATTAATACCCTAGGATCAGAGTGCAGAAAGATCTGAAGAGTTTGGCTTGGATAAAAACTAGGAATATACTAAACTCTGGGGAAATAACTTCTAAATTACACTCTAATATGCTGCAGTAGAGGCATTTTCTCTTTTTTATATACTGGCTAATTACCTAAATAATTAGACAGAAAATAGCGATTTGTGTTTCTTCTTTCTGCCAACATAATAAATATTCTCCATTTAAAAAATCTTTAACAATAGAAAAGCAGATGGTGTGAACCATTCTTTAGTATCCTATGAAGTACTGGAATTCTCAAAATGGTATGTATGCTAACTGTGGTATAATATCACAACAAAAGTGGGGAAAATTCTTTGGCAGTTGTGCATATATTTTCATTCCAGGATGGTGGCCATTTTGACCACAAAGACTAAGCTGTGGAGGACCACATGCCATTTGCTTTCTTCATGCGATCCCATAGCCAAGGCAAAACTGTGCCTTAAATAAAATGGTACTCAAGAAGGATCCCTTCTGCCTAATAATTCTTGTCCTCCCTCTAGGTCTTTTGAGTTCATATTTGCTATTTGTCTCCATCTCTAGAAGTGCCACTTTAAGGAGATGACCGTGCAGCTGGACTGAAGCATCTCTTGAATTTTGGTACAGAGCACTTATAAAGCCCCTTGTCAATGCTGAATCTATCAAATGCACCTCTTGGGTCATATACAGGGGGAGAAAATCTATGACAAACACCACAGGATGAGGTAAAAGGTGCATGCATGGTACCCATCATCTCCTATCACATACATATCTCTAGCTCCTCTTGCTGTAAGACAAGAATTTATCTTTTCTTGGCTGTCTGGAGTACATATCTTGAATAGGGAGGAGTCTAGGAACAGTTGCCTCATCTGCTATGTTCCTCTCTCTGTTGCAGCTTACAATGTAAAATGTGCTATAAACTACTACACAGTAGAGCCTCCTTCCTTAAAATCCAACTACTAGAAGCATAGGAGGCTAAACTTCTTTGCTGTAGAGGAATGCTAATGGGGGACTGTGATCAAATGCACTCTGGTAGTCACATCCTACATGCTATGGTAATATATTTTGTCCAGAATATGCCTTTTAATGGATCATTTGAAAACTAATAAGTTTCTGGGCAATAATATCATAGTGAAATGTATATAGCAACATTATATGGAAAGTTATTAACATAAACTGAAATAATGACTGATGTTTGCTTATTAGACAATTCTGTGAAATGGGTAAACCTGTTTCTCAAAGGCAAAGGACAAGCTGACCCCCCATCCAGTATCATCAAAGTCGATGAGCCATCACCTATCAAGTCACCATTCTTTGGCATGGCAGGGGGAGGAAAAACAAACAGATCTGCATTGTAGCAAACAGAGGTAAAAAGCAAGAGTTATTGGCATTTTTCTTAGCCATTTTTTACTTTGATGCCTTAATACTAGTACTCACTTAAAAACGTATCTCTTTGTAATTAAATACAAATAATAAAGTGTTGTGAAATGTGTGGGTGTAGCAAAAGGGTGCGGCATTCCTCAGATACTTTGTCTACGTCTGGGATAGGGAGTGTACTGTGGTAACCAAAGCTAGAGAAAGCTAGAGTGTGATTGGAATGTGTAGGCAGGCCCCCACTATACACAGATACTCTGGGCGTTACCTGCATGCTGGCAGGCTATTTGTGAGCAGCCCAGGTGGAAACTACCACAGATAAACATGTGTGGCCCTTAAAGTTTCAGGGCAGATGTGACACAGCCCCTGTAACAGGGGTAGATAGGTTGAGAGCTGGTGGATTTGTCAACCTTTTCCCTTGCTGGTTTTACTCTTTTATCAACCCAGTGTTCTGTGTTGAAGGGGAAGATACTATTCGTAGGAGTGTTAAAGAGTGTTTTTTTGGTAAACATGTAACTGCTGAAAATTTCAGCGGTTACACGTTTACACACATGGGGGGGATGCAGCTCTGTGGGAACCTGTACATGTGGGGAGCTGGCTTTTAAGCTGTTTCCCCATGAGCACTAGCTCCTGTGGAACCAGCTGCCTCCTGACCCCCCTCACTGTGCTGCTGCCTCTATAACAGAGGCAGCAGTGGGGAAGGGAGGAGAGTCAGGTGGCTCCCCAGCAGCCGGTGCTTGTGGAAAGCCCGCTTAAAAACTGACTCCCCATGAGCACCAGTTCCCAACTGCCCCAGCACTGGCAGCGGGAGGAAGGGGGAGTTGGCATGTAACTGTGAAGGTTAACCAATGAGCCCTGGCTCATCAGTTAACTATTTAAGTGTTTAAATGATCACATCCCTAACTGATGATGCAGTTTTCTCCATAGCATGTGTTTTAATGCTTAAGTACAGTGGAACCTCAGTTACAGTCACTCAAGTATGAACCCTGAAAAGTTCATAACTCTGAATAGAGCATAGTTCGGGTTCCATCTTCTACCCTATCCTCCTCTATAATGCAAAGATAATGAAAACAAGACACAGAGATTCAAACTGTCAAATGTCTATCATGCTAAAAAATTGATGGTGCTCAGCTTTAGCATCAACTGACTGGCAGAGCAGAGGTTTTGAAAGGCTGAATTCCAGCAGCTGAAATCTTTTTGCAAGAGTGCAGAGGGACCAACTAGGAGGCTTATTTATTTTTTATGCGAATGCACTTGCTACACAAAATCATGCATAAAACAACCTATCTTTCCCCACATGAAAAAGACAGGTGCACAGTGTGTTTGCCTGTGCAGATGAAATTAAGAAGTGAGGCCATAGTAAAGATGCATGCAATAAAGAAAGAAATAACGCTAAGAAGGGAGGTAGACTAGTATTGTAGCAGTCCTTTGGGCATGTGTGTGTATGGCTGGAGGAGATATCATTTAAATATTATTTTTAAGTAAAAGTCAGTTTGTAGAATCCTAACCCACTGCATATTTAAAAGGTTCTATAATTACAGTTTGTATAGTTCACAGTGATACAGGCTAACATCATGTAGACAGTTGGGGAGAATAATTTTCATTCATGTCTTTGTTCCCCTTCAGTATGAACATGTAATAATCTGGAACAAAAGTAAATGGAAGTTATATTTTTCCATAGCAGCATTGGATAATGCAATTCCACTAACAATACAAGCATCAAATAAAAAGGTGAGGTTGAACCCAGTAAAAATGATTCTCAATCTACTACAGAAAAAGTCTAAGTAAATAAAGCTTGTTGTGTTGATCGACAGATTCTGGCTGTCCTAGACCAAGGTGAGATGAAAGTGTCAAGAAATGCCCCCGAAAATGGAACCTCTATCACTCAGAGAAAGGACCTATGGGTCATTGTGAATTGCTGCGTGAAGACATCTGCTCAATGCACAGTAGCAGTCAGGAAAGTGAGCAAAATTTCAGGGCGACTATGGACTAAAATAATGGGATATGAAAATACTGTGATCAAATCGAGCTACCATCTTCATGCATTATGTGTACTGGTTTGATCAACCTATCTCAAAAGTATAATAAGTACTGACGGGGTCAAGAATTAGAAGATGAAAACAATTCTCCACAGTGGAAATAATAATGAGAGGTCTATAAAGGAATGAATAGTATAGAGAAGGAAAATCAGAAAAATCTCTCACAATATAAGAGGAACATCCCGTGAAATTGAAAAACAATACATTTAAACAAGATTTAAATCCTAGGCATGTAAGATAGACATATATATATACTCCTAGTAATACTAGACAAGATATAAATATATAAGGCATATATACTGGTAATTCAGTTATATATTAGTAATTGACAGGGTTTTGGTGAAATTTTCCTTAAAGATAGGCTATCTGATAAACTGTCAATTACCAGTTTCATTGTACCTTCCTCTGGCACCTCTGGTACCTGACTGTGAGAAATGATATATAGAACTAGGTTACTGGACTAATCTAGTTTGGCAATTTCTATATTAATACTTGCAGTGTTGTTGTAGCTATTCTGGGCCAAAAATAGGAGAGATACAAGGTGGGAGAGGTCTCTTTTATTGGAGCAATATCTGTTGATGAAAGAGAGAGTGTCTAAAGCTTTCACTGACAAAAGTTGGTTTAATAAAAGCGATTACTGCGCTCATTATGTCATTATTATTGTATTTTATGTTTTATTTATGGAAGTGCCCACAGTGTGCTTGGCACTTCCACAGAGTGAAATTTTGTTCTGCCCCTCTTAGAGGCACAACCGAGAACTCATTACCTCGAAGAAGTGGGAATTGGTAGGCTGCAACTGAGGGGAAGGGGACTTAGGGTTCTATCTTCAGTTAGGACTTGTCAGTCAAGCTCAGCATTTCTTAAAGTGTGTTCCACAGCACACTGGTGTGCCACGAGGCAGTTGAAGGTGTGCTGTGGAGAACAGAGTTCAAAATGGCTGCCCTTAAAAGGTTAATGCCTGCTCTCCTGATAAAAGGGTTTGGTTTTTTTTTTTTTTTTTGCTTTTGCTTAACAACTTCTTTTCCCTGTCCTTTTTTGTTTGTTTGTTTTGCTCAACAACTTTTTCTTAGGGGCTTTTTTTTTTTTGGTCAACAACTTTTCCCTTGGGAATGGCTACCTTTAAAGGGGCAATCCTCCTTTTTTTTTTTTTTTTTTTTGCTTAAAAATCCTTGGTGTTCCCCATGAAAAAAATTGTTGTTTGGTCTTAAAAAGCTTAAGAAACACTGGTCAAAGCCTATCTGGGCAACAGTTGATGGGGGCTTGAATAAATCCAGGAAGTAAGAGCAGAAAGGGCTGTAAAATGGCAGTCTATATTCACTCTCCAGGCCTAGTGAGGCAAAAAGAAGGTGGGAACAGAAGCTCTGGGAGCCTGATCCTGAAGGAAGGGAGTTGACCAGAAGGGTTGTAGAGAAGAGAACCCACAAAATGTGATGTAGGAAGAAGTCCAGGGAAATGGCAGCAATGGTTCTAGCCTGGGAACCCTACAATTAGCAGCTCTGCACTGAGCTGCAGGTAAGTCTGTTAGCCACAGAGGAAAATAGCAGTCTTAACTGAAAAGGCTGCTTGGAGTAGTATCTGGACAGTTGGTCCGATTACCCCAGAAGGGGAAAACTGTATCTAGTGAGCTGGCTGGAGGGCCAAGCCATGATGAGGAAACACTGCAACTCCTAGACAGCCAGAGGCTTTGTGCAATGAGTGAGTCATATAAGGGAATATCAGTTTGGGCAGAGCTAATCCCTAGATGCAGCCACAATGGAGCTCCCCAGTGGTGCATAAACTCTGTTATAAACATGCAGATCAAAGGATAGAGCAACAAACATTGTGCCTGTTTTCTCATCCCTCCTGAGAGCCCTGTGGGTGTTAGTGGTTTCTGGAGAGTCCTGGGGTCTTCTGCATCCCTGTTCTCCTTCCCAATCTTGTCTTCTGGCTCTGGTCACCCTTCCCTTGCTAGGGAGAGGCTCTAGCAAATTCTACCCCTTTAATCTCTTGCTATCCTTCCCTTGCAGGTTTCATTATGCTTTAATCATTTGTTATAGCACATCAATAATCTTTGGCCAATTGTCTCCCCTTGGACTTGGACAAAACAACAACAGCTCTTGAGGTGTATTTTTTGGTCAGTAAGTGTGAAATCCATGTACCTAATAGGGAGATATCTCTTTAAGAGACCTATGGGGTGAGGCTGGAATGAGTTTTGTCTGTGTCATGTGGCTAGACAGATTTAGCACTCCTCACCCAGAAGCTTCTGGATTTAGGTGTGACTCTGCACCCAGAAGCTTCTGGAATTGGGTGTGGCAGTTTGAGGTCTGCTCCAATAGGTTCTGTCTCTGTTGCTGGGGGAAGCTGCTCTGGAGGGCAAGCTGTTTTTCTAAGGCCACATGTCCTGTGTGAGCTAAGAGAAGCTGAGCTCAGGAGCAGGAAGCAGGCTCTTGTTCCTCTCTTTGAAGCACTTTGCAGTAGGTAGTAATGATGTTAATCCTCTACCAGGGAACATGGGCAATGTTAATTGTGGCAAGGGGAAACTGGGAGGAAAAAAATAACTTATTCTGGTTTAGTTGTATGTGTCAAATATTGTTTTAATTTTAGCCAAGCTGTTCTAGTTAACTTTCTTAGCTAGTGTGATTCTTTGGCTTGTCTTTAAACACAGTAATGGGGAAAGAGTCATTTCTATTTTGTTATTCTCAGTTTTTATATTTTCTTGTAACAGGGTTAATCAGTGAGTTGACTGGCTAGCTGTGATCCACAGCAAAGGAAAAGTCTGCCTGGATTCCAACTGAAGATCCCTACAAGCAGGGGCAGAGAAGATGTTTCAGGCTCCACAAATTGTGCAGATTTGGTGATCAAAGACACTCACAGAGACTTAGGTGAACTAAACCTAAGCTTTTGGGTAGAAATTTTGGATGGTGTGTAACTAAATAATCATGTAACCACATCAAATTTAGTGGTTACATGACTATTTGATAGTCCCCAGAGGCAGGGCTGGCAATGCTCGGGGTGGCAGGTGGGAGCCAGTCTGTGATGTAAAAATCAGCTTCTTGTGCAGACTGCCTCCCACCTGCTGCACCGTGCTACTTCCTCTGATACAAAGGCAGCAGCATGAGATGGCAGGAGCCCCATCCATGGGGGGCCCCTGCCTCCCTGCGGACAGAGGCTGTGCTGGCATCCACAGAGCAGCCTCTGTCCAAGGCAAGCCTGGGCCCACGGGGACAGAGGCTGCTCGGAGGCAGCCTCCCCTGTCCACCCCTTCCCCTGCTGCCTCTGTGGCAGGTAGCAAGGGGGGGTACCAGAGCCAGCACTGGGGGAGAGCTATCTGCCAACTCCCCCACCCCCGCTGTTTCTGATAGAGAGGCCACAGTGTGGGGGGAGAGTGGGAGAAAGGGGAGGGAAGCTGGCTTGAAAACCAGCTTCCTGCATGTACTGGCGCCTGCTTGCGCCCCTCATCCTCTGTGCTGCTGTCTCTGTTTCAGAGGGGCAGGCCTCTGTATCTGGGGGGCAGGCGGCTTCATGGGATCCGGTGCTTGTGAGAAGCCAGCTTTTTGCTGCCTCTGTAAAGAGGCAACAAGGGGTGGGGGTGAGGGGGAAGAAATATGTGTAATCCACAGAAGTAACTGATAAGACCTGCTTTATCAGTTAATCGTGTGGTTGTCTACAGTCTGACATCCCTACTTTTGGGATCTCTCAGTTTCTTCTTACTGTGTTTTGTGTGGGCTGAACTGTTCAAAATTTACTTTTGTTTTTCTCTTTAATTATGTTTATTGTAACTGTAAAGATAATGTCTATGGGTTATAACAGCTATGTTATGTTGTAAAAATTAGATTATTATGTTTCTTCATCATAAGATTCTATAAAGTTATTTAATTACATTCATTTCTTTATTTCCTTTTGGGACTTGAATGCGGAGAGGCTGACACTGTACAATCATTGGTGAAAATCTTTAGAGTCTGAATTCTGGGAGTAAGCATGCTCCAGCCCCCATCAGTTAACCACTAACATCTCTAGTGTGAGCAGGACCAAGAACTTTTGCTTCTACAGCAAAGCAGTGCAAAAATGTCCTAGGTTGAAGATTGAAGGAGCACAACTGTCCAGATTGTACCCTGGGGAATGTCATGTTGTGTTAAACCCACCCCCTGCACCAAGGACTATGTGTTGTAGGTATAACCTTACACAGACACCATCAAATAAATGGTTGTATATAGTCATAAAAATAATGAATCTATCTCCTGCATTCTTCACTGGGCTACAATTTGTATGGCATGAGGAAGCAAGATTGGGTCTGGAAGGAAAGCGGAGGTTGTTGCAGTACTCAAGCTGGATTATAATTAAAGTCTGAACACGAGATTTCTTCACTTGTATGGATAGCTTACTTTATAATGGCTCTCTATTCAAATGGTACATTTTTCCAGGCTTAATTTAATTCTGTCACATCCACAGCAAATACCATGTATTTAATGCTAAATCTACTGGTAATTGCAGAACATGTGGTTTAGAATTTCAGAAAGAGTGAACCTATTTGGATATAAATTAATGCTTTGTTAGCACGTTTAACACATTTGGAAGCTTCTTTGTATTTTACTTATGCATGTGACTGAATAAGAGGGCATTTTGTACCCTTGCATCAAGAGTTCTATCTTACTATAGTAAGTAAATAAGTCCAAACCATTTAGTGGCAGAGTTTTGATATTATAACCATCAATGATAGAGAATGCTATAAAGCTCCATTAACCTTTATTCAAAATTCATGTTAGTAGAATTATATGGTGTTTACATTTAGCTCATAAGTAATAACATTTAGTCTCTCTATCATTAGAGCTACTGCTGCAAGTCTGTCTTCTATTCTGTATTACATTCCAGTGTTTGCATTTTCTATCCTTCTCTTTATCAATTTATTTTTTATTCTTAAATGCCTAAAAATGTTTGATCAGAAAATTAGGTGGAAACACATTGTTGCTATTGACTATAGATGAAACAAAATCAAAGTTAAATATTTATACCAAGAATATGAGGAGAGAAGTTAATGATCTATTTGTTCTTTGCCTCTTCTTTAAACTGTGAAATAGAATGAGATACATTTAACTTGAGACCGAGGATACATGCTCTTGGGGTGAAGTGAAATAAAAAAAATGCAGCCAGACTGCCAGACATTAGAAGATAATTAATAATTTAGATTAGCAAAACTGTCAATTATGTGCATGAAGGCCAATATATGTTTAAAGGGCAAGGAATTAAAGTACAGTAGTTATATGTGAAAATCATCAATGATTGTAAATGATCTCATAAATACATGATATCTGTCAATATTAAAGAAGTAGAAAAAAAGTTAAGTATGTAACAAATTTAAGATATAAAATCAGCAACAACATTTGTGACAGTTAAAGCTTAGCTTTCAGTTTTTAATTTTACTCCCAGTGAAAGAATGCGTTCACTGGGTGGAGATAGAGAACGTGAACAGCTTGTTTGAAGATTTCAGAGAAATGGACTGTAACTCTGGAAGTGTTACAGTACTCTCTAAAATTAAGGTGCATAACAGAAACTAGTCCAATCCTTATACAGTAGATGTCTACAAGAGTTTTTCCACTCATTTCTATGATGAAGACTCTGTTCTATTCAGGTGTTTTTTATCAGCCCTATCGCCATTGTTCAGTGTGCCTAAATTAGGTCCTAGAGCACTGTGCTTAGTTTTGGGCACCTTACAAAAGAGATGTAGTCAATGTAATGTATGGAGAAATAAACAAATATTTTGAAGAGGCTTCATGGTAGGAAGGATGTGGGTGTAGAGATGAATGAATGGAAAAGGCAAGGATTTTTCTTCTGGAAAGAAAAAATACCAAAAAAGGGACTTACTTGAACATGGAGGTGTATATCCTACAACTACCTGACATTGTGTTTTTACCCTGTTCCCCAACATAAAAACAAGGGCATCAGCTAAAAAGGACAAGAGAATTTTTTTTAAGAAAGGAAATGAATGGTGATATAGAGTCATCTGTGAAGTTCCCTACCACAGAAAGCCCTCAGGATATGTAGTAGTACCTGCATATTAGAGGAAATGGTCATTTTAAAATGTAACTAGTGTTTGCAGGTATGAGCTATAAATACCACACAAGAACAATAGCAGACTCCTCTGCAGCAGACAGGAATTTTCTCCCTCACATATTACAATTAACAAATGGCTCAGGTGTCTCTCTCTTAGATAGGGTCCTGCAAAGCATCTATTATGGACAACCACCAGAGTCAGTACTAAATGATTTGATGAAGTCTGGCAACTCCTAACATCAAATATGAATGCGTGAAATGCAATACATTTTTGCCGGGTCAAAGGAGAACATTCTAGGCAAACTGAAGAGAACATTGCATAAGTTTCCCAACTTTGAAATCTGATAGTCCATGGTTTAAAGATACACATTTTTTGTCTTCTTTTTAACTTTGGGATTGATGGCCTGACTGATTTGAGACACACTTCTATAAATCAGAAATAACCCAGGTGAAGTCAATGGAATTACACCAGAATGCAAAACCACTGTAACTATACACTCACACCCCCAGTTTGTACAGATTTATTTGACTGATAACAAAATCAGACACACTCAATTCCCAAAAGTATATTTGTGAAGAACAGTCAGATTAGTAAAGGGCAAAACTGAGAGAACCAAAGCCAACAGATTATCACCATAAATGTTTTATTGCAGAGCATATAAATATTTAAAATACAACCTTTAAAATGAGTTCATTTATGTAGTTGAAGTAAAATTATATTACGGGTACCATGAAGAATATTATAAACTAAAGCAGTTTAAATTTTTAAGTGCTCTGTTGTCACTTAGCACTTTACATCATCTAAGTGCTGTACAAACATTATCTAATTCACAGAGATGTTTTGAATATTAGTTAAGTATTATCCCCAAATGGGAAAAGTGGTGCAACAACGTTGACACGCCAGATGTTCGAAATGCAGTTTGTGAGTTTCTTTCTCACTCCTGTGCTCTAACCATGAGACCAACTGCTGCACAAAACCAATCTGTCTGTCCTGAAATATTACTCAATCACTTGCTGAAACAAAATTAAAATAAATTGCTTATAGCTTTGTGTTTTGGGGATGGGCACTGAAACAACATTAAATGGAGAGAGAGCCTACAAGCATTCTGTTTTAGAGTGTTTAACCTGCAATTAGGTCCATGGACCATTTTATAGTAGGTCAACATTCATAAATCAAATGCTAATAAATATTTTTAAGCTGCTCCTCAGCTGTGATCCAAATTTATCTCTACGATAATTTTTGTTCTAGTAAAGTTGGTATTTACTTTGTTGGGATTTTGTGGTTCCCAGAGAGTCAGATGCTGGGCAGAATCAAGAGTCTTCCATACTTCAATTCAATTCAACAAGACTTTATTCAATGTGCAGAAAAGGGAGAGCCCCTGGTACTAAAATTAGCCAGAGCCCCTCGAGCAAGGAGTCCCTCCCCTTGCCGTTTTATAGCACATGGCAGTTACATAACAGGTTACATAAGTTATATAACACAAACTTCTAAACCAATCATATTCAACCTTTCCATATATGGCTTTGTTTGACATAAGCTTGTACTTCTCCACTCCACATGTGGAGTTCACTCCCCACCCCTTGGCCTTTTCTAGACTGTTCCTAGGTGGTGAGCCACAGCATGCTTCTT
>CM057846.1:58525790-58538695 GCA_030068395.1 Apalone spinifera | reverse complement strand
GGTACTCTTCTCATATAGGTCCCTCTCCTATGTAGCAAATTGACCCATCTAGCCTTTTGGGACATTATCTGTGAAGCCTTGAAAGCAGGTATACTGCTAGACCTCTCTCTTCTCTTTCTCTAGCACAGATTTTGTGTCTCATAGAAAGAATTCTGCAAAAGCTCTTGGGGACCTGAGATTAGTAAATGTTAACTGCTCTTTGTGGAGTTTGTGAAATAATTAGTTTGCATTCAAAGGAGTAACTGTACCAACATGGCCTTTTCAAACACTACCATTTGGGGTAGATGTTTTGAAAATTAGGAATTTACTGTTCAGATTTATATGAGTTCTGTTTGTCTTTGACAGTGTTTGTACAAATACGTTTTCATAGGAAGTAGAGAAAAATGTGCTTTTATCAAAATTACCCATATTCCCTCAATAGTATGAACAAGTTGATATGATGACAGTTAACAAATCAGTTGTTGTATGCAAGGCACAGATAGACTGGTTTCAACTATCATGTTAATAATTACAGAATATGCTGTGTTTCTTCTATCGTAGTTTCCATCCACAAATTACTAGAAAACTGACTGAAATTAACTTAAAAAACAACAAATATTTAAGAAGCACTTTAAAGACTAACAAAACATGTAGATGATATCATGAGCTTTCGTGGGCACAGCCCACTTCTTGGGCACTCTAATGCTGGACTTAACATATTAGATAACAGTGAAAATGGGAAAACTGTAGTTTGTAACAAAGACATCTGTTCTCTTATGATGGAGAGCTTGTCATATTTTTATTGACTGCTGTGTACTATTTGTAATGTCCCGAAGTAAATAATAGCAAGTTATGAACTCAAGATCTGATTCGCTTTGTTTTTAGAAAGGGTATGCACAGCTGCAAGATAGATGTTCCCTCCTAACTCCCACAAAACATACTCTGAATCAAATCCATTTAAAATTATATTGAGTGGGTGTATGAAGATATGACAGAAAAGATCCAAGCAAATTAGGATGCCTATCCTCTCAGAACTAAATAGGTTAAGAAGAAACAATATGTGAATGGCTCTGTCAGACAGTGTGACAAGCGCTTCGGAGGCAAATAGATGTCTTTTAGTATAAGGCTTTTTGCAAAAAATGCAGTTGTTCCATCCTCACTCCTGCCCCCTGTGTACCAGCATACCTTCTCCCTAACTCCCCATGCAGTTACTTTCAATCATTTTTATAGTGATACTAGTAGCACTGTGCTTATCGTTGTTGAGCACAGCCTTTATTTTATTGGGAGGGCATACGATGTAAATGGATTTTTAAAGATCTCCCTTTCTAAAAATGGGCTGTGCCTGTAAGAGACTCAGTGGATGCACGCCCCAGGATGTGAACTAACTGGATCCAGTTGCGATGTAAGCAGAGTGCAATCTGAGACATGTAAGAAATATCTTTTTTGTTTGACTTCCTGGGTTGCCGCTCTGTTAGCTGCATCTGCATCCCATTCCACACAGAGAACACTGTACTAGGAGATTGGTGAGGGAGTTTGCAGGCCCAGCAACAAGGGGGGGAGAGGGCGCAAAGAGAGACGTAGCCCCAGAGACTGGTGATTCAAAGTGGCCCGGGGCTCCCGGCTGCTGCTGCTCCAGGGCATGGGAGCACCTCGTTTGGCTCTGGGGGATGGGGGTTAGGTGGGGGTGGTGCTCTAAGCAGCCTGGAGAGCTGGCTGCCCTGGCCATGGCCCTATCTGCCCAAGACCCTGCCCCTTCTGGGAGACCAGAGCTGAGCCCTCACCTTGCCTCTGGGTCCGTGTAGGCTGTCGGTTCCCCTGGAGGGGAATTGTGAAAATCAAACCCTAAGTGTAACAAGTTGGATACCCAAAAGTAGTGAACATTTGAGAATTTAGGCTCACATTATTAGTGTGTCTTGTTAGCCATCTGAGCTATTCCAAGGCTGTGCCCGTCAGCAGACTAGAAAATGTGCACACACACTCTCTCTTTCTCTCTCTCTCTAGCCCAAAACTATTAAACACCATAGATTTTTAAAATATATATGTAAAGATTTCTTTTATCAATGTAAATACTAAATCTTGTTCTTACTTCTCTGTTCATTGGTCCCATTTTGTAAAACCATGCACAGATGTTCATCAGAGAATTATCAGAAAAGTGCCATAATTTACTTTTCAAAAACCAGATTCTACAATTTTCACTGTCTCCCAGTAAGATAGTCTGAAAAAAATATCTGCAAAATGGTAGATAACTTTGTAATGTACCTCCTAAGGCTTTTTGAAATGAGGTTTTAAGAGACTGAAGCGTTATTCACCTTGGTTACATAATGTTGAGCCTGAGTTACCATTACCATGTTCCATTACCGTGGAAAAATAGACCGCAGTTTTCTACAATTACCTTGGAAACATGAGATGAGCCAACTATTTGTTCTTTAATGTTTTGGGCTCAAGAGACTTTGTTCTTGTCATCCATGAAGACAGCTCTACAAGGAGTTTAAGATTCCAACAAAACGTGATGTAATCCTTCAGTGTACGTTTTAACAACTGGCTTTGTGTAAATGGAAACATTCATTGTCCTTTGGGCAGTCATTACAAAGGATAATAATGGACTGAATTAATCTGAAGTACATTTACAAAACATTGCCAACTAGACGTGCATATTGAATTGGTTCTATACTCATTAAATGTGATTTCATTCTAGAATTTCAGAATGTTAATTCTCTTTTATTGAAATTGAATGTTTGGATGATGCACTGCTGTTTCACGAAGAAGCTACCATTTACACAGTGGGTTCACATCTTACAAAGAGAGAGGCTCAGATATAATCTTTTGCACTCATATGTTCTCAGTATTGAAAAAAATACATGTGTGACTACAATATTAAGTCAGATTATTCACTATGATTAGGAAAACCCTGCATGTCATTGTGGTACAAAAATATTTATACTATCTATTGCAATCCATTTGTGAGAATGAGAGCTGAGTGTTTCTGAATGTCAGAGACTGAGTTTAAAGCAGATTCTGAGAATGTACTTGCACTTGCTTAGTCTTGCAGTGGTTCAGATAGTGTGTAAAATGATAATGTTACAGATTATTTAAGGGTGAAATTCAGCTCTCTTTTTAGGGTCAGCACAAGACACTCATGCTGCCTAAAAGCTGTGTTGTCTCTTTCCCCACTGACTAATTGGAGCCTGTTGGGGTTCGCAGAGGGGCACTTCCCCTTCCGGGTCAGTGGGCGGCCACTCTGCCAAAGTCCACAGAGCCGCCTTAGTCCTGGGCCTCAGGCCGATGGTCAGCCTAGTTCACTGGTAGTCAGACACTTCAGAGTTCAGGTTCTGAGTTTCTGAGATGTTTTAGAGTTCTGGTTCAGGGCGGGGCAATAAACAAACGGTTTCAGAGCCCAAACGCCCAGGCCCTAGTTCAGGGCAGGACAGCAGTAACAAACCATTCTAAGGACCAGCCCTAGTTAAGGGTGGGGTGACAGGCAAACAGCTCTGAGGCCTGGTCCTAGTTCGGGATGAGGTGGCAAGCAAACAAACAGTTACCAGTCCCATTTGAAGAACCCAGTCAGATCCCCTTGCTCAGGTGAGGGTCTGGCAGATGCAGGCTGCAGTTCAAGGACAGCAAAGTGGGGAGACTGCCACCCAAGAGTCAGGTGGCAGGGGGGACACAGGCCCAGCCACTCCACGGTGTGCAAATCCAGGGCTAACAACAGCAGAGCAGTCTACTGCTGGGTTAGTGGGGATGTGCACCTCAACACACTGACCACTGCTGTGGCCCAGCTACACTGTGGCTTTCTGTCTCTGGGGTACTTCCATCTCCCCCTCTGTGGGTACTTGGGTCTCTGACAGGTCCGCTGGGTGGTTGGGGTCTGTCAGCACTGGTAGATCCATCGATCCAGGCCAATCCCCAGCTCCCAGCAGGCACGGGGGTCTAGACCAGTCCCTGGCCTCTGGCAGATGCGGGAGTCCAGGCCAGTCCTTGGCCTCTGGCAGGGGCAGGGGTCCAGGCCAGTCTTCAGCCTCCCAGCCTGGGAGCACTGGGAAGATGTCTGCCTCCTCTGCTGGTTGGTCCCCTACTGAACTTCTGGGCAGGCCTCTACCATGTGACTGGTAGAGCTCCATAAGTATAGCAAGATGGGGGCAGGAAGGGTCGGGTGGGGGTGGTGGGGAGTCAGGCTCTTTCCAAAAGGGCTCACAGATGGGCTCTTCCCCTTCCGGGTCAGTGAGTGACCACTCCGCCCCAATACACTAATAAATGTGTGTACATACTTTTCAAGTAACATTCCTTCTTCTGGGGCATAGTTTATTAAAACACATCAAGGAGCTTTTCCCTTAGCTATCCCAGGATCAAGCAGGTCACTGCTGTTCCTAGGTGCTCCAAATTCAACCCAATTCATTGCTCTTCACAATAAAGCTTCCTGTTGATCATACCCTTTTAAGCTATTTCTGGGCTCCTGCCCCAGCTTGCTATACTTATGGAGCTCTACCAGTCACATGGTGGATCTGGGACAGCTGTTCCTCTTCAGGTTGCTTCAAAAAACCCGCCACAAATCTCTCTCAGCCACTAGCATCCCTGCCACTGTAAGGGAAGCAGTTCCTCCAATTATTTCCATTTCTTCTGAACTACTGTCATAAAGCCCTTAGTTACTTGATTAAGTCACAGGCTACAGCTAAGGCCTTAAAGTCCATTATAGGCTGTCCAAAAGAACAGAGGTGAATTTTACCTTAGAAGATCACTGAAAGGGAGCTGGGACAAATATGTATTGGGCCATGCCAGTGGAAGTAAAACAAGCAATGGAAGATTTTGCTGAAATCTTAAAAGAACAGAATAAAGGGCAATGAGATGACTTGGAGACATATTTAGCTTTCATAACAGCAAGATGTATCTTCAGAAGTACATATGCTAATGGTGCCAAGTCTGCCCAATGAAACAGATTAGTTTGGTATACTACTAAAATCCAACTCTGGTCACTTGCACAAATCTGCATTTATTACTATTCTGGTATACAAGTACGTGGACCCCCAAAAATGTCAAGCTGGGAAGTGGACAGTAGGTGTGTAGGAAGGGAGCTTGGAGGACCAAGCACAGAAAATATAGCCATAGAGTGATGGGAGAACGTGTGGAAGTGTCAAAAAAGTAGACCAGGTATAAAGTTTTTCTGTAGTTGTACATAACAGAAAGAGTGTTATGGGAGTTACAGAAAGAGAGTCAGCTGAAAAAGCAGTAAGCAGATACACAGGAAATAAGTTAACGATAGATAGAGTGAGCAGCAGATGTGGGTAGCAGATATTATTTATTTATAATAGAAAAAATATTTTCAAATGACTCAGAACCCTCAGGTTGCACAGATAGCTAAACTATGACTATGCGCTTATTGTCACCCTATCTCCCTCCCCCTTACCCACCTACTCTTTCTTAAATTCATGTGTTTCATCTCATTTCAAATGAGACTAGAATGTCTTTGGGCCAGAGATGAGATCCTCCCAAGGATTTGTACAATACCTATCACAGGGTGGTCCTGATTCTGATAGGGGCCATAGTCATAGTACAAACTGAACAGTAAATAGATGCACTACCCATCGTGTGTGCTGCCTGCAAGTATAACCAAAAATATATATTTGTACTCTACACAGATATTCATTATGAGGTTTCTTTCCACATTAATAACCACAGAATGTGTGTGTGTGTGAGGGGGGTGATCTTCCTCTCCTCTTGGTTCCCAATGCAAAATGTATCTTGAACTTTTCCAGTCAATAGAGAAGGAATCCAAATAAATAATATGGACATTGGTCATTATGAACACACTCATAGCACATAAGTGCACTTGAGGGATGATTGTCTCTGCTTCCACCAACACCAAAAGAAGCCTACAAAGGTCCAAAAATCACTGGATGTGCAGCTCCAAATCCCCACAATTCCTCTTCTCTCTCTGTTCTCTCAGAACACATTACTTCCCTGCTTAGCCCAGCAAGTATTTATGGCAGAAGAGATAATTCTGCCTTGTATCTTGGTGTCTGTTGGTTCTGAGGTTTAAACATAATGAAGGCTCAGCTGCTGTACATTAGCAGTCATGCCCAGTGCTTAAATTTAACCATTCCCTTTCCTTTGGGGCCAAGAAAGTATTGTTCAAGCCACGCATCGGAAAAAGATTATATAAACTCTTAATGCAGTTTGTCCACTCATGTGGAAAGGCGGGAGCATGGTTCATTCCTGCTGCTATGCACAGTTAGTGGCTGGAGATGCTTACATTGCTCTCTTTTAGACTTCCTTTTCTTTTCCAAAAGCAAAGTGGTGCCAACCTGAGTGAAAGGTGAATAACAATTTTCATGCTGTGCTACTTAAACCATCAGTAAAGGAGTTTCCCCTCTGACAAACATGGTCTTGCACAGTATTTTATTATTCAGGAAAACTCTCGGGAGAAAAATCATGGCCTTCAGTGATTTGACAGGGATTCCATCTGTTGCAAAGCCCTGTGGAAGGTCCTGGATAGATTTGACTGCCCTCCAAAATGTATTAAGGTCCTAAGGCTTCCCCACGATCTGATGACTGCCATGGTTCCCTGTAATGGCCTTTTCATCAAAACTGGGGTTCAGCAAGGATGCATTATTTCCCCAACACAGCTTGCCACCTATTTAACAGTCATTTTGGGCTTTGTTAAAGACCACCTAGCCATTAGATGGACATTCAGTACAAAGGGGATGGTGATGTCTCCGCTCAAAGTCTTAAGTCCACGGGGCATCCATTACTGATCTTCAGTATGCTGTTGACTGTGTGATGGGCATGCACACAGAAAATGACTTTCAGTCCATACTGGATTTCCTTGCACCAGCTTACTAAAGCCTAGTACTCGCACTCAATATTGAGAAGACTGAAGTGATCTATTAAACTGCTTGAGGCCTTGCTCATGACCCACCACAAGTCACTATCGAGGGACAGTCTTTGGAGACAGTTGAGCACTTTTGCTACTGCAGTAGCCAGCTTTTTGAAAACACAAAAATTGATAGTGAGATGAAGCGCAGGATCCAGTGTGCAAGGGCTTCCTTTGGAAAATTGCTCCAACGTGTTTTCACTGACCATGACCTACCACAGGATACCAAGATTAATGTCTATAAACCTTTGATATTCCTATGTGCCTTTCTGGATGTGAAACCAGACCTGGGTGACCTATTGACAGCACCTCATGAGTCTGGAGAATTACCAACAACGATGCCTCTGGAATAATCTTTGCATCAAGTGGGAAGATAGCTGCACTAACACCAACATCCTCACTGATGCCAATGTTACCGGCACTGAAGTAATGATCTTCATGAACCAACTGGACATTGTGTGTGGATGCCAAACTCTCACTCCAGAAACAAGTCCTCTACTCTCAGCTCATCCATGGGTGGAGGTCCCGTGGTGGTCAAAGGAAATGCTACAACGACACCCTGAAACTGTATCTTCAGAAAACTGATGTGGGCTTCACAAGCTAGGAGGAGCAAGCCACCTTTTGACCCTAATGGCACCACATCCTTCGTCAGGCAGTGGCTTGCTTCGAGAAGTGTCTTGCCCGCAAAGCTGAAAAGAGAGAGAGAGAAGGAAAGAGAAAGAAAAAGAAAAAAGTTTCTCTTAGCAGGAAGTTTCGTATCTGTACCAATGTTCTCACTGATCTTTTCCATCCATGTGCAGATTTTTTCAATCCACGTGTAGAATACATTTTTATGTGCATTACCAGTAGAAATAAAATCCTAACCATGGGTGCTCTGCTAATCAACTGGGTGGCATTTGAATCTCTCCTCAGTGACAGCAAAAGCGCACAGCTTACAGGAAATACTGGTCTGTACCTATTGCAGGTAGATCTATGGTTACAGAGTTGGACCCCTGAGTCCTCTCATATGAAAATCTGTGGTAGGGATCATCCTTGAATTGATGCATCACCGATGATATTGATGATGACTATCCTATGGTGTTGGTAGAATTAGGCAATCATGATAGAAATGCCTCATACTTTGTCCAGTCATGGCGCCGATTAGA
This sequence comes from Apalone spinifera, assembly GCA_030068395.1. Classification (NCBI taxonomy): domain Eukaryota; kingdom Metazoa; phylum Chordata; order Testudines; family Trionychidae; genus Apalone; species Apalone spinifera. The sequence continues at coordinate 58,530,706 of CM057846.1, read as the reverse complement.
ACTGCTGTAATTCACTCAGTTTTAATGTTTATTTTTTAAAAAGTACTTTCAGCACAAGCTTTTTTTCGAAAAAAAAAAAAAAGTTGTGTGTGTGTGTGTGTGTGTGTGTGTGTGTGTGTGTGTGTGTGCATGCATGCACGGAAAAGAGGGTTCCTGTGTGGACAGCACCAAAAGTTGAGTTAAGCTACTTCGATTTCAGCTATGCAATTAATGTAACAGAAGTTGCGTATCTTAATTCGACCTTCTTCCATTGCGTCGATGTGCCCTTCTAGACAGATCTAATCAGAAGTGGGAAAAGTGTTTGGGGAGGATGAAAAATTTTGTTTTCCATCAGACTAATATGTTTTAGTCTTTATGATTTCTCCTCTTCACCCGTAAGTCTTTACATACAAATGAATTAAATTATGTCAGCCTACTAAATTCTGGCCAATGCTCTATTAATGATATAAAAAGGATATCTAGCTCTGTCAGGAACTGATATAAAACAAATTGCTTCCTGTTTCTAGTATCACCACACACTGAATGTAGGCCATGTTATAAGAAGTGTTCCTTTAAATGGTCTGAGATAAGTTATAGCCTATTAGTTCAGTTCACTAACACATAATATTGTATTTGCTAGCTGATATACTATTTCATTAATATAAACCCCCCACCAATGCTTTTCAGCTTCACATTTTCTGACATACAGGCTGTCCTTGCTATAAGCCCAAGATATGTTCAAAAAAACTTGGAGTTATAGCAAGACAACTTAAAAAGGGTAATTTTTTCCTGTGGCTGACTTCCATTTGTGCAAATTGTTTTTTTTTTTTTTTGGGGGGGGGGGGTTTGGCATGACTTAAGAGCAGGAAATAGGTGGACTTATAATGAACAAATCAGATATTACAAGTATCAATGACTTTAGTGTGGAATGGATGTATACTGGGGTGAATTATAGCAGGGACACCCTGTACTGTAATAAAGACTGAAATATTAAATGCTGAATGGTTTTATATTGGATAATGCCATCTGAGAGGAAAGCTTAAGAATATTTTTTGTTGTTGCTTATATCATTAAGATATAATAAATCTATTTGGCTATTTATTGCACAGTACATTGTCAGTTGAAATAAAATAGCCAAATAGATTTATTATATCTTAATGATTTCAGTGCCCATTGTATGCCTCTAGCTGAAAAGACACAAAACATTAGTTGTTACTGGGGGCTGGCAAACTTGTTTGAGAGTTTTGGAACTAACCAAAGTTTTCCTACAAGCTAAGTAACCATTAATTGTGATCTTGGCTTTGCTACTACTGATTTGCAATATAGCCTAGAGAAAAAAACCTGGGACTAGACTGCTTTGGTACACATCACCTGTAGCACCTTATTCCGCAAATAGTGCCACTGTAGTCTAGGGCTAGGACAGTCTATTTTTCTTGCTATACCTTTATGTGCATCTTACATCACTATTGTTGAATACATTTGGCCCTTTTTTTCTCAACTTCAGTTTTCCCATCTCTAACACAGCACAAGCAATAAGGTCCAACTCCACAAAGGTACATAGGTGCCTCAACCTCTGATTTAAATGTTAAGTCCCAGTTTTGGCTCCACAGCAACTCACAAAACTGCCACTGAATTCTGAAGGCACATTTGTTTCTGTCTCTGGGCCATGTATGCCACTGCCTCACTCCAGTGAGATGGCAACATTTTCACATGAGACCAAAGTACTCAAGATAGTTAAGTCTGAAGCAGACTATGAAGAGCAATGAAAGAATCTCAAAAAACCTGAGTGACTGGGTAACAAAATGGTAGATGAAATTCTGTGTTGATAAATACAAAGCAATGCACATTGGAAAACACAATTATAAATATACATATAAAATGATGGGGTCTAAATTACCAATTAAGAGAGAGATCTTGGAGTCATTGTGGATAGTTCTTTGAAAACATTCACTCAGTGTTGTTTTCAAAGATGGCAGTCAAAAAAGTGGACAGAATGTTAGGAATCATTAAGAAAAGGATAGAGAATAAGACAGAAAATATATATTCCCTCTATATAAATCCATGGCATGCCCACATCTCAAATACAGTGTGCACATGTGGTTGCCCCATCTCAAAAAAGAAATCTTGGCATTGGAAAAGTTCTAAAAGGAACAACAAAAATTATGGGGCAGGGATGTGGAATGGCTTCCATTTGAGGAGAGATTAATAAAACTGGGAATTTTCAGCTTGGAAAAGAGACAATGAAAGGGGGACATGATGATAGAGGTCTATAAAATCACGATGAGTGGGGAGAATGTAAATAAGGAAGTTTTATTCCTTCTCATAACACAAAAACTGGGATCACCAAATGAAATGAATAGGTAGCAGGTTTCAAATAAACAAAAGGAAGTATTAGATCTCCTTGCCAGAGAATGTTGTGAAGGCCAAGACTATAAAAGGAGTCCAAAAAGAACTAGAAAACTTCATGGAGGCTAGGTCCATCAATGGCTATTAGCTTTGTAGATTGCAGTGTTGTTCCTGTGATCTCCCTCCTCCTTCACCGAGGTACCTAAAAGTTAGCTGCCATGATGCTTAGTATTATTACTCCTAAATCTCATTCTAGATGGAAGATGGGGGTGCCCTAAGCTCTGCCACTATCTGTAATAGGTGCCCACGTCTTCACTGTAGGGAGGGGCCGAGCTGTTTAGTAACCCACCAAGGAGAAGCTGCTGCCTGGAGTCTAGTGGCTCAGGCACCAAAGATGTTCCTTGCACGAATGACTGATATGTCTTGTCTGTTTCACAGAAAACAGGGGAAGGGTTGGGTGGTGCTGCTGCCCCCACCTCACTGTACCCTATGCATTTTAAACAAAAGGAGGCAAAAGGATTTGAAGAGGGGTCTCCCATCTAGCCAGAGACTAATCCAACCAATGTGCTCTGGTCAAGCCTTCTCAGAAATGACAGAGGCTGGGCCATTTTGAGTTTAGAGGCCCTAGCCCCAGATCCCTGACGTATCTAACTTCTCATCCACAGGGTCATACTAAAACCAAAAGAATATATGAACATGAACACTTGAGACATTTATTTATTAACAATTAAGTCATGATACCAATAGCATGTGTATTAAAAATGTAATTTTAATTGTGAGTTTCCACTGCAAGCAAAACTCTTCATTTTAGGAATGCTTTTCTGGTTTTGTTGTGTGCAAACTCATTTATAAGTGAAGAAAAATCTAATTTACATGCAACATGACTGTTAATATTAAACATTGCGAGCCCATTCAAGCACTCTTGTCCCATTGTAGAATGATGATAGTTCTTTACTTGTTTTAACACGTTGAATGTGCATTCAACTGAAGCCACTGATGACAAAAATATGTAAGGCAATTGTAATATTAGGAAATACAATTGACAGGCCAAGATCGAATATTTCTTGAAGCAGTTCTTTTGCTTTGCAGTCCGATTTAAAGTTGGTGGAATGTATACATTTTTGGAAGATGATCTTGTCACAGAGATCTCTTGACATTTTGTTGTTGTACCTTTGTTGAAACTGTTTAGCTGCTGAATATAGACCTTCATCACTTAGTTTTCTGAACTCCCAAAGGAATCCAAAAAGGGTACAAATTTGTCACAGTGACTCAAATTGATGTGTAAGACAAGATTTTATGGAGTCAATAATAACAACAGTAACAAAAAATTGACTTGATAGTGCCTTTCTGCATCAGATTGAGAGATTGCGATTGGTGGAAAACTCAGATGAAATGTCAATACCCTGTGCTGCTGATTTGGACTCAGATAGGATTGCATCCCATTGATCACAAATCTTTTGAATATCTTTAAGAAGTCGTTCAAGGTTATCCCTCTCAACCAGCATTCCCTCTAAGATTTTCCATCTATAAGTGGAATGGGTTTTGTCTTGTGTGCCAACAATGAGGTCATGTGCACTTGTTTGAGTGTGCCACCATAGCACCCACCAGTTACTAACAAATATCTTGGATATATGTTGTGGAAGAAAGAATACTAAAACAAGGGATAAATAACACTACACTGTGGCTATTCTCTGCCCCACCCCAGGGTCAACAGGGAGCAGATGGGGGACAAAGCATGAGCTAGACCCAAGGGGCTGGCTAGGTACAATGTGAGGAGCACATGGAAATAAACCAACAGCCAGGTGAGGAAGAACTGCACCAACTGAGGGAAGCATGACTCTTTCTTGAAGGCATTAGTATCAGGACCAGAGCAGTACAAGTGAAATTAAAAATTAAATTTTTTGTTTAAAAATGTATGGGCATGGTGAAAAAAGTGAAATCACTACCACTCTTTCTATCACAAAGCTATTTTAAAACTCTTTTTATAAGAGCTAACCACTCAGCCTGTGTTCTCTCCCTCTAACTTCCCAAAAGGAAAGAAGGAACGGTCCTCAATAACAATAACAGACAGCAGCTGCATTAAAGCAACACTGTCTGTTCACTTCATGCTCAGAAGAGAACACTTTAGCTCCTCCTCCGGGTTAGCAAGACCAACCACTTTCAGCTGCACTTTTCTAGTTACAAACTATAGAAATGGTCCCTGAAAGTATAGTCTTAACAAGGACACTGCTTGGATACACACACGCATGTGCATACGCTTTCTTCTCATGGTGAATGTTCTCAGGCAACACTTAGAAAACTGAAGAACAAAAATAATCTTAATGAAGTGCTCATCCACCAGATTTAGAAATCTGTATATTAGAACATGCTCCATGTCCCTATTTACAGAAACAGACCTCGGACTCCTCTATATCACATGACTGTTATCAGACACAGAGGATGCTGACAGGTCAGATCTCTTTAGCAGTCTCTGCAGCTGTTTCTCCCGCTTGCTCTCAGTCTGCTCTAAACACTTTTGCTGCTGCTGCTGCTGCTGCTGCTGATGGTTCCATGTTACTGGTGGCATTGCACTAAATAAGTGGCTCTCAACT
>CM057846.1:58515110-58525690 GCA_030068395.1 Apalone spinifera | reverse complement strand
AACTTTTCCGTTAAAAGTATTTCCGCAAAATCATGTCAGTCTAGACGTAGCCAAGATGTTTTTTATTTGGCTAAGTCATCTGTACTTATTCTACCCTTATGAACTGTACAAAGCCTTGTGGAAAAACCCAACAGCTCTATGTAGAGTGTGGAGCATGTTCTGCATTTATTTATAACCTAGAAGATTTACCTGATACTGCTTGGGTCCTTAACTCAATTAATTTTGCTTTTTGGAAAATAAAGTAAAAATGCACATGCTTCATTTAAATCTTTGCTCTGGGGTGGGGCTAGAGATGGGGTGCAATATGCAAGCTGCCCTGGAGAGCCCAGACAACCCCAGCCCTCTCTCACTGGAGCAGCTTGGGGCCAGATGAGAAGCACCTCTCCATGGCCACTGCAGCTCCAGCAGGCACTACCGGGGAGAGGTGAATGTCCACTTACTGGGGCAGGTCCAGGATTGTCTGCCCCCTGCACTCCTTAGCCAGAGTGAAGAATGTTGGAAACTGTCCCCTTGCTCCCTGATGAAGAAGAATAGACAGAAATATCCCTGTACAAATTGGGGGATGGGGTGGGGTGGGGTGGGGTGGGGGAGCTTCAAACTAATCCACCTTCCATCCCCACCATCCCTAACGGGTACTTGGGGGATGAACAATTTGGGGCTGAGGCAGTCCTGGTTGGGGGAGCATTCCCAGCCAGCCCCTTTTCCCTGCTTGGTGATTCTTTTTTCTCTGTGGTTTTTATGAGAAGTAATCCCATTCCAGATACACCCCCACTTTCCTGCTTTACGTGATGATAAGAGGAAGCTGTATACTGAATTTGGTGGTCCTAGCTCTAACTGTTTAGGAGGAGTTCTTGAACAGACAGATGGACAGATAGACAGATAAACTCACTCAAATGCATAGTAGACAGATATACTGTTTCCAAATCCTCTAAGCAAGCCTGGCTAGATGATGCCTGATAAATGTTTACAAATTTGAAAGATCTGGATAGTTTAATACCATGAAACTATATTGAGAAGCTTTAAAAGAAACAGCTCAAACAAATTGGATGTAAAGTGTTGGCTGATATGCAACTTCAAAATATTTCCATTTTGCTAATTTCTGAAATGGACGAATTCTATCCCCCCTCCTGCCCCCAACAATAACAACACTAAAAACAGATCAAGCATCTGTCATTTGTGATCCAGGGCAAATCTGCTTTCTAACTAACTGTTGCTCCTGAGTCATTACTTTCAATGACTTCTACAGGGGTCGTGGCTAGTGAAATAAAATTGGCATGACTTTGACAGATTTCTCTGCCTTTTATCAAATGGAAACTAGGAAGAATGAATATTAATTGCATCCAGAAAAGAGTATCTAATCTACCTCTGCAGACCTTTGCACTAGAGACCCAATTACAGTGGGTTTGATTTGCTGTTAAGAAGAGTCAGTGTATTTCCTGTTTCATAGAAACTAGATTTTTGGAGATATGAACAAAGGTGTCTTGAGGGGAGGGGCTGTCCACTGGTTGTATACACTGAAGAAAAAACACTCACAGCTTCTTGTATTATGCTACATTATTCACCGTCAAAGAAAAAGTCCAAAGTATTTCCTTTCTGTGGCTATTTATATATAAGCCCAGCAGCACAGATGTGGGTGCATTCTTGAGTCATTAAAAAGATGTTAGCAGTCTGATAAGCCCTATTATTTTTATTGCATAATTCCATAATATTACAATACCTTTTGATACTGCAGGACAAAAACAGAAATAAAGATATTCAAAGCTTCAGAGGCACGGTGGACCTGAACAAAATATCTAGGCTGAAGTCTATGACAGTTTTGTTTTTTATATTAGTATGTGTTGGATCAGGCTTCTTTCAAAGAAATATATATAGAGAAAATAATATAGTTTTTATGGGTAATATTTATCATAGGCTAAGGAAGAAGACGTGAAATAGCACAATGTTGACTAATATGTGCTGGCTAGCTCCTATATATAAAAAAACTCCAATATATTATTAATAGGCATTAAGCACCAATATTAGTAGAAATATTATACCTATGACTTAGCCTAAACTGGCCCATACCATAATCCAGTTCACTTATACTAAAATATCCTGTAATTCCTTACATTTGTTGAAGTAAGCATTAGCAATAAGCAGATAAAATGAATGGGGTTTTTTTTAGTATAAGATAGAAAAGTCCCTTTACAGACGTGTACTTGGAATATTAGCATCCAAAACAAAGTTAGGGCACTGGGACAAACCATGGATTTTAGTGACATGTAAAGAGATATGTAACTTGTACAATTATAACATAAATAATACTATCTGAAATTGGGCAACTTGGGGAGCATGCCCTCTGTGCAAACTGATTGTAATATTCTGCATGAGAGAGCTTGGAGAGTTATAAAATAACTACATTACAAATGTGAAAGATGTATACAGATTATCCATTTTGGGGGAAATTGGTCAAAAGTTATTTCATTTTTAAGCAAAAATATTTTCTGGAGACTGATGGAAAATGATACTAAGTTACTTTTCATATAATTTTAAAATCTAAATGGACTTCGTGATTGTTTCAACTTGGTTACTGTGTAAATATAGAAACATTTAATAATCATCTGCGTAGGTGCACTTTAATGAATCATTTTATACCCCCTAATAAGATGTCATCATAGCAAAGATTCTCTTAGCAGCTCAGAAAAGTTCAAAATATTTTATCTAGTTTGAAAATAAAAAGATGAGCAAATGGATTCCATCACGGGGTTGTTGTGACCTATTTAATGTGTATAAATATTTGTGCATGAGACTAATTTCTCCAACCAGAAGTGATATTTTATTTCATCATATCCCCTCAAGGACTGATAGTCCTGTCACTCCTTTTCTTCAGGAGGGAGGTGTCACGTTCCAAAGACCTCAATGCTTTTCACTGCCCTACATTCAAGGAGAAATGTTGAAGTGACAGGACTGCGGCTGAGCATGACACGACTTCTCATTAACCCTGGCAACAGCAGGGTTTGGTGACAATACTGACAACCAAAGAAAACATCAGTGAAGCATAGACTGACAGGAATGTGCAGTGTCTGCATGATGGCGGGGGATTTAAAAATTAAATATGGCTTGGAAGGTGCTGGGGAAGACATGGAATGACAGGTGAAATATGTTTAGCCTCGTGTGTTATGACATCTGAGGCGAGTCTCCCTTCCCTCTCTTCTTTTTCATCCTCATCAATTCATTCTCAGTGTTCCTGGTTGAAATATTTTAACAGTGTTTTTCACCCACAAATCTCAAAGTACTTTACAAAGGGTTAGCATCCCTAGAACTATGCCATTTTTACAGCAGCTAAGTGTCTGGCTCAGAGTATTTAAGTGACTTGCTCAAAGACAAACAGCAAATCAATGGCAGAATCAGCAATAAAATCCAGTCTCATGCTCTGTACACTGGATCACATTGCCTTAAGTTAAATACCAGAATATATGTTCAGGTAAGGGGCCCAGACAAATCTGAAAAACTATAGGGTGCAGAGCAGGATATGAAAAAAATGAAAAAGGCAAGACCAAACTTAGACAGACAATAGTGTTATTGGTTTTCCTTCTGATGTATGATGTGCAAACAGAAAAAAGTCAACACCAGATATATAAATGTGGTGCTTTTAAAAGGCCTATTTTACAAAGCTGAAAACAATTATGAGCCAGGTCACATGAGAGGAAGAATTTAATTGGAAAAATGTGAATGATAACTGGCAAATGTTTAAGAATATTTAACTAGATGCCAGAAATCCACAACTGAGACAGGAGGCCATTTTGCTTAAAAAATGAGCCAGTTCATAGGGGACGCTATAAATTTATATATAACAACTGGCAAAAAGGGGATGATGATTGTAATGAATATAAATCAGAAGCAGATGACACAAAAATTGTGGGTGTGATAAAAAATGAACAGAGCAATCTAGATTGCTTGGCAAGCTGGGCTCAAGAAAACAATATGCATTTTAACAGGGCTGAATGTAAATGTATACATTTAGGAACAAAAAAATTAGGCCATATTTACAGGATGGGGGACTCCATCCTGGGAAGCAATGACTTTGAAAAGATTGGGGGGCTATGGTGAATAATTGGATAAATAAATATGATCTGCTAGTTTGCCAAAAGGGATAATCTTATCCTTAAATGCATGAATCAGAGAATCTTGAGTAGGAATACAGAGATGATTTTACCACTGTATTTGGCTCTGGTGCAATTGCTACCTGGAATGCTATACACAGTGCTGCTACCCATAGTTCAAAAAGGTTGTTAATAAATTGGACAGGGTTCAGAGAAGAGCCTCAAAGTTGATAAAGTATGTTTTATAAGGTAAGCTAAATATATTGAGCTTTTTGGGTCTAACAAAGAGAAAGTTAATGGATTATTTGATTACATTCTAAAAATACCTACATGGTGAAGAAGTATTTAATGATGACTTCTTCTGTCCAGTAGAAAAAGGTTTAGGAAAATCCAATCTCTGGAAGTTGAATCTAGACAAATTCAGTCCAGTAGAAAAAGGTTTAGGAAAATCCAATCTCTGGAAATTGAATCTAGACAAATAAGGTGTAAATTTTTAACAGAGTAATTCACTACTGGAACAATTTAGCAAGTTATTATGGATTCTCCATCAGTGACAATTTTAATATCAAAATTGAAAGTTTTTCTAACAGATTTTGCTAGGAATTATTTTGTCTGTGTTATACAACTAGTCAAATTAGTTCATAATGGCCCCATGTGGCCTTGGAATCTGTGGATTCCATAAAGGATTCCAAAAAGTATGAATCTGTACTTTTTAATGAACTGTGGATTCTGTGTCTCTTTATATTCTCTAAAGGCCTCAAGAAAGGGACTGTATCTTCTCATGTCTTGTACAGCAGCAAGCATACTGCCAAATGTTCTTAAATAACAAACAGCAGACAATCGATACAATAAAAAGCTAAATTAAATTAGATGCAAGGGTGTGTGGAAGAGTCAAAATGGGAATATGACTATTTTGGCAAAAAGGAATTCTATAGCAAAGCTAAAGACTTGCAGAACTCCAGCCAGAACTTAAGGAAAAAATATTAGTAGCTACTTTCCCTAAGAAGATTTGGTACTGAACAAAGGAACACACACAAACCAAAAAGAAAATGAAAATTCAGCACCTACACTCAACACTGGCAGAAAGAGCCTGAAGCTTCCAAATATTGTTGATGTTTCTTTCCTACATCTTGTAGTGTTTGTGCTGTTACAAAAGCTTAATCAAGTATAGTTTGAACATGAATTGTTGGCAGGTTGAGACTTAGTATCTGATTTTGGCCTGCAGTAGTACAGCCCTGTCTTAATGAGTTTGTTCTTTTAGCACTAGATAAAGTGAAAGGAATGGAAAAAGTAAAGCCAGAAAGTTTTTCCAGAGACAGAAGAATGCAGAAATCCACTGTATATTTTGTAGACCTGAGCAAATATTACTAAATGACTAATATGACCTCCTCCTTCTTTGGTGTCTTTAAGCAGAGCACAACTGAATCACATTATTTACTTATTTGGTCGTATTTTTTTCTCCATGGACTGATTGTAGACAGTTGTCTTTATTAGTACAGTACTTGTTATTCTAGCTGTGCATGTTTATGTGAATTAACATTTATATTGTGATAGTGTCTATAGGGACTTGGTCTGTTTGGGCCCCCAACTGTGTTAGGCACTGGTACAAAGAGATCATGAAAGTCATAGACCTCAGTCTTCTACACAATATAATAGGGAGATGAAAAAAACAAGGAAGTGTGGAGGAGGACAGATAACCAAAATAGTGATATTTTAGTGTGGACTCGCTGTGTTGTCACATCAGTTCCATGGCATTGTGTCTGTTCTGTAATTCAACAGCCTTTCAAGTTCAAATGCTTGTGGAAATTAAATTTTACATGTAAACTTGTGAGTACTTAAACATCACTTTGACATTCATTTTCTGCAAACGTTTATGCCATGCCAACTCAATTGTTCAAATATTTAAAGAAAGCAAATGCCAAAGGCAATTCATTTAACTCTTTTTTTCCATTGCTTGTGCAGCTTTGATATGCTGCCATTAGTCCAATTATCCACTGAGGCCCCAGTTCAGCAAAGCACTTACACATGGTTAACTTTAAGCATGTGAGCAAGTCCATTCTTACTCAGGAAAGGATTTAAGTGCTTTAATGGGGATATTCTTAAGTATGTATTTAAAACTAAGCTCAGTGGGAGTTACACACATGCTTATACTTTGTTTAAAAGGGTTGGAATCATTCCTAGGGCTAACGTTAGGTATAAATAAGTGCCTCCAAGTTTCATGCTGTCGTGTGTGGTTCACACACACACTATGAATGGATGTGTGGGAGAGAGCAGATATCAGAGTAAGGCTACATCTACACTGCAACACTATTTTGGGATACCAGAGTATCCTCAGATAGCTATCCTGTGTCTTCACAGGAAGCCCTTTATTTCGAAATATAACAGGCTCGCTATTCCGATGTCCTTGTAAACCTCATTCCACGAGGATTAAGGATCATTTCAGAATAGTGGGTTATTTCATAATTTGGCCCTATCTACACAGAACCAAATGACAAAATAAGGTATTTCGAAATAAAATTGAAATAAGATATACAATTTGTATAGCTCAAATTGCGTATCTTATTTCGAGCTACGGTGCAGTGCAGATGCACCCTCTGAGAGTCATGACTGCAATTATTCATTACTATGTGTAAAATGGGATAAATATGTTTTTTTCCAAACCCGACTTGTACTATAAAGTGTTGTAGGTTTTGAGTGCATTTTTAAAAGCTAAATTCTCCCCTTTGTGTCTTTGCTCATTCATGTATTGAACAGTCAATAGACGAACTCTTATCTCAAATGTGTGCTTTTCTGAACGACTTAGCTGTAGACGTGTAAATGTTCACATGTGGCTAAATAAGCAACAGGACTTGAGCTAAAAATAAACAAATGTTTTAGAGTCTTAAGTGCAGGGGTTTTTTCATGCTTCTTCCTCCCCCTTTCCAGCTATAATGGTTGACTTAACTAACATTAAAAATGAATGATCTATTCAAGCTCCATCTAAATAAAGTCCCTTTGGTTTCTTATGCTAAGTCTACACTGGCACTTTACAGTGCTATAATATTCTGGTTCAGAGGTGTGAAAAAACACCACCTGAGCTCAGCAAGGGCATGTCTACACTAGGAAAATATTCCAAAATAACTTGTTTTGAAATAATAACTTCTGAAATAATTAATTTGAAATAGCATGTCCACACTGCAGGGAAGCCTCAAAATTAGTCCGAGGCAGACTAATTTTGGGAGTGGGATCCTGTTACAGTATGGAGAAGAGCGTTTTGCTTCAGCGAAGGGAGGGGGGGGGTTGCACTACCTCAATTTAGAGCCCCAGAAAGCTCTGGGAGGGGAGTAATTACAGTAGATTTCCGATAATCTGGCACTTTATGGACCTACGTGGTGCTGGATTATCAGATTTGCCGGAGAATCGGGAGGTCCAGTACAGCTGCACGGCTTAACAGCTGGCCAGGACACAATCTCCCTCCCTCTCCCCTCCCCCTTCCTCTTCGCGTCTCCTCCGTGCTGTAAGCTGATCCTCTTCCCCCCCCCCCCCTTCGCTGAAGCAAAACGCTCTTCTCCATACTGTAACAGGATCCCACTCCCCTCTCCCCCACCCCGCAACCTTATGCTCGGTCTGGTTACAGACAGCACGTGTGCTGAGCAGCAGGCTTTTTAATCAGCTGGTTAGAAGCGCTTGGCATTTTGATGCCGGAGTATTGGGACTGCCGAACAGTTGAATGCCAGACTATTAGAGTTTTACTGTACTTTGAATGACACTGGGGAGTAGTTATTTCAAAATAGCAGCAGTGGAGCATCCACACTAACACTATTTCAAAATACCTATTTTGAAATAAGTGATATTCCTCATAGAAAGCAAGAGTTATTATTTCAAAATAACCAGCCTCTTATTTCGAAATAATGAGCTTGGAAGTGTAGACCAGGGCCAAGTTACAGCACTGTAACGCAGCAGTGTGAGCCAGGCTACAGTACTGGGAGCTATTCCCCTCATGCAGGTGGTTTACACAGAGTGCTGGGAGACCTCTCTCCCAGCGCCCATGCCTGGCCACACTTTCAGTTTAAAGCTTTGCTGTGGCAATGCCACCATGACTGTGCTTTTAAATTGTTAAGTGTCGACAAAACCTTAGTTACCTATTGATTTTGCCACACAAGAATTTCATTGACAGCTTTAGATGTACTAGACTGGTCAAGTGTACAGAGGGCAGGAATCAGGCCCCCATGCCTTGCAGTATCTCGACTGTACTCTATAGAAGTTACTGCAGTTAAATGGCTGAAGCTGCCCCTATGGTCCCTTGCACGGTGGCAATGGAATACATGGGATTTCACTATGGACTATGGCTCAAATTTAGGAAAGCACTTAAACAGGTTTTAGCTTCAAGATTAAAAGATTAAAAATAATTGCTTAAGAGCTTTCCTTAATCAGGGCACATATATCTCCAAAACAATTGAATACTGTGTACAAATCTAGTTCATGGCTGTGGAGTGTCAAATTTGAGAGTTTTCGCATATGGGTTGAAGATTTTAATTTTTTTTGAAGTTTTGATGAAAACGTCAAAAATATGCATGATTTGCTTAATATTTTGAGCTTATTGAAGCTAGATCCTTACATTTTAATTCATTTAAATGTTAGATTAGTAGAAAGAAAACACGTGTTCTAATCTCAAAGAATGAAGATGAATGAAGATTAAAATGAATAAAGGGAGCTTTAATAAATGTTGTCCATGTGGTAGTTGCTTCCAGCCTAACATCTCATATTCCCTGTTCTTCTGGTGTCTCCTCACTAAGGCTATGTCTACATGGCAGCGTTATTCCGAAATAACATAGTTCACATCTACACTACAAGCAGTTATTTTGACGTAATGTTGAAATAATGTCAAACTGGCGGACTTCTTACTCTGACTCCTGTAACCCTCATTTTATGAGGAGTAAGGGAAGTGGAAGTAATAGTGCTCTTTCTTGGACTTCCTGCTAAGTAGATAGTGCCAAAAGCCGAAATAAGCTATTTTGACTTAAGCTACGCAATTGACATAACTGAAGTTGCATAGCTTATTTTGGCTTTAGCCCTGCTGTGTAGACGTGCCCTAACAGTTCTATGGGGAACATGGGCCCTCTGACTCCACTGATCATGATACAGTGGGGGAGAAAATGACTACACATTCATTCATAGAAAATCGTAGAATCATAGAGTCCTGGGCTGGAAGAGATCTCAGGAAATCATCAAGTCCAGCTTCCTGCCCAAAGTAGGACCAATCCCAACTAAATCATCCCAGACAGGGCTTTGTAAAGCCAAGACTTAAAAAACTCTAAAGATGGAGATTCCACCACCTCCCTAGGTAACCCATTCCAGTACTTCACCATCCTCCTAGTGAAATAGTTTTTCCTAATATCCAACTTAGACCTTCCGGACCGTAACTTGAGACCGTTGCTCCTTGTTCTGTCATCCGTCACTACTGTGAACAGCCTCTCTCCATCTTCTTTGGAACCTCCCTTCAGGAAGTTGAAGGCTGCTATCAAATCCCCCCTCACTCTTTTCTTCTGAAGACTAAATAAACCAAATCCCTCAGGCTCCCTGTATGAACATATCCCATTATCATGTCCTAATAAACTCTGTGGTCATCTGGGGTCAGTTAATAACATTTGGAATCTATATTTAGGCTTATAGCTGCTTTAGTTATTTTATAAGTATTATACATATTATGGTAGCAGGATATGGCCCCATACTTCTAAGCCAGTTACACCGAGAGTGAGGCTCACAAGTAGTTCTTGAATATGTCTCCTGCAGCTCTTTGCAGCACATGCTATTAAAATGCTGCGTGATTTTATTATTAACTAACCTAAGTGATTAACCAATCCAGGATACGTTTATTATGTTCTTAACCAATTGCAATTGATAAAATAATAATAACTGCTTAATCATTTTGCTGAAAGAAAAATATATTTATTTATATATAAACAAAATATTTCCTTTCATACTATTTAAATATGAATATGTAATACTACAGTAAATGAAACAATGAACTCACACTACTGTGGCTCTTTGAGGTAGAGTTGATTGCTAATTTGACTCCTGAATCTCTAAGATCTGAATATCTCTGTACAAACACGAGATAATGGCAGTCCCTGCTCACAATTGAAAGACAAAAGGTGATAAGGTTAAGTAGCTTGCCCACTTCACAAAGCAGATCAGAGGCACAGCAGGTAAATGCCCTGAAGCATGCTGCATCTCACATTACAAATAAAGAAATATTTTGGATAGTTATTTTTAAGGTCAAGTCACCTAAACATGGTAAATATATTTTTATAAAAAAGATCTTGTTTGTTCCATATACATAATATTTACATTTTAAAGAACTATATCTGACACCTTTATGGGAAGGATTCACTCTGACAAATGTGAGGGTCAGGGCAAAACTGGGAGGCAAGATCAAATCAGTATCTTAGATGCCTTTATACAATGGGGCTGCGTCTAGACTGGCCAGTTTTTGCGGAAAATCAGCCGCTTTTCCGC
>CM057846.1:58480757-58503683 GCA_030068395.1 Apalone spinifera | reverse complement strand
GGTCCACTCAGTGTGGATGCACTATTTCGAAATAGCAAAATGCTATTTCGAAATAGTTTTTGTGTATAGTGTTATTTCGAATTAGCTTAATTTGAATTAACTATTTCGAATTAAGTTAACTTGAATTAACACTGTAGTGTAGACATACCCAGGGGCTTGATATTGTGGTAGATGTTGAAAGGAAAGGCCTCCTTCCTGTCCTGATTCAGTGTGGGTATTGTCAACCCCCTCACAGTCCATTCGTGTGACAAGTATTTTGTTTGACTCCTTTTCAAATATATTTTAAAGTTCTTATTTTAAGTACTTTCTTTGCTTGTGTGACTAGAAACTGGTGCATATGTCACAGTTTCAGGAAGGAAACTATTGTAATCATTCATGAATCATGATTTGAAAATCAAGTTGATTTATTTTAGAGCACTCATTTGTTCCAAATATACTTATGAGTTATTCACACTTAAGTTTTTGCATAATGGAGGCCACTATGGTTAAAAAAAACTCTGGAAAAGTTCATGCCAACCAACTTCCTATGAAATCACGAGAACAACAGGTGGTAAATAAAGTGTGTGTGTATGTAGCTATATAAGTATGTGTCACAATAAGGATGGAGGTAAATCATATGTAAGAGAGGGCCTCAATGAGTAGATTACATTTTCCACATAGGATGAAAATATTATTTATGTTTTCATTGGCAGCCATGCAGAAGAGTTTTCTGTGAAATAAAACGTGACATTTTTGTATTTATAAAAATGTAGGGGCTTAGAATATAGCAGCAGACAAAAATCCAATCACTAATCTTTTGACATAGGAAGCTTTTTGACATAAGAAGTTATAGAAAGTGAAGCAACACTGAGCACACAATTTCTGCAAAGGCTAATCACGGGAGCTTTACAGGAATGCGTGCTATGGACAAGAATCTGTCAGTAAATCAATTGCAAAATATAGAAGAAAGTATAACATACATTTCTAAAGTCTATTGGCTTTCTGACCTTGTTAGTGTGTAATTCGGATATTAGATTGGTACCCTAGGAAACAGCTGCAGACTGCAGTCATTAAAATGTATTCTGCTTGATAAGTGAAATGGATCAATATACTGGGCACAGTAATTACATTATATCTAGAATTCCCATGGAATTCTAATACAATTATTCTTTTACTTCCTGTCTTTAACTTTTGTGCAGTTTTCCAGATTAATTTTCAACAGCATAATCAGTCTGTATTCCATTGATGTGTGTATGTCATATATGACAGAACAAAAGAAGAGATGGTCATAATATTTTGTTCAAAACTTCTTGTCAATTAAAACTGGCCTTTTAGGTAAGCCAGATATATTCCAGAAAAGCCTTTTAAAAATGTTTTCCACTTGTTCTCAAAACTGAAAATTTAGAAATTTCAAAAAATATTTGGATTTCACTTTATTCATTTCCCATCTTCATTTTTGACACTGTTTGCAATAGAATGTTGTTTGTTTGTGGTTTTGGTTTGATTGTGCACTTTCATTTTTCCTTCTGCATGCTTTTTTCCTCTGCCTTTTCAAATGTTCTCAAATTTTATAAAGCTTCAGAAAAGCAAGAGGAAAAATGAAAACATTGACAACCTAAGTTTCAAAATGCCTCAACTTTGAACACAGAATTACAGTGTTTCATTTTTCCTTTTGCCACTTGCAAGCTTCCTCAACAATTAAGTTAAAGTTAAAGTGACAGTGTAGAAAAAGACTTGATGACCTTCTGAGGTCTTTTCGAGCTCTATGATTCTATGATTCTATGACACGTAGTCTGGCGAAACGTATCACATAAGTTGTGGCAGCCATGTGACCCATGAGCTTTAAACAAATCATTGTCTGAATGGTTGGACTGTCTTGAATGATTTGTATCAAGTCTTGAATGGCTGGAATCTTTGGAAGGGTAAGTATGCCCTGGTGGTATTGGCATCTAGCCAGGCAATGATGAATTCTAGTTCCTGAGTAGGGTGAAAAGTGGACTTTTGGTTGTTGAGAAGTCCAAGGGTGTGGAAGGTTGTCATTGTGGCGAGGACCATATTGAGTACTTCAGTACGCAAGTGACCCTTCAGTAGGCAGTCGTGTAGACAAGGAAATATGATTACTCCTTGTTGGTGGAGGTGTGCCGCTACTACTGCCAGGATTTTTGAGAATACCCTGGGGGCAGACGAGAGACCAAATGGCAGGACTTTGTACTGGTAATGATCCATGCTGACTATAAATTGTAGGAATCATCTGTGTACTGGATGGATTGAAACAACAAGAGGTAGTAAACTGTAGGAAAACGGAGGTAAGAACGGGAGAGGCAAAAACTAGGGTATTTATATATATATATATATATATTTTAATAACTAGGAGAAAGGCTAAGGAGAAGTAAAGCCAGGAAGAATAGTAACTCTTAACAAGAACAATCTCATGATAAGGAGGGAAGTTGAGGAGACTAGTTCACTCCATCTGCAGCCTGAGGCGGTTGAGAGGAACTGGCAGGGACTGGACCGTGCACTCACACAAAAGAGTGCAAATGCTGTGAGACACCACCGCGCATGCGTGGTCCAGCCGAGTACTACTACTAGAAAAATCTCCATTCTGCAGCACTGGGGCAAGCCCAGCACCTACAGTGGAGCACCCACGGGGACATCACTTGAAGAAGAAAGCGAAGTTACTCACCTCGGTGCAGTAACTGTCGTTCTTCAAGATGTGTGTCCCTGTGGGTGCTCCACTATAGGTGCTGGGCTACAGTGGAGCACGCACGGGGACATCACTCGAAGATGAACCTTCTTTCCTTTTGCAGTCAGAGGTGGAAAATCATATCTGGCAGAGCTATTCTGGATGGATTCAGCTAGTTTAAGGCCAGAAGAGATCATCAGGTCATACAGTCTGATCCCCTATGTAACACACAAGACATAGAATTTTACCAGATAAACTTGTGCTTGACTAAACTGTATCTTTCAGAAAGGTCTCAAGTCTTGATTTGAGGACTTTAGAAGATGTAGAATCCACTACTTCCCTTGATAGTTCTGTTCTAATGCCTAATCACTCTTGCTGTTAAAAGTTTGTTCTTTATTTCTAAAGAGCTCTTCAGGACATGTAATTTTTTCTCTGTGAACATACTTATACATTGTAATCAAGTCACCTCTCAATCTTCTTTCTGATAAGCTAAGCAGATTGAGCTCTCTTAAGTCTCTCTATAAGCCATTTTCTCTAGTCCTTGAATTGGTTTCAAGTCTCTTGCCTGCCTCCCCCACAATTTGTCAACATCCTTTAAAAAATGTGGACTGCAGAATTATACACAGTATTCCAGTATCCGTCTCCCCAATGTTGTATATACAGGTAAAATCACCTACCGATTGTTACTCACTATTTCCCTGTTTGTGTGTGCCAGGATTGCATTCGACTTTTATAGCACTGCACCACAGAGTCACTGCTTTCCAGGATGCAGGGCTCCATTCTTTGGCATGTCCTCCATTCTCTGTTTCTAGGTGTACAGTTTTGCAGTTAGCTGAACTAGAGGATTTACCCGTCATTGCACAGGTCCTTAACTGAAATCATTTTTGGTTTTCCTCATTTAAGTCATTGCCCTGGGGTGGACCTGGCGATGAGGGCAGGCAGCCCTGTGGAGAGAGGACTACCCCAGCCTTTCTCACCACAGCAAGTGGCCAAGTGAGAAGTGCCTGTCCGTGATTGCTGCAGTTGCAGCAGGCACAGCTGGGAGAGGGGTGCATGTCACAGACAGACAAACCATCTCAAATACATAGTACATAGTGGTCCCTTTCTCCACCCCTGCCTCCTACTGAGGTTATAACTGTCCTGGTTCCCATCTCTGGCCCCTTGCTGCCACCCTATGGTTATTATATAGTATAACTGTCTCTGCTAACAGACCGCTCCCTTTCTGTTTTATGAGAAATAACACATTCCAGGCAAATCCCATTGTCCTGGAACAACCAAACCTGACCTAGCTGTATGTTGTGATAAGAGGAAGCTACGTACCAAATTTGGTGGTCCTAGCTTTTACTGGTTAGGAGGAGTTCTTGAACACACAGATGGATGAACAGACACACAGACACTCTCAAATTTATAGTAGATTTAAATACCCCTGTTCACACAGACATGTAAACTACTTTGTAAAACTGCCCATTATTTATCATTTGGTAAATCTTATCAACTGTTGTTCTTATATTTGCTTTCAGACTTTTGAGAAAAACACTGAATAGTCAGCTTTATTGCCAACTCTTACAGAATCCCAGGAGAGGCATGCCCACTCAGTGATGATTTCCCATTGATAACCATGCTTTGAGATGTCAGCTGGCCAGTCCTGAATCCACTGAAAATGTGTGTTATTGCTATTGTATAGTACTAACATTTTAATCATAGGGCTGTAGAGTACTAACCTTACAAAAGTATAAGGCTACGTCTACCCTGGCTCTTTTTTAGAGAAGAGGCAATGCAAATGAAGCGCTCATTAGCAACTTCTCATGCTTAATTTGCATATTCTCTTCCGATGCTTTTTTGCAGAAGAGGCTTTTGCGCATAAAACCCGGTGTAGGCAGGTCCGTTTTGCGCAAAAATCTCCTTTTGCTCAAGAACCCTTATTCTTCAAAAAATTAGGTTTACAGGTTCTTGCATAAAACGGGGTTTTTTGCACAAAATGGACCCACCTACATTGCTCTTTTTTGCGCAAAAACCTCCTCCGCAAAAAGCATTGGAAGAGAATATGCAAATGAAACATAAGAAGTTGCTAATGAGCACTTCATTTGCATTGCCTCTTTGCAAAAAAGAGGCAGTGTAGACATAGCATAAGTGTATTATATCTATGCAGTTACCATTATATTGACTTAACCTGTAATCTTATTAAAATATGAAATCAGGGTTTTTTTACATGAACTGTTTTCTGAGAAACCATCTTGACTGGCATCAATCATAGTCTCATCCTTTAATTCTTTATAGAGAATGGCTGCGTCTAGACTGGCATGATTTTGCGGAAATACTTTTAATGGAAAAGTTTTTCCGTTAAAAGTATTTCCGTAAAAGAGCATCTAGATTGGCACGGATGCTTTTGTGCAAGAAGTGCTTTTGTGCAAAAGCATCCGTGGCCAGTATAGACGTGATTTTGCGCAAGAAAGCTCCGATGGCCATTTTAGCCATCGGGCTTTCTTGCGCAAAAAATTAAGGTGCCTGTCTACACTGGCCCTCTTGCGCAAGTATTTTTGCGGGAGCATGAAAGTATTTGCGCAAGAAGCACTGATTTTGTACATTACAAAGTCAGTGCTCTTGTGCAAATTCAAGCAGTCAGTGTAGACAGCTGTCAAGTTTTTGTGCAAAAGCAGACTCTTTTGCACAAAGTCTTGCCAGTCTAGACGCACGAGTATCAGAGAATGCTCAGCCTTCTTTGCAGAAAAGAACAATAAAATACCTGAGGATCTCCCCAAGGCAGAAAATTCTAAACTATGCCAGCACCTTTCTTTTCAGAGAGATGCTAAAGTAGATCCAGGAGGGCTATTTGGTCATTGAAAAATGCAAAAGATACACTTTCTGAGGTCATGGCATTCCAGCATAGCATTTGAAGAATTTGCAACTGACTGGGATTTTAAACAATGTTCCAGTGCTGATTATCCTTCATCAAGTAGACGGGGCTAGAAATAGGCACCAGGAATCTTATTAAAGTGATCAGGCTGTCGGAGTGATGCTTATGTATTAAAAAAGTCTTCTGGTATGCTACAGTATATAAGTGGATAATAAAATGCCACCAATTCAGCTACTAGTGGGAAGACTAATCAACTCTAGCTTACTCAGCAATTAAGGACTACTCAAGGCTCAAAGTTCAAAGGGAATAAGACTGTGTAAGGAAAATCAGAAAATAAAACAGAAAATCAATTTTTATAAAAAATCACGCAGCCTTCCACCACTTACTTATCTCAATACAGTGACCTCATGATGACTGCATCACGTATGAACAGTGCTAATGAGGCACCACCAAAACAAAACATGATCCAAAAACCAGGCCAACATATCATAGAAACACCTTGAGCCTTATGCTTTACTGCTTTGTACTTTGAGAAGCCATTTACACCTGAACACAAAGTGGGTGTAAAATGGCATCACTGACAGCACAGGCAATGGCAAATGTTAGAATTCACATTCTGAGACTGCAGGTACAAAGCTTGCAGAGTTTTTGCCATTGTTGAAAGGGAAGTGAGACTTTAAAGCCCATTTCTAAGAATAATGCACTTTAGGATTCAATGAAAAGGTTAACAAACCCTTGTCACTCAGGCCAGTATTTTCCAAAGTTTATACTTAGCTACAAAAAAAAAAAAAAAAGCTGATTGCTTAGCAGCTCCTACGACCTCCAGTATATTTATATTTCTGCCTAGCTAGTTAGGATCATCCTTGGGGGAAGGAATTCCTCTGAGATATGCATTTATCACCTGTACTTCAATCTCTGTCTATTATCCCAAGGTGAATCAGTCATGTCACTACATGGCTGTAAGACAGCAATGGGCAATGTAGGCTAGCAAGTGGGCCACATGAATGGTCCTCTTTCACCTCAGTGGGACACAAGATTGTTGTAACTGGAACATCTCCTGGAACTGCGCGTGCGTACCTAGAATTTGAGGGGTGTGCTGACTGAACCATAGCAGTGCTTTGATTGGCTATCGAGGGAGCACATGGTTCTCACACTCAATGTTGTGTGCAATCAGCATGCACCTCATTTCACTTGAAAAAATCCCCTACATAGACAAAACCATCTGAATCTGGAAACATTGCATGTGAGCAATGGTAAACAAAATGTCTTCCAGGCCACACATACAGCAGAGCCCTTTCCATTTTGATCCACTTTAACTGCCGTCTATAACATCACCAACAGCTTCCACTTCCTCTTTATCCTCTTTTGCTAAAATCCTATTATGTGCTTTGGCATTTTCTTGCCAGGATTACTGCAGCCTTTTTCTTTCCAGCCACTCTGCTTTTTCACCCTCCCTTCTTTAATCCCTCCCAAATGCTGTCTAATTTTAAATGCTTTATACTGAATCAAATCACACATGTACCATGAATTTCCAGTGTGTAGTCAGTACACCAAAATCTGTATAAAATGTAATTTTGCAAAATAATAGAACAAAGGAGAAAAGGAAAAAAAGGTGTAAATGCCTTTTCATGCTTGACAAAATCCATATCCCACAGTCAATTTTTCTTTGCTCAAGAGCTTTTCACAAAAGAAAGTTGCATTCACTCAATAAAATTCAGACTTTATTTCAACTAGTTTTTATTTCTTTCATGTCAGACACCATTTAGACATTAGTTTATCTAGAAAATAAGAGATTTATAAATCAGATACAAACTTCATCTAATTTACCCTGCCATATACAGATGTTTGTGTTATTCAGACTAAAACTGAATTACAAATAGTATCTAAGGGCATCCAGCTAATCTTGTTATACATCACAATCATGTTTTGTATGAAAACCTGGCCCCAACAAAGCCAGTAAGAGTTTGGCCCTAATGACTTCAGTGGGACTAGGATTTCAATCATTCCTCATTTATTGCTGTTAAATGTTTTAAGTTACTCACGTCTTATATGTTTGTGCATTTACATTAGTTACTGCAACATTTTGAATTGCATATGTGAAATATGTAAAGTTTTTTAGTGACTTAGGAGCTCCAGCCCCATTTTTAAAGTGATTTGGGGACTTAGAAACCCGAAGTCTCCATGAAAGTCAATGGGATTTAGACTCCAAGGGCTAGATTTTAAAGGTATTTAAATGGCTAAATATATTGATAGGCACCTAATGAGATTTTTTAAAACACTTAACCAGGTTAGGCACCTGACTCCCATTGAAATCAATGTTTGCGGTGTGATTGAAGTGCTGTTGGTCCCAAGATATTAGAGAGAGAAGGTGAGTGAGGTAATAACTTTTATTGGACCGACTAAGAAGTTGATCCAATAAAATATATTACCTCACCTACCTTCTCTGGCTGTTGAAATCTGTGGAGGTTTGCCATCTACCCTGCATGGGCACAGGCCTGGATTAAGAATTTTGGTGCCCTGTACACTGCAGAAATTTTTCCCCCAACCACTACCTTTCATAAATGAGACAGCAAAGCATCTTTTCCCCACCCTACCCCACACAGAGACCCTCAAATACCTTTCCCAACCCACATTTACCCCCTAAACCCTCCACAAGCCCCCACCTATCTTTATATCCCCTCAGATTCACACCAGCAGCCCTGATATACATTTCGCTCATCACTGCCCCCTTTGCCACAGCCCCATCACTACAATCCACATTCTGTTTCCCAGCCCTTATAACTTACCTCCAGCATCTCCCACTTGTCCCCAACATCCTCCACCCACTACTCACCACATAGCCCAACAACTCATTTCTAGACCCTAAACCACTGCTGTTGGGACCTTCCTGGCCTCTCAAAGGAACTTACCTTGCTCAGCAGTCTGTTCCTATCCAGGGCCAGACTGCTCCTATGTGCCCTGCTTTACTCCCTGTGCACTACATGGCCCAAGACCATTCAGATTTGGCTTGATGATCCTCCATCATGATGCAGGAGTGGCTGGACCAAACCTGAATGAAGGAAGTGTCCACTGAAAAATGACTTGGTCCTATAAAAACTCAACCTATAGTCCCTGGTTTCAGAGCCCTAGGTGGCAGTTCCAACAATAGAGTAGGCTGGAATTCCCTTCTTCTTTGAGTAAAGTCCATTGTGGCCATCTGTAAGCCTAAGGAGGCATGATTTTGATTTTGCAAAATTAAAATGTAGTCTAGTTTGGCTCTAGGTTATTTTTAAACACTAAAGATAAAAGATTTCAATTTTGACCCATTGACAGTAATAAAGTACAAGAAGTGGGCACCATTTATTAATTTATATCCACATAAATGTAGAAAATAATTTCAAAGGCTGCCCAGGGAAATCAACAGAAGCTGTTGAAATGCTACATTTTATTCTCAGGTATGCACCCATGCATACACACCATAGACTTTAGTAGGAGCTGTCCAGGAAAATCTGAAGGTAGACTTTGTCCCTAAATGTTTGTTAATGTCCTTTCAGCTAGACTGAATACATGGCTTGAATACATCCTGCACACCCTCTTCTATCTGGGAGCTTTTACCTCACAAAAGTGGGATTTAGAATTCTAGCCATAGAAGTGAAAACAATTAAATCTAGGGCTGTGGCAGAGTGGTAGGCAAGAACACCTCAGCCAGCCCTCTTGTCACTGCAGATCCACTCAACCAATACAGTACCAAGCTGGTTAACCAAAGCTGTGCCTAATTTAGGTGGAGGAAAGCTGGAAGGCTAATTAAGCCATTAGGCAAAGGTTACAAATAGGCACAGGGAGGGTGGTGAAGACAGATTGCTCTTCCCTATGTGCTGCAGGAACTGAGGGGTTTTCTAGGACTGTTGGAGCAGAACTGTGCAGAGTATGAAGATGAGGGAACCCATATTGTAAATGAACTACACAAGCTGTTGGACTCAGCACAAGGCTCTCTTAGAGGAGAGGGAGGTCACAGAGGGCTCCATTACAGAGGCACTGCTAATGGGCATGTGTGTTTCTCTCCCAGTTTATTAGCTATAATCAGGACCATGGAGGACTGGGCTGCAGGGCTCTTGCTGGGTATGCTCCCTTTGGGGGAGTTAGGGGTGCAAACAGACTGCCCTGGGGCTGGGGCGAGAGACGACTCTCCCAGCCCGCTCCTTGCCAGCAGCAGCAGTGAGCTCAGGGGGAAGAGGGGCCCCAGCAGCACACTCACCTTGCACCAATGTCATTGCACATTTCCTAGGGCCTCTCTGAGGCCCCGAAATGCCAGGGGGCATGAGCAGTGACTGCAGGCTGAGGGGCCAATCTTTCACCTTTCCTATAACACATTCCTTTCTGATTGCTGACGTTGACATCTGGGACTGGCGAGACAGTAGGCCACATTCAGGTCTGGTGTAAAACGGGCATCATTCCTGGGACTACAGCCTATCGTCCCTGCTGCTGCTTTCCGGCATGCTCATGGCCAATGGCGTTCAGTAGGCATTAGTCAGGGATCTTCCCACTGACTTTGTTTAACTTGTCTGTGGATGGACTACAGTTACATGAGTATTGAGTTATTCTGGTCATATTGAAATTGTTTGCTTTTCTGTTTGACACTGATTGTGTATACACAAGATAAATCCAATCCATGTCTCCCAGAGCTGACAGGGGGAATATAATAGGTCAGGAAAAGAACAGGAGATGAGCATTGCCAGAAAAAGAAGGTGATTCCCAGGAGCAGGCTAAAGGCAGGAGAGAAGCAAAAGGCATTTTGCTGGCTGGTGTCCCTGAGTCAGGCTGTAGAAAGCTGAAGATGGACGGCAGTGGCAACAGAGGAGATACCTTTTGGCTCTAAGCCAGAAAGATGGAACCTAGGGCCAGAGAAGGCTGAAAGAGCAGCAGAGAGAGGTTTCCTTGCTGATTTTTCCTTTCTGGATCTTGGGCCCCAAGGAACAATCTGAGATCCTAGGAGGGTGAGGGATGCTTCCATGGCAAGAATGCTTCCCACAAAGAAGCTTTCCACAGGAAAGAGCTGGGTTGCATCCTAGAAGGAAGGGATAGGGTAGCCGCCCTGCCACAGGGATGGTAAAGAAAGGCAAAAGAGCCTAGTTGTGATGAAAGACACTGGGGTATGTTGAGAACAAGGTCTATGTGTAGTGGTGTGATATGGACTGTGGTTTCGGACTTTTGTTTTGGACTTTCTTGTTGTAATAAACTACCCCCCCCCCTCCTGTGGGTATTGCTTAAGTAAGATCCTGAAGTGGAATTATTTGGATTATCCAAGACGGAAACTGTGGCAAAGAGCCACTTCCAGGGCTATCCTGAAGCCACAAGGATGTGCCTAGAAGGAAATCTGTTGTTTCAAGACCTTGAGGAATAAGCAAGTCTTTAAGGAAAAGAAATTACATCTTTCCATCAAGAACCAAGGTCCTCCAAACAAAAAAACACAAGCCATCAAAAACAAATGAACAAAAGGAGACAGTCAGGATCAAAGAGCTCTAATCTTCTGTCTTAGTTCCATTAATTTGAGAAGGACTAACCATTAGCAATGATCTAATGAAGAAAAGCTTTCACAATATTAATCAGCTAGACGTTTTAACTAAGAAATCAATAGAGAAGGAATGTTTTAGAGTGGTGGTTCTCAATCCAGGGGAACACATACAGCTGAGGATACACAGAGGTCTTCCCGGGGGTATGTCAACTCATCTAGATATTTGCCTAGTTTTAGAACAGGCTACATAAAAAGCACTAGCAAAGTCAGTACAAACTAAAATGTCATACAGACAATGACTTGTTTATACTATTCTGTATACTGAAATGTAAGTACAATATTTACTTTCTAATTGATTTATTTTATAATTTACATGGTAAAAATGAGAAAGTAAGCAATTTTTCAGTAATAGTGTGACACTTTTGTATTTTTATGTCTGTGTAAGCAAGTAGCTTAAGTGAGGTGAAACTTTAGTGTGTGGAAGGCAAATCAGACTCCTGAAAAGGGTACAGTAGTCTGGAAAAGTTGAGAGTCAATGAGGAACAGTTGGCTTGCCATTTTTGTGCTTACAAAAATCAGTCTGAAATCTTTTTAAGATTCTGCTCAGAAGAGAGCTGCAGGAAGATGAACAATAATGACTATCATTTTACTGGCTTTTACTTGAGAACTATCAAATGGGAATAATAAATCATTCCTCCTTCAGTAAAATCTTTGTACACGACCAGTTATCATAATCTGAAGTAGATCTATGATATCAACATCTAGTAATTTTTCTAGTTATGTTTTATGTAATGTAACCTTCCAAGCCATGTTTATTTCTTTTTCGGTTGTATATTTATATTTAAGTGAATCTCAAAGATAAGCTGAATTGTCAGATTCTCCTGACAGAGCTTGGATGCGAAAGTGTATTTTTAAAAAATTTCATCTAAAAATCAATTTATAATCTCAGACCTGGAGCTAAAGTTTACTCCGCATTTTTTTTTTTACAGTTCTGGATTTCCACAGAGAAATCACCTCACTGAGGCAGAGATTAAACTGATTTTGAATCCTGTATTGCTCAGAGATAAAGCATATATACAGACACTTGTAGGACATAGTTTTCATATGTAAAATACTTTACAATATGAATGTCTTTTATATAAATACTGTAAAGATCCTCCAGTAGTAAGCAAAGTAACATTAGTTAATGCCTAATATACCCGCTGGCGTGTAGGGCAGCAATGAAGGCTCTCCATTTTTGTTTGTCTTGGGCCATTTTCTCCAGTGTGTCCCAGTTGTAGTTCATTCTCTTCATATCTGCCTCAACAGTACGCTGCCATGTTGTCTTGGGTCTCCTACGTTTCCGTCATCCTTCAGGCATCCAGTGAAGTGCTACCTTAACAATGGCATCTGCCTCCCTTCTCATCACGTGCCCTATCCATCTCCAGCGTCTTCTCATAATGATAGTGGTCGTGTCCTCCTGGTGGCATCGCAGGAGCAGGTCGTGGTTGGAGATTGTTTTCGGCCAAAAGATACGAAGTGTCTTACAAAGGCTGGTAATGTGAAAGGATGAGAGCTTGGCACAGTCGCACTCTGTCACCCACCAGCACTCTGAGCTGTATAGTAATGTTGATATGACACAGCTCTGGCACAGCTTAAGCTTGATGTGGACGCTGTACTGTGTAGATCTCCATACATTGTTCATAGTCCTGAGGACATTTCTGGCCTTACTTAGTCTGCTCTGGATGTCGTTCTTGGTGCCTCCATCATGGCAGATGATGCTACCTAAGTACATAAAGCTGTCTGTGCTTGGTAAGTCTGCATCATCTATCTTGATTGGTGCTGGTGAATCTATATTGAGAATCATAATCTCTGTTTTCTTCTGGCTAACTCTTAGTCCAGCCTGGTGTCCAAAGGTGCATGGGCGTTGTGTCTTTTCCTGCATGTGTTGATGGGTATGGGAAAGCAACGCAAGGTCGTCCGCAAAGTCAAGGTCTTCCAATGTGGAAAAAGGTGTCCATCTGATACCTCTTGAGGCAGCTGCTGTTGTTCTCGCATCACCCAGTCGATCACCATGTTGAAGAGAAGTGCAGACATGATGCATCCCTGTCTGACCCCAGTCTTGACTTCAAAAGACAGATCGCAGTATCCCACGCTACATGTGAAGCTGGTGTAAAAACTCTTAATAGCTGGACCACTTGTAGAGGGATTCCGTAGGCTCTCAGAATGCGCCAAAGGCTTTCTCTGTGTATGCTATCAAAAGCCTTCTCAAAGTCAACAAAGTTTATGAATAACTGTCTCTGCCACTCTGTGCACTGCTTTATGATGTTTCTCAGGGTGAAAATCTGGTCTATACATCCTCTTCCCTTGCAAAATCCGGCTTGTTCTTTCCTCAGAGATTTGTCGACAGCATCTGAGATCCGCTGGATGATGACCTTGGCTAAGGTCTTGCTGGGTACAGATAGAAGGGTGATCCCACTCCAATTGTTGCAATTGCTGAGTGCTCCTTTCTTAGGAATCTTGATGATGACTCCTTTGATCCAGTCCTTGGGTATCTGTTGTCCTTCCCAAATTGCTACAAACAATGGTTGGAGAATGGTGGCTGCTAGTTCTGGGTCTACTTTGAACAACTCTGCATCCAGGTTGTCAGATCCTGGAGCTTTGCAATTTTTCAGGGATCTGATGGCTTCTGATTTCTCCTTTCTCTGGTGGATCAATATTAATATCAAGGACCTCCTCAGCTTCCTGAAAGTCCGCTTCTTCTTCAGGTGGTGGTTTATTCAGAACCTCTCTGAAATGTTCTGTCCAGCATACTTCTTGATCTGTCTCTGTTGACAGTAACTGCCCTTGTTCATCCTTAATGGGGGCACTTGTCCTGCCATGATGCTTGCCACAAACAAGCTTGGTGTGTCTGTACATGTTTTCTTGCTCCCCTCGATTAGCTGCATCTTCAGCTTTAGTAGTAAGATCCTCCATGAAAGCTTGTTTGTCTGCCCTCACTAATTTCTTTACTTTTCAATTTGCCTCTCTGTAATTCTGCTTGTATCGTTCTTGAATTCTGGCTGATTTGGCATCTACCAGTCTCTTCTTTATATCCCATCTCTCTTTGATGGCTTTTCATGTATCAGGCTTAATTCACCCCTTCCTCTTCTTCCTATCCTTGAAACCCAGACAGGCCTCGCTGCTCTTTGTGTAGACTGATGCAATTTGTTCCCATGCCATGTTGATTTTATCTGTGATACTGGTAGATACGTCATCCCTTAAATCTTACAAAGCTTGGAATCTGTTCCTCAGTTGAATTGTGAAGGCAGTCTTTGTGGTGACATCTCGTAGCTTTTCAACATTGAAGTTTTCATCAAATGGCAGAGACAAGAACCAGATCGACCATCTGATGATCAACAGTACATGGAGACGCTGCTTGCAAGATGTGAAAGTGAGGAGAGGAGTGGACGTTGGTAGTGATCACCATTTAGTGATGGCACTTATGAAACTTAAGCTGCAAAGAACAGGTATTAAGACATCCATACAAAGACGTTTCAATGTTGAAAAGCTACAAGATGTCACCACAAAGTAACATTAGTATTCCTGTAGTGGGTCGGAGTGGTCGCCCACTGAGCCGGAGGAGGAGGAACCCCTCCGGACGCCATGTTGGGCTGAGGCTAATCCCGCCCTGTCACCTGACAGGAAGCGAAAGGGTGGGCCCAGGACTATAAAAGCCCAAGCAGCAGCCTCAGTCAGGGCTGGGCCTGCCAAGAGGCTAGAGGCCTTCCCCGGACTCCCAGCCTGGAGAGTGGAGACTGAGGCCTGGTCAGGGCCCCCTGCCTACCAGGGCCCAGGGGAGGACTACCCTCTCCCTGGTCGGGAGGCGGAGGCCCCGTGTAACCAGCCTTTCTGCCCAGACACAACGGCAGGGCTACAGGGCCAGCCCGAGTCTGTCCCTCAGCCCCTGCCCAGGGACCGGGAGAAGTGGCCCCGGCTACGGCCCCAGCTACCTCGACCGGAGGCACCACTGGGGACTTCTGCGGACCCTGACCCAGAGGTTTGGCTCAGCCACCCGAGACTGCCGGCACCTGGAGCCCAGCTGAGCCCCAGTGACTTGCAAGTGGCAGAGGACTGGACAGAACCGCCCCGGTGGGACAAGACCCTCCTGGACTCCCTGCCTCCGCCGCCCGGCACCCAGGCACCGCCCGAGGGGGAGAACAGAAGTGGCCCAGGGATAGAGGGAGCTGTTAAAGGCCCCAAGGCCGGCGTGTTTCCCCCCTCGCCACCGCCACAAGCGACCCGCCTGCACCCCTCCTGACCAAGGAGCACCCTGTGACTGTTTGTTGGTGTTTATTGCCACACCCTGAACTGAGGGCCTGGCCACTACCTATATCTGTGTTTGCCGCCACGCCCTGAACTGAGGGCCTGGCCCATAAACTGACTGTTGGTTGCCGCCACGCCCTGAACTGAGGGCCTGGCCCACACCCTGACTGTTTGTTTGTTGCCACGCCCTAAACTGAGGGCCTGGCCCATAACTGTGTTTGTTGCCACGCCCTGAACTAAGGGCCTGGCCCCTGTATATAACTGTTTATTGCCACGCCCTGGACTGAGGGCCTGGCCCCTGTTGATAAACTGACTGTTTGTTGCAGTCGGTTGCCACGCCCTGAACTGAGGGCCTGGCCTATAAACTGACTGCCTGCTGCCACGCCCGAGGGCTTGGCCCCTATGTATGGACTGACCGTTTGGCGCTGTCACGCCCTGAACTAAGGACTGGACCGCTCCCCGTGAACTAATGGGGCCAGTCTTAAAGGGCCAGCGCAGTGGGTCGGAGTGGCCGCCCACTGAGCCAGAGGAGGAGGAACCCCTCCGGGCGGGCAAACCGACTACAATTCCATTAAAATTCTTCCAGATTTGTAACCTGGTATCTGTATTGCTCATACTTTGGAACAACAGGAAGCAGACAACTTACCACTAGAATAAAAGTTATGTTTATGCAAAGTGAAGTAGAGTTCTCATATTCCAAGAAGCCAAGTTAACTTCAAGGCAAATTATATTTAAATGCTATTTTTTGTCATTTATCATCCCTAACTTTACTGACTATTCCTGTCAGAAGATACAAGATATTGTGCCTTTTTAAGAATAGGTTGAACCTCTGTAGTTTGGCACTCTTTGGTCTGGCAACATCCATAGTCCGGCATGATATCAGTTAGCCAGATATCCACTTATCCTGAGTGTGGCCAAGTTTTCTGTGGTCCCATAAAGCTTGTTTACAGCCACTGGTCCTGGCTCTCAGTTGTTCTGTGCTGTTATTTAATTTTAATTTACCCCTAAATGTCTAAAAACCCAGTGAGCACTGGAAGTGTAGGTAATGATGCTAGACAATATTAACCTCCCATAGTCTGGCAAATTCTCTGGTTCAGCACTGGTCAGTCCTGAGGGTGCCGGACTAGAGAGGTTCAACCTGTGCTCTTCCACTCTGATCTTTCTCAAAGTCTCTGACTTCATGTAGGATGCACTCGCAATACTTCCAACTTGTTCTACTTCAAATACATACGTACAGCCAGTCCCCGAGTTGCGAATGGTTGACTTACGACCATTCGCAGTTACGATCAAAGCTGTCGTAAATGGCAGACCTCGAGTTACGAACATGATCTGCGCTTACGAACAGCGCAGTCGCGTGTAACTCAATGGGGTCTAACTTATGAACGAACTGAGTTACGACCAATTGCTTGGTCCATAACCGGTTCGTAAGTCAGGAAGAGGCTGCATTTCCAAATAGCTTTTGTTTTTATAACATCCGTTTCAGGGCTAATAATTATGGATGAACAAGTAGATTTCCTTGAAGTTATCATTTGCCCATAGGGTCAGAGAAACCCCAGAAAATTCCTGGGTTTTACAAAATAAAATTAGAAAAGTCTATGTGGTGGAACAGAGGCCCAGAAAAGTTCGGGCAAATTTATGCAGGATTACAGCAGGTGATTGCCTTTGGTCACATATGCTTGGGACAGTAGGCTTCTCTACAAACCATGAAGCTTTCTTGATGAGATAGGGCTTAATGAGTGGGTTATCAGTGGCTTTATATGCTTTCTGCTGGCTCTTTGTGGAAGAGTAAAGTTCATAGGAAATCTACTTAAAAAACTTCTTCTTACTGAACAGAATCTGCCCTCCTCTGGTGTATGTTCAGAGTCCTATTTCCTCACTTTTGTGACCAAAATAAGTTTCTATTGCTTTCTACACATTAAAAAGCAGAGCAAGCAAGGCTTAGAATGTGAACTAAATTCTATATATGGGTAACAGATTATTGGGTACTTTGTCAATGAACTTTGAAATGCATAGTTGAAGGCAGAGTGGTTCACCAAAGGTGAATGTGCATCTTCTAAATACTAATTGGGGTAAGGGTGGTGAATTTTACATGTCACTTTTTAAAATATACCTGTTTTAAAACTGTTTGTTTGTTTTATGCAATGAAGTCTGCCACTGTGAGTAGTTCTTAGAAATAAGAAAAGAGTAGGCGAAAGGATCTGGCCAAGTAATTATAACTCTTCTGCCATAAACAACTCTCAGCAAACTGATGAAATATGCTCCCTCACTCCCAGCAAGGAAAGCATTTACAGATCTAATCATGGAAGAAACAGAAACAGAAAACCTTCTAGTGTCATTTTTTTCTCACACTTCTAACTCGGTGAAATGTTTTCACTGTGTTCTATTTCTTGCTAAAAAATTGCCAGAAACAAAGTATGCAGGGCCAGATCCTCAGATGATTTAAATCAGCATTGTCTTCTATGGGTATGTGGACCTACACCAATTTACACAAGTTGAGGATCTGGCTAACAAATGTTTAGAATCTATCTTCAAGATTAGTGGGAAATGAAAAAAATGAATTAAGAAAAATCATCATTTTTAATCCATGTTCTCTGAGTAGCAAAATCATTAGACTAATTGTTTTTTTGCTTCCTTTCATAATGAAATATTACTTTAATTAGCCTACTAATCTTAGAGGACACTTCCTAGAAATGTACTTCAGTGTGCATACTTCAGTTGTCTGTGTACATTAAGTGATCATATTTGCATATATGGAAAATGACAATTTAAATAGATGCCCTGATTTCTTATAGCATGTTGCTTATTTTGTAATATAAAATAGTAATTTGTATGTAACTGCTTCACTTACTTTATCAAATTGATCATTTGAATAAGGATGTTAAATTTCAATTAACCAGCAAATCCAGTAGTCGATGTAATTTCCATTGACTACTTGATTAGTCGATAAGGGGGATGGGGCGTTCGCTATCCCTGCTGCACCTCTGCCTTTTAAATATAGTAAGAGCCACCCACAACTCTAACTACATTTAAAAGGAAGAGGTGCAGTTGGGAACCTGAGGCAAGGGGAGACTCAAGCTGCTTGTGCCGTTTCCCCTGCTGTGTCTCTGCCTCCTACTCCTCTTCCCCCTCCGGAGATGGTACTGGGGGGATCCGGCTTTTACGTAACTGCTCTTGCTCCCTCCCCTTTGCTACCTCTGATACAGAGGCAGCAAGGGCAGGGGGAAGCAACTCATCGACTAGTCAGTTACACTGCATTTCAAATGTAGGGATGTATTTTCTATTGGATATCTCACTAGATCTAGCATAATGTGCCTTCAAGCCACAATAAGTTTACATTGCTTTTTTGGGGGGTGGGTGGGGGAGGGATGTTTACAGAAGAACACACTCCAGTGAGGAAATAGCAGGAACATTCTATGAGTCAAATGGATGAATAAATGCAGATAAAAAATCCACTACGTTGAAAATCAGTATTAAAGATGCAAAAGAAAATCTTTCCATATTTGGCTTTTGCTTTTTCAGTAACGCGTGGCAAGCATGTGCATTGTCTTTCTTACCTCGCTAACTTAGCTGAAAACAAGAAGCTTTCTAACTAATTTTCAGAGCTACGTAGAGTACAATGGAATTACTGAATCTACAGGTCTGCCTTGGTCTTTCTAAGGCCCTGGTCCTGCAATGAATGCCATGTGGGCAGCAGATCCTACAGCTAGCTCATTGCACAATAGACACTTGATTTTGTAAGGCAACCAAAATAGCAAAAATGAGGACAGACAGAATGGCCACTTTTTAAATGTAAGTATGAATTAGACACATCTCAAATCCTGAGTGTCCAACCTGAGATCTTTTGCCTCTGATTTTCATCTCCAGATCCCATGATCTAGTGGGAGAAGCAGACACTGAGCGTCTTTTTAAAACTCAGGTCAAAGGTATCACAAGCCACAATCAAAAGCACTCAAAATCAGTGGCTGATTCTAACAATTGCAGCCTCACTTTGGGTCTCTTTAGACTTGAGATCGGACCCTGGTGATGACTCTTGTGATTTTATTGCCAGTACCTGCTGCAACCAGTCCCCTAGACAAGGGAAAAGCTGCAGTTTTCAGGCAATGTTCGAACTGCCAAAAGGACAACCTGCCCCTGATTGGAAGCCCACCCCACTTCCTGGAAAATGGCAGCCAAGCAGAACTGTTTCAGGAGGCAGGCAGAGCTCTCCCTACTCCCCTCTCAGGAGCTGGGGTGAGGAAGAGGTTCAGTGAACAGCCACTTTCACAAGGGGAAAGAGAAAGGAACAGAAAGGTGCCAAGATAGTGCTGTACCTCCTTCTCTCTCTTTCTCCTGCCAGCTGTCTCCCACCCCTGCAACACCAGGCCTGTGAAAGGGGAGAGGAGAGACCAGAGTGGAGCAGCTCCTCTCCCCTAGCCTTGGGAGGGGTGGGGGAGAAGACCCTAGTGCTATCCCCCTCCAATCTGGAAGAGGGTGAAAAGCCTCCTGAGCTGCAGGAGGGGCAGAGATGGGGCTCCAGGGAAAGAGGCTAGGCAGAGCTGATTGTGTCTAGGTACTGGGTGGAGCACAAAACTGAGGTGAGGCTGACAAGCTGTTCTATATCCCTAACATTTTTGTTGCCCTTTTCTGTCCCAATTCTTTCTTGTATATAGTATCCAAGTTGTGGGAATACTATAGACTTATAGTATCATTATGATATTTTCCATTTTATTATCCACCCCATTCCTAATGGTTCCTAATATGCACATTGAGCACATTTTCAGGGAACTAGCCACAGTGACTTCAAGATCTTTGAGTGGTTACAGCTAATTTAGACATTATTGTGTGTGTATGTACAGTTGTGATTCACTTTTCCAATGTTCATTATCTTGAACTTAGCAGTATTGCATTTCAGTTGCCATTTTGTCACCCAGTTAAAAGAAACCCCTATGTAACACTTCACAGCCTATTCTGACTTTGCTATATTAGTAAATTTATATAGGTTGGATCTCCCTGATCTGGCACCCTCCAGACCTGAATGGTCCGGGATGAAGAATTTTGCCAGATCGGGGGAGGTCATTTCTGTCCGCCCCATCCCCTGGCTCTGGCCCCCTCCGCTGCAGCCCAGCTAAGTTGTGTGCCAGGCATCCTGGCTCCCCTGGGTAGCTCAGTTGCATCTTTCAGGCTCCTGCCTTCTCCCTCCTGCATTACACAGTGTTCCCACTCTGCTTCCCCCTGCAGCTTGCTGGGACTCTCTGATCCTGGAACATCCATGGTCCAGCATGACTACAGATGTTGCCAGACCAAAGAGTCCTGGTTTATAGAGGTGCAACCTGTGTTTGCAAAATTTGCCGCCTTGCTTTTTCCAGATGATTTATGAATATATTGAACAGCACAAGTCCCAGTACAGATCTAGAGGGAACCCTACTATTTATCTCTCTTCATTGTGAAAACTGACCACTTATTCCTACTTATTTTCTATGTTTTAATTAGTGACTGATCCAGGAGAGGACCTTTCTTTTTATTCCATCATTGCTTACTTTTGCTTAAGAGCCTTTGCTGAGGGACCTTGCCAAAGGCTTCCTGAAGGTCCAAGTATACTATATTGTCTGCATCCCCCATGTCCACATCGTTTTTGGCTAGCTCAAATAATTCTAATAGATTGGTGAGGCCTGATTTCCTTTATGAAGGTCATCTTGACATTTTCCCCAACATATCATATTTATTGTGTGTCTGATCATGTTGTTCTTTACTATAGTTTGAGACAATTTTCCTGATATTGTAGTTAGGTGTACTAGCCAGTCATTTGCAGAAGCAGCCTTGGGTTTTTTTCTTTTAAAGGGTTGTGCAGAAATACCTTACCTTCAGTCCTCTGCTACAGAGGCTTATTTAAGAAATAGGATAAATACCACAATTAGTAGTTCTGCAAGATCATATTTGAACTTTCAGACCTCATGGGTTAACATCATCTGGTCCTAGTTACCTATTGCTGTTTAATTTATCAATTTGTTCTACAACCTTCTATTGTCAACTCCTTCTCAACATTCCTCAGTTTGTCACCGGAAAAGAACGGTTCTGATGCGGAGATCTCCCCCACATCCTCTGCAGTGAAGACCAATGCAAAGATTTCATTTTTCTTCTCTCCAACAGCTTTGTCTTCCTTGAGTACTCCTTTAAAATATTTTCCCTTCATTTTTGTGATCTTAGTTTGTTGCTCTTCACATTCTTTCTTGGCCTTCCTAATTAAACCTTTACACTTGACCTGCCTGTTTTTACTGGTTATAAAATCCCTCCCAACATGAATACAATGTCTAAATTGCCCTTTATCTCTGAGGGCTGCACAACACGGAAAGTAGAAAAGAGATTAAAATATATATTCCAAAAACTTTCTGCCTCAATCAGTGCTGGAAATTAGTCAAGCAAGGAGAATGTCAATCACCAATCCAGTTTTGTGGTTTGGGCAATGTACTAAGTCTACTAACAGCATTCTTATTTGTATTATTTATTTTGATTAACTATTTATCTGTATCAGCATGGCTGATAGGTCCTGATTTTCCTACTTTGCATTGACAGATCCAGATGTGTGTGCAGAAATACCTAAGTAATTTCACACTAGTAAAACAGGATTTCACCCTTAATATTAAAAATTAAGCACCTGAAGCTTATTCAGATATGCTTCATACAGGCCTCCTGTTTTGCACATGTAATTTTAATTGCACAAATAATTTTGGGTGTACTAGGACCAATCCTATTCAACTTATTCATAAACGATCTAGAGAAAGGGGTAAGCAGTGAGGTTGCAAAGT
Organism: Apalone spinifera; assembly: GCA_030068395.1. Classification (NCBI taxonomy): domain Eukaryota; kingdom Metazoa; phylum Chordata; order Testudines; family Trionychidae; genus Apalone; species Apalone spinifera. Next base: position 58,481,610 of record CM057846.1, on the reverse strand, counting down.
TTGCGAACAATACTAAACTGTTCAAGATTGTCAAGACCAAAGCAGACTGTGAAGAACTTCAAAAAGATCTTGCCAAAGTGAGTGATTGGGCAACAAAATGGCAAATGAAATTTAATGTGGATAAGTGTAAAGTAATATAATGCACCTTGGAAAAAATAACCCCAACTATACACACAATATGATGGGGGCTAATTTAGCTACAACTAATCAGGAAAGAGATCTTGGAGTTATCGTGGATAGTTCTCTGAAAATGTTCATGCAGTGTGCAGCGGCAGTCAAAAAAGCAAATAGGATGCTAGGAATTATTAAAAAAGGGATAGAAAATAAGACGAAGAATACCTTACTGCCCCTATATAAAACTATAGTATGCCCACATCTTGAATACTGCGTACAGATGTGATCTCCTCACTTCAAAAAAGATATTTTGGCATTAGAAAAGGTTCAGAAAACAGCAACTAAAATGATTAGGGGTTTGGAACGGGTCCCATATGAGGAGAGGCTAAAGAGACTGGGACTTTTCAGTTTAGAAAGGAGGAGACTGAGGGGGGATATGATAGAGGTATATAAAATCATGAGTGATGTGGAGAGGGTAATTAAAGAAAAGTTATTTACTTGTTCCCATAATATAAAAACTAGAGGGCACCAAATGAAATTAATGGGTAGCAGGTTTAAAACTAATAAAAGACAGTTCTTCTTCACACAGCGCACAGTAAACCTGTGGACTTCCTTGCAAGAGGAGGCTGTGAAGGCTAGGACTATAAGGGTATGTCTATACTACAAAGTTAATTCAAAATAACAACAGTTATTTTGAATTAACTTTAATAGCGTCTACACAGGCAAACCACTATTTCGA
>CM057846.1:58442876-58458967 GCA_030068395.1 Apalone spinifera | reverse complement strand
CCCCGGAAAGACTAGGGCCTCAGATGGAAGTGGGAAGTTCCCTCTAGGCAGCGTGTGTCCCTGGTGGGAGGAGGAGACTTTGCATGCGCCGCTGCTCCCAGGCCAATCAGGACCTGGTGGTGGGGGAAAATAATCAGCATAATGGCTTTGCGCAAGAGGGTTTTTCTTGCTCAAGAAGGGGCAGTGTAGACAACCCCGTCTTGCGCAAGAGCCTCTTCCGCGAAAATGGCGGCTCATTAGCTATGCAAATGAGGCTTGGTGATATTCCGCCCCTGAGCCTTATTTGCATAGCTCTGGCGCAAGATCGCACCAGTCTAGACACAGCCCCTAGAGTATAGGGAATGGTCAAAAGAGCAGAGCGTTCGAAAGTGAAAGTAGTTTAGATGAGGTTTTTTCGGCTAACTCCCCGCTCAGGTTTATGCAGCTTTTTAACAAAGGGGGGGAGTGGTGGTTTGCCGAAAAAGCCCAGTCTAAACTACTTTCAGTGCAATCGAAAGAAGATATGCAACTTCCTACAGAATTTGCATATCCTCTTTCAAACGTTCCATGTAGTTTAGATATGCCCTAAGAGAATGTCTATACTATAAGACAAGGTATACAACTTCAGCTACATTAATTGCATAGCTGAAGTCGAAGTACCTTAACTTTTGGTGCTCTCCACAGTGCAGGAAATTGAAGGGAACACACTCTCCCTTCGACTTCCCTTACTCCTCGTGGAAGCAGGACTACCTGCATCGACAGTGGCCTGCTATTGAATTTGTCAAACTAAATCATCATCATGGTTCTTTCTGATTTTAAAATCTATGAGTATTCAATTACTTCACTTTATATATACTGGAATTTTTGTAATGACACTGTTTACCTGCAGTTCAACATCAAATTTAGCTATTTTTATTCCATCCAGGTATTTCTTTTTGTTTGAGTTAAATGAAAACTGTAGCTAAGCTACACAACACAGTCTACACAAATAGCAGAGGAGTAATTCTAATGGAACAATAGGACTTGAATTTTCTGAGAGAGTTTGAGAAAATAAAACATTGGTGGAAATATAGAGACTATAAAAGCAGTGTATGCATAGCAAACACCATGTGTAAATTTACAATGAGTGTCAGAAGGAGAAACTGTGAAACAGTTGTTTTGTTGCCTGGGTAAAGGTAATTAGAGACTGTTATGATTCAAAATGGAGTCTCTTTGGATTCCATCTTGTCTCTTTTCCCTTTGCAACTCCTTTCCCACCAAAACATTAGGTGCACACCGTACCATGCTATGTGCACCACTCTCTTCAGTTATGCACTCAGCTCAAACTGTGCATTAGGCACTCAAATGAGCTGCACACCACCCAGAAACTGTGCACTCCTCCCTTCTGGACCACTGCACACGGCACCACTCTGTGCACCCAACCCCTACCACCCTTTTCCCGCCTTGAAGTGTTTATAAGCCCTGACCAAAGAAAGGTTCGGGTTCGCCACCATCCGTCTGTACCATTGTCTGTCCGTCACTCTGTTCAGAGTCCTGTCAGTGTTTGTCTGTTTCCCGTGGCGCTCCATTTTTCTTCGTGGATATTGGTACAAGGAGTATAGTTCGGGTCATGGCGGGATACCCCCACTTAATTGGTTGCTGGCTCCTGCCACGTGGACTTGGACTTCATTGCCACCTTCCTTACCTACTGGATTGGACCGTGAGTCGAAGGACTATCAAGTGCCAACTCCTGGAGGGACATACCTTTTCCACCGGAGGCGAGGATCCATCGACGTGAGGGCCCAATTTAATTGGACTGATCTCTGTCAGCGAGGGACGCCCTGCTGTCCTCCCCTAAGGCTTCACATTAGCCACAGGGTTGAAGGTTGCAGGCCTCAATCGCCGCCTCTGACATTGTAACGTATACCCCTTGTGTATTCGGGATCTATCTATCTCTTTTCTCTTCTGGGATAGGGTGGGTTTATACAGTTGTTGTTGTTGTGTGTTTAACTTTTTAAAATATATGGTTTGGCCCTAAACATCGGTCTCTCACCTGATTTGTGGTTATCCAATCCAACGGTGACTAGATACGTAACACCAGGCCGAATCTGGCTTCTGTGGGGGGCGGCCTTAGGCTTTAATACAGGTTTTGGCTTCCACAGTAATTGTTTACCTAAGTCCCCCAGGTAACAGCTTAGACAATAAAGTAGGTTAGACAGGCTTATGCCTAATAGAATATAATGTAACTATAGTATTTACATTTCAAATGCAGTCATGCACATAATTATCGCTTTTGTATTATTTGTATAATATGTTAGCAATCCATATGCACAGCAATCTTGTGTGTGGATTGCATAATTGTATTAGTTGTTTATCGCTAATTTAAGCCCTGGGGGATTGTGAGAAACTAATAGACTGACAATAGCGGATGTGCCTCCATCTCAAAAACATAAGAAACTGCCTCCATGTCAGTTACTCAGACTGTGACATTAAATTTGCATAATCTCCAAGGCTGTCATTCAAAGACTGATCTAAAACTTAACAATTTTAATAGTTAGTTTCCAAACATGGAAGCTCAGCAAGCTACCTTTTATATTTCCCAGAAGTAAGTTAAAATTCAAGAACATAGGCTTGCAATCAACTTCTTAAAAAAGAAATGAAGAAAATAGAAATCTGTGAAGTTTGTGGTTTAGAGACATATTTTTTAAATAAAATTTTAAAAAGTCAGATCAAATTTTATTTATAAATTTTGTTTTCTCCTGGTGGTTTCTATCCACGCGGTCAGTAATAATATATTAACAAAATAAGCAATGGTGGGAGAATTTGCAGTAGCAGCACATGTGTTTCTTTTCAGACAGTTGAGTTAAAGTCTAAACAGCATGGCTACGTCTACAGCAGGCTTCTTGCACAAGAACAGCTGTTCTTGCGCAAAAACTTGCCAGATGTTTACACTACACGCACGTTCTTGCGCAAGTAAATTTAGAGTATAGTGTCATAAAACAGGGCTGCTTCCGGAAGAGTTATTCCTCTCCCCATGAGGAATAAGCCCTCTTGCGCAAGACCTCTTCCACAAGAGGGCAGTGTAGACAGGCAACATGAATTTCTTGCGCAAGAAGCTCCTATGGTTAAAATGGCCATCAGAGCTTTCTTGCGCAAGAGAGCATCCACACTGCCATGGATGCTCTTGCGCAAAAGCACATCTCTTGCGCAAAAGCACGTGGCAGTATGGACGTGTTCTTCTGGAAGAGCTTTTGCACAAGAACTCTTCTGCAAAACAGTTCTTGCGCAAGAAGCCTGCAGTGTAGTTCTTGCATCTACTAGTTATCCAAATTAGTTGACTTATTGACATGTCAGTGACATGTAGAATGCATGTAGGACTTTTTGGAGTGACTACTAAGGAGAGAGAGAACTAATATTTTATGTTTTTATAAACTGTATACTTGCTTTGCAGACCTAGGTAATTAGCACCTTATTTAATACTACAGGTTGGACCTTTCTGATCTGGCACCCTTGGGACATGACTGGACCCAGAGAAGGGGATTTGCTGGACCAGGGGAGGTCCCTGCCCTAATGGGCTTTGTTAAATTGCTGCATCTCTCCTGCTCTTCCCCCTACCCCGCTACTGCCTGGCTAGCCGTTGCTCCCTGGGTCAGACCTCTCCAGCTCCAACTGGCATTTTGAAGGGGAAAACAATCATTTCTTTCAATGTTGTGGAAAAGTAATAGTTCAGAGCTGTGAAAAGCAAAACTGTCATAAAAACATTCAGTTTTACAAGCGCTAATAATCTTCAGTACCCCCCCAGTACATCTTAGATGCCAATATATAGCCTCTGTCAGCCTAATGAATGGTAATGTGCTCCTTTATGCTTCTTTATGGAGCAACTACTCCATCGAGATGGTCAGAAATCTTTAATATTCTAGAAATTTTGCTGTACAGTTGCTAAAAATAGAACATTTTCAAAGTTTAATATTAGTGCATCAACTTTGATTTTAAATTAAGGGCAGAGTGAATACATTTTCAGACCTGGGAGAAGAACCGTATTAGCAAAAATATTGTAAGACACAACTAGGAAAGTTTTCAGCCAGGGTTCCATGTAGATAAAAGGGTTTCTGATTAACGTGCCAATTAGGTATTTTTTATCGTTAGAATAATTATGGGGAATGCATATAATTTCAGTCTACTGTAACAAACAGAACACAATGAATAAAGTGGGATGCTTTGTTAGGCAGAAACATACAATTGAATTTTTATTCTTTCTTGAAGACAGCTGTATTTGAAATACAAATAGCAAAATTAGCACTGTAGCTGTTTATTAAGCAATTACAAAAACTAATTTTGTATTTCAGCTGAAGTACTGTTTTACTAAAATGTCTATGGAGACAGATATTAAATATACATATAGTTTGAACATTGTACCATTTTGTTTCTAGACCTGTGTATCATTTGCAATCCTTATTCATGCTGATAAGCACTTAAATTAGACTAACAGTTTCACTGAAGTAATAAATAAATGCTCACCAGAGAAAATAAACACCTAAACTAACCCTATATAAACTAGTAATCCAGTGATTTAATTTCATGAAAGACATACCTGTAAGAAGCTAATACATTACCAGAGTGATTAGCCTGGCTTCAAACTGAAAGCATATCAGTCATTTAAAATAGCAACAAATTATTTTAGTAGAAATTACTTAGCTGCATAGTTCTTCACAAGTTGGAAAATGCTGTTGAACACCTATCATGTTCGTAGCCAATTGGCAGGCAGTATAAATGGTAGGCTTTTCATTTGTATTATTGTATTCATGTTGTTGCAAATTCATTACTGGAGAAAGGGGGGAAGGAAGGAGAGCAAATTATATGTTTTCCACTTTGATAAATAATTGACAGTTTTCTTTTCAATTGCATATCAAAGGACTTTTTTCTCCAAAAAAGTTTGTTCTAAAATAGTTTTTGTGTTATGGATCAGGAAGTTTTATTGACTCATGAGGGAGAACAGAACTGCATATGTAATTGTTAGATTTTGTATTTGGATTTTTATTTCTGATTAGCGTGTTCATTTGTTTCTTTTTAGCATTACAATATAACAATAGATGTGTTAGATGCCATTTATTTGTGAATTGTCAATGTAGTTTAAAATTCATCCTAGATTATTTCAACACATTTGGAATGTAACTTCATTCCTCCTATTCATTCCAAATGTAACTTCATTCCTCCTATTAACTAACATTTTTTAGTTTGTCTGTTTAATTCCATTATTAATGCTGAACAATAATAGATTCCGCAGTATTTTTGTGAATAAAAGCAGCAAGTTTGGCCAGACAATTTGTGCTATTTATATTTTAAAATATAAATAAAAAAAATCTTTGAATTCTGACAGTTTCAGATTTTAGCACTAATATTTATTCATCTGCAAATTGCATTGGAAATCCATTATATATTATTCACTATTCCATAGCTTAAACTTTTTCTATCAGACACAAAGTGTGGAATAATGCTGTGGGTGGGGAATTAGCTGTCCAAGCACACAATTGATGTTGTGACAGGAATTCCTAAATTCCAAAGCCAGAAGGAATGATTGGGATAATCTAGTCTGACCTCCTGTATAACACAGGCCATAGAACTGTAAAATCAATCCTAAAGCATCACTTTGAGAAAAACATGCATACTTGATTTTAAAAGTGTCTGTGATGGAGAATCTACCACAATGATTGGCAAGTTGTTCCAATGGTTAATTTCTCTCTGTTAAACATATGCACCTTATTTCCAGTCTGAATTTACCCTGTTTTTGCTTTTAGCCATTGGATCATGTTATACCTTGGCTTGCCTTAGACAGAAGAGCTAATTGTTAAATATTTGTTCCTACTGTAGGTACTTAGACTGTAATGAAATTGCTCCTTAGCTACTGTTTTGTTAAGTTACATAGGCTGAGCTTGTGGAATTTATCACTATCAGCCATGTTTTCTAATCCTTGTTATTAAAATACAAAATATTACATTTATATTAAATATTAATATATCATAAATATTATTAGAACACACGATTGTTTGCTTGTGCCCAGTTTACCAAGTGATCTAGATCAATGGATCTCAATCTTTCCAGACTACTGTACTTCATTCAAGAGTCTGATTTCTCTTGCTTCACTTAAAAACTATGGCTGGTCTAGACTGGCATCATTTTGCAGAAATACTTTTAACGGAAAAGTTTTTCCGTTAAAAGTATTTCCGCGAAAGAGCATCTAGATTGGCACGGATGCTTCTGCGCAAAAAGTGCTTTTGCGCAAAAGCATCCGTACACAGTATATACACGCTTTTGCGCAAGAAAGCTCTGATGGCCATTTTAGCCATCGGGCTTTCTTGCGCAAAAAATTAAGGTGCCTGTCTACACTGACCCTCTTGTGCAAGTATTCTTGTGCAAGAGGGCTTATCCCTGAGTGGGAGCATCAAAGTATTTGCGCAAGAAGCACTGAATTCTTACATTAGAACGTCAGTGCTCTTGCGCAAATTCAAGCGGCCAGTGTAGACAGCTGGCAAGTTTTTGCGCAAAAGCAGATGCTTTTGTGCAAAATCTTGCCAGTCTAGATGCACCCTACCTGTTTACAAAATCAGAGATAAAAATACAAAAGTGTCACAGCACACTATTTCTGAAAACTGGCTTCCCTTCTCATTTTTACCATATAATTATAAAATAAATACACTGCAACATAAATATTCTACTTACATTTCAGTGTATCGTATATAGAGCAGTATAAACAAGTAATGTCTGTATGAAATTTTAATTTGTACAGACTTTGCCAGTATTTTTTATGTAACCTGTTGTAAAAGTAGGAAAATATCTAGACAAATTGGTGTTCCCCCTAGAAGACCTGTGGGTACCTCCAGCTGTATACATACTCCTGATTAAGAACCACTGACCTAGATTGCTTTTTATCTGTGACCTCTTTGTTATTTACCTCTGCCCTGAGTTCAGTCTCATCTAAAAATATATCAGTGACGATTTTATGTATTCTTCTAGGTCATAAATAAAAATATTAAATAGCATAGGGCCAAAACTGGCCACTGCATGACCCCATGGAAAACACTCCTCCTTGATAATGATTCCAGTTCACAATTCCATTTTTAGACATACCTGTAAACCAGCTTGGAATCTATTTAATGTGCACAATTAAATGTTAAAATTATATTATTCTAGTTTTTTAATCAAAATCTCATGTGGTACCAAGTCAAAAGCCTTACAAAAGTCTATTACATCACCAATATGATCTATATCAAGCAAATTTGTAATCGCATAAAATAAAGATATCAAGTTAATTTAAAGAGATCTATTTTCCATAAACCCATATTGATTTGCATTCATTTCATTACCTATCTTTAATTCTTTATTGTGTTCCATATCAGCCAATCGATTATCTTGTCTGGGATCAATGTCAGACTGACAGGCCTGTAATTATTAGGGATATCCTGTTTACCCTTCTAAAGTATTGGAACAATATTAGCTTTCTTCTAGTCTTCTGGAACCTCCCTGACATACTGAAAATCTTCAGTAGCAGTCCAATTGAGCTAATCAGCCAGCTCTTTTAAACTCTTGTATGCAAGTTATCCAGTTGTGCTGATTTTTAAATCTCTAATCTTTAGCGTCTGTTTAATATCCCCCTCCAATACTAGTGGAATGGAAAGAGTTTAATCTTGACTACATCATCTGTTTCTCTCCAAATATAGAACAGACATTTTTGTTGCACATTTCTGCCTTTTCTGCATTATTATTTATAATTCTGTCACTTCCATATAGTAATGGCTCAATATCACTGTTAGAATTCTTTTTGTTTCTAATACACTTATACAAGTCCTTTTTGTCATTAACTTTGCTGCCCATGGATTTCTCCTTGTGTCCCTTTACTTCCCTTATCAGTTTTCTAGGGAACAACCAAAACAAACAATACACAAGAAACCTAAGACACAATTATTTGTTGAAATTTTGCAAATAGTTTCAAATGTCATAACAAAATCCAATTTCAAATGAATAATTTAACTGGCTCTATTCCTTAATAACCTGACAGCAGTACAAACTAAGGATGATAGGGAGTTGTGATATCTGACTTTATCCCTATTGCAGTCTGATGGGTGGGGTTTTTTCCCTTTTTGTTTTTTGCAAAAGCTTTGGCTAAATCTGAGACCTTCCTGAGTACACTTATGATGTATTTATCATTAAAAGGTTATAGGCCTTAGAGACTGAAATCTTCCAATGATGTAACTGTAGAAACAGAAGTATCCCCCCGAATTTCTGCATTTGTTTCACTGCTGAACTAATGGGGACTTAGGGCTGCAAAGACTGTTTTTCTCCATACTTACCAGCCTTTTTACCAGCAGTAGCAATGAACCTCAGTTTCAAATTTTAGATGCTTATTTCGGAGGGGCGGAGACCACCAACTTGATTTTACATAGACCATCACATGGTCATTGGAGATAACCATAAGTCTGATAACTAGCTCTGAATTTGAACTCCTTAAAGACATACTAAATTGCTGCTAGTCCTGTGAGCCATTCAGCCCATTTTGCATGCTTAAGAATTAGGATAACCTCCATTATATGAAGCTGGAAAGGAGCTATTTCAATAAACTAAAGATATGTGGAAAAATATGGAAAGTACATTAAAGTGAGTTAATAGACCCTTTTATATCTGTTGTACAGCTGCTGTTAAAATGTTAGTGGGATATCATTTGACCTGATACAGCAGACTGGATACTATTAACCTCACTGTTAGAGAGGTGCCTTGCCTAGTTGCCAAATAGCTTATATTCCATTACATGGAGTGTGTTATCCATGTGTAAAATTTTGTTCTCAAATTGAAAACTATTTTTGAAGTTTCTCCTTCCCTAGAGTGAAAGTTTTCCTTTTCTTATTAGGGCTGCAATGCAAATTGTAAAAGATGCTGTGGTTTAGGCTGAGTGAGAAAAAATTGTACAAAAGACAAATGCACATCACCTTAAAGATTTAAATGGTATTTGACTTATTTATTTAGTTTATATTCACATGAAACATAAGTATCAATTTAATCACAACAATTATTTTAGACGCTATTTTTATATTAGAGACTGTATACTTCTGAGGGTTTTTTATATTCAGATTTTTAAAACACAGACCTAATCTTCAGGGGATCACCATATTTGGAGTTGAGAAGTAATTTTCCCCATGGGAAGATTGGCAGAGGCCTTGAAGAGGGAGGGTTCACTTTCCTGTGTAGCATGGGACACTGGTCTCTTGCAAATTTAAACTAGTGTAAATGGTAAATTTTCTATAAACTGAAGTCTTTAAAGCACAGTTTGAGGATGTCAATAGCTCAGCAAGAAGATCTGAGTCTATTTCAGGAGTGGTAGATGAGGTTCTGTGGTCTGCAATGTCCATGAGGTCAGACTAGATGATCATGATGGTCCCTTCAAGTCTATAGATCTCAGCAGGTGAACACTGACATATGTTCATTGACTTCAATGATTGTTTACTCCATAATATACTAGATTCCTGTACTCCTTTGCTCTTACTTGAATACTGCTCATATTGCATCTTTGAAGATAAATGACTCTTCTTAGTTGAAGTTGCTCGTTCAGTTTTTAACCTTTTCAGAAAACAGAAAGAAGGAAAAATTATTCTCCCAACCAACCCAAATAAGACAAAACTATTCTTTGACAGACATTCAGTTTACATTCTCATAGTATTGCCATTTCACATCAGTAAAAGCAGTTGGAGTTGGTATTGCAGGGATTTTATTAATCTCGGATTGCAATTTTCCAAGAGTTTTGTAGAATTTAATCAGAATTCATGCAATCAAATACATTTAATATGTGCTCGGAACCCTGGCTGTGACATTAAGCCATAGTCATATCAGATTTGTGACTAAGTACAAGTGGTGGTTTTTGTATTTCCAATGCTTTCAAAAATATTACATATAGTAATCCCATCCCATCCATACCAGAGGAAGAAGAAACTAATGGCTGGAAGAAGAAACTGATGCGTGGGTCTGTATGTGTGTGTGTACAGAGCAGGGCTAAAGTCGAATTAAACTATGCAACTTGAGCTACATGGATTGCGTAGCTTAAGTCGAAATAGCTTAATCTGGCTTTTGGAGTTGTCTACACAGCTCCTCGTAAATGAGAGTTACAGGAGTTGGAGTAAGAAGTCCTCCAGCTCGATATTTCAAAATAAAGGCTGGCAGTGTAAATGTGCACTATGTTATTTCAGAATAACATCAGTTATTCCAAAATAACGCTGCTGTGTAGATGTACCCTATGTGTCTACATGAGCCAGATATATGCTATGTTCTGTTACTCTTTTCTGAAGAATGTTTAGTATTGTCCTTTGCACATGGGTTCATTCTGTCAGTACTTTGTCTTGAAGACATGATTTGGGGACTCCAATTTTAAACCTTTTAACATTTTAAAGGTTTTATTGAGGATGAAGTAGGTGGGTATTGGCGCTAATTCTGCATTAACTCAGAGCAGGCACCTGTTCAAGAAGAGTTTCACTAAAACCATTTCAGAGTTCAGGCCTTGTACTGGACCATGCTATGCCACACTATACCTCAGAGAGGGGTACTTTTCATACTGTAGACTCTTGCCTCTCTCCCAGACAAGAGTCTACACTATAGAGTGGTTTTTTTTTTTTTTGAAAAACAGCTGTTTTTCCAAAAAACCTTCAATGATGTCCGCACTGCAATTGCTTTCTTTCGAAAAAAATTGAAAGAACAGAGGGTTTTTTCTGACATTGGTAAACCTCTTTCTACGAGGCAGAAGCCTTTCTCTGAAAGAGCTCTTTTGGAAAAATGCTTGTGTGGACAGAGAAAAGGGAATTATTTCGAAAGAAGAGGAAAAAGCACGAGTGCCCTGGTGGCTACTCTGTCCTTAGTAATCACAACTTACATGCGAGATAGGATCTATTCAGTGTGGATGCTATCTTTCAAAAAAGTAGATCAGTTTTTCAATGCTCTTTGGCAGTGTGGACGCTCTCTTTCAGAAGAAGTTTTTTTGGAAGATCTCTTCCAGAAAAGCTTCGTCCAAAAAAAACCTGCAGTCTAGATGTAGCCCCAGTGACAGCAATAAAGTCTCCTCTGTTCTGATTAAGAAATTATATTTGGGGCTAGTTTTTTCAAACATACCTACATGCCCTAGTCCCTTAAATGGCTTAGGCACTTTGAAATTAGGATTTAGGGGTATAAACCCTTTTGTCTTCCAATTGGAAAATATGAATTAAAGACCAGTGATTTTCAATGTGACTTCAACTCTTAAATGACTTTGGTGGTTTTGAAAATAGGGCTTATTTAAATTGAGATTTCACTGCTTTTGGAGGTGTGCATTCTGTGCCCCCCACTGCAGCCCCCGGGCCAGACAAGCTCTTTTCATGAGCTGATTACTGGTGGGGGCCTGGGCCTGTTTGCCTACACCTTCTGTATAATCCTGTTTATACTGAAAAAAAACAACAACCAACCAAACAAAAAACAAAACAAAAAAACAAATTGCAGACATAAGTCTCAGAGCCTGGATCAGTTGACTCAGGCTTGAGGCTAAAAATAGGTGCACTGTAGAAGCCTGTCTCCCCAATCTCAGAGCTCAAACTCCAGCCTATATGGTGATGTCTACACTGCAAGTGTTAGCCCCGTAGCATGAGCCCAGTTCTGAGTGGACTCTGAGATTAGCTAAAACATTTTTTTGAGGGGGAGGGGTTCAGTGTAGACACACCTAAGACAAGACTTTTTAAAAATTGGTTTCCATTCTGGTGAAATAAAATGCTAGAACCTATAGTTAAGCTAAATATTGTATATGGGCTTACAATTTTTTTAAAAAACTATATTGACAATTTCTTCTTGGCCTGTTTGCCCATGTGCTCTCACTCCCCACATGCAGTCCTTGTAACTTCCCATACCAACACTAATTAGTTTCATGTCAGTAGAATAATTATGAGACCAAGGCTTCTAGAGAGTTAGCTTGTGCTTTGAGAGAGTTACACTTCCTGCTGGGGGAAAAGGATCTGTGTCACTGTCCATGCTGGCCCTCATGTTTTGAAGTTGAGTCAAGTCTGCCCATGCCCAGCTGACATGCATGGGATTTATGTGTGGGAGTATTCACTGAACAAAAGCAGTGTTTTGAGAAGACTATGCATGCAGGTAAGGGCACCTGTGTAGGCACATAATGCTGGGCCATAAGCTGGCCCAAACACTTCATTTTTTGTCTTTTTTTACATAGAGCTGTCTTTTAAAATATGATTTCTTCACAGAATCTTATGGTGTGAAAGTTAAATATGTCAGGGGCCAGCTCCTTACACTGAGCAGCACCCGTAGAAATGTATGGGCATGTCAATGCTTTAATGTACTGCTCAGTGGCTGAGATTCTGAGCTGCACCTCCACAAGGGGACACACAGAACTCACGCTCATGGGGAATTGTTGATTGTGATGGCCTCTTCTTGCATCAGAAGAATTCTTGCCTGGCCTGAGCTGGGTCTTTTAGGGCTCTTTTTAGTATTTCAGCCCTTTATCTGGCACAAAGGGGCTAAAGTAGGGGGAAAGAATTTCACACTGCGAGCAATGGTTGCTGACTCTAGCCTGTAGAAAGCAGCCATTAAAATATTTTCTGGCAGTTTATTTTTCAATTTGCTTGTAATGTTTTAGTTATTTAATTTATTTTTAGCTACAGTATGAGTCAGGGTGTTTTCAGCTGCTAAGCAAGATTAATTTTACCTCATTTTATTACATACAGGCTTCCTTGAAGCAACAGTAATTAAAAATTACTTGATACATGAACACATTTTACAAAGTATTAGTTTATCCAGAACAACAAATCACACCAAGTATATAAAAAAGCTTGATTCTTTTAATGCTGCATAAGTTGCATAGCCTTGTAATTTACTATAGTAAATTCTGGCAAATTCTTCAGATGAATGTGAGTGCCATTCATTCCTCTAGAAAGACAAGATTAGGTGAGGTAACATGTTTTACTGGACCAACTTCTGATGGTGAGAGACAAGCTTCTGGGAGTTCTTCAGATATGGGTAAGCTCAGAAGCTGATATCTCTCACCACCACAAATTGATCTAATCAAAAATATTGCTTCACACTCATTGTGTGAAGAACTACCAGAATGTGTTTAATATCCTGGAACCAACACAGCTACTGCAGCATTGTATTCACCCTTCAACTCAGCCCTAGTTTTCTTAAAGATTCTATATTACCTAACTCCTCTGTAGCTCTTCTCATTAATGCAGTGTTCATATAACTACCACAGGAATGTCTTTCTAACCTAGCATAGTGATTCACAATCAAGGATTCTTCAGAGACATTTCGCTAGTCTTCCTCCAGAGATTTGCTATGCTGGATGGAGTGGGCCAGTTTTCCAGGCTTTAGTTTCTTCACAGGTGGCAGAAACTGGCAAAGGAACACATTTTGGTTTCTTGGATATACTAGAGAATTGACTGATTCCTTCACTAAGGGGAGTATCTTAATTCAGATCTGAGTGCTAGGTTAACAAATGCCCATTCAACTGCAGAGGTGTCTTTGGCATATGTTAAAATATTGCTATGCCCGTACCAACAAGAGTAAACCAGAAGCCCACAGTGTACAAATATCAGTTCTCAGCATTCCTTTTTCTCCCCCAAAACCTGGATAGACGTAAATTGGAGGAACTCGTTGAAAGCCAACAGACGTGAGTTCTTTTTTACCACTAGGGGAGAGAATTTGTGAGCTTGCAGCTCCTTGGGAAAGAAGGTCCTCTCAACAGTTTCCTCTCTTTTAAATCAAATCCCAAGAGGAAAGCTGAGTTTGTGAATCTTGAGATCACCTCTGCAATGTTATGGTACCTCAAGATCAGCCATTTGTTTACTTTCGAAAGAACATGGCTGCAGTCTAGATGCAGGGGAAGTTTTTTCGAAAAAGGCCACTTTTTTTGAAAAAACTCTGTAGTCTAGGCACACCCTTAGAGTATGTCTACACAACATTATTTCGAAATAACTAGTGTTATTTGAAATAACTTCATCCATGTCTACACAGCTGGCAGTTATTTCAAAATAATGTTGAAATACTGTTAAGTTGGAGGACTTCTTACTTGGACTCCTCATTGTATGAGGTGTAAGAGAAGTCGGAGGAAGGGTGTTCTATTTCAAAATAAGTGCTGTGTAGACACTCTCAATTTCGAAATAAGCTATTTTGAAATAAGTTAGACAATTGATGTAGCTCAATTTGCATAGCTTATTTTGAGTTAAGCCTTGCTGTCTGGACACACCCTTTGTTTCTGTGGTTATGCAGTTCTCTGTACCATGTACTCTGCTTTCCTGAACTGGCAGCCAGGCCTCTGCTCTCTCCTTCAAGACCCATGTCATATACTCACTTCTTGGAGACCTATGCCCCTTTTCTTCCCCTTTAAGAATAATTATTAGTTAACTTTTCGGTTGTCAGGGGTCCATTTGTCAACTGAATACCTGGTCAAAAAGGAATCATCCCAACCCTCCCCTGCCCACTGAAAGTGTGCGAGTCAGTGAGGGTGGGAGAGAGTGAGTGACAGAGGGCGGGGGAGTGAAGTAAGCAGGGCAGGGTAAGGGTGTGTGGTATTGTTCAGTCAGAAAACTGGTAACCCATACAATAGAGATTGTCAGAAAACATTTTATCTTGTGAAAATTTTTAACAAAACATGGTTTTATAAATGTCTTCAAATTTTCAGCCTTCCCCCCCTTTTTTTTGTCAAAAAGCAATTTATTCTTAAAATATTTTTATGGAAATATTTCAACCAGTTCTACTTCATGATGTTATTTTCATCTCATCCTTCTTTTCTTCTCTTATTCTCCATCTAGTGCCCTCCAGCTTCTCCTCTTAACTTACAGCATAAGCTCTTCTGTTATGGGGCCTCATTTTTGTTTGTGAAAGCAACATTGTGGATGTTGATGGTATCAGGTAAAGACTAATTAACAATGTCATATCATTTCAAGTGTATGCCCTTGTTACTTTATTTAACATCCTTCATTTGGGACCTGTCACATTTGTAAGACTGAACATTTGAGGATATTTCAGTATTATATTTTTTTGATTTGGGTATATTGTAAGCTGTGGTTGGAAAACTACAGGTATGTAGCACAATGAAGATACTTTTGTGAGGGACCATGTGCAGCCTTATTCGTTATGTCTGTGAAATTTGGACTCAGTACAAGATTCATGCTGTATACAAGGATCACTTTATTCTCTTGTGCTTAGTAGACCTGGCACGAGTCATAAACAGACAAAGCAATTGCTTAAGCCTCTGAGCAACTGTGGGGCACTATTCACTTTTTTAGTATGTGTTGTGTGTATGTTTGGGGTGGCAAAATATTCTTGCTTAGGGCTCCCAACGGATGATCACTGCCTCTGGTGCCAAGCATATTGGTTCACTCTTCTCCAGGTATAATGCAGCACAACTCTACTCAGTTACATATCCTTTTCCAAAATAGTATGAACTTTTTTATAAGTGGTTTTTGATATAGTATAAGAGTAAATCACTGCCTTTTTTGACATAGCCAAGAAGAGGACACTGTCAAGTGTTACAAGTTTAAGCATACTGGTCTGAAATGAATGATAGTGATTTAGAAGCCAATCTACCATCCTGAGAAATTTATTAGAAGTTCTGTCTGTCAGAAATGTACTTTGTATTATGTTGAGTGTTAGCTGAAGTTTAAAAACAAAGAATTAATTTCAAATTGTGTACCCTGTTCCATTCAGACCAACAAATTCTATAAGAAAAATGAAATCTTTCGAAATCTTTAAAAAATGCCAGCATGGACTCTTGACCCTTTGCCAGTTTTCTTGCTGAGGGTGCAATCCATCCCCTCATCCAGGTCATTAATAAAGATGTTGAACAAAACCGGTCCCAGAACCGAACCTTGGGGCACTCCGCTAGAAACCAACCGCCATCCTGACATCGAGCCGTTGATCACTACCCACTGGGCCTGACCTTCCAGCCATCTTTCTATCCATCTTACCGTCCATTTAGCCAATCCACATTCCCTTAACTTGCTGGCAAGAATATTGTGGGAGACCGTATCAAAAGCCTTGCTAAAGTCAAAGTATATCAGATCCACTGTCTTCCCCATATCCACAGAGCCAGTTACTTCATCATAGAAGCTAATCAGATTGGT
>CM057846.1:58432001-58442776 GCA_030068395.1 Apalone spinifera | reverse complement strand
CTTTCCCCACCAAGGGCTGTCCACCTTCGTCCCATATTGTGTCACTTAGCACATCAGTCTGGGAGCTGACCTTGTCCATGAAGACAGAGGCAATGAAAGCATTAAGTACTTCAGCTTTGCCCACATCATCTGTCACTAGGTTACCGCCCTCATCCAGTAGGGGCCCCACACCCTCTCTGATCACCTTCTTCTTTCTAACATGCCTGTAGAAACCTTTCTTGTTATGCTTCACATCCCTTACGAGTTGCAATTCCAATTGCGCTTTTGCCTTCCTGATAACTCCCTTGCATTCTCGAGCTATACATTTATACCCCTCCCTAAGTCATCTAACCAAGTTTCCATTTTTTGTAAGCTCCCTTTTTTTGCTTAAGTTCACCAAGGATTTCCCCGGAAAGCCAATCCGGTCTCCTACCATATTTGCTTCTTTTGCTATGCATTGGAACGGTTTCTTTCTTTGCCTTCAATAAGGCTTCTTTAAAATACTGCCAGCTCTCCAGGGCTCCTTTCCCCTTCATGTTAGCATCGCAGGGGATTCTGCCCATCAGGTCTCTGAGGGAGTCAATGTCTGCTTTTCTGAAGTTCAAGGTGTGTATTTTACTATTCTCTTTTCTTCCTTTGGTCAGGATCCTGAAATCTACCATCTCATGATCACTGCTTCCCAGGTTGTCACCCACCTCTACTTCCCCTATTAGTTCCTCCCTGTTTGTGAGCAGCAGGTCAAACTGAGCACAGCCCCTGGTTGGATCCTGCAGCACTTGTACCAAGAAGTTATCCCTAACATTCTCCAAAAACTTCCTGGATTGTCTGTGTACTGCCGTATTGGTCTCCCAACAGATGTAAGGGTGATTACAGTCCCCCATGAAAACCAGGGCCTGTGATCTGGAAACTTCTCTCAGTTGTCCAAAGAAAGCCTCATCTACCTCATCCACCTGATTCGATGGCCTGTACCAGACACCATCCACAACATCACTGCTGTGGCTTACACCTCTAAACTTGAGCCATAGACTCTCAACAGGCTTTTGTCCCTCTATATATTGGAGTTCAGAGCAATCATAGTGCTCTCTTACATACAGTGCAACTCCTCCTTCTTTTCTCCCCTGCCTGTTCTTCCTGAACAGTTTATACCCTTCCATTACAGCACTCCAGTTATGTGAGTCATCCCACCAAGTCTCTGTTATCCCAATCAAATTGTAGTTCTTGGATTGGGTCAGGGCCTCCTGCGTTTGTTACCCAGGCTTCTCACATTGGTGTACAAACACCTTAGATAACCAGTTGATTGCCCTACCCTCTGCATTCGAATCAGGGGTCCACCTTTGTTGCTCGTTCCTCTTTGCATTTCTTCCCAGTATCCGACTTCCCCACTCCACTCAGGGTTTTGATCACCATCCCCCAATGAACCTAGTTTAAAGCCCTCCTCACTAGGCTTGCAAGCCTGCCCGTGAAGATGCTCCTTCCTCTCTTTGTTAGGTGAATCCCATCTCTTCCTAACAATCCTTGTGCCTGAAACAGAGTCCCATGATTGAAGAAACCAAAGCCCTCTCTGTGACACCACCTGCACAACCACGCATTTACTTCCTCAATTTGACAATCCCTACCCAGTCCTTTCCCTTCAACAGGGAGGATGAACGAGAACACCACTTGCTCTCTGAATTCTTTATGCTCTGAATTCTTTGATCCTTCTTCCCAACTCTACATAATCCGCAGTAACCCGCTCAAGGTCATTCTTGGCTGTATCATTAGTTCTCACATGGAGAAGCAGGAAGAGGTAGCGATCCAAAGGTTTGATCAGTTTGGTAAGTCTCTCAGTCACATCCTGAATTTATGCTCCTGGTAAGCAGCACACCTCTCGAGATTCCAGGTCTGGATGGCAGATGGATGGCTCAGTCCCTCTGAGGAGGGAGTCCCCGTCCACTGTCACTCTCTTTCTTTTGGAGGTGGTGGTCATGGAATGCCCATCCCTAGGACTATGCATCCCATGCCTTCCAGTTGTAGGGGTTCCCTTCTGATTTCTTCCTTGTGAGGTCCCTTCCAAAGCATTCACCATTGCAGAGCGTGTGGAGAGAGCCTGAAAGCGATTACTTACCTCTATAGGAATGGGGGATTCCCGTGCTGGCTTTTTTTTCCTTCTTGAAGTTACATGCTGCCAGTTCTCTTCCTTGTGCTATACTGCCCTCTCTGGCTCTTCCGCCTGCCTTGCTTGCAGGATTAAACACTGCCTTCTATTGAGGAAGTCTTCATCCTCTCTGATCGAGCATAGGGTCGACACTTTGGCTTCCAGTCCTCTACTTGTGAGGATTTTTTCCCCTTTTCATATGAATATTAGAGGAAACTATTATGATGGAAAAAAATTTAAAATACTTTAGATCTGTATTTCTGGATCCTCAAAATGGAGAGAAATCAGTTAAGAGGGATGGTCTTATTAAATGGACCATTTCCTCAACTGTTGTAGGCCAGTGGAGATCCATGGAATGATGTTATGGGGTGATGTAGTGTCTGTTGAATCAAATCTGAAGAGTAGCTTAGCTTATGCTGGTCTGACTAAGGCCAGGTCTACACTAGACCTGGAAGGTTGACTTAAGGTATGCAACTCAACTTACTTTAAGCCACGCTTGGTGGCGTCCCCACAGTGTTTGCTTCCCTTGGCCTCTCTTAGACCAGCCAGAGCTGCCCTCACCCTTTACAGGTCTATACTAGCTAAATCGAATACCAGAATGTTGCTCTCCTGCGCGGCAAGTAAAGATGTTGTCTAAATCAGAAAATCAGGGGAGAAGGTAAATCCTGATTTTTCTGGGGAAAGATGTCTATAGAAAAGGAATTAATATTATAACCTAAAGTCCCAAAGAATTCCTTACACAGAAACTAGTATATTCTTATAATGCAAGATTAACAGGTCTGTAATTTTTGGAAAAGAACATGGAAAGCTTGTGCAATGTCCTTTGTGGTGATTTGGCTATTCAGAACTATTTATTCTCAGCAATAGGAAAAGAGTAGTTATTATAAATGACAGTGTTATTAACCTTGATTCCCTAGATATGCTTTTTCAAATTACCTCACGGAGATTACATAAATCTGGAGTCACTTAGAGCTTTGATTTGCAGTAATCGCATTTAAATAGTATTGAAAAGCTGAAGACTAATTTGAGACAAGTCAAGATCCTTTGGTGTGATTTCATTAATGATTATTATTGAACTTAGTACAATGGGAAATACAGTATGGCATACATTCTTTTGATTTTGGGGGAAAAGAATAATGGTAGGTCTTGTAGGACAAAATGAAGGCTTGGTTTGCTTTTGCAGTTTTAACAGTAAGTTATTAAAAGGAGAAACAGTTATACTTATTTCTCAAGACAATGTCATATGAAAACTTATTTCTGGATTAGAAGCATACTCTTAAAAGTAGAATTACTTTCTTCCCAATATTTAAAAACGAGGGATGTAGGTAAACAATAATTCATTGAAGTAGGTATTATTGCTGTGTATATTTTAGGCACAGAAGGATCTCACTTCTGAGAACTGCATATCATACATATCCCACTGAGTTACTCTTTTGTATTTGGGCAATAGAATGAATTACCTAATAGGTCTTTGCCATCTTTAAGGCCCTGATCTGAGAGAAGGTTAAATGTGTGAAAGTCTTGGCAAGATCAGGGTTTGACTTCTATAATACTATGGCTTTTTTTTTACGGTGCTTACAAATGGAAACAAATGGGTCTTTTAAAACTAAAATATGCTAGTTAGAGTAAATAGTTACTAAACCATTATCTCTGGAAACAAATGAAAAAAGGGCAAATTCTCAGATTCTCTCCCCTATGTTTAATTTAATTTGCAGCTACTTTGAAGCATGTTAATATAGACCCAGAATACAGCAGAGCATTCTGACATTCAGAAGGCATCCCAGCCCTTGGAACTGAAGCCATTTTGATTTTGACAGCAGAGGGTTTGAAACTGACAGC
Organism: Apalone spinifera; assembly: GCA_030068395.1. NCBI lineage: Eukaryota > Metazoa > Chordata > Testudines > Trionychidae > Apalone > Apalone spinifera. The sequence goes on along the minus strand of CM057846.1, from coordinate 58,438,824 downwards.
TGTATTTTACTTGCAATACATTTCATCATGAATCATCTCTGGGGGAGGGGATCTGTTTGCTTGATTTATCTGGGTTTTTTTCTTACCACCCTTTCCCCATATTGGAAGACACACTCAACAAAGTTGTCTGTCAGGTTTGGTGCAAGTTATTGTCATTTACTGACAGTAAACGTGATCATTTTCCTGTGTCCTCCCTCCACCCCAACTATTTCAGAATATTGGCAGGACTATGTAACCCAACATCTATCAGAAAAGTGAAAAAATTCCAACAAACCAACCAAATTCAATAAACCCACAAAGATCCAGAAAATGTAAATTTCCCCTCATTAATGCAGCTGTTTATATCAAGGATTATGGCTTGAATTAGCTACCCTTAAGATGGCATGGATGCTCTTTTACAAGCCCTGCATGCTCTGCTGAATTTCACCCAAAATAAACAAAGTTCAATCTACCATGCAGATAATGGTGCTAATTCACTATACATACTATGCAAAGTGAATTCAATAACTAGCATCATTTTTATTTGCTAATACTTTAATAATTCAACTTTTAGAATGTTCTTCAAAGGGAATCCCCCTATGCAAGTGATGTAGGGCTGGTGTCACTATTGCTCTATTATCCATTCCTGCTACCCTATTCTCTTAGAGGACCAGGACTGCAGAAAAGTGCCTACTTCCAGCTGATCCACAGCTATCTGGTAGAGGCTGTTCCCAACACCTTTGAAACAGTTAGTAACTGGTGCCTCAGAACTAGCTCAGATGTCTGAGGATTGGAATGTGTGAAAATATCTGTCCCCTAATCAATTTTTACCCAGTCCATGTTCAGGCAAAATTCCCATTCATTTTGATAAAAGTTTTGCCTAAGTAAGAATAGAGTAAAAACTAAATAAATGACATCAGGACTTGTCAGCAATAAATATCTTATCCACGACCACTGAACAGATCACTCTGTAGGAAGATTGAGTATTGAGCTGCTGTTAAAGGACCCCCCTCAGAGTTTACAACTGTCATGATTCAACTGTTTATTGCCAAAATTCAAACTACACTATTTCCCACATTGTGAGTTCACTCCTGCATTCTTATTCAGTTGTGTAGTTCTGTTGCAATGAGTGGAATACTCAGGTGAGCTAGGGATATAGGACTGGGTTCTATGGGGTATGTCTATTCAGGGATAAAAATCCCATGGTTGAATCAGCTTGCAGGGCTTGAGGCTGCAGGGCTGAATATTGATGTACAGACTTCCAGGCAGTGGCTGGAGCCTAAATTCTAGTACTCTCCTACTTTGCTGGGTCTTACAGCCTGGGCTGCAGCCCAGACCTGAATGCCTACACTGAAATTAACCAGCCTCTTGCTCAAGCCTCATGAGCCAGGGTCAGCAGGCACAGACCAGTCGTGGGTTTTTAATTGCAGAATAGACACACCCATAGACAGTAAGCATAGTAAACATAGCTTAAACAATCACCGAGTTACCATTTTTATTTATATTTCAAAGTCTTTCAAATACAGATAGAATTGTGAGATTTGCAGGCTGGTAAAGCCTGTTTATCATGCTGGAAGCCACAAAGTCATAACCCTAAGGAGTTTTCATTCGATCTGCTGTGAGAGACATTCATGTCCAGCCGCATCAAAGTGACACTGCTAATGTTTATCATGTACAAACATACTTTCCAAATGGGACTGATCAGATGGCTTACTAGAATTATCTAAATAAATTCTGGCATTTCTTTTTTACTCGGCTATGTCTACACTACATCATTTACAGTGGCACAGCTGCCCTGCTGCAGCTGCGCTGCTGAAGCCAACGGGGGGAAACTTCTCATTGCCTTCATAACTCCTGCCTCCATGAGAGGTGAGAGGTATGTTGGCAGGCGACGCTCTCCCACTGACAGTGCAATCTGCACTAGTGCTTAGATAACAATAACTTATGCTTCTCAGGGGTGTGGGTTATTCATGCCTTTAGCAACATTGTATCAAGGTAATTTGTAGTGTAGACATAGCCCCATCTAAACAAAGTAATATTGCTCATCTCTTCATTTTCTTTAATTATATACTTAGCATTTTATGAAATGTCAATTAGCTGCAATATGAAAGTTAATGCTGTTTAACTGAGCTGTATTATTGTTTGCTCTTCAAAAGCTCATTTAGGGCATTCAGACTGAAATGAGACTGAAAACTGTTCTTTCAAGTGAAAAGAAAGACAACCCATTGAGATGCACAGCAGCTTCACTATAATTCATCCTGGACAGACAGTCAGTACTTGTGGCTATATCAAAAGCAAACCCAAGTGTGCTAGTGAAAGAACCCTATTCACAGGAATTCCAGAGCTTGGCATCTGGGTAATAAAGTTGGAAAACATGCCCTGCCTTTAATTCCAGCTGGTGGCTCAGTTGCCAAAATGGAAAATGAGAAGGGAGAAAGGAAGCAGCATGATGAATGCTAGCAACCACAAAAGACCTTGCCAAGTCTGCAATCAATAACGTGCCAATTTGCTTTCGAATGGCTTTGCCACAGGTTTTGAAAAAGCGTGTAAGTGCAGTAGATGTGTTCTTTTTATATCACAGGGGCATATGTAGTGAAAACCCAAAAGTTTTAGTGATGAGATACTGGTCATCAGAAAGAAATTGATTCCTTGGCCTAGTGTACACCTAAAACTTAGGCCAATCTAGCAACTTCAGGGTTTTGAAAAATGTCATGCTTTGGCTTGTGCAATACAGCTAGGTGGATCTAACTCTCATGGCAGATGCAGCCACGTTGATGGAAGTTACATTGTCTGTCTAGATACTGCCTTATGGGGGATGGATTTACTATACCAATGGACAAACTCCTTCTATTGCTATAACAAGTGTCAATACCACCACAGTACAGGTGCAATATTGCACTTGTGCTGTTGTAGCACTTGTAGCATTTTCCTGTTGTAATTAAATATTCATCCATTAGTAGTCTCTAGGTTGTGTAACATACAATCCATTATAATAATTAATAAGCGATTTAGGAGTTTTTTAAACTTTTAAAATGGATGGTTAAGGATGATGGGCGATCACTCATTGCTGAGTGTAATCATCTTCCATGGGAGTTATTACAGTGAAGACAGAGTTATTACAGTGAGGAGGCTGTTGACTATGACTAGATGCCAGTTTCTCCTTCCTTCTGCAACTCCTCTCCTCTTCAGTATATTGGTGGGAAAATCCAAAATGCAGAGTGCCATTGTATAGGACTTCTCTCCATTTTGAGTGATTCTGGGCGAGTGTCTCCCAAGTGTCAACATCAATATTGCACTTCTTTAAGTTATCCTTTAGTAAGTCTGTATAATGCTTCCATTGTCCTCCCACACTGCAGTAGCCTTCTTTCAGCTGAGAAAACAGGACCTGTTTTGGGAGGCGATAGTCTGGCGAAGCTGCTGACAGATGATCTTTGTCTTAATACTAGTGGTCTTTGCCTCTTCCAGAACACTGATGTTAGAGCACCTGTCTTCCCATTTGATCTTCAAGATCTTGCGGAGGCAGAGTTCGTGATATCTCTTAAGGACTGTCTAGTGATGTCTGTAAATTGTCCAGGTTTCAGATCCACACAACAGTGTTGGGATAGATAGCTTAATAGACAAGAAGTTTGGTGTCTGTTCAGATGTCATGATCTTCAAAAACCCTGTGCCATAAACGAGCAAAGACCATACTAGCACAGCTCAGATGATGTTGAATTTCCACATCAATATCTCGCTTGGATGAAAGATAATTTCCAAGATGTAGGAAATGATCAACATTCTCCGGTGCCTCTCCCTTGATTTTAATAGAGGGGCAAATGGTGCCTCATTTGAAGAGGGCTGATGGAGGACTTCGGTTTTCTTGATGTTGAGGGTACGACAAAGACAGGCATAATCATCAGCAAACACATTCAAGATAGCCTGAAGATCTTTCTCAGAGTGGGCGAAAACTGCCCATTGAAGTTCAACAATAGATGTGGTGGAAATCTTACTCTTAGTTTTCAGCATGCTAAGCCTAAATAGCTTTCCATCCATTTTGTAGATGATTTCAGCACCAATTAGGTTGAAAATGACTGCAGTAAAGACTGCAAACATTGTTGGCGCATAGGCACTCACAATAATTACTTGTTGTTTTTTGGTGAGCCTCAATTGGTGTTTCATAAACTGCTCATTGATGACCACTGGCATCTCAGAGAGGCATCTTATGTGCTTGTTCTTAATAGCAAAGCCTACTCCATACTGTCAAGGTTCATCTAAACATTTTCCCTTCCAGAAGCTGGTGTATCCTCCTTTCTTCTCCCTCGCCTTCTTTCGCTCTTCTAGTTTTGGACAAGGCATCAATATCGATGTTAAACCAATTCAATTCATGAGCAATGATAGCTGTACATTGCTCTGGTCGGTCACTGTATGAGTTCTCCATCAGGTATGTATGCCCAGGGCTGTGGGAAGGGAGTGAGGGGCACTGGCAGGACTGTGGGTCAGGTGTGAAGGGCACCAGCAGGTGGGGGGAGGGAGGGTCTTGGGCTGGGCTGGCTGTGGGAGCTGTGGGTCAGGAGTGAGGGGTGCTTGTCCATAGGGAGCAGCTGGACAGGAGGGGGTGCCCCTGCCCCAGTCTGGTCAGTTCTGAGCAGAGCTCAGCCGCCTGTGCCTGACCAGCACCGAGCTTCAGTGCCCGGCTGGGCTGCAGGATAGGCCGTGCCTGGGGAAGCAGCGGCCGGGGATCTGAATCTTGTCTCCCTGCTCTGTGCAGCTGGTGGGGGCTGGAAGAGAATTTGTGTGGGACCGGACAGGCAGGGAAAAGGCTGTTGTGATTCAGAAGTGAGTGAAAGGAGAGGGGGAGTTTACTTGAAGCGCCTTTGCCTTTATTGAAAAAAAATAATTAAAATTATATTTGCTATTTATAAGGCTAAAATGCTGGGATGAAAATGACTTTCTGGTGCTGCCTACCAGCAACAAAGAAAAAAACACCAAATAAGTATTTTTAAAAAGTCAACAATCAAGGAGAAAGTTCTAAGCAATGCATTGAAAGTGATTATTCATCAACTGATGAAGACCAATCAATCCAAAGATTATCTTTATCAACTGATAATGATGAACAACAATCTGACCAAAGATTAACTTCGCTAACTGATAAAGACAATCACAATCTATCCAAAGATTTATTTCTTCAGCTGAAGAGTCCAGAAACGAAGAACTGTTATCTAAATCTAAAACTGAAGAACAATTATTGGAAGGTGGACAGACTGACATAGGATCGGATCCAGCTACATGGCCAACAATAATTACTGATGCAATACGAATGATTATTGTGAAAAAAGGTCCTTCAAAACTAGATCCTACATTTGAATATCCATTTAATGAATCGAATCGTTGATTTATGCCATCCAGTATGAAGAAAAAAATTAAAAATGGGGAACAAATTAATAGATCGTGGTTAGTGTATTCATAGACCAAAGATATAGTTTTTTGTTTTTGCTGCAAACTGTTCTGTAACTCACACATTCTTCTGGCAACTGCAGGTTTTAATGACTGGCGAAATTTGCATCAGCATTTGAAAGAACATGAAACATCAAAAAATCATTTACACTCGTTGACAAATTGGATTGAGCTCTCAAACAGATTACATTCCGGTACAATCATCGATGCATTACAGAAACATCTACTAAATTCAGAAATTCTACATTGGCAATCTGTGTTGAAACGTTTACTGGCAATCATTACTTTCCTAGCCAAACAGTGCCTCACATTCCGTGGATCCTCAGACATTTTATATGAGAATAACAATGGAAATTTTGTGAAATTGGTTGAGTTATTGGCAAAATTTGATAGTGTTATGGCTGAGCAGTGAAAGATGTAAAGATTCACACCCATTATTTGGGTAAAAATACACAAAATTATATAATACAATTAATTTCTAATGGAGTGCATAATGAAATTGTATCGGATTTGAAACATGCCAAATATTACTCAATTACAATTGATTGTACTCAGGTTCTGAGCAAAACCGAGCAAATGTCAATAGTTTTAGGATTTGTGAAAATTGATGAAAATGCAGATGTGAAAATTTGTGAACACTTTCTAGAATTTATACCAGTGAACAAAACTAGTGGGAAAGCCCTCACAGATGTAATTCTACAGAGATTGGAACACTATAGAATATCTTTAGAAAATATGCGTGGCCAAGGGTATGATAACGGCTCAAACATGCGAGGACGACATGCAGGTGTACAGCAAAGAATATTGAATTTAAATAATCGAGCTTTTTTCATTCCTTGGCATGCACATTCACTCAATCTGGTTGTCATGATGCCACCAAATCTTCTAAAGATGCCGTTTCATATTTTACCACAGTGCAAGCAATTTACAACTTTTTTAGTGCTTCCACACACCGTTGGACAGTCTTGAGGAAGCATCATGAACAAAAACTCACACTTAAACCTCTAAGTCAAACTAGATGGGAAACCAGGATAGACGCTATTAGACCATTCCGATATTCATCAGGAGAGATTTACGATGCATTATTCGAAATAAGCCAGGACTTGTCGCATGATCCTTCATTTCGACATGAAGCTGAAACACTGGCTCAGAAAATGATGCAGTTTCAATTTTCATGTTGCACAGTGATTTGGCATAATATTCTAAATCAAATTAATTTGGCCAGCAAAGTTATGCAAAACCCATAACCATAGACATATCCGAGGCAAAGACGATTTTGAATAAAACGCTGGAGTATTTAAAAAAACACTGTTCCAATAAAGGATTTGAAGAAACTGTCAAAGAAGCAACAGCAATAGCAGAGGATCTTGATTTTGAACCGACGTTTGCACCTCAACAATTCATTCGTCCT
>CM057846.1:58413485-58428089 GCA_030068395.1 Apalone spinifera | reverse complement strand
TATGTCTAATGTAATGGAGTTTGGATCTTAAAACTTCCAATTAAATAGTGTATAGTTGAAAATAATTATTGTAAAATGAATACTTGTTTTCTCATAGTTTCCCATAACTCATTATTAATTAAAACATTGTCTGCTCGGAGACTTTTACCATGACAACCAACCAGCCTTGATTGTTATCTGCCGTTTGAAGTCAGGATGATAAGACCTTCCCAGGGATTGACAGAACCTTTGCAAGGCTGCTGACCTCACTTCCAGTGACAGTTAACTAAACAAACAGCCCACTCTCTCCTTGCCAATCAGCATCCCTTCCTGCTAATCCCATCCAGACTTCTAAATACTTATATTCCCTTCTTACTATATTTCTAGAAAGCCTAATATTCATAAAAGTATCTTGATGTTTTCATCACTTAATATTTGGAATAGCTACAGTTTTCATTCTCAGATTGAAATTCATGTACATGGATCAGAGCAACACAAACTAAAAAAACAAAACAAACCTCATAGGGGCAGGAGTTAGGAAAGAGCCATCCGTTTAAAGACTAAGACACCCCCAGATTAAATTGCCTGTATCCAAAGCATTATCAACCCCTCCCCCAAGATAAATTGAGCATTTTCAATCATTTCTATAGATTATTCTCATCAGGGATAATCTATTGCAATTTTTTTACATTTCACTTCCTGGTTATTTCAAGTGAACACAAAGCAGATCTGTCAATAGATCCTGAACCACAAAAACACTACAAGGTTATACTGAAAAATACTATTATATCTAATTGACTATATTATGGGTATTACAGATTGATGTAAGGTTGTTGCAAAGGGAACTAATCTTTGAGTTTTGCAAGTTTGTAGTTTAATCATTTGAGGAAAAGACATAAAGTCAATAAATCCTATGTAATCAGCCCCACAACAACACAGTCAGAGCTACCAGTGAAGAAAAGTGTAGTTTTATTGAATTTTGAGCATCCTCTTGAAAAATTAGCAGCTGCCAGAAATGAAAGTTTCTTACAAACAATTTCTTAAATAATGAGGACCACAGAGAATTCTCACATTTTCTTTAGAAAGTTGCTTGAAGACATCCATACTGACAAGTTATATACAAAACTATAGGCAGTGAGTACAATGAAAAGCTCACCTATTTGAGCTAGTGGGTGTTTGATCTGTATTATAACAATGTCTGGGTTTTGCAATTTAATAGACAGATCCTTAGAACTTATATTGCTTTTAAAAATACATATATTTTCTCTCTCAGCTGTCATTCCTGTAAATGATTAATTGTAGATTTTAATAGTTCATATTTTGTCCTAGGCTTACAAAATACTTGTGCGAAGTGGTGCAGATTGAATAATCAGTTCTTAGTTTAAAAAAACCCACCAGATTGAAAACGGATAGTGTTTTCACAGCTACAACAATTGTTGTTTTCTATTCCTTTTGTATGTTTTTTTCTGAGAAATTTCCTCATAGCTTTGATGTTTGTTTGTATTTAAGAGTAGGACTCATCTCCCTTTTTCAACAAGAGCGAAGCAATTTTGAAAGTTTTTAGGAGCATTTCCAATGAATGTGCTGTACCTAATTTTCTGAACAAAACCAGTTATAATTTACACTTGAAATATGACTACGCTGTCTATGAATTCTTCGCTTGATCCTAAGGTGCATAGAACCCCAGCAAAGTCCTGGGGCTCCTCAACTTCAGGTCTTGTCAATAGCAATAGAGAGTTACAGCACATTGCAGAATTGAGCCCTTTTGTGATAAAGGGTGTCTGAAAATGACAGGGTAAAACTGTGATAATAAGCCTGAGGCTTATAAACCTGAAAGACAATCTTCTTTCATACAAAATAAGAATAAGCATGGGAAGAATTTTAAGCATCTAATCATGCCTATTAAGTCAACTTTATATTTAATAGTATAATGTTTTAATGAATTTTATTATAATATATAATCATATTTGTTGTTTTCAGTAAACCTTGAGGAATTTTCCTGCATATGAAAAATAATTTTTAATTTTCACTAATTAAAAATGGAACCATGTCTTTGCTTAATTGTATTAATTACTCTTTTTGCTGGAAAATTCCCCAGTTCATATGAATCTGAAGGTCACAATAATAATTAGAAAAAGTTTAATTTGTAAGAGTAATTGTAGTTAAATTATAAAACATAATTTGATGTAAACTTTAGTGATAGAGGTCAGGAAATTTCTGATCTAAAAGCCAGACACACTGTTTTCACTACCATTTTCTGAGTTTCATTACTACATTTTTTGATAAAGATAAGTGGACTTATATACTTTGTAGTCTGGTGTTTTAAAAAGTGTGGTCAGTTTCCTTTTTCTGGATTTTATTCTGTTGTGTATAAAAGCAATTTAAAAGCAAATACAGGGCCTCAATATTTTGACAATTTTGAGTGTATGTGCCCCAACTGAAATGTTTCAGGTAAACAGAAGACAAGTCTGAAGTCGAAGGCATAATGTTGGTGTTGCTTCTGGGCCAGGGCCAGAACCAAGCCCACCACTGAGGTAGGGGAGCAAAAAGGGCAATTGCACAGGCACCCAGCATTTAAAAGGGGCCCAGAGCTTCCAATCACTGCCAAGGCCACAGTAGTCTATTGACAGGCCTTTGCAGATGCAGAGTGGCCTCCTTCTTATATAGACAGGGAACTGCTCCCTGCTAGACGGAGCCAAGCTGGGTCTGCCTTTTGCACTGAAAATGGATGGTAGCATGAAGATGTACACGGGGCAGGGCCTCCAACTCAGTTGTGGGAGAGCTAGGGTCGGGAATGAGCTGCACACTGATGGCCCATGAACCAGGGGCTGAACTGTATTCATCCCTGCCTCCAGAGGAATATCTGAAGAAGCTGCCTCCTAGCAAATATCTGGAGGAGCTGCTAAAACTCTCTGCTGCCAAGTACTCTGAGGAACCCGAGGGCCCATGAGCAATGAAACTCTGACCAGGTAGCATTAGGAAGTAGACCAGGAAACAAGACTAATTACTATTGTTTACTGAAGCCATGGTTAGCATGGATCCCTGCTGACCCAGTGGTGGAATTTCCTGCCTGCCCCAGCCAGAGGGGTGGCTACAAACTTTTACCGATGCTAGACTCTCAGCTGTTAGGCAGCATCCTCTCACACAGGCAGGGAGGAACTACTCCAAGCCACAATATCCTTCCTTACCCCAAATATGGCAATCAAATAGATGCTGATCATGTGGGCAAGACTGAACGCCTAGACACCTAAGAGAGAATTCTCTGTAGTAATTCGGAGCCCTCCCCACCTACTTCCCCATCACCAGTCACTGAAGATTTCTTCCCAAAAAACATGGAAGTTTTGTCATCCTTCAACGAAAGCTATGGCACTATTTAGTTGTAAATGAAATGAAATGTGCAGCTATTGCCATATTACTGAACAGTTCTAATAACAGCATCCCTAATCTGAATGGAATTCAAAGTTATTCAGGAGTCTCACGTAGGCATGAACTGTCCAACACTAATACCATGGTAATAATATTTCCATGCCTATGTCTCTCTCAGGCCTTGTCTATACTAAGCCCTGCCATCGCTCTGTTCTACATGATTTAGCTACACAAACAGCATAGGTGAACTCGACATACTTATCGCAGTGTCTTGTGTGCTCAAGAGTTTTCTTTGTTTCAGGGCCAGGTAACTCCCAGCCTGAGCTAACTTTTCCTAGTCAGGTAGGTGTATCCAGCAGGGCTTACTAAGAAAAATATTCCTGTGGGAGTTGCTCTACTGTTTTGAGTGACTGATTGCAATCCATTAAGCCTGAACCACTCTATCACTGGTCTCATGGCTATCTCTTCTCCATGAGCTGCCATGTGGAAACTGAGTTGGTGGTGGGAGTAGTCTATCAAAGAAATCAAGCACAAAAGTTATATTTTGGATATAAATCAAAATATGCTTATAACACAAATACCTATTGTCACAGTGGTGCAGCAAGGCATAGTGTGAAGTTAGAAGAAAGTGTGACTTTGCCTTGTATATATCACAATATATAAAAGAAGACATGTCAGACAGATAAAAGGTAATGGAATAGGGTAAAAATAACTAAAATGATCAAGGCAGAGTACGAATGAACACATTTTAATATTAAAGTGTAAATAAAACCAACTTTTTAGTATTGCCAAGACAGATAGGCTAGATTAGTTACCCTTCTACATTGCCATTATAAAATCACTTTCTTGAAGACAACTTGGTAGAAGTAGGTCTTTGTGAGGGCTATGACTAGGGTTCTGCTCTGGCAGCCAGGAATGTGTGTGTTAATAAACTGGGTGCCATGGTCATCTGCACACATCCAGACCAGTGCAGATGACCTCAATATTGGTGCACAAACCCAGATTCACTCTGTTCATGGTTGAAAAAATCTTAGAAGAAACACTGGGCTATGCCTCCTTGGAGAGTATTGGCCTTCTACGTCATAAGAAGCCTCAACCAAAAAAGGTCACTTTCATGTTACTTAGCAAAAAATTCAAATAATAATAATCTTCCTAATGCACATAGAAAGAAGCAGTGTAACTAGCAAATTGTTCATTAATATTAATGAAGTTCAAATCTATAACTACATATTCTGAAATGATTTTTTTCATTATCTCCATTAAAAAAATGAAAAAGACCCTATAATCATCTTCAGTGTAGCAGATAGAAGAAGTCAGTCAATCAACTGATATTGTAAATTTTGAAAGTAAGTTCCAGGACAAAGAATACCGACTGCCTCTTTTGTTGTGGAATTCTGGTGCCAGGATTTTTTTTTTTTTTTAAAAGACCAGAGTTGGAGTGGGGGAGGATGAAGCCACTTTACCAGCTGCACTGAAATGGACTCATGGGGAAGGGAAGATACGTTCTGAGATCTGATTTCAGGCAACACAAAGAAACCTTACCTAGTCAGGGTGATACCCACTTCACAGAAGGAGGGATGTTTGATTACATCTCTAGTGAGCTCTCTCTATGCTGTTTCAGTCAAAAAGAAAGACCCCCTGCTCTACTCACTACCTTTAGTTTCTTAAGTGTTGTGCCAGTTATTTGATAGACACCTTCTTCATGGCAAGCTTGAATGCATCAGTTAAGCGGGTGATGAAGAGTAGATCTGAAGACAGAGGTTTATTTTGTGCCATTGAGCAATTGTTGAAAGTGCTCTCTTTTTTAAATAATATGGATAAACTTCATGGGAAAGAGCAGAGACGAGGAGAGAATGTAGGTAAGGAAAAGTTTTGAAGATTGTAAGAGTGTGAAAATTTATGAAGGAAAATCTGAGCTTCAACTTTACTGAATAGTGAATAGCTGACATTTAGTAGAAGAACCAGGGAAGTTTACATATGTAATTTAGACTACAAATATGCAAAACTGTTTTCTTGTTTGTTGTGGATTATTTCAAATGATTTGCTGGATTGAGACTGTCCTTAATTCAACCGTGAATGGGAAGGAGACGGAAGAGTAAGTGTTATTTTCCCTTTGCACAGCCCATGCACCAGGCCACCCAGAAACAAAGCCCTTAAGACTTACAGATGCTGCTATGGAGTAGGTCTTGCTAGGAGAAGAAAATTGGAGGAATTAAACCTTTGATCACCTCCATCAAACTCAGGGCTCAAGATTTCAAAAATCCTGGATAATGCAAGTGGTTTAATTCAGAGGATGAAAACTACTACTGGCTCTCTTATCTATTTTCTCCCCACTCTCATTGCTGCAGGCCATCTATCCTCTACACCATGCTCTCTTTTCAGCAGTTGTCTGTAAGATATTATGATCAAAGATTTTCAAAGACATTTAGGAAATGTGGATGGCTAGTTCTTCAGCTTTAATGGGAACTGAGCATCCACATTTTTAAGGGACCTTTGAAGCTCTCTGCCTACTCTGATATTACAGTGTCCTTCTGGGAGTTATGTCTTACTTCCTCAAGAAAGCTCTCCATTTCATTGTAGGCAATCCTGGCTTTCTTTGGCCTCGCACTGTTCTGTTTGTATTGGAAATGCCAATAGAAGCACTAGAAAAGCCACTGAATTTTGGAAGCTATCCAAATTCCCTACACATCATCTGATGTTTTGGTAATAGCAATTTACTCTTATGTTGACTGCTCCAACATTGCCGAAAGGTCTGTTTGGGGTTTACATAATGAATGAGACTTCTAGACAGGCTACAGAGGGATGGATCCACTCATTAGAGCAGTGTTTCTCAAACTTTTTAAGACCGAGGAACACCAAACAATTTTTTTATGAGGAACACCAAAAAAAGGTTGGGGGGGAATGTTATTGAAGAAGAAAAAGGGTCGGGGGAAAGTTATTGAGGAAAAGAAAAAAAAGGTCACCTGCCCCTTTAAAGGTGGCCATTTTGAATTCTGTTGTTCTCCGCGGCACACCTCCGACTACCTCAGGGCACACTGGTGTGCCGCAGAACACAGTTTAAGAAAAACTGGATTAGAGGCTTTGCCTTGCACTGGTGCTATATGCTGACCCTAATCCCAGTTTAAGCAGCATGGTAAAGCATACCCCAATGGAAGGGTGGTCCTCCAAAGTTAGTCATGGTCTTATATCACTCACCCTCCCTGCGATTTCTTTAAGAGGATAAAAGGGACAAGGTTGGAGGAAAAAATATAAGGATTTGATCAAGAAATCGTTCTTCTGCTGTTTTGATCTTTTCTTACATTTCTCGGCTCCTGTGAGAGAGGGGATTGGCCTGGACAGACCAGCACCAGTATAATGGGTAGTACAAAAGTGAGCCATTTCTGCAAACACATTACTTTGGCTTGTGTTGTGTGCCTTTAGCTGCATTTTAGGAGCTGGCATTTAGTCTTCACAATAAAGCACTGTGGGGTGATTGCTGAGATTTAAAAACATATGCACCAAATTCAGCATTTTCCTTAATCTGTGACAAGCTGAACATTTTCTGTTAATTATGACACATTTTTCTCAGTAATGCTTGTGAAGTTCTACCAATGTTGGCAACATGACAGCAATATTCCATATATGGGCAAAGAATGTGTATGGGTCTAGGATACTGGATGACATTTTATAGCTTTTAATTCTTAAATTACATCAAATATTTGTGAAAATTGTTTTTGCAAAGTGCATACCAGACACTTCAGATAGCTCTACTATAAGGACACTTGTCTGGCTGTTCTGACATTTGCTCCGCTAAGAAGGGCAGTAGCAGCCATGCAATCTGAATGATCACCTTTGCACTTATTCCCAAACTTCTCTTGCACAATGGTATGCAATCTGATTTCCAGTGTCTGTGTGGGTCTGATCATGTGCTGGTATACATCACTGGAACTCTATGCCAGGATCCTATCCAAAATGCCTGTGGTAGCCCATAATTTTCACAATACTTCTAGTAAATAAATGGAAAGCAATCACTCTGTATTTTTATGTAATATTAATTAAAATCAATTTCACATACACTCTAGAAATTTCCCTTAAAAACATGATAGTCCTTTATTATTTGTAGTAGTGTGGAGGAAACTAAAAAGACCTTTCCCACAGTAACTAGAGATGCAAGATACAGTCAATTTCTTCTCATACAATGACACTAATTACTAAGAATGAACATTACAATGCCAATGTGAATTTCTCCTGTTTATTTTAATCTAATCTGCATCAAGCAAATTTCTTGTTTCTTTCTGCCTAGTTGAAATCAATACCTTCATTTTCTATTTTCCACCTGTTATATATGGGGCCTTAATGTGGAGCCTCTGAGCAGTTTTTTGTGAGAATAAAGTTTCACTGCAGTATAGACAAAGTAACATGTACAAATACTTTTAAAGATAATAACATAATCTTTGTATCTCACTGTCATGCATTACTTATAGGAAATAGTCCTTTATTTTTATATCACAAAGACATATCCTACATGAGGATAATTCAGCTAACTGGATATTTATTGATGTGCTTGCACTGATGTATAACTGGTAATTTTTCATAAACTCATTGTCAAATATCTTATCTTTCCTTTGAAGAGTCAGTGAAATAACAATAAATAGTCACATCCTCTGTGAATGATAGGCGTATCAATTTGTAATTGCCTTGTAGTTTAACTTCTTCACTGTTAACATTGCTAGCAGAAGAAAAATAGTTATCCGGCAGTCCATTAATAAATCTGATCCAAGCAGCTGGTGATTCACTTAAGTACAGAACTAATCATTCTGGTTCTACTCTGCACCATCTTTAAACAGCATCCTGACTGCAGGCACATAATGGTGACAAATTACAGATAAGTTTACTTAAATATGTTAACACCGCCATGAATCAATAAGTCCTCTTTGCATTGAGGTCTTTTTATTTTTACACTTTTCTTGGGTTCTTTGTCATTGATTATACATATGTCCTACATAACTGATCTCATCTAGGTATTTGTTTCTATTCAGTTTAAGATTTTTTTCTTTTGTATGCTGTGAAATATTACTCATTCCTTCATTGATCATTTTCTTTCCAAAACAGCAATTACTTTCACTCCAACTGGATTTTCATGTGGAATTTCACTCTCTAGTTTTTTTCTACCACACCACTTGCTTCCAGAACAATTAGGAAGTATCGCCATCACCTCCTCTAATTATTTGCCAGGTTCTCTTCCAAACTGAAGGATTGGGGTAGCTGTTTGCTTTATTTTGTCAAAGACCCAGTTGTCATCTTCTTTCCCTCTACTGATGGTGTAACACACACAAGTATTAATAAGGGTGTGTCTAGACTACAGGTTTTTTTTTAAAAAAGTAGCCTTTTTTCGAAAAAACTTCACCTGCATCTAGACTGCAGCCCGCGTTCTTTCGAAAGTAAATTGAAAGAACACGGCAGTTTTTTCGATCACGGTGAACCTCATTTTATGAGGAATAATGCCTTTTTTTAAAGTACTCATTTGAAAAAAGGCGCTATTGAATGCAAACTGTCCTTTTTCTAAAGAGAGCGTCTAGACTCTCTTTCCGCTTTTTCGAAAAATCTGCTTGTAGTCTGACGCTCTTTCGAAATAGGCTTGTAGTCTAAACGTAGCCTAAGAGATTAATCTTTCTTTCTTGGCCCTTGTGACCTTATATGAGTTATGGTTACAAAAGGAATACTCCCATCACATGGCACAGTTCATTAGCTAATGATTCCAATGGCTACTACAACAAAGTCCATATATCTTCTATGACGGGATGGGCAATACTTTTTCATGGGGCTCCATTCCAAGAATTTGGAATGTGGTCAAGGGCCACACTCTTTCATGATATTAATGGAGAAAGTGAGGGGTCTGGGATGAAGGATGGGTGCGGAAGGGAGCTTGCAATTAGGGATTGGGTGCAGGAGAGGGTGTGGGGGTCTGGGAGGGAGTTTGGGTGAAGGAGGCAGTTGTGACCTGGGGCAAGGGACTACGGTGAAAGAGGGGATGCAGGAGTTTGGATTGTGACCTGGGGCAGGGGTTTGGGATGCAGAATCTGGGAGGGGATATGGGTGCAGGGTGGGCTGAGGGTTTGAGTTATGTAAGATAGGGATCCAGGGGTGGGGGTGGGGGTGGGGGGGCAGAGGGTTGCTGTTGACTGCTGACCAGCAGCCTTCTAGGAAGACTCCCTGTTTGCCTTGCCTCACCCCTGCACTGGGGCCATGTGGTTTTTAAGTAGCTAGAAGCCTGAGGGGAGGGTGCTTCACAAGCTGCCTGTTGACAACGGGCAGCTCCCCTTGGCTGGAAACCAGCCAATTGGGATTGTGCTGGGGGCAGGAGCAGCACATGAAGCCTTTCCCCTGTGCCCCCAGATTCTCAGCTGTTTAGAACCCTGCAGCAACTGTTTTATTCAGCAGCGTATGGGGGATAGGTAGGGCAGCATCTTACATTCTTGAAAAAAGATCTGAGTGTGTCTGTTCTATTGTATGTTTCCTCCCCCATAATAAGGGTTTGGTTGTCCTTTATGGTCATTAAATAATATTCCTATTAGATTACCTTTCAGAGCTGACATTAAGTGTAATTCCCACGTGTCATGTGGATCTTTTGTTTTGGTTTTGATCTTCTCTGCAGAAAGTATGAGGATGTTATATTTGGCTACATATTATAAATAGCACCTAATAATACACTTTTTCACTTGTGTGATTTGATTATATACTTGTTGCCATGAAAGATGCAAAATATATTAATAGAGAATTTTTTTTAGCTTTTCTAGGTGGCACTTTACAGAGTATTATTGTTATCAATGTAGGTATTTGCCATAATATATACCAATGAAGTAATTTATGTACATTTGGGATCGCAGGTAGTTGGTTTATCTGTGATTATTCTAAGGGCAAAACCTTCCATTATCATTTCCATCTCCTTTTGCTGATTGCTAAGATGTCTCATTTGCTCCTTTTACCAATGTCAAACAGAGGAGTGCAGACAAGCTCTCAAATCACCACATCAGGGAGAAGAGAATCAAAAACAGTATTTTCCCCTTACAATTCAATACAGTGGAAAAAGTGAGTGTCTATTCTAAAAATCCTAGGTTCCTAATGATCCCAAGAGGCATTGTGGGGGGGCAAATATATAATTTTAATGTGACACCACACCCTTGGCAAAGAGAAATGAGAAGTATCTGCAGAGAAGCACCAGTGACTGTCGCACACTCCGAGCAGGGCTGGAGGAAACTTCGTGTGCTCGCCACACACTGATTGGCCTGAGAGCAGAAGGGGAGGAAGCATGAAGACTCCGTCTGCCCTGTGAGAGGTGCAGCCCTTCTAAGCACTACACGCTTCTTGCAGGATGGGGGCAGGGTCGGAGGAGACTTCATGTGCTCCCTCTGCCCCCAGGCCAATCAGAGCTTGGGGGTGGGGGCAGCACATGAAATCTCCTCCCACCCTGCAAGGGGCTCAGCACTTAAAGTCAACTGTCAGCTGCTGCTCAGCTAGTGGTTGACTCTAAGCGCGGTGCTCTTGCAGGGCAGGGAGTGAGAGACTCCACGTGTTTCTTCTCCCCAAGCCCTGATTGACTTGGCGGCAGCAAGGGAAGCATGCAAAGTCTCCTCCCACTGCCAGGGGCATGCATACCTAGAGGGAACTTCCAGGTATTCAGAACAGCTGGTGGTTCTCTGGGGGGAGGGGGGCAAAGACTTTGCTCACTCCCTCACCTCCAGACCAATCAGGGTCTGTGGGTGGGGAAGCACAGAAGTGTCCTGGCCCTGCCCCTTCTGCCTGAGGCCCCGCCCCTCCAGGGTGGCCTGGGACCACTTCAAAAATTTCTGAAGTGGCCTCCATTCAAAAATTATTGCCCACCCCTAGCGTACAAGCTCCCAAAGGGAAACTTTTGGGCCAACAAACACTTAAATACACATATAATTCTTCTACATGCATACCCCCATTGAACTACTCACGTTTATGGGTTTGGAGGACCTGGCTGGTTGAGGGTTTGTTTTGGGGTTTTTTTTTTCCAGAAAATCTGATCGTAAGTGATAGAAACAACTGTCTCTTGAATTAAAATAATTAAAATGTAACTAATGTAGCTACAATCTGAATGGCTGTTTATTCCATTTGGTTGTAGTCATGTTCATGTTTAAGCAGAAGTATGATACTGGCATTAACCAAATTAAACATTTACCAAACCACATTTAAATAAAATGAAATCTATTACTGAAGAAATATTAATTTCATATTTTACAGTGGCTTTTAATCATGCTTTAGATACTTCCAAAGATTTTATGAACAGTATGCAGCGGAGAGCCAGGAGTGATTAATTTAAAATGCCATTATCCAATCTTCCTGATCTGCCTACCTTTTTCCCTACTCCATGTACACCAACAGGTATCATTCTTTCTAAGTGTTTTGTTTTTTATTTTTTGTTGCAGGAGCAACAAAAGTCAAGTACGTTTTTTATTATTTTTGTACAGCACCTTTCACAATAGGATTGTAACTTCAGTTGGGATCTACTGCAATAGAAATAGATGCTACTGCAATACAAATAAATGTTTTTTCTTTCATATTATTTGCTCCTTAGGTAGTAGCAGCACACAGCATAAGCCTGTCTGTTACATAATATATCAAAAGAGTCCATATTTAAGAAGACCTGAAAAGCAAATTGCTAAAGCTCTAACATCAAAAGGATTAAGTGTTTAGTAAAGATAATTAATTGCATTGTAAGGCTATGAACTTGCTAATTAAAAGCATGTTTATTTTTTTAACCTAGAATCATAGAATACTAGAGCTGGAAGGGACCTCGAGAGATCATTGAGTCCAGCAGGACCAAGCACCATCTAGATTATCCCTAATTGATGTCTATCCAACCTCCTCTTAAGTATTTCCAGTGATAGAGGGTCCATAACCTCCTGAGGCAATTTATTCCAGTGTTTAACCAATCTGATAGTTAGGAAGTCCAACCTAAACCTCCCTTTCTGCAGTTTAAGCCCATTGCTTCTTTTCTGATCATCACAGGCCAAGAAGAACAATTTTTCTCCCTCCTCCTTGTAACACCTTTTTAGATAATGGAAAACTACTATCATGTCCCCTCTGAACCTTCTCTTTTCTAAACTAAACAAGCCTAATTCTTTCAGTCTTGCCTCATAGGTTATGTTTTTTACACCTTTAATTACTTTTGTTGCTCTTCTCTGGACCTTCTCCTATTTCTCCAAATCTTTCTTGAAATGTGGTGCCCAGAATTGGACACAATACTCCACAGAGTAGAGCAGAAGAATCACTTCTCGTATCTTGCTCATAACACTCTTGTTAATACATCCCAGAATTGTTTGCTTTTTTTGCAACAGTGTCACACTGTTGACGCATATTTAGCTTGTGGTCCACTATGACCCCTAGATCGCTTTCTGCCGTACTCCTTCCTAGACAGTCATTTCCCATTCTGTCTGTGTGAAACAGAGTGTTCCTGCCTAAGTGGAGTACTTTGCATTTGTCCTTATTAAACTTCATCCTATTTACCTCAGACCATTTCTCTAGTTTGTCCAGATCATTTTGAATTTTGACCTTATCCTCCAAAGCACTTGCAACCCCTCCCAGCTTGGTATCATCTGCAGACTTAATAATTGTATGCCATCATCTAAGTTGTTGATGAAGATATTAAACAGAACCGGTCCCAAA
Source organism: Apalone spinifera (assembly GCA_030068395.1). Taxonomy (NCBI): domain Eukaryota; kingdom Metazoa; phylum Chordata; order Testudines; family Trionychidae; genus Apalone; species Apalone spinifera. Next base: position 58,415,075 of record CM057846.1, on the reverse strand, counting down.
ACAGACCCCTGTGGAACCGCATTTGTCAATCCCTTCCAGCATGATTGTGAACTGTAAGTAACTACTTTCTGAGAATGGTTATCCAACCAGTCATGCACCCACCTTATAGTAGCCCCATCTAGATAGCATTTCCCTAGTTTATTGATAAGAAAGTCATTCAAGACTGTGTCAAATGCCTTACTAGATTCTAGGACCAAGTATACCTCATCTACCACTTCTCCCTTATCCATGAGGCTTGATAGTCTATCAAAGAACGGTATCAGAGTGGTTTGACATGATTTGTTCTTTACAATCCATGCTGGCTGTTTCCTATCACCTTATTATTTTCCAAATGTTTTCAGGTGAATTCCTTAATTACTTGCTCCATTATCTTTCCTGCCACAGAAGTTAAACTGATTGGTCTGTAGTTTCCTGGGTTGTTCTTACTTCCCTTTTAATATATGGGCACTATATTTACCCTTTTCCAGTCTTCTGGAATCTCTCCCAACTTCCATGAGTTTTCAAAGATGATAACTAAAGGCTCAGATACCTCCTCTATTAGCTCCTTGAGTATTCTACGATGCATTTCATCAGGCCCTGGTGACGTGAAGACATCTAACTTTTCTAAGTAATTTTAACTAGTCCTTTTTTATTTTAAGTTCTAAACCTACCCCATTTCCACTTGTGTTCACTATGGTAGGCATCCTGTCACCATCAATCTTCTTGGTGAAAACCAAAAAAAAGAAGTTATTAAGCATCTCTGCCATTTCCAAGTTTCCTGTTATTGTTTCTCCCTCTTTACTGAGCAATGGACCTACCCTGTCCCTGGTCTTCCTCTTGTTTCTAATATATTTGTAGAATGTCTTGTTACCCTTTATGTCTCTAGCTAGATTTAGCTTGTTTTGTGCCTTTGCCTTTCTAATCTTGCCCTGCATACTTGTGTTGTTTCCTTATATTCACCCTTCGTAATTTGACCTAGTTTCCACTTTTCATACAACTCCATATTTATTTTTAGATCATGTAAGATCTCCTAGTTGATCTAAGTTGATATATTGCCATACTTTCTATCTTTCTTACTCAGTGGAAAGTTTGCTTTTGGGCCCTTAATACAGTAGATTTCCGATAATCCGGCACTTTTTGGACCTAGGTGGTGCTGGATTATCAGATTTGCCAGAGAATTGGGAGGTCCGGTACAGCTGCACGGCTTCACAGCTGGCCAGGACACAATCACCCTCCCTCTCCCCTCCCCCTTCCTCTTTGCGTCTCCTCCATGCTGTAAGCTGATCCTCCTCCCCCTCCCCTCTCCTTTCCCCTTCGCTGAAGCAAAACACTCTTCTCCATACTTAACATGATCCCACTCCCCCCCTCCAACCTTATCCTCCGTGTGGTTACAACCAGCACGTGTGCTGAGCGGCAGTCTTTTTAATCAGCTGGTCAGGAGCATTTGGCATTTTGATACCGGAGTATCAGGAGTGCCGAACAGTTGGAGGCTGGACTATCAGAGTTTTACTGTAATGCACTTTTAAAAACTGCCAGCTCTCTTTAGTGTTTTTCCTCTTAGGCTATGTCTAAACTAAATCCCTCTTTCGAAAGAGGGATGTAAATTAGGCA
>CM057846.1:58398945-58409729 GCA_030068395.1 Apalone spinifera | reverse complement strand
AGTCTCACATGAAACTATTGCATGCTTTTCCAGCTTAGCATATTATATGTCCATGATACACATAGATTAATATGTTCTCACTTATTATCTGTTGCCATGTGTGACCTTAATGGGTTCATATTTTGTTTTTGGTTTGTTTTTCCCAGGTTCTGAAAATATGTAAGTTGACTTTTGTCATTTATATGCTATTTCCATCTTGTGCATATATTTATAACAGTTTTGTTGTGTGCATATGTATTTTATATAAATCAATACAAATTAAAAATTAAATAAAAATATGAAGATTTTAAAGCAGATTGGTCCAGTGCAAGAAGGTAAGTCTTATGACCTTGATTTGGTAAGTTTTGCTTTTCAGTATGTGTGCTCTCATATCTTTAGTTAAGATAACTTGAGTTAATAAACCAAACTCAGCTCACCATTCAATGTCTTATTCATTGGCATATATTGAACCTTTTGCAATAATCTGTCTCCTCAAAAATATACACATTTCTTTAGGAAGACAGCATAGTTTGACATTTCTAAAAATATTACCAACGGTGTATGAAAATATAACTCTTGGCTTGACACTACCATATAGCTCTGAGTAAGTCAGACACATTCCAATTTTTCTGTACTTCAGTACATCTCTATATATTATCTGTTTACAAGTACGACTACATAATCATTGTGCCACAATTTTATAGAGGTCTATTCATCAATCATTCATTGAGTCTCTTCTGCGATAACTGCAGAAGATTATGGAAGATACCAAGAAAACGGATTGAGAATAAAATCAAATTCTAATACTCCTAAAGGAAAGCAGAATTTCAGAACAAAACAATAGCCAGCTCAGAAATCTAGTGACTAGATTCTAGTGTTACAGAGATTCAGTTCCCAGATTTACTCCCTGGCAATCTAAGGACTAAGGGTTTTGGAGCAAGAGGTGAAAGTGGGAAGGAGGAGCTGATAAGGCATACCAGTAAGAAGTGGCTGACCTTACCCTACTCCCCAATGGTGGCCCTGCCAGTAAGATCCTTAAAGAGCTGCCGTGGCAGCACTTTATGGACTCCATCTGCAGAGCTGCTGCTGAAGGGGCCAGGACCTCCTATGAGGGAGGAGAGAAAAAGGGGCAGCTGACTGGGGACCTGACAACTTAAAAGGTCCTGATGCTCCCAGCCATCACTACTGCAACAGGGGCCAGAGCCCCAGGCCCTTTAAATGCAGGGATGAAGGGCTGGCTGGGGGTGCTAGGGGCTTCTAGACAAGGCCCACTGCTTCTAAGGGCCAGAACTGGCCACTGTACCTGTAAGATTTTTCACTTACTTTCACTCCTACTTAGAGCTCATTTGAAACACCATGCCAAAATTGTAGGGAAAAAATTAAAATGAAGGTGATTTAGAGGAGCGCATAAAGGAGGAAAAATGTAATTTGTGAACCCCTGTTATACAAAGTTTTAGAACTGCAGACACCTGCTTACCCAAGCCTGCGATTCTTCAAGTCTTAATTGAAGATATTCTGCTTAGTCATATATATGTTAAAAAGTTTCATCACCATCATTTCTGAGCACTTGGTCATATTACTTTTGGGTCAGGAGGAAATGCTTATATTTGTCCATTAGGCTGAAAAAAGTGTGCTTTATAGAGAAACTCCACATTTTATTTAATCGTGTTTTCAGCATGTAGGTGATGTATTTGGATATATACTGGTAAATAGCTGCCTCAAAGTGAGTGAGTATCAGCACCTAGAAACATAACAGACTACAATAACCACATAGTATTTAACTCTATAATGTCAGGCTATTACACCAAAGCAAACTTGCCTTGATTTTCCTTTATTGATTTTGTTCCACTCCTTGCTCTCACATACTATTTCACCAAAAGCAATGTTGCACTACTCAAATTAATCTGTTTCTTTCCAGAATATGTGAGAGCGAACATGGCCTTTGTGAAATTAACACCACAGCCTTGGGAGCATTATTTGCATTTGTTTCACACACTAGTCAGATGGCTTTACAACGAATACTGCAGCAAGAACACTTAGTATTGTAACAGTTGAGGGCAAAGGAAAGAACGTAAACATTTTTAAAATGGGGAAGAAAGCAGAGCTAATGAAAGTAAGTTCAGTAAACACAGATTTGAGTATGGCAGAAAAGAGGAGAGAGGAATCTATTACATTAAAATCATGTACTAAACTACATCATTAAACATTTTAAAAGGGGCAGCTGCTAGGCCTTCTGAAACATGGCACAAAACTCTCTCCAGGTTGGCTGTAGGAGTATGGCCATGTAATCATTGCTGTTCATTATAATTACAAGTATTGGGAGAATCTTTAGTCTCTTTGTCTAAACTGGATGGGTTAGTCATAGGTGTAAAGCAAAATGTTATGCTGTAGGTGTAGAAGCTGTGTAGTGACAGTTGGAAAACACACAATAATACTATGCTGTTTTATTTTTATTCCTATTTGATGGAGTAGGCATTTTGGACATTTTTATTTTCTCTCTTTATTAAGTTGTGTTTGTGAAAAGCTTTGCTTCCAGCTTATCTTATTAGATGTGAAAGCTTTTGGTATGCATAAATAATAGAATATCACATTCTTACAGTGCATGAAAAATAGTAAGTGTTCTTTAAGGGAAAAAATAGTCATGATTTACTGATTTAGGAGTAAAGGAATAAGATTATCCTTTAGAGCACTGCCAATTTCCATACTGGCGAGCAAATACATGCTTAGGAAGACAGGATGCCAGTATTTGTAGGAGAATTAGCACTGCCAGAAAGAATTCAACACTCCAGCAGAGCTGTCTGTAATGGATGTATCAGTAGAGACTGCTAAATGTGATAATGGAAAGAGAAAACAGCAATTGAATGAGTTGCTGCAGCTTATAGGGAGACAGTGGCTCCAAATCTTATCTTTTATTTTGTTTTTAAATGGCCATAATTCCATTAACTTGTACTGAATTACTCCTCACTGACACCAGTGTTCTTGAGACCAGAATCAGGAACACAGAGTTAAACAGTGGCAGATATAGATTATCTCAGGAGAGTATAGCAAGAGCAAGAATTGATTCCAATGAGAGCTACAGGAGCTCATCACTTGTGAAAGCCAGGACACGTTTAGTTATTAACTTAAATATAAAATTAGAAGTTACATTTTCAAACTTGCTGGCAAAATAATAGCCTACAGACTGATCCCTCAATGTAATTTAATACAAAAACTATTCTGTTGAATACTGATAGTGAAAGAAAATGAAACATCTAGCGAACATAAACATCTTTGTTTTTCTGAAAAAAGCCAAAGCTCACAAGTGTCCTGAGGGATAAAAATGTTAATTATCTGATAACTGTATATATCATCTCATCCTCACACTTCTCCATCCCCCAATGATCAGTGGGGATGGCTGGGCCAGTCTGAGTAAAGTAAGAGCTACCTACAATCTTCACTCATCCTTCTAATACAACCTATATGGATCCATTTTTTATATTTAATGAAGGGCAGGGGTTTGGGTCTCTCCCCCTCGTGATTTGTATTTCTTATATTTCTTGTAAATTTGTAGTAATACCATTATTTCTAGTAGAGTTATATGGATCTAAAAAATCAATGTGAGATCAAAAAATCAAGTCCCTTGGTTTTACTCAAGACCTAAAACAAAAATACAGCAATATCACAATGGATTTCTAGCCTTACTGATATTCAAAATACCCTGAAAATCTTACAAGAAAGTCTCACAGCATTTTAATGTTTTGCAAAGTAATAACCTCTGAAATCCTTTTGAGCTAATCACTGTGGGGCTGGATATGTACACAAAAGCACATTCTCCAATTCAAAATCATACACACCTTGACGTTTGCTTGGGCATGTATCTGGGGAGTGCACACAGCCCTGCCTTGCATTCTTGATGAGTTCAGGTTGGGAGCATGTACTTTCAAAAATTTAGAGTCTTCGTCTTTTACAGAAGTTGATTAGTCATGCTGTTTTACCCAAAACTTGCACCACAATCTTTATATCATAAATTGAGCATTGCTTACCAGCTGATGAAGATTCCAGTGCAAATGGAAATACAAATGGAAATTTGGGAATTTTTAAAAGGGTCCTAAGGGATTTAGGAGAACAAGTCCTAGAGAAAAAAAGCCCTTTGTGCAGCCATTACAAATCTTACAATAATGAGTGCTTGCAGCAGCAGCATAACTAGAAGAGCCTACTTGGGTGGGCCGTGACTTTGGATGGGTGGGCAATGATGAGGGTGGGCAAGAGTGGAGTTTTGAAAGAGCAGGGGGGCAGCAGCCATACACACCAGGACACAGCTTGCTCTTGATCCCGTTCCCCTGATGATATGGGAGTAAGGAGAAAGTAGTTGGATTCTGGGCATGCCTCTCACTTCTGGCTGGTGAGGGAAGGGGGCAGAGAAGTAATTCACAGAATCCAAGTACTTTCCCCTTGCTCCTTTATCATCATGGGAATGGGAAGAAAAGCAAACCATGTCCCAGTGCACATGGCTGCTGTCCCCTTGTTTTTTCGAAACTCCACCCTGGGAGGTGGGGGCAAAGCCCGAGCACCCCAACCCTACTCCTGGCTAAAGCACTGGCAGGACTGGGGTCAGCCCTGGCTCCCTCACCAGGATGGATGGAACACTGGGTGGATTGGGATCAGTCCCTGCACCTAGCCTGCGTGGGTGGGCCTTGAATAAAAGTGGATGAGCCACAGCCCACTCCGGCCCACCCTTGGCCAAGCCACTGGCTTGCAGTTTTTAGTGGTCATTTACTGTAAGCCAGAATTTAAGGAATAAAAAAGAGGTCAGAGAGTATAAAACAATAGATGAAAACGTTTATTGAAGCCAACGTTTATTTCTAAACACACGGGAACAGACTGTGCAGGGTTGCTGCAAGAAGCTTCCCTCTCCCTGGTGCCTCTGCATAGCACTAGGGCACTACCAAAGTCCCCTACTTCCTGGCATTCAAGACATCAGAAAGGGCACTCTAGTGAGCACAGGGACTGCAGGAGCAAGTGGGGAAGTGGGGCCCATGGCAAAGCTGGCTGAGTGTGTGCTGTACCACAGCGGTAGCTAGTGTCCAAAGTAGGTGACGAGAATCCATGCAGCAGAGCTCCCCGTCTCCTGACCCACTAAAACTCCCCTGCAAGTTGAGAAGATTTTCAAAATGAAAAACGGGGACGTATGTATGTATGTGGGAGGTGGGGGGAGGATAGAGGGTGTATTACAGGGAGTGGATTTGCTGAGAACGAAGAGATGATAGATACACAAGACTCACCATCCTAAGGACCCCCTCATGGCATAACGTGGAATTTCATCTACTCTTCTTCAGTTTCCTCACCATGCTCTGTGTCATACTCCAGCCAGGCCACTTAAAAGAGTACAGTTTTTTCCAGGGCAATGGAATCCTTTAGAAGAAGGCCCATAGAAGCACTAACAGAGGAGTCTTCAGCCTAGCCAGGTTCAGCATCTGGCTCCCTTAAGCCCACTTCCTGACAGGCAAACCCCAGCTGTAACGGTTTGTCTCAACAACCATCAATAGGTACCTGGGCACTGGTCCACCCACCTGTCTGGTCCTGGCCAACGGTCCCACAGAGAGCTGAGACTGGCCAAAGTCCTCAGACAGCTCCTGGCTTCTCATCCCCAACTAGAAGTTCATCTGCTCTTCTCCCCAGGCAGCCTTCAGCTGCTGGGCTCTCCTCCTCTTATCTCCAACATCCAGTGCAAGTATAGCTGGGCAGGGATAATTTACCAGGACTGACTGGCCACCAGGCCTCCTGGTCCTTGTAGGGACAGGCCTCCTTGCGAGAGTGGGGAAGGAAGATGATAAAAGTTCTCTATTCTTTGTCCTCCCACCCTTTTCCCTATGCATAACAGAAAAAACCTGGGACCCATTATGGTAAAGGTCATGTGGGAGAAAACTTTATCCATCAGCTCCCGCTCCTTCACCCCCCTGTTCTGTCTCAACCTTCAAACCTAGATTTTTACACTATCCCCCTACTGTCTTCCCCAACCCATACATCCCTTCATTCTTCCATTTCAACCATTCAGATTCCTTTCAAATCCTCTGAATTTCATCTTTCCAGCTCAGCCCTTTCCTGCTCAGAATTGCTCCCACTCTATGCCAACAGGGTCCACTTTTTTAGCTAATGAAAGTCCCCTTGCCATACTATGTCATATCACACATCAGTCCTCAGAGCCTTTGCTATCTCCCATTATCCAAAATCCCTTTCCCCTTTATAGACTACTCCTCTTTTCACTTTTGTCTCTGTTTGCATTTACTCGTCCCTGCTCTCCCCACTCTTAATCCTGGGAGACAAACTGAAACCCTTTAAAGGGCTGAGTCACTTGGCATAGATCTGCAAAGGTTTTTAGGCACCTAATTCCCATTGGTTTCAATAGGAGTTAGGCATCTTAATACCTTTGAAGATCTGGGCCTGTGCAACTCCCACCCCCAGGCTCAGCAACTCATCTATGTTAAGAACATTCCTGCCTACCCAAACTTCCCAGACGTCTGATGAAGACAATGAGAAATTTACAAGAAGAATAACAAGAAAAAGAAAGGGCAGGGGGATCACTATGGACCAAACTGTACTCTGAATGAAGTCGATAGGGATTTTGTCAATGACTTCCATGGGAGCATGACTGGACTAATATGTCACCTGTAACGCATAAAAGATACAGAAATATTGAGGAGATGCCAAATAATCCCTCCAAAAGCATGCTGCTTTGGGTGATGAGTAACTGACTATTATTCAAGAACACTCCTTAACCCGGGAGCTTAATCCATCAAAGCAGAAATACACATAAGTTAAGATCATGCAGCTAAAATTACTCCACAAAGGAAACTCTTTATGTTGACTAGTTAAAGCTTTTCAAAACCACAAGAGCACAGTTTAAAAGATTGGAGTGATTACAATTAAATCCTCTTGAACATTTAAAGACGGAGACTCCCAGCACCACTTCTCAGGCTATGCAGCAGACTTATATTTACCACTGTATGTTTAGATGTCATGACCTGAGTCCAGAGAAGATATGAGTCAAGATTCGTGTACACAGTGTGTGTAAACATGCTTTAATAATTAAGAGTGAAGCCTTTATACCTGAAATGCGCATATAAGAACCCACAGTTTGAATATTAATATTAAGGTTGGGTTGGCATTCCGCTCAGGTCTGTAATATTAATAGTTGTAAGATTTAGCACGGAGGGGTATAAGAGTTATTATAAGCAGCATGACCTAATGTTATAATATATAGCCTTAAGAATGCTGTGTAAGAACAAACTACGCTTGAAATGACAGATTTCGAGGGGATCTTTAGTATGTGTAAAGTTGAGGACAACTGTCTTAATATATTAGAAACATCGGGAAATTTATTAGTGCAGTAATTTCAATCAGCAATTGAAAACCTGATTATGGGCACCTGGGAAGTCACATATGAACGAGATCCGAGACATAAGTAAATACAAAAGGGGGTAGATATAAAACCTTATGCTTGTGGGGCATTGGAAGTGGCTGAGTATGCAGCAGTCCAAAATGTCATCTCCTCTTGTGAGATCTCTTACTTTTTCTTCTATCTTTGTTGTTGCCAGTCTCTATAATATTGTATGCATGTCAGCATTGGGGACTATTCTCTCCTTCACTGGTCATGAGGCTGTCAGTAAGCATGATCCCAGGAGCTGTTAGTTCACACTCTTATTTTTTTAAGATTTCAACTATCCCTGTTTGTAATGAATAAAACTCAAAGTCTCTGTGTGTGCTTCATCAAACTCATCTTCTTAATTAACTCAAAGTAGCTGCCTGAATAAAGAATCCGAATAAAGAATGTGACAGGTATATTTGCCACCCAAACTAGGATGGTATTTTTCCCTCTCAGTAACTGAACCTGGAGGAAATGAAAAATAAAGGACAAGTAAACCAGTGAGTTTGAGTTACAGTGTCAAACTGTGACAATAGCTTAAAGATAATAGAGCCAAAATGGCCACCAGTCTGGAGGGACCAAAATGGAAGCACCAAAGAAAAAAAAACTAAGCAAGCAATTGTTACCCATACATTTAAGACAACTGCATATGAATGTTACCTTCCGTGGAAAAGTATGCAATACAGACACTTAATTTATAGAATAAAACAAATATAAGAGGCCTCACTCCCTGCAGCTTTGGATTGACAAAACCTTGAATATGATGTTCAGTTCTGGACGTATCATTACCGGAAGTATATTTGCTAACTACAGGGACTTCAGAAGAGTTCAGCAAAAATAATTCAGAAGCCAGAGGGATTGATTTATAACAAACTGAAGAATAACAGCTTACATTTTAAACCATGCCAAATTCTTGTGAGTGGTCAGCACACACGGATTGCTATGCTTTTCCACCCCTATGATTTAGTGGGATCTCTACCTCTAGAGACAAAGAGGTAGTTCATGTTCTGGGTCCATTTATTGATTAACCTCTCAACAGGAATTACCAACAATCATCATTAATTGTGGTGGTATTTGTCCTAGCTTCTAAGGGTATGAATGAAGAAGCAATGTAGGAAAAACTATGCCAGCTTACTTCTCATAGGCTATGTCTACACTGGGGGGTTCTTGCGCCAGAAATATGCAAATGAGGCTAAGTGTGGAATATCGCCGAGCCTCATTTGCATACCTAACGAGCCGCCATTTTTTGCAGAAGAGGCTCTTGTGCCAGAAGGAGCTTTCTGCACCGCCCCTTCTTGCACAAGAAAAACCCTCTTGTGCAATGCTGCTACGCTGATTATTTTCAGGAATAACGGTAATGTGCAAGAGGGTTTTTCTTGAGCAAGAAGGGGCAGTATAGACGCTCCTTCTGGCGCAAGAGCCTCTTCTGCAAAAAATGGCATCTCATTAGGTATGCAAATGAGGCTCAGCGATATTCCACACTTAGCCTCATTTGCATATTTCTGGCGCAAGAATCTGCCAGTGTAGACATAGCCATAGTGTCCAACCTGAAACAATTTAAAATATGTGAAGAGTGTACAAGATTGTAAATAAAGCACAATCAAATTTGAATATGTCTGCACCTGCTTCTAGATTTGATTTCACTGGTGATTCCCCTCTTTGTATTGATCCAAATTAAACCCTGTATCTGAACACCTCTCCTCAGCCCAAATCTGAGTTTTACAGTTTGAACCGGTTTCTAATAACTCTGCTTGCTGTACAATTGTGTTTATATGGCAAGTGGTCACAAGATAACCTATATAGGTAATCTTCAGGTTGTCTAAATAAAACCATTATTTCTTCATTGTGAACTACAGTGATGCTGGTAACCTGATAGTTTAATGAACCACATAGTAATATTGGCTTTCTTATTCTGGCTCTTTTTAAATTTCTTTGAGGCGATTTGTTTAAATTATACTTTAAGTCAACGATCATTTTAAAAGAAAAGGGAGGGAGGGATTACACTAACCGTGAATCAGAGAACCTGACACCCTGTAGTTAAAGGCAATTAAATAAGAGGGCTGTGATCATGATTCTGCTTTATCTAACACTGCAATTAACTTAGTATTGCTAATAATCATTTATGTACCACCATGTGTATGGTGCTTTATGGAGCGTAGGCTAACACATGCTTTATGCCCTGAACAGTTTACTGTATAAGGGCCTGATCCAAATCAGACCCTATCAGACAAGGCCAGCCACAGGAAAGCATTGGGAGGATTTGGCAGCATTATTGGTGGGGAAAACAAGATTATTCATTTATATCTATTGAAGGAAGATACAACTGGTTCCTCAGTGTCTTGTGATGGAGTTAATTAAGAGCATCTACATTAGTGCAAGACTAGTAAAATATGAGACCCCAGTCTTACTTATTTGACTCCGCAGAACATATGTGCAAATAGTCTGCATAATGTTGTGTTCCTTAACCTGAGGCTTAGGCCCACTGATGCCTAAGCATCAGAGCAGGAAGCAGCCAAAATTGTATGCATTTCTCTTCCTTAAATAGAGAAATGTGCAGGGTGAAAAGAAGAGAAGCCTCCTGGGAAGGGGAAAGAAATTAGCAGGAGATTGAAGAAATGGGTATTCCACTAAGCAATTCTCAAACTTCCCCTAAAAATGGCTATTGGTAATGAACTAGAAAGACTTCTGGAAAGTAGCATTTCAGGACAGATGGCTGGAGTCTGTGTAGGAAAAACATATCTATTCTCACACAGCTGGCCCATGTTATGTTCCCCCTAGAGCATTTTCTGCACTTGTGATGAAGCTTTGAGGAACCCACTTATTTTCTCTCCCTCTAATCATGTTTGATGCCCAGATGCTCAGCAGCCACAATCTTTTTCTTCAGACAATGATTTTTTCACTCAGCCCTGGGGTTGAGAAAGTATTGATCCATGAAGCAGTTAACCAGGATTAACTAGTCTGCCTCAATGTGCCAGATTCAGCTCTGGATCTGAATGAGTCTATGGGCATCCCCATGAAAGTCTCGAGAGAGTCAAAAGCTGATGCAACTTGAACTTTCTTCTGTCCCTCTCGGTGAATGTGTCAAAACAATTTAGGTCTCCCTATTGGCTCGGTGGGAGCACACAAACAGAAGCAAAGGTTACAAGATTCAGTCCTATGCTGGAACCCTGGCATAAGTAAATAGATGCTACTCCAGCTCTTTAACACAATGCTTTCAAAACACTCAGTCGTGCTCACACTCTTGCTGTTCTACTGATAGCCTCCCTAAAGGAGCCGTGGGAGCTAGCAACATAACTAGTTTAGAGAGAGAGCTGGACAAATGCATGAGTGTGATTGCATGACAGAGTGCATTAGTGATGGCAGGGGACAGAATATGTTCAGCAGCCCTTGGGCTCACTTCATC
>CM057846.1:58370882-58395453 GCA_030068395.1 Apalone spinifera | reverse complement strand
TTAGCCACCCTAGTTTGAACTACGGTGGCAGTGTAGACATAGTCTTTGAATCATAGGGTGTTAATAGTGAAAAGAGTGTGGCTGCTTTGCAGTGACAACATATATATACCTTCATTGTCTGTCTGTCTGTCCATCTATGGCTATTCACATGGCTCCTATCACTATAATCCTGAGAACATTACCTTATTGGCAAACATGCTCGGATATAAATGAAAAAATAAGAAATTACAGGCGCCTGGTGAGCTAATAGCAAGACACAGAAACAACCTCTTTTCATTTCCTTTAAATGAACATTAACAGTTGAGACAAAATAAACATAATGACAAAAACCTGCCTTATACATTAAAGTGAATTTAACTAGAATTTTATTATATATGAGGTCAGGAGAATTTGATATCTGAATAATTCACAAGGATCTCTTTAATAGCAGGAGGTACACAGCTGTAGGCTAAGTAATTTATTCAACCACTATGCTAAAGAAGCAGTTTGGCAGCGGAGACCACTAGTTGTTGAATAGCTGTTCCCAACAACAAAAACAGGACTTGAATCTATCCACTACTTGGTCTTTTGCACAATGTGTAATAATTGAGGAAAAGAAAAACAACCAGATAATTATGGTACAGTGAAAATGAATAGATGCAGAATAGTTCAGTGCCTACTGCCATTGTAACTTATAAGAGTTCATTTCCCTGAAACATAAGGAATGAATGCTTCACAGAAATCACCTTTCTGATTTTTTTTAACCAGCTGCTCTAATGTCTCTCTTCATCATACTGGCAAATATTAAAAATGAAAGGTGGTTATGTCTATAATAATGAATTTAAATAGGACTCATAAAAATCAATGTTCTGTTTGGCAAAAGAAGAGTGCTTTGAATGTATGCATATTTGTTCATTGTGTTTTCCCATCTGGCATTAAGAAAACATGATTACTGAAGAGATCATTTGTATTTCTCCCCCCCCCCCTTTCTCATTTTGTTTATTTAGGTTTGCTATGTATGCCTTCTAAAGAAAAATCTCTTTTAAGATGCAAACATCTGGTCACTTTGTCTACTTTACTTATGAACAGAATTGCAGCTTTTAAACTTTCTTCTTAGTGGAAAACGCAGATTCACCAGTGCACTTCAGCCACTTTACACCTCTCCTGAGATGAAAGCAGCTTTAAACCCCGTGTACACATGCTTGCATTACCAATGTAAAGCAAACAGCTGTATTGGTGAAACTAGTGCAAAACTTTTCATTCTTAAGAAAAAACCTCTAGTCCCAGAATCCAATTCTTTAACATGAGTGATCTCAACTCCCAGGGACTTTATCCTTCCAGTCCTGCAAAGTACGGGAATCTTCAACTCCATTGTTGTCAAAGAGGAAATTAAAATTCAGCACCTCTCGTATTGAGGGCCATAAATTTCAAGCCCTTAATGAATCATTAACTGAATGGTGATATGAATGTTAAGAGAGTCACCTGTGGTAATTAGACCTGGTTGGAAAGCTTCCAATGGAACATCATCTCTTGGATACGTGCTGATTTGTTGAAATCAACATGTTCCTATGGCAAAGCAAAAAGTGCCATGGAACCTGCCAGTTTGTTTGCCTGCCAATCTCATCGGCAGGCTGCCTGGTGGAGAGCTGGGGCTCCCTGAGATCCCAAGCTTCCTGGCAGTCATGCTTTACAGGCTAATGAATCTAGACTTCCAGGCTCCCCTACAGCTCACCCACTGAGATGCCATGGAGCCAGAATGCCCAGGACATCCAGGATCTCACTCTTCATTTGGTAGGCTACTGTGGAATCAACACTTCCAGGATTCTTAGGGCTGTGTGGCAGCTTGCCTGGTGGACTAATGCAGAGCCAGGGCTCCCAGGGAAATGGAGGATCTTATTTTGGTTTTAGAAACATTCCTGCTGCCAGAATATGTTGGTGTTTCCACAATAAAACATTGCTGAATTCCACTTCTGCAAAGAATTGTGAGTTTTTTGCATGTCCAGATTTGGGACTACACATTTTCTCCCATATCTCATAATTTTTCATGGAAATGAAATTCAGTGTCTCTACAGCTCTCCTGGTAATGCTTCGTTGAAAGGTGCAGCTCAGCAGATGCCATCAGAAGGAGGAGATAAAATAATCATAAAATGTTGGCTGTAAAATGGCACTGTTACCCAGAAGGCAGAGGTAAACAATTGCTGTGGGCAATCAAAGCCTAAGGCACCTCCCCCACAGAAGCCAGATTCAATCTGGTATCCGTATCTATCACCGGTGGAATGATTCATAAACAGGCCAGACACAAATTTAGGGCCAAACCATATATTTTAGAAAGAATAAACACGCATCATCAACACAGTCAACAACAGTAATTGTCCCACCCTAACCCAAAAGAGAAAAAGAAGATAGGAAAGATCCCAGATACAAAAGGGTTATACTTTACAATAAAACGGCGATAGACGCCTGTGACCTTCTACCTTTTGGCTATTTGAAAGCCTCAAGGGAGGACAACAGGGAGATCCCTTCATGGTGGTGTGATGATCCGGGTTCCGTAACAGTCTGGATCCTCGCCCTCCACGTGCTGATGCTTATAATCCGTCAGACACCAGTCCTTGTCTGAATGTCCATTCACAAGCAAGACCCGCGATAATAGTCCCAATATCCCAAAGTGCTGGATAGGAGAAGGCTTCCCTCACTCCTCGAAATGGCACCTCTGGATCCAGGTGGTCCCAATCAGGTCACGTGGCAGTGGATGGATGGACTCCTCAGGGTAGACGACGATGCACACACGGATGAAGGAGAACCAAACAACACGAATGCTCCTCAGGGGAGGCTTATAAAGAAGTCGAGGCGGGAAAGTGGGTTAGTGAGAGGAGTGCAGCTAGAGTGGGCCTTGTGCACAAGAAAAGAGGGTTGGGTGCAGAGAAAAGACCGCACGCATGACATAGTGCGGAATGCAAAGGCTTGGAGCCATGTGCATAGGTGACAGGGAGGAGTGCAAAGCCTTCTTCCCCGCAGGTTTTGGCGGGAAAAGCTGTTTGAGGGAGAAGGACTCCTAAGACTCCATTTTGGATCTTTGCCTAGGCCAACAGCACCATGAATGTATCCATAGCTTTCCAAACCATCCTTGAAAGCTACACAGTTTAATCCATGCACATCCTGCAGCATATTTACCTTTAAGGGCTCCTCCTCTCATGTCACTTCAAGCAATTTTGTAAATTGTGCTAACATTGTTCAGCTAACTACAAACAAATGTGTGAAAACAATGGACTAAAAACAAAACTTCTCTGTAAATATGCTTAATTGCAATAGGCAATAGGAACGTGATGCAACAATGAGTAGTATATATCAAGTACTCATGAATTTTTACTTTGTTCTTTTTACCAATGTCATCCACTCTTGCTAAGCAACTTGTTCGGACAGGCAGAACGGAGTTAGAATGCAACTTCCTTTCCTAGCCTTTTAGCATTGTGTTTTGACTTTTTCCTGGCTTAAAATGACTTGGAGCCCATTGGGGTGGTGGTGGTGTTTTTTTAATTAAGAAAAATCAACACACGTCCAGAGGAATTCTGTCTACTGCCTTCTGAAAGATAGTCACATGCCTTGGTTTCAAATGTAAAACAATTCAAAGCAATCACCAACACCTCCTATTTTTGTGGACACTGGGAATTGGGAAACATGCAGCTTTTCTGAAAACCAGACTCGCTATTTAGGTGCTGAAATATGGACTTAAGAGTCTAATTGCAGGCATCTGCTTTTGAAAAGTGTGGTCCAGTGTCATATTCCTAGCTCTGACAACAAGCTGTGTTGCCTTGGGCAAGTCACAACACAGCTGTGCTGTAGTTTCTTCAGTGTAAATCAGGGATAATATTACCCACCTTTATGAACTGCTTTGAGATGCACAACTGAAAGTATGCACTGCTGTGTTTGTGTGTTACTTTAATTTCAAGACAGGTTTCCAAACTAAATCTCTGGGAAGATGGGGAAGTTTCCAAATATCTATTTTCCCAATACTTTCCAACCTTTAGAATAGAATGAATAGGGTATGATGCAGTTTATTGTGTGGGTCACTGTTGGAGAACTTACCACCACAATATCTGATAAACCCAGGTGGGCACTTTTACCAAAGCAATGTGTTCTATTGCCTCTGCCCAAAGTCTTTTTTTTCCCCTTACTATTAAAAAATTAGCAGCTTCTCCTTATTCCACAGGCTCTTTTTCAGTGATGAAATAGAGAATTTGTGAAGTGTTTTGGATTAAATAAATCCATCCCAGAGTGTTTGCCACATTATTCCCTGATTCTTCTTCTCTCCTAGCACCATGGCTTAGGGTACATCTACATTACAAAATTATGTTGATCTAAGTTACATTGACATACAGCCACAACAAAATTAAGTCACTTTTATGTAGCCATGCTATTCTTCTTGTGTTGGTGGTGTGCATCCCCACTGGGAACAGATGTACCAGTTATACTGCCAGCAAGGGGGCATTGAGAGATGACTTCTGAAAGCCAGTAACAGTCACTGTAAGCAACAGAGTCTTTACACTGACACCATGTCAACTATGTGGATCTTGACACCTCGTCTCTTGTGAAGATGGAATTAAGTCAGAATCTTGGGGCAGTTACATCTGCGGGAGTGAAGGCTTAGTGCATACACCAGCAATGAAAGTAACTTAAAAATGTTTAGAGAACTTTCCTATTGCAACCTAAGTCCCTGCCAGCTGTTTAAATAGCTCCCTGCTGGCTTTTACTGGAGCTCAGACAGCTCTTTCTGGAGCTGTGCACCAGGGCACACCTGCTTACTTTCACCTCTGGTAGATGCTTAGTTAGGTTGATGTAAGCAGCCTTGCATCTACTTCCCTCTGTACTGCAAACCAGGACTCACTCATGGTCCTGGTTTGCAGTAAAGGCTGCCATTAGCTTGCCACCCAGATCTACATGCTACACTTCTCTCTAAAGAACGGACAGCACAGAGCTTGAATTCATTTTGAAATTGCCAATGCAAATGCCGTAGGGTTAGCTGGGGATAATGTTTTGTTCCACCCATTCCAGATGACTTCTCCTACCCCAAAATATCAACCATGCAATATTTGGGTAGAATGGCATATGTGGAGGATCGAAGGAATGTAGAAACAATGCTGATTTGACTGCATTTACCAGTCATTTTTACACCTTTGTGCCTAAAGTAGAAGGATATTAGGGAGGGAAAAGAAACAGACACCATTTTCCACATCAGTGAGTCACATTGCCACTCACACACTAAATAGACCAGCTACTTCCTCCATTTTAGAACTCCTGGTACCCTCATGCCTTCACTAAACAGCAGAGTCAAACGATTCTGAATCATAGAAAAACAAACTCATACATACAATGGTTGGTTTATGATTAATTTTAATCCTTTTCATTTAGTGTGACTATGATAGCCTTTTACACACAAAGCACTAAAAAACCATAGGACATTAACAAATACTCATTAACAAATAATCAAAATAGAGCTTGGTGACTCTGACCTCGGAGTTAAGCACATCATCCTATTCACAAAATCTCATAGACTACCATGTGCCATTGGACTATGATATAAATTTAATGTACAAATAATTGTTCAGTAATGACCAGCCTATTACATCTCAAATACAACAGAAATTGTGACGATACTGAGCATTTTGGCTGAGGAATAACAACTTAGTAGTAGTGACGTTGGCCTATTATATACAGTAGCTGTTAAATCTCAGCATGTTTTTTGAAAATTGCTCTTTTAATGCCTTTTATTGACTGATCCTGCAATTTTGCTACTCTAAAATGAGCCTGAGACAGTGCACCGGTAAAAAAAAAGAAAATACGAATTGTAAATATCTGAAAGCCACAATATGCTTCATGTGAAATGTTTCCATTTCTCTCACAATAAGAAAATGCCTAATGGAAAAAATCCTAATATTTTGATTTATCACTGGCAGTTGACTGAGGGTTATTTGTTTTCTAATGTTCTTCAACATATACTTGCTAATAGCCTCTCAAGTGTAATTTAAAAGCATATTTTGGAAGCTTTAACATAATGCATTATAGTCATTTGCTTGAAAATAAATGAGAGTTGTATGATATTTATGTTATATAAGTTTATAATATGAATCGCTGCAAGTTTACTTTACATTGACAAGAGAATGAATAAAATAATACCTTCAGGAAAATTGTTTGCAACACTGTCATAGCTGTGTTGGTTCTTGTATACTAGAGAAAGGGTGGGTGAGGTAATATGTTTCACTGGACCAACCTTGAGAGAGGTTCCAAGCGCCTCCATTCATTTCTACAAAGTCTTAAACAAGGTGGTTTTTCTTAAACCACAAGGTGCCTAATGAATGGGTCAGGTTTGTCACCCCACATATGTAAAACCCAGCTATTAAGGGAGTAAGGAGAAAACATGGATTGAGGTGTATTCAGGACATTAATGACACTTACATCTGCATTTCCTTTTCTTCGGTCCTGGCTATGAATAACAGAGTCTTTATAAAACAAGATAAAAGGGTTGAGTCATTTGGCTGAGGCTCAACCCAAACAATTGCAAAATGATGGCAAGCAGGAAAATTGGTTAAGGTGCTATCTACCGCTTGCAGTTCAAGTTCATAATCCTGGGGTTTGGGTAGATTTTGTCTGCTCTTGGAAGCTTGTAAAGTAGCAGCTAGCCAAACACCCTTCTATTCCACCGTACCCCAGAAAACTCTTCCCATTGTTTGATCTCCATTTGATTACAGAAACATTTTTCTACCAAATCATCCATGCCTTAGAATCTGAGGGTATGTCTAGACTACATGCCTCTGTTGCCAGAGGCATGTAAATTAGACTACCCAACATAGTCAATGAAGCCAGGATTTAAATATCCCCAGCTTCATTCAAATAAAAATGGCTGCCGCGCTGTGCCGGCTCAGCTGATCATTGGCACAGTGCACGAGTCAAGTTGGGATTGGTCGATAAGAGAAGCCTTTATCGACTGCTCCCTTGTGCCTCGTGAAACGAGATTTATAGGAGCAGTCGACAAAGGCTTCCCTTCTCAACCGATCTGCATCTTGACTCGCACGCTGTGCCGGTGATCAACTGAGCCGGCATAGCGTGGTGGCCATTTTTATTTTAATGAAGTCGGGGATATTTAAATCCTGGCTTCATTGACTATGTTGGGTAGTCTAATTTACATGCCTCTGGCGACAGAAGCATGTAGTCTAGACATACCCATAGGGTTAGAAGGGACCACAATAGTCATCTAATCCAGGAGTTCTGAATCTTTTTCTCTCTCAGGCCTTCCCAAAATGCTATGAAAACTCCATATCCTAGCTGTGCCACAACTGTATTTCTGCATATAAAAACTAGGGCTAGCATTAAGGAGTAGCAATTGGGGCAATTGCCTGGGGCCCCACAAAGCTAAATTGCTCAGGCTTCAGCTTGAGGCGGTGGAGCTCAGGCCTTTGGGCTTCAGCCTACATGGCAGGATTTCAGTTTTCTGCCCTGGGCCTCAGTGAGTCGATTGCTGGCCCTGCTAGATTGATCCCCCTTATTTTCTGGAGCTAAGTGTTGATTTAGATTGCTTTAGTGTACCCTTGAGCACTACCCACCAGGGAAGAGAAAACATGAGACAGGGTCAAAACCCTGCCCACCCCCATAAACCCTGTCAATAGAGCAGGCCATCTGGAAAGAGGATCATGGTGTGCCATCTCAAAGGCCAGCATGGCATGAATTATTATTAATGTTATGATGAATTTCCTAAATAGGAGCCGCAATTGCTCCTGATGCTCCCCATGAGGCCATGTAGCTCCTCACAACTCCAGTGCAGCTCTGGCTCATACCCTCTTAGCACTCTGCCTTTCTGAAACTTGTATGACATATTATGCAGAAATAGTTGATGTTTGTATCCTGCAGAAATCTGGAGAATGCACAAATCAATGCAGTTTTCACTCTGTCTGCAGATGATCCACAACTACCTGCAGGTTGGCCTAAGGATACTGGGTGGGATGCTGGTCTTAGTGCACTGCTTTAAACTAATACTGTAGACTACTTTTCTGTAAAGCCTGAACAGGCTAACAACAGAAATAATAAAACCCCTACTCTAAATTCCCCTGTATTTAGTGAGGCTCAGTGAGTTTATGTCAGAGGCCTTGGCAAGAAGGTTTGAGGCTAAGTGAGTCTCAATAGGTAAGTCTGTGTTGCTGTAACATACACATTATCTAGGAGGGCACAAATGGTATACGATTAGCAATTCTGACTCACCTCTGACTTTTGCCCCTCTGTCTCGTAGTTGGCTGCAAGTGCTGGGGAGTCATGGAGGCAGATGATCAGCTCTCTGACCTGGTATGAACATCCCCTCTGGCTCCCTCATCTCAGGAGACATACATATCTAATCATTTTTTATTATTGGGTATACCTCTGCCCAATTATACCTGAATTTTAATCTTATAGTGACAGAGGAGTGTACTTATTTCTGCTTGGGTTCTGTTTTATCAAAGAAATAAAATGCTATATAAAAATTGAAAAGGTAGAAAAGTGTTATGAGTCTTCCCATAACACAGTAACACAGCTACATAGCATTACTTTCTCGTGACAGCACATGTTGCTTACACTAAGGCTAAGCCAATCTCTGTAGTGAAAGAATGTTCTGTCTTACTCTAGAAACTCTTGTTTACTTTTCATCTGAAGTATGAATGCAATAAATATTTTTATACAAAGACTCATTGGGGTATTTTACCTAGTAGGAACAATTAGTTTTTTTTAATGTGTAATTCTGATTTACAAACAATTAGTGGAGATCTTATTTTCTTACTTACCTTTAATATCCTATGAAACACAATGTAATTAGAGTTGAATTGTGGAAAATGTAAATGGGCTGACAGTCTAACATTCAGCATGCATTATTTATGAAAGCATCTGTAATTGGATCTTTAAAAATTCCTTTTCATATAAAAAAGGACAAAATACAGCTCTCAGTTGCACTGATGCAACCTTGTTGACTTTTTCAATAGTGTAGTTGAGGGCCAAGTTTGTCCCAGAAAGCATTTAAGCAATTCATATTTAATAGCATTTGAGGCCAAAGTCCGCTGGCATAGCTCAGGTTTGAATAATGTTATGGAACTCAGTGGAGTTATTCTTGATTTACTCCAGTGTAACTGCAAGAAGAATTTGGCACACAGTATGAATGAAGGATTTGACTCATATTTGAAGAAATGGGATAGTTTCTGAATAGCTATTAATGCATGAAACGATATTTAGTGAAAAACAAATTGTTAATGGCCTGATCTTGTAATCCTTACTCCAGCAAGCCTCCTTGTTTATTCCATATTCACCTTCACAGAACATATTTCACATACACCTATGCAGTAAAAAAAGTAGTAGACATAAATGTTCAGAAACAATAGGATACTGAGAACTCCTCTAAAGAATAAGAAATTCTAGTCCTCTTTCATATGCATGCATATGTTTTTCCAGTGGAACACTAGGTGATCATTGTTACCTTTTCTACCAATTTAGTAAAAAAAAAAAATGTGTAACAGGTATATTTTAAATGCCTTTTAGCTCTACCAGATAAAAACAGATTTTCCACCCACCTACAAAAGACATGTCCACATCCTAAGGTCTTTCATTAGCCTGATCCAAAAATCAGTGAAATCAACGGGGACTTTAACAGGCTATGAATTGGAGTCTACATCCCTGTCAAATTTCAAGTTTCTACTTTTTCTTGCTGAGGCACTAGTGATGATCAAAAAAGGTCACCACATTGATTATTAAACTCTATATGTACTAAAAAAAGCGTCAAGTTCTGAGCCATTTTACTTGAATTTTTTACCCATATATTGCTCCTGGGCTTAGAACAAAAATGGAATATTTCAGCCTGAGAAGTGAAAGTTTCAAAAAGGTATGCCAATCTGAAAGATCACCGGAATGTGGATTCTCTTGCAAACTCAAATGAAGAAATGATAAGTAGTTCTATGGCACCTTAAAGACTAAGAAAAATGTATATAGTATCATGATATTTTGTGGGCAGAAGTGGGTTTTGCCCATGAAAGCTCACAATACTATATATATGTTTCTCTCTAAAGTGCTACAGGACTACTCATTGTTTTTAAAGTTACAGACTAACACAGCTACTCCTCTGAGACTTTTCAAATGTAGAGGCATGTTTTTGCAGCGCCTGATAACATAGCAGTTATACAGATTGTTTTATTCACTTTGCAAAGCTAATAGTGATTATTCCTCCCCATTTGCAAATTGTAATCAACATTCTGAAGTCTTTCTGTTTTTACTATATAAAAAATTAATTAAGCACTTTATAGGAAGAGTGTTTTAAGTTGTCATGTCTTTAATGTTTAGATAAGTACCATAAAGGCCATGTGAAACCTGTGGCAAAGGATTTGTCATAAAACCAAGCAGGTACATTTAAGAATTAAATCAACTTTAAATGCTCAGTGACTATTTAAAATAAGTCTCCATTAGCAGACTGGGCAATTGTGCAAATATTTCTTCAGTGAATGGGGACCTCTGTATGCTCAGAACACTGTGTTATTGCAGACATCACTCACACTTTGGATATCTCAACACTGCAATAAAACACGCATGTCTCATGTGTCTCAGTTGATGCAGGTGTGGGGGTTTTGGTTGTGGGACTAAGATTACACTGTCAGGCTTGCGCTGGAGCCCGGGCTTACTCGAAAGGTCCCAAAGCCAGACTCTAGCCCCAGTGTGACCATCTACACTCAGATTTTACAGTCTCCTGGCCTGAGCCCCATGATCTTCAATTAGTTGACATGCGCCAGCCATGGATATTTTATTGTAGCAGAGACCTATCCTTCATTTCACATCATTTACCTAAGGTTAAAAAAAAGAAGGAAAGTGTTTACTAAAACTAGATGTATTTATACAGCTGTGATATTGATTCTGGTTTGTCACTATCAGTGAGAGAATACAGAGCTATAAAGAAATAAATAGCAGGGATACTGATAGGTGTTCAATTCTGTTCTATCTTACAAAAATTTTTTTCTTTAATCTTTTCAGAAAGTGTTCTTTTTGTCTGAGGGAAACGAGGAAGACTATCATTTTGAAATAGGGGGCTAATGTTAGCGGAGTGTTGTTCAAGGAGTTTTTGCATGCTTTTCCATTGCGCTCTGCCAATCCATTTTCGTTCTGACCTACAATTTTTTTTTCTTTTCCAGTTATTTTTAGTCATTAATTATACATTTCAGATGTTTCTATTACTACGGTTATGAGCCTTTCTGGATCATAGACTCTCAAAGTGCAGAAAGGCTTTGCCAATATGAAGAAAATTCATGTAACATTCATGCTTGAAGAATCTGTTAATCTACTTTTTGATCATCATTGCTATTTGTCATATTATTTTTACATCACAATTGTGTACATTGTTTTACAGCTGGATTTACAAAAACAAGTTCCCTCCTCAGAGGGCTGTGAGTCTGAACAGAAAAGGAGTAGTCAAAATATGGGATTGAAAGAAACAAAAGGCAGGAGTGTTTTTCCCCCTAGGTTTACTTCAAAATGTATTATTTATTAAATACTTCCTTGAGGTTTAAACTTTTATGGCAGGCCCCTGGGAAAAAGTACAGTTTTGAAAGAGATACGGGAATAGAACAGATGGAACCTTACAGTGATGAAGAGAACAACAACAATTTCTAATAGGAACCATTACCAAAAGGAGCAGTGTGGCAGGGAAAAAGCATGAGATCATTTTTCTCATGTATCTGTCTTTTGATCAGTGAAGCATCTACTTGCCAGGGAAGGAAAGATTCGATTGATTATGGACATTTCATTTTGTAAATATGCGCTTTGGGAACTGAATTCCAAAGTGCTGCTCCAATAGTTTATTGCACAGTGAAAACTATGCTGGATCCAGGAACCTAACTTCAAATGTAGCATTTTCTTTTCAAATACAAAAATGTAGAAGAAAGAAGAACAAAGAAAGTTTGTAGATAATATAGAGAGAGGCTAGAGGGACTTTAGGAAGGGGGATGCTACAGAGCAGTCAAAGTAAAGCATAGCTGTTGTCTTATTAATGAGATTTTCTTTTTATAATAGTTTTATTCTTTGTTATTCTATACCACTGAAACAATTACCCTACCATGTTCTTTCCTTCATTCATAGGGCACTTAATGCTGCCTTCACATTGACATACCCCCACCTTTATGCTTTATTTGTAATGCTTTGTGGTACATTGAGCAAAGGAACACATAGGAACAGCACCAGAAGGGATGGAAACATGTATTAACTGTGTTTTAGTCACAATTCACATAGAATAGAGCAGGTCATATTTATTTCCTAGTCTGACTGCCTGGGACCAAAACTGTTCAGAAAAATTGCCAAAAATACAAATACATAGAGCTCCCCTCAGGGCATCATGAAAATTAAAAACCGCAAGTAATGAAAACTGGCATGATATAAATTGCATCATAAAGCTAGCTCAAACCTAATCAGAAAATGGTCTTTTAGAAATAAACCAAGAGAGAAGGCTGATTTGTTGTAAACAAAAAAATTAGTGTATTCAAAAAAGTACAACAGATTGCTTACAGCGTAGGTGAGGTATTCAAGCACACATTTAATACCCCTGGAAGGGAATAGAAAGGGAGAGTTCTCAGTCACACAAGCACAAGAGAGAGTATGCTTCACACCTAACAATAATATGTCTTTGTTCTGAGCAGAGTAAAAAGATAAAAGAAATATTATCTGCATATTAAATGTAATTGGAAGATAATGATAACCTTTGGACAAAAAGAGCAATAATTCAATTAATAGTATTTTTCACTCCTATAGTAACTTCCACCCAATAGTGAGGAACTGGGAGTGGAACCACATGTCACTCATCTAGGAGTGACTTTTAAGAGCATTACAGTAAGAAGGGACTCTAGAGTGAGTCACTTTAGTGGGTGACTGTGCCTCCCCCTTTCATTGTGGCAAGATTAATTTGTTAATCACTGTGAGCTACATTTTCTAAAAAATGCTCAGCACCCACTAGTAGAGCTAGACTTTCTAAAGGTATTCAGCTCTCGTTTAATACAGGAAATAAGCCAGCCAGAGTTCTTAAAAGTGGTCAGTGCCCACTGCACTCAGAGTTGCTAGTTGCTGAGCCTTTTTGAAAATGTAGCCATAAAACATCTTAAATATCTTCAATAGTGTTACATAGCCTCTCACAGGAGCTCATTCCATTACCAATTATGTATGCTGATTTCCCTAATATTTAGCTTAAATTTACCTCACTGAAGCTTAAATCCATGTGCTTGCTGATTAGTGAGAATAAATTGATCACTTTCCTCTTTAGAACGTCCTTTATGTATTTATAAATTAAATAAATATGTCTCTCCTGGGGACAGATAAAGTTTGATGAGGGGCCCAGGGCTGGCATAGTTTTTAGGGGCCATCTTTGCATATTCAGTTCCTTCAGTTTACTGTTTAACTACCAGCCATGTAATATGCCAAACTCTATATTGCTAAATTACTTTGGTTACTTCAGTACCAGTTTTTAATTGTGATGCTCCAATTATACACATACTTGGGAAAAGGAGGAGGCCCTAAGAATATCAAAGTGTTTCATGAAATCCTAAGTAGCATTTGGAAGGGAAAAGAAATGACCGTATTACTGTATCATTGTTCAAAAACCAACGGCTGCCAAGCTGACTGCAGAAACAACCAAAGCATTGCTCTCCTCTGTGCTAGTGTGCATCCCACTGAACAGACTCCTTGCTAACATATCTGAAGATAATCTGCCAGCAGCACAGTGCAGTTTTAGACTAGGTTGTAGCACCAGGGACATGATCTTTGTTGTAAGGTTGGTCCAAGAAAAAAATTTTAGTGCAAAACATGGACCTGTCTGCGGTTTTCATTGATTTGATCCATAGCTTTATATACAGTAAACAGAGAATCTGTGGGCTATTCTACATAAACTGGGGTATCCAAGGAAGTTCATACAATCATCTGTCTGTTCCATGGCCACATGACAGTGGAAGTACTTGCCAGTGGTTCCTATCCATTTGAAATCTAGAACAGAGTGAAGCAAGACTGCACACGTGCTCCATTGCTGTTCAACTTGTTCTTTGTTTGCATTCTCAGCCATGCAACAAAGGACTCAGATCGGGGTTATACATGTGCTACAGATTCAGTGGCTCCTTCTTTAATCTTCAACCAAGACTTAGATATTAGAGATGATTCTTGTTGAGACAATTTTTTTCAGATTACTGTGCCTGACTGGCTCAGACAGATTTTCTGAAGCATCCTGGCTCTTTGGCCTCACCATCAGTCACAGTGAGACAGAAATCTTGTTTCAAGCAGTTCCTCATTCCAGTGCACCGGAATCAGCCATGTTTATCAAAGGTGCACAGTGGAAAAGTGTGAATCAGTTCAAGTATTTGGGCACTACCATCTCAAGTGACAGCTCCCTTGATAAGGATCTCTCCATAATTAATAAAGCCAGCCAGGCCTTTGGCTGACTTCAAACAAAAATTATTCACCAACACAACGTCCATCTCTCCACCAAAATGAAGATATACAGTGCAGTGATTCTAACATCTCTCTTGTGTGGATCTGAGATGTGGACTCTTTAGAGACATCAAATTAAACAGCTTAAGCAATTTCACGTGTTCCCTCTGCTCAATAATAGGCATTCACTAACAGGACAGAGTGACCAGTATTAAGGCCCCTGGGAAAACAAACACAACCAGCATTGAGGAAATATTATTGAGAGAACAACTTAAATGGACTAGGCATGTCACCAGAATGACAGACCCCTATCTCCCAAAACAGATTGTGTATGAGCAGCTGAGTCAGGCCAAAAGAAAGAAGGGTTGTCTGTATAAGCACTTAGAAGATAATCTGAAGAGCAGTGGACTGGCATTAATTCCAAAGAACTTGAGCAAATGGCTCAGAACAGGACTCACCGGTGGTCTCGGACAAGATTAGCATGTGACAAGTTTGAGCAGGATTGGTGAAATTATCTCCTGGCTGTAAGTGAGATGTACCACAGAACTGCAGTGAACATGATAGACAAAGACTACCCGTGCCCTCAGTGCAGCCAACTCTGTGCATCAGGATTCAGGCTGCAGTCATATGCGTAGCACTAATACATTGTAATAATAGCAACAGAGCAGCGATGGACTACCAATATATTTCAATACCAGTTTTTAAATTTGATACGCCAATTGCAAATGGAATGGAAGTTAAAATGAACAAACCTATTTTAATTTTGTACATTTCTGGTAGTAATATGCATGATCTCCTGTAGCTGAGGAATTCAGTTACATTTACTGGAAAGATAGATAAGGCAATGTCCAAGTCTTGGTAGGTCAAATGCAGGGTCGGCTCGAGCCATTCCTGCACCCCGGGCAGCAGGCACGTGATTCATTTGCGGCTTCGCCCCCAAGCGCACAGCACATGCACGGCCCTGCCCCCCCAGTGTGCTGCGCACCTTACAGCTGCAATTGGGCGGGCAGCGCCTGATGGCAGTTCTACGGTGGGCCGTGCAGCTCTCAGCCCTGGGCGCATGGCGCCCCTTACAGCTGCCATCAGGCGCCCCCCATAGGTTGGCGCCCCGGGCAGCTGCCTGGCTCCCCCCCCCCAATCCGGCCCTGGTCAAATGAAATGACTCTTCTGGTGTTTGCTCTCTCTAAGGTCACAACCTTTCAAGAGTGGTGTGCTGGATTGTACTACTTCATCTGAAAATAAAAGGTTAAGAATGCTGCTAGACAGTATTCCAGCAAAATCTTGCAAACACACAATTCTCCAAATACATTGTAATACTATTTAACCAGCATGTTCTTAATATTCTATTAGAACTATTAAGTTCAAATTACAAGATAAACTCATGAGACGTGGACTTCTAATGTTCTGTTCTTATTGCTTGAAATTTGATGCTCACTTGCGGTGTCTCCCCACCACCACAAAAACTGGGACTGTGCATCACATAGTCAAGTTAACTAATGAAAGCACATCAGTTGCTGATTGCTTAAAGTATGTGATTAAGCACTTGATTAAAAGTGTATCATTTTATCTTGAAACAGATCAAGATAATCTAGTTCCAATGTGTTTAAATGTAAACAAAAAAAATCTAAATTAAATGCACGGCATGATAGTAAACAGGGGAAAAACATGAAGTGCATCGGCCCTTTCCCTATAAGTTCTGACCTCTAGTGCCTTTCCCCTCTCCTGCATTTGTCCCACTACTTCACATCTGTTTCTACAGGGGTTCTTCTCCCTCCTCTCTGAGGCCTAGGGGAAGGGTTGCAGGAAGGTCCAAGCTCCCTCTTTCAGGTTAGGAGTGGGTGGGAAAATCTGCTGAGGTTCTTTACCACCTCATCCCTTTCCCAGACAAGGAGTTAGAGGGAAACAGAGGAGGGGGAAAAGGAGAGCCAGCCCTGCTCAAGAGAGGCTGGAAGAGGCAGGTAGAAATGCCCTAAACTGCAGTGCTTTTTTACTGCCTTATGCTCGCCTATCAGCAGGGACAGTTCTTCTCTCTCTTCCTGTAAAACTTGGCTAGACTCCTGAGGGGTACGGGAGAGATTACCACTGGTTCTGATTGGCAGCTGCTTCCCAGGAGGCATGACGGAGCAGCCGAGTGACAGGCCGAAGAGTTGGTCCTCCCTGAGCTGCAGTTACCAACTGAAAAACAATGCAGTAAGCAATTTATATTTTGTGTGGACCCTCACCTCTGAGACCCCAGGCAGTAGAGACAATGGATTTCAGGAAGGCAGATTTTAGTAAACTCAGAGAACTGGTAGGTAAGGTCCCATGGGAAGCAAGACTAAGAGGAAAATTGACTGAAAAGAGTTGGCAATTTTTCAAAAGGACATTATTAAGGACCCAAAAGCAAACTATTTCACTGTGTAGGAAAGACAGAAACCCAGAGATCTTACATGATCTAAAAATCAAAAGGGAGTTGTATAAAAAGTGGAAACTAGGTCAAATTACAAAGGATGAATATAAGCAAATAATGCAAATATATAGGAACAATATTAGAAAGGCAAAGGCACAAAACAAGCTAAATCTAGCTAGAGACATAAAGGATAACAAGAAAACATTCTACAAATATATTAGAAGCAAGAAGTAGACCAAGGATAGGGTAGGCCCATTGCTCAGTGAAGAGGAAAAAATAACAACAGGAAACTTGGAAATGGCAGAGGTCCTCAATGATGTCTTTGTTTTGGTTTTTAGCAAGAACATTGATGGTGCCAGGATGCCTAACATAGCAGTGAATATTAATGGAAATGGGGTAGATTTAGAAGTTAAAATAAAAAGAGAAGTTAAAATTACTTAGAAAAGTTAGATGTCTTCAAGTCACCAGGGCTTGATGAAATGCATCCTAGAATACTCAAGGAGCTGATAGAGAAGGTTTCTGAGCCATTAGCTTTCATCTTTGAAAAGTCACAGAAGTCGAGAGAGATTCCAGAAGATTGGAAAAGGCAAATATAGTGCCCATCTATAAAAAGGGAAATAAGAACAACCTAGGAAACTACAGACCAATCAGTTTAACTTCTGTGCCAGGAGCAAATAATTAAGGAATTCATCTGCAAACATCTGGAAGATAATAATGTGGTAGGTAAAAGCCATTATGGATTTGTAAAAAATAAATCATGTCAAACCAGTCTGATAGCTTTCTTTGATAGGATAACAAATCTTGTGGATAAGGGGGAAGTGGTGAACGTAGTATACACAGACTTTAGTAAAGCATTTGATACAGGCTCGCATGTTATCAATAAACAAGAGAAATACAAGCTAAATGGGACTACTATAAGGTGGGTGCATAACTGGCTGGATAACCATTCCTCCTGCAAGGAGGTTTAACGGTAGTTTGAATTAGGAGCTTTAATTCGAACAACCTAGTCCGTGCCACGTGTAGCCACGAGCAGGTAGTTCAAACTACGGGGCATTTAAAAATGGCGGCGCCCAGGAACATGCAAATGAAGCCCGGGATATTTAAATTCCGGGCTTCATTTTCAAGTTTGAATGCCTACATTAGCCACCCTAGTTTGAACTAGGGTGGCAGTGTAGACATACCCTCAGAGAGTAGTTATTAACAGTTGACATGAATGGTGGAAGGGCATAACAAATGGGGTTCCATAAGGGTCAGTTTTCAGACAGATTCTGTTCAATATCTTCATCAATGATTTAGATATTGGTATAGAAAGTATGCTTATTAAGTTTGCAGATAATAGGAAGCTGGGAAGATGGGGTCATAATTCAAAATGATCTGGACAAAATAGAGAAATGGTCTGAGGTAAATAGGATGAAGTTTAATAAGGACAAATGCAAAGTGCTCCACTTAGAAAGGAACAATCAATCAGTTTCACACATTGGTTAGGGAAGTGATTGTCTAGGAAGGAGTACTGCAGAAAGGGATCTAGGGGTCATTGTGCTAAATATGAGTCAACAGTGTGACACTGTTGCAAAAAAAGCAAACCTGATTCTGGGGTGAATTAACAGGAGTGTTGTGAGCAAGACTCAAGAAGTCATTCTTCTGCTCTATTCTGTGCTGATTAGCCTCAATTGGAGTACTATGTCCAGTTCTGAGCAACACATTTCAAGAAAGTTGTGGAGAAATTGGAGAAGATGCAGAGAAGAGCAACAAAATGATTAAAGATCTAGAAAACATGAGCTATGAGGCAAGGCTGAAGGAATTGGGCTTGTTTAATTTAGAAAAGAGGAGACAAAGGGGATATGACAGTACTTTTCAAGTACCTAAAAGGATACTATGAGGAGGGAGAAAAATTGTTCTCCTTGACCTCTGATGACAGGACAAGTAATAATGGATTTAAACTGCAGAAAAGGTGGTTTATGTTGGACGTTAGGACAGTCTTCCTATCTGTCAGGGTGGTTACACACTGGAATAAATTGCGTACGGAGGTTATGGAATTTCCATCACTGGAGATATTTAAGAGCAGGTTGGATAGACATCTATCAGGGATGATCTAGATAATGCTTACTTCTGCCCTGAGGGCCGGGGACTAGAGTTGATGACCTATCGATTTCCCTTCCAGATTTAGCATTCTATGATTTTATGTACCCTTTTCAGGCAGCAATAGTTCCAGAATCCGACATTCACAACTGTGGGCCTGAAATGACATGGCAATATCTCCATGGGTAACCAACAACACAGAAAGCAAAATATCTAGGAGGGTTTGCTTCTTCAGATGTCAGAAAAATTCTCTCTGTGTGTTTCAGGAAACAGATGTGAGGCCAGATCCTCAGCTAGTGCAAACTGGAGTAGTTCTGTTAACTCCTTTAAAGTTATGTCAATTAACGTCAGCTGGTGATCTTATCCATTGCACCCAGTTCATGTTCAGATACAAATATAAGCATGTTGCACCCAAAGGTCGTGCTTTGTATTTCAAAGTAATCCTAGCACATTACCGACATTCAGAAATGCTCTGCTAGTTGAAAACCAAAAGAAGTTCTGATATGAAGCTATTTGTGCTTCATATTTTTTTTACCCTTTCTTTGTACCAGATTATGCCTAAGAGACACAGACCGACACCGGAAGCAGTGTGAAGCTCTTCTCTGGAAGTACATTGCCTCTGGAAATATATGGTCTCTCACCAGAACGGTCACTAGCAGAGGTTGGACCAAGAATTTCAGCTATTGCAGAGACGGTAGTAGTTTGTGGTCCCTGCGTGGATGGAACATGATGAACTCTAATCCACCCCAGGTACATCTAGGCCAGCCATTATCTGGGCTTTAATGAAGTACTGCATCTCTCTCAGATAATTCATTCAACCTCTTTATCAACTCAATCTGCAATTTAATTGGAGAAGGTCATTTGTCAGTAGAGAAATGAAATGGTTTTGGAAAGCTCGCTATTCCTTTATTACATCCATGAAAGGCAAAACTCAAATATGAACTGAAAACCATTTCCCATCTACAAAATAAATCAGCATTTACCATCAGTGACAAAATATGAGGCAGATAGTTATTGCTTTTAAAATGGAGAGCTTTTATCTTAAATTACCTTTATAGAAAAATAGCTATTTTAATGTAAGAGGATGAAACTTTCAAATGGGTAATATTCTACCACCCTTACTCATTCTCAGAGAGACCTTCCTCCACATGTAAACCTAGTGGAATTATGTAGAGCAGAGATACCACAATTGGCCAGCAAGACATAAACCCAGTTACTTTTCATATATTTCTTGATTTGTGGGGGTTTTTTTTTTGCCATATATAAGTGTTTATATTGTAGTTGGATGCTTCCAAGTTGATCATCTCATATTGGATCCTGCAGCAAAGTCATACTGCTGAATTTTTGATAGCACCTTGTCTCTGGCAACAGCTCAGTGTAATAAACTAGGGATTATAGTTCCACAATAGGAGCACAAACCGGAGAAATGGAGTTGTGAGGGAGTGTGGAAGTACAAATAGCTGAAATAATGACAAGGGAATATACAAAAACAATTGGTTGACCAAACTGCTTTTTAAAATGTTCTCTTGGCTCAGACCTGATTAAATTTGGCAGTCTGTCTGTCTAAGGAGACAATTAATAGTAATTAATGGAAGAGAGAAGCCATACTAGTTGATCATTAGAGATCACCAGTTTGACAGTCTATTAGAGGCTTATTTTAATAGTGTGCTTGTAATAACTATGAATATTAGTTCCTAAACCAAGAGAATCTCTTCCAGTGAAATATTCTCTCTGGAGTGTCCTTCAGCCCTAGCATGATGCAGCCCAGCTAGGTGTATTGTAATATTTGTTACATGCACTTTGACTGACTGACTCTGAAGAACTGTGGCATATTCCTGGGTAGGCCACTAACTTCTTAGTGACCTTGGTAAAAATCACATCACCTCTCTCTTGCTCCAGCTGGAAAATGGGGATAATAAAACTCCTTTGTGCTGCAAGATTGGAATGATGAAGCATTCATCATTTTCCAAGCTGGAAAGGCCAGGATAATCACACAAAGTCCCTATATTTTAAATGATAAAGATACACAATGTAGTGATGTTTATCTTTAAAGCCACCTCATTGTTGTAACCTGTTAATATCAGCTAAAATGTGAATGCAGAGGGCAAAGTTATTATTATCCATGTTTATAACAGCATCCCTAAGCACCAACTAAGAGTAAGGTCCCAATGTGCTAGGCACTGTACAAACACAGAGCAATAGCAAGAGCTCTTTATCCAAAGACAAGATAGCCACAATAAGGGAAAGGGTTTAAACACACAACACAAGCTAAGGCCTTGTCTACACTATGCAGTGGATTGAAGCTGGAGCAATCAGTCCACTGGGCATCAATTTATTGCATCTGCTGTAGACATGATAAATGATCTCCGAGTGCTCCCATGAATGCCAATACTCCACCAAGATGAGAAGAGTAGCTGGTATCAATGGGAGAGTAGACCCCACTGAGCTTACTGCACGCAAGGCGCTGTGGTATGTTGACTTTTGTAGCTGAAGTAGATAGATTGTGCCATTAAGTATGGATAAGGCCAAAAGGAGCAATTAGATAGCAAAAGCACAGTTAGTTCCATGATTTTTCTTATGGAGAATAAGTGAAAAAGGAAAGAAAAAGAAGAGGGTGAGGGGGACAGAGGAGAAGAGAGGAGGAGCAGCTGTTGCTTGGAGCTGAGAAGAAGAAAAAGAGAGGGGGAGAATTTAAACAAACAGCCAAACAGCACAAGGCAAAGAAAGTCAGAACTTTCCAGTGTTGACTGCAGCATCTGAAAGTTCCTGCTTTGGATGCTTCCCTTCCCATAGGTTGGAGTGCCTGGCTAGCTCTTTGCTTCTCCCAAAGCTAGGGTGACCAAATGTCCCTTTTTAATTCCTCCTGCAGGTATCCTGATTTTCTTTAAAATGGGCAATTTAACCCATATATTCTGTCCCTCCCTCATCATTACTGGCCGGTCTTGCTACTGTATGGATCCCTACTCATCACCTGCTTACCAGTGGTGAGTCGGGGATGTGGGGGAGGGAAATCCAATGGCTGATGATGGGGTGGAGATGTAGTGCACAGGATTGGCTACTCCTCCTGATGACCCCCCCTCTCCCATGTGGTGACTCTTGGCCAGCAGGCCCCCATCCCTTGTCTTGTTTCTAGCTGGCACCGGCTGCAATGTTTGGTGAGGATGGGCAGGTACCAGCCAGTTGTGTGTGACCTTTGGTACCCACACATTAGCCATCTACATGCGTCCCCTCTTGCAATCCTCTATGTTGCTCCTTCAATTCTCCCCAGCTTCACTGCTCCACCATATTCTCCCCAGTGGGCAACATCCTGCTCTGAATGTTGTGCAGGGAAGCAGCCCCTGATCTGAGCACTGAGTTTACCAACAACCTGGCTAGCAGGCAAGGTTCTTCAGTCCTGCCCCCAGGAGTGTGGAGCTGCTCTGCCCTCTAGACAGCCTCCTCTGCTGAGCTACTTCTCTGGCTGGATTAACTGACGCTCCTACAGTCAGGTGCCCTGGGTCCTGGTGCACAATATATCCTTAGGGCTTAGCCCCTTCCTGCCTGCACTGTAGCTAGGGGACAGGAGGCAGCTGGGTTATGTTGGTAGCTAGTAGCAGCCTGGAGGTGCTAGCTGCCTTTTGACATAGTGCAGGCAGGCAGGGACAAGCTACCTTCAGCCACACATGAGCAGTGGGGGGCGGGGGGAGGGGAAGGAGATGAGCTCTGCAGTATCATCCTTTCCCTCCTCTTACTCCTCCCCTGCAGTTGGAAGCAGCTACCATCCCTTCTCTCCCGCACCATGCTGAAAGGCTGATGCTGGTCACATTCTGGTGTCAACCCCAGCAGAAATATGAGAAGGGTGCATGTGACCCTGAATGTCCCCACACATGTCATCCTGGAAGTTGCTGTGCCCCATACCAGGAGAGGTAGGTCTGTCCTGGGATCTCCGCTAGGCGTGGAGGGCAGAGTATGCCAAGAAGGAAGAGTTGGACTGGCCCACCCTCATGTGAGAGAGGTATATAGGAGTGCGTGCGTCCATCTGTCTGTCTCCTCTCCCTGCATAAATGCTACAGCCTTAAAGATAAGGTAAATAAAAATAATCCAACTACACATTATTTCTTTTTAACAGTGGCTCTGCCAACTTGATGTTAATTTGAAGGTTTATACGATTGATTGCTGTTGAACTTGCTGGCATAGGAATCATTTTACCAGGTACCCTGTATTCAGCGTAGGGAAATATGGTCACCCTACCCAAATTCATATAGCTGATGGGCAGAGGATAGGAACCACTTGCAGCCTCTGTAAGGACACATTTGCACATACTTGCACAATTCTAACTGGGCTTGCATGAGTACCAACAGCAGCATAGCCACAGAAGCAGCAGGAGGGGCACAGCTGATCTGTACTGAGTATAAAACTCATCTGAAACCCATAGGGTTGTACGCCAAATGGCTCCACTGTGCTTCCACTGCTGATGGCATGCTACCACAGCTACCCTGCTATTCATACTGGCACTAGCATGATGAGAGCTCGTGCGAGTGTATGTACATGAGCAGGAGAATTACACCCCTCGCTCTTAGCACAGACAGAGCCTGATTGTGTGGATATCCCCTTGCACAGTTCTGGATCCTGGAGAGATTAGCAATACCCTGCTGGGCCTCCATTCTACTTCCACCCTTCAGAGCAGCCTTTCCTGCTTTGGCTGCTTCTGTTCCTATAGTAGTTGTGTTAACAGAAATGGCTTTGATTTGGCCTAGTCTGTGCAACAGAAAGCATAGATATTTTCCAAATAGACCCAGGGAATTCTTAAAAGAGGAAATAGCGCCACAAAAAATGTTTGGTTGTGAGTGTGTTTGAATACTGGGTAATATTGCCAAATAAGAAAACAGAGGGCTAAGTAGATCAAGTTCTGTACAGATAGTCCTATAATGGAACACTTTGGGGTTTAGAGGGCTAAGTGCTGAATAGCTTTGAATCTATTAGGGATGCATTTAAGTAATACATGTTGTTGTATTCTGAAACACATTCTGGAGAGTAGTGCAGAGCAAAATACACTGAAGGTTGCAATTTTTCTAGCCAAAGGGCTTAATTAAGGGGCAGCTGATAGTGTTGCTATGATTCAGGTTGTCTGAGTAAATGTAGTTTTCATGCTTTGTTCACAGAATATCTTTCCTTAATGTTACATTTTTGTGTTATAGCCATATATATATTAGACAGCTCCCAACATTGCACTCCAGAAGTAACTGCATTTTAGTCATGAATTGATCCCTATGAAATACCATTGTCCTCCTGGAAAGAGTTGCATGCCCTCAATACCTATTCAAACAGTAGGACTGGGGCCATAGTTTATACCAATTTGCATCTAAAAGTACATTAGGGTATTTCATGATAATTATTCATTGTCTCTAATGTAAGTGTCCGTGGACATTATTCTCCCTCACACAGAGGTTATTTGGTACTATGAAATTCAATTTGACCACATTTCTGTAGCATCAGAGACAAGAATTATAATAATGTCCAATGAATCAGGCAGGGTAACAAAGGAAAAAAAAACCCACAATCCAGGAAAAAAAAAAATTCAGAACTCAAGGGGGAAAAAAAAAATCATGCAAGAAAAAAATGCCCTCTGCCCACACATTTTATATGATACTCTTTGGGAGCTCACTGAAAGTAATTAATTATTTTCCTATTTAGAAT
>CM057846.1:58356981-58368047 GCA_030068395.1 Apalone spinifera | reverse complement strand
AAAAAAGCAAACAGGATATAAGAAATAATTAAAAAAGGGATAGAGAATGAGACAGATAATATCTTATTGCCCTTATATAAATGCCCACATCTTGAATACTGCATATAGATATGATCTCCTCATCTTAAAAAAGATATACTGGCATTAGAAAAGGTTCAGAGAAAGGCAACTAAAATGATTAGGGGTTTGGAACGGGTCCCATATGAGGAGAGAATAAAGAGACTAGGACTTTTCAGCTTGGAAAAGAGGAGACTCAGGGGGGATATGATAGACGTCTATAAAATCATGAATGGTGTGGAGAAAGTGAATAAGGAAAAGTTATTTACTTGTTCCCATAATATAAGAACTTGGGACCACCAAATTAAATTAATGGACAGCAGGTTTAAAACAAATAAAAGGAAGTTCTTCTTCACACAGCGCATAGTCAATCCTTGCCTGAGGAGGTTGTGAAGGCTAGGACTATAACTGGGTTTAAAAGAAAACTAGATAAATTCATAGAGGTTAAGTCCATTAATGGCTATTAGCCAGCATGGGTAAGGAATGATGTCCCTAGCCTCTGTTTGTCAGAGGAAGGAGATGGATGGCAGGAGAGAGATCGCTTGATCATTACCTGTTCGGTACACTTCCTCTGAGGTACCTGGTGTTGGCCACTGTCGGCAGACAGAATGCTGGGCTGGATGGACCTTTGGTCTGACCCAGTATGGCCATTCTTATGTTATTAAGTAATCCTTCCTGCAGTATCTGGGTTTTCCCTGAAGGTCTTCCATCTATTTATTGATGAGACTATATTTACTTAGCTTTTCAGAGGCAAAAAAATTCGGAGCCTGAGGTAGTCTACCTCTAATCTGTTCAGAGAAACCTGATTCATGAGAAACAGGGCCAAGATCCCCAAGCTCTTTCCAAGCAGCAATATTTTATTAAGAAACATACATCTCTTCCACAGGCATCCAATCAAGATACACTGATGAACACAACCACCACATTTTGACGCTAACTATGCCACTGGCCAATCTGTCTGAACTGCGTTATGGGTGTTCCATCAAGAGAAGCAGTGATATTACACTAGGAAACATCAATCACGACACAGATTTTACAAGTAGCCAACATACCAATTAAGGGTGGGAGGGAAAAGGAGATTGCAGGCTTGACTCTTTTCACATCACTGTAATCCCATTGATCTTAATGGAGTTACCCTTGGTTTATTTGGTTTATTCCCAGTTTAAACTGGGGGGAGGGGGAAAGGGGCAGCATCAGCCTCAGTAAATGGCCTGGAAGATACATTGTAAGAAAAAACAGAAGGAAAGGGACTATCACTCACTCTATGCAATTTGGAAATGAAATAAATAAAGCTAAGCTTTACTATAACCTACTATAGTAAAAGTCTTACAAATAGAACATTTTTTGTAAATTGCAGTATTAACTCAAAATAATTACAATTGGACTTTGTTTGCTCAATCTGGTCTTTAACTGACAGAAACTGCTACAGAAAATCTTAATGTTAATTGTGGTTCATTGCCATACTATGTATCAAGTTACCCATATTGCTTCCTTATTCTACCTCAACATACGAGCCCATCTTGACAAATATCACTGGTAGACTAGGTCATCCCCCCTATTCAAATGGCACAGTAATAACTGAATCAGTTCATTTCGAGATCCAGTGGGATGGACTTTTTGGGTATTATCCAGTCTTTCAGTTAAATTGACACCTGTAGGTTGATTAACAAATAATTTATTATATTAATAATTTAATATAATATAGACAGAGAAATTAAAATCTAATAAGCAATATGGGCAGATTCTCTCCTCTGCTCCTACCCTTTTCCCCACTCCGGTAGTACAAAGGAGCTTAAAAACCAGTTGATTTCCCTATTATGGGTATCCTCAAATGGCAAAGAGTTGATTTTACTGGTTCTTACTCACCCCCTCTGCAGGCCACATTCTAAGAGCTGGGAGGGGATATAGCCCAAGCACCGTCATGCTCCAACAATAACCAGCAGGCAGAGTTCCCTTTAGAGGCTACAGCCCATTGACAGACATTAGAGTAATTCTAAGGCCAGTTCCATGCTGACTCCAAAGCTGTTCTTACATACATGGGGTCAATGCAGAGTAATCAATCTGTTTCTCCAACTA
This sequence comes from Apalone spinifera, assembly GCA_030068395.1. Lineage (NCBI taxonomy): Eukaryota > Metazoa > Chordata > Testudines > Trionychidae > Apalone > Apalone spinifera. The sequence goes on along the minus strand of CM057846.1, from coordinate 58,365,914 downwards.
TTCAAAACCCTAAGATTAAAAATGGCTGAGATAGTAATAAATGGTACAAACATTAGAGGGGAAGAATGGAAACAAGATTCACCAAAACAGAAGTCTGAGAGCCTCAAAATTCCTTTCATCCTGCTGGAACATAGTGCCTTTCCCAGAAAGTCACTTTGGAGACTAGGTGGCATTATTAGTTATTTGTGAGAAAAATATATTGTAATTACCACAACATTTTTGGAAGAAATGGATTATTCCAAACGGCAATTTGAAAATACTAAGAAATAACAGAACACACAATACAAAAAGCATATGCAGCTAATACACTTGAAATTGTTGCAGACTGAGTAGAATATGAAAAAGCAGGCCGATATTATCAAATAACTATTTATAATGTACCTTGAATCATTCTATGTGCCTCTGCGATGGCTAAATGAACTAATTGGCTTTTCAACTTTTATGCATAGCATTTGGTTTTGTTATTGTTAATAGAACTAAATGACTCCAGAAACCCTAGGAAAAAGGTTCCTCTCAAAAATGACCTATGAAAAGCTCCATTAACTGAGCATCAGGGCTTAATGTGACTTCTCTTTTCAGAGTGATTTGTGAAAAAGTTTCCACTTTTGATTTCCCTTCTGATGCATTAGGAAGAACACTAATACCCAGAGGGTGGGATAAAGACAGCTGTTCTGACATTTAAACTGACAATACACTGAAATGGGGACTATATCACCCTAGAGCAATATGAAATGAGCATGTCCACATTAGGTACAGCCTTTTGTATTTTTATGTACGGTCTCTGAAGTGACTGGTACTGCTTAACTGCTTACTTATTAAATAAATGTGTTTGCCTGTGGCATTATGTGCCCTGCAAGATGCACTGGAACACATGAACAAAAGGAAAGACCAAACAAAACTGAAGACTATTTTGCGTATACTCAATGTCTTAAATTTCCTTTAGTTTTATTGAACAAAACAACAGTATATCTGTTGTATGCTTACATGCCATTTATAATCTTAGAAACAATAAGAGTTTACACACAACTTGAAATAGTGAAATAATCTATTGTACCACAATAACAAATACGGAAGTGAACTATGCTTTCTGGAGAGTATACAGTGAAAGTTTTGTTATCCCACACTCACAGGGAATGGGGGTTGCTGGCTAATTGAATGTGGTGCATATTCGAGCTTATTGCGCTGCCCTGGCCCCTACCCAGAGGAAACTGCAGCAACCAATCCCCCACCCCCTTGGGAATACCTGGTGACCCTTCCCCTTCCCCGAGCTGTCCTAAGCAGCAGGTAAATAAGTGGGCCAGCTGCCCAGGAGAACCTCTGGAAGATCTGGCTTCCAGAAGCCCAAAGTGGGACACTGAAGGCATCAAGCAGTCTGGCTAGACAAGCGGGAGTCAGGTGCATGCACTTGAAGACGTGGCAGTATTGTGGCTAGGGGCAATGGTGATTAACAAAGTGCCAGATAACAAAGCTTTCACAGTATATTTAAGTACTTATTTACTTCAGTTTTTAATAGGTCAGTACAAAGAGCTATTACCTCAAGCCTTGCCCATAAATAGAGGTGTTTGCAAAGGGACCTGTAAGTTAGCCAAGGCAAACGTTCAACTTAACCTGTTACATAAAATTGATTATAAAAAGTCAGCAAAAGTTGGAGACAAAATAGCAAAGACTGGATCATTTCAGTTAAAAAGCTCTGGTAAGGGGTTGCCAAGGCTCCTAATAAAGTCACAGGTTGGCATGACAAGAGTCTAGGAAAGGCAGGCAAGGTTATAGTTGAAGTCTGTGAAATGAGTTTTGATTGAGCATAATGGGATAAGGCTGCTACTCTTTCTTGGACATAGTTTGTCAGAGATGGCGGGGAGATGTGTCACAAAACGTGAGGGAGTATGGAATGCGTAAACTGGAAGGAGTTAGCTTTGCTATCATTGCTGCAATCCCTACCATCTCCTTGTACCCCAGGATTCACCATGACATCATCAGGCCTTTGTTATTCTTAACCTGAAAGACAGCCTGACCAGACCAGAGCAGGGAGAATGAATCCAAGGACATTGCCACCTCCACCAACTTTTACTAAATCCTCAACAACACTTAGCATGTGAGACTTGGACTTCAGCTGTTACTCATCTCTGCCCCCATGTGTCATTTTCCTTTGTCAGCTTATTATTTTCCTTTCCTTTCTCTTTTTGTTTTCTGTCTAAAGCTGGCCCAGACAACTCCATATTTTACAATCCAGCTGTGAGCCTATTACCAGAAAGGCAGCTAAAAGCAATGCCTTAGACTGACACTGGTCCAAGTGTGTCAGGTCTTGAAGTGCTGATCAGACCGTGGACTAAGTCAGTTTAATTTGGAACTTCACAACTGGAAAAGTCAGTACTGAAAACAGAAGCTGAATTTTCTGTCTTTGCTGTTCTGTTCTCTCTATTTATGTGCGTTTGTTTTATCTTCAAGGAAACAGGGTTTCTAATAACAAAAACTCCAGACTATTTAAATGGACAGTTATCATCTAAAAGACTTCCATGTAGGGATTTCTCCTAGAAGAAACTTTAAAGAGTGAAAGGGAAGAAGGGCTATTTAGAATAAAAGATTTAGTTCAATACTTTAACATTTCAAATGATTTATTTTTTCCCTTTTCCTGTGCTTTAAGTAAAGATTAAAAAGATTTTTTTAAATAAGAGTAATCCAACATTATTTGGACCTGAAACTTCAGATTACACTTACCTGTTTAATGTTATAACTGTGAACAAGAATTTTTATCAACATTTCTCCCTTTTCAAAAAAACAAAACAAAGCTTGACAATAACACTGAACTTCTAAAATTAACTGCTGATTATCAGCTCTTTCTTTTTAAAATATCATTAACAACAGCATTTAAAAGCCATTTTCTTCTATAACCTAATCTAAGATTGCTTATAAATTTCCAGTTACCACGTTTAGGTCCCAAGATCAGGTTCAGTATTCAATTATTGCATGGTTGGGAACCACTGTGCCCACTAAGCTTCACAGGTGGTTAATCAGCCCTGCCGAGTCAGAGGCTCAAGGCTTAGTGCATGGAGCTGACTGACTGACTGAGCGGGGTTGATTAATCACCAGTGAAGCTGGGCTGCTTAGAGAGAACACTGTTTTGAATCCTGATGTGCACAAATGCAGCACACATGCTATGGGGACTCTTGTATATTTGCAAATATAGATTATTAATACATTTATCTTATGAAACTGGGGTGTTTGTGACTGTGCTAAATGTATTAATAATCTATATTTGCAAATATACAAAGTCCCCATATCATATGTTACACTGACATTGTGTTTAATGCATATTCAGTAGGGGATGTTTCCTTTTCTCCTTATTTGTATTTCTTTACCTTGCTAATGGTTACGTCTTTTTCCAATACATCAGTATATCATTGGTCTCAACTTATTATCATGTCATTTCGTTATCATGGGCAGCATTCCTTCTAAGCTGTGCAGCAGCACAGCTTCCCAGGTGATTAATCAGCCCTACCCAGTCAGCTCCCTGCCTGGAGCCTTGAGCCTCTGACTGGGCAGGGCTGATTAATTACCTGGGAAACTGTGCAGCTTAGAGGGAACACTGGTCATAGGCCTTTTGAGTTGTCTATCACATTTATTATTCTGTTATTCAGCCTGCTCTCAATCAGTTATTTGTGGTTTTTCTAAGAACTGTGTGCCTGCTAAGTTTGAGAGCATTCTTGGAAGCACCTATACAATGGAAAGTCCTTCAATTTTACCACCATCTAGGTGAAAGATCCCAAAGATGTGTGAGCTAACTGTGCTATCTGGGTAACAGGTCCCAGACAAAAATACTAACTTTGCTTTAGTTCAACATACAGGACAAGACTCAATATAAGTCTTTTGTGTTCTAGCCAAACAGCCAATATAAACCTGCTGTGTAATTTATAAACATATAATCAAAGCCATAAGGAAAGAAATATTTTCTCTCTCTCTCTCTACATATATATGAGGGGGGTGCGGGGAGACATGCTAGTGAGCAGGTTAACCCTATAAGCCACACTTCACCTCACATTTCAGATCCAGGCCTATCTATACTCATTCATAAGTTGCCAGTTTATTATTTTCCTTGGAGATGTCTACTCTGTGGGAGAGGCAGTTTTTGTGAAAATAATATGCTGTACAGTGAAAGAATAGGCACTATGTTTAGATTGGCAATAATTCTCACACTTTTTAAAAAGAGGCCCAGAAATCAATAGCTCTGTCCTTTGTTGTAGATACATTAGTGTGAGATTCATGGAAAGCAGTTTGTTTCTGGTGAAATTCTTCTAAAGCTGTCCACTATCTCAGATGACAGTAAAGTACATGTTGCAGTCTCCTACCTTATTAGAGAGCAAGGTTTAGTCACTGGCTGGTGTGATTCAGTCTTTGTCACCCCCTGCCAGCAGCTACTCAGTGGTCACATTAGGGTGTTTATGATTCAGCACTCCAGTCAGGATGCTTATATCCTATTCTGATCCAGGAGTAACAAAGTCCAAATGAAAAACAGACCCTCTGAGCTCTATAGTCTTTGCAGCTTTACTCCTAAGGTTTGAACTGCTCCTTCTGCTGCAGGGCAGGGGAGGGGGGTCAAGGAACCCACGCCTACCCCTTCCTCTTAGTTTCACCTCACTGCCCTTGTGATAAATCATTTGGATTTGTTCCTTATGATACCCTGAAGGGTCCCTGGGCTAATTCCTACCTTTGCCTTTTGCAAGTGCTTGTTGGGGGAGCTTCACTCACCCTTCTCTTTGTGGAGCTTAGTCTCTCTATATAACTATCTCCTAGTTTGTTGCTAAGGAGCTGCCTCAGAGTTTCTCTCTAGAAACCTTCACCTCTGATGCCCTCCCTCATCAGGGCCAACAGTTGCCAACCAGTGCCATACTGCAGCTCTCAGTACTTTCCTAGTGGTTTTGTAATCACTCCTTTATAAAAGCTAACCAGTGTCTGGATCTCCCCAGCTAAACCTAATCTTTAATTATATGTTTCCTCAGGTGCGTGGAGTTACTAATTGGACTCTTCAGCTTGTTACTGTGCTTAGTCCCCATAGCTCAGTGGACAGCTTTTCTTAGTTCTTTCTTCACGTAGAGGGGTGGGGTACAGCATAGGTAGGTATTGTCATGCTGGCGTTAAACTAAAACTGAGCACATAATTTTTTCTGTTCAATGGCCAGACTCTCCCCCTGAAAAAAATCAGCTTGTTTTGAACTCAAACTGAACGGCTTTGGTTTTTTTGTCACTAGAATTGCAAAACCAAACAAAAATTCTTCAGGTTGAATTAAACTTTTTGAAGGAAATGACATTTCATGTCAACATTTTTGCTTTGAAACAAAATAATAAAAATGGTTTATTTAAAAAATGTTAATGCCAATAAATTCCCTTCCTCTCATTATTTATTTGGCCATAACTATTCACTAAATTTGACCAGAAATCACAAATTAGTTCTGCAATTGCATTTTTCAGCAAAATGTTGTCCAGTTTTGCTGAAATCTAGTTGGTGTGGGTAACAGTGCTAGTGAGGACATAGTGTTATGAGCTTCAGCATGAGCTAGCTACCCTAATATAAGTTCTTTAAGGACTGTGGGTACATACTCAAAATATGAACCCCCACAATAGTGTCTGTGCCAACACACCTTCATTGCTATTGAAGCTAGCATAGTTACACCTACTCATGCTAGCAGGATTAAAGCTAGCCTAGTTATGCTTACTCATGCTACAATCACACCTTTATTTGCAGTGGACTGGGTTTGCCCTTCTTTTATATTTAGCTCTCTGGTCAAACAAAAAAGCCAGTCCTTTACAGGGCAAAGAAAATCCAAACCAAGCACTTTCTTTACTTGGTCTCTCTGTGGTTCACAGACCTCATCACAGTCACATCTGTGCAAATCTTCATTCTTTAATCCAGTGGGATGATGTGGTGTTTCTGCAAACCATTTACCAGAAGCTCCTACCTTATAGTGTGAAAAAGGAAGTGTGTATCCAGCCATAATCTTAGCCCCTTGCCCAAGGGCATTTCTTTCACTTCTTCCAAGAGTCCTTTTCCCAGTCTTGGATTTCCTAATATTGGAATGTCTTTCCAGAAGGGTGGGAGGCAAGGAGGTGCAATTCTTCTGGTGACCAACTTTGTATGAGGTTCCTCTACAAGGTCCTCCTCAGGACTCTACTGGAAACAACTTTCAGACTTACCCACTTCTTTCTGTTCTGATGAGCTATTTATATACAGACTGATGCCCTCCCTGCATGCCTCTCCCCAGAGCCTGCTATTCTTCTTTGCCCTAGCAACTACAAATCACACCATCCCTTAGTTCTTGCCTGAAACCAGCAACATGACAGTGCTGTAGGTGAAGTCTTTTTAATTCTGGAGGAATTCTGTAATTGTTGCATTTGGAGTCATAGTAAAATGGAGGAATTCCCCCAAGACTGGCCTATTTTAAAAGGGCTAGCACCACCTTTTTCAAAGACAGTTGTCCCTTGCGAATCTTTCCTAAATATTATCTGTACACAGACCCTAGCTTAAGTAGCTAGGTCCCACTTCTGCAACAGGAAGTTGGGGAAGGAAATAGGATTTAAGCCCTTCTCCCTTACACACACACTTAAACAGAGGGACTTTAAATCTGCATTATGCTAGTGACCAAAAACGTACACAATCCTGTCCAAACTTGTAGCAAGATAATCGTTGAAAAAAATCACACCTTTAAAATCAAGCCATTTATTTAGATGTCTAAGCAGAGCACCCATAGTTAAAAAATGGTCACCGTAATTCTGATCTTGAAATACTGATTCTCTAGTGTATGTTCTTAATTATATTTCTTAAACTCCTTCAGAAGCAAATCAAACCTTTTTCATTCAACTATATAGGACTGTTATGGTCTCTTTTACAGCCATGATCTGTTGCATTTTTAATTAAAATCTAATCACTAATATGCACACAGGGAGTTGTTTTAGTTTAACAAATTCATCAAGATCTGTTGATGTATCTGTGAGGGTCCAATCTGAGAAGACATCCACGTTCACTAACAAGGGGTTACGTTCACCCCTCAACAGAGGGCTAGCACAATTTGCATAAGGGCCATAAGTTCAACATAGGTCTAACAGGAACATAGGCTTCCTCCTGCTTTCCTTCTTTTGCCCCAAATTTTTCAAATGCTCTCATGTGAAGGGGAAATGTGTCTAATTGCCTGCAAGAAAGCATTCCTGTCCAAATTTCCAGGGAGCTTGAAGAAGACACACGAAACTTAAAAGTCTTGCTGAGACTCAGTGGTCAATCTATCTGGATGGCACTAATCTCATTTGTTTACAGAAAATACTTCCATCTTGATGGTGGGGCAGGTTGAAGAGGGGAGAAAAAAAGGAAGCCAACATTGCTTGCAGTTAAATCTCAATTTTCTGAGCACAGATCTTGGTGTGTTACTCCCACTGTTTTTATGCAATTATCCACCCATTCTGAACCTTGGAGGAAGTATTAATTGACAGGCTCAAACACACACACATACACTCATTTCATTATAAGGGATTCAACCTTTTTCTATAGTTCCAGAAACAGAAAATTTTAAACTGGAGGTGTATTTTTTTCAGTTCCAACAAAGTGATCAAACTGTGATTTTTGTTATTAGAACAGGAAGAAATAAGCAGAACAATTGTTTACATTAAATGAATCTTTTCATTTATTCATAGAAACATTTTGAATTTTTGAACATTTTGTTATTGCTAATCTGTTTGGTCTCTTTGAATCAGCTAATTCTTTAGAGTCCAAATACTAGCATCAATAATTTATTTAGCTGTTTAGATAGGATGTTAGCTTGTAAAATGATATGTTCAGAATTATGCACAAGAGAGCTAAGATTACACAGCTGGCTTTTTGGCAGACAAAGGGCTGATTTTCACCAGGAGGGAATAATAGTTCAGCAATACAATCTTCAGTGAATTAAGGGATCTCATAACTAGCCCTTTTTGTGAGATGATCCTAATAAATTAGAACTTTCTTCACATAGCCTAAGCAGCGGTGTGATTGCAAACAACAAATGCTACTGAATTCCCAAGAAACTGAATAGACAGCTAACATCAAATAAATCAAATACTGAACAACTGTGTTCCTTGGAGAATAATGCTTCCTTGCTGTTACTCTGTTTCACAAACACACATACAACAAGGTACATATAATCAACCATGAGTGGGGCTGAGATATGTACCTCTGAATCAGAATCTGTAGTTAAAACCTACTTAGGTCCATCAGAAATTTTCAGTGGTGCAACAAGGATTTGACCTTCACTACCAGAATCAACTAGAGTATTGTCATTCGCTTAAATGAGAGCTGGATTGAGCCATAGCTGCCTGTGTAACCAGGCCCACTGATGGAAGGGAGAAGGGGGAAGAGGGAGGCAAAGAGGGCAATTGCTAGGGGGCAGAGCGGGTCAAAAAGGCCTAGGATTCCTGGCTGCCGCCACTACTGCTAGTCTGACAGAAGTAATGTCCAGCGCCCCGGGCCCTTTAAATCACCGCCAGAGCTCTGGTCTACACTAAGGGCTGGCTTCCCCAGCCTCGCCCCTTCTGCCTGAGGCCCCACTCCTTCTAGGAGCGCAGAGTCACCTCTCTCTCCCACATTGCCCAAGATTCTGGCAAGTCTGTTGGCTCCCCTGTGTGTAACTCACTGGTCTTACATTTATTACCCTTTTCTTTGTTTTCTTCTTTTGTTACACGTAGGTGGTGCATCTCATTTTACTCCTGTGCCTGCACCTTGATCAGTGCAGATGGACCCCTGACTTCAGTGTAACTCCATGTGGACATAAAGATTCACCATGCATATCAGACTGTACAATCAGCTGCTTAGGGTGAATTGTTTGGGGGCAGGTGCTGTCACTATGGCCCAGCTGAAAGTTTGCAATAGACGATAGTAGCCTAAATAATTTTGAGCATCTGGGGGGGGGGGGGGGGGGG
>CM057846.1:58332194-58352080 GCA_030068395.1 Apalone spinifera | reverse complement strand
GTTTCACTCCAACATACTTATCAGAAACAACAAGGGCATATAAAGAAGCTCACTTTGTAATACAGTAATGCCCTGTTAAATATAGAGATTTGAGGATTATATATTTATAGTATATAGATATGGATATAAATATATAGATATAAAAATAAAGTCTCCAGCCAGGATGTGGCATGCAAATCCACGATGAGGGCTGAACAACTCAAATGAGGCTTTCTTCCAGTATTTTCCCCTACATAATATTCTTCTCACATATTTCACCTCCACTACATTTCTAATGCTTTTATTGAGTCCCTTTTGAACTGTGTTCTTTCTTTCATAAGGAAATAGAGATGTGGAACTGGGGGCTTCGGTGCCTTTCCCAGTATGTAGTTCTTTCCTTTCTTTCTTTTTTTTGTTTTTGTTTTTTGTTGTTGTTGGTTTTTTTTGTTTTTGTTTAGAAGCTGAATTCCCTTGAGATACTCAGAGTCTGGATGAAAGCCATAATCAATTCATTAATATTTTTGTAAAGAACATATACATACAGCAATGCTGGTCACTTTAGAACTGAATCTATAATAATTTATTGTCAATTAGACTGGTCTTTGCAAAAATCAAGAGATTAAATAGCAATTCATAGGACTCGGCTGAATGTTACCAATTTTTCCCCACTCTAAATTTCAGACTGTGACTCTAGAGGAAAAACAAGACAACTACAAATTACAAAAAAACAACAAGTGGTCTGGTAGCACTCTATAGACTAACAAAACATGTAGATGGTATCATGAGCTTTCGTGGGCACGGCCCACTTCTTCAGATAGTTAGATAAGTTCTCTCATGGAAATGTTTTGTTGTTAATTCTGTTTTTCCATATCTTCCTCTTTGCTTTGCTCTTTCTGATCTTTCAGAGCCTTAATTCCTTGTATACATTCCTCCTATAAGCAAGCCATAGAGTCCACTGCTTAATGTAGTCTAACATCTTACCTTTTAACAAAAAGATATGTAAGGCATGTGGAAAGGGGGCGGTTGCCTGGTACCCAGCAATTTTAAAAGTCCCTGAGCTCCTGGCTGGCAGAAGTGGCAGCTGGAGCCCCAGGCCCTTTAAATCACTGCTGGAGCATTGCACTGCACGCTCCGGGCAGCTCTGAGAACCAGGGGAGAGGCCGCATCCTGATCTGGGTGGTACACAGGGCTGGATGCCCCAAACCCCGCCCCTTCTGCCTGAGGTTCAGCCCTTTCCGACAGTGTGTAGGGCCCCCTCCCCCCCCAACTTGCCCAGGGGCCTGTGGAGGCTGCTGTCTCCTCTGCTCATTAGGTGCTCAGTGAATTCAAGCAATATCTACATTTCTTCATTTAAAATTCTCTGCCTGAACCTGGCTTATGTTAGATTGTATGTGTAAGCAGAATATGGAGATAAATAATCTGTTTCACAATTCTGTTATTTGTCTTATACGGAATTCAGGATCTGAATTTTTCTGCTCTTTGTTGTACAAAAGTGAAAGCTTTGGCTTCAAATTAGATTCTGCAGTCCTATAAATGTTCTATTGACACATAACTGAATATCTACAATTTAATACACTTCTGTGTAGTCACAAAAATATCAAACTCTCTCCAGGCCACAGAACAGAATATCACCCTCCACTATACTACTGTCCTTAGATTCCTAAGGGTGTTATTAGAATCAGATTAAATTGGATTAAGGTTAGAGAGAAAGATTAGATGGCACGATACACAGAAAGGAAGACGAAATAGAATATACAAAAGATAACTGAAAGATAAATATATGTATTGGGAAAAGGTTAAATCATTTCATAGGGGTCAGAATCAGAGGAACAGGGGAAGAAATTCTAAACTCAACAATTTTGTATAAACCTTAATACAAAAAGATGCTAATTATTTTGGCCTTCTGCCAATTTCTCACTCTGGCATGTGAACAGAGGTCAGATTAATTCTGTCCATTTTGGACTTTGTACAAAATCTCCTCAGGATGGAATTCCCTGCAGTGAAGAGGTCCTGAAGAAGAGCAGTGCGCCACTTAGAGTTGCCAACTTTGCAATATTTAAAAACCAGACACTCCATCAGAAGTGCCTCTCTCTCCCAAACCCTTCCCCACCCCATTCACTCCTCTTCCCTCCTGTCCCCATCACTCGCTGCTATATTCCCCTCTCTGCCCTACCAAGACAGGAAAGACATGCCTGGGGAGCTGGGGCTGGGAACTGCAGCCACTTGATGCAGGATAGAAGTGGCTCCATCTGAGTAGGGGCTGACACAGGTGACTGTCACCTCTGCCTGCAGTAAATGGATTTTGGGTGTCCATCAGTAGATATCATCACTATCAGATCCTCTTTTTAACTGGACTTTCTGATCAAAAACTGAACACTTGGCCACCTGAAGTCCACTTACCAGAGTTTACCAGAGAGCTTGTGATGACCTATGCGCAAAGGGGAAATTACATTCATAAATAAAAGTAACAGTGTGGGTATGTGGTAGGAGAAAGGGTTAACTAATAAAAAATAGGCAGATTACATTTTACAAGATTAAACTATGCTCGACAGTGTTCTTCTGGCTATGTACACACACTGGTACAAGACCCACTCGCTCAGAATGCGTTCTTTCTGCCATGAATTGGCTTTACATTTAGCTTTTTATAGCACATTTCCTAAAGGAGATCATTTTTAGCAAGACTTACATACTAGGATAGCAATGTAAAAATACACACAGTCTGGCTGGAGATCTGGATTATATAATTATACCAAACTGCAGATCCTCGCAGATTTGTAAAGGATAATTTGCTAATCATATTCATTGCACAGGCTGTAAAAAGGTTTAAGAGGAATTATCTGTTCTCAGTCCCACCGTAAAAATCTATAGAACAGGCAAAATTATGACGAAGAGCTGGCAGCTAAAAGCCAGTAATCACAAAGCTCTGTTCACCCCTGTGTTGCCTGAGAAAAGAACATCAAGGTAGAGCAAAATGTTCCATAAAGATGTTCACAAGGAATATTGGGCTGAAGGCTTTGTCTATACAGGAGTGTTTGGGTGGCAAAAGAGTGTATCAACTGCAGTGCCCCTTCGGGCAACACAATTTTTCAGTTTTGGCAGCAAAATAAAACAGCTTTGCTAAGAGACTTAGAGCTTTTTGCACAAACATTTTGTTGTCAAAGTGCCAGTGTAGGCACTGCCATTCATTATGTTGGTATAACTGGTCTCCCCCATTATCCCACAATGCCTGCCGTGACCATGCTGCTCACTGTTTTGATCTTGGATGCCCTGTAAGCATGCACCTTCTTTTTCAAAACTATGAAGCCTGGAAAGTTCACCAAACTGCTGAGGATGTAGCTTGAGGAGGCTGTGGGAGAAGTTGTAGGGAATCACAGAACCACAGGCAAGCAGAGTGGGCTGCTGATGCATGAGGAGGGCTAGGGGGGCAAGAGACTGCTGTGCTGTGCAGAACTGGGGGGCTGATGTGGGGTGTCACCCTCCCTCAGGATTGGTTGCTCAGGATGCTAACTGAACTTAAAAAGACAGCATGCTGACGCTGTCCATAGACACACACACTTTCTCTCACATATGCTGTGCCCCTAAATACAATCTCTCACTCATTTCCCCAACACACACACTCTTTCTCTGTCACATACCTCCCCTTTCACCATTGCTCATGCTTCAGTTGAAAAGTGGCTGGCTGCCACCAATCTAGTAGGAGGCCCTACTAAAAGGAAGGGACTGAGAAACCTGCATCATGTAACACTGTATCTTTCCTATGAGGCATTGCAAACTCTTCCCAAAGCACCGTGTGGCCAGTTGCGCAATAGGATAATTACCCACATTGCACTGCTCTCTTTATCGATGCAAGAGCTGCTAGTGTGGATGCACTGTGCTGACACAAGGTACATAGTCTAGCCATACAACACTGGTTTAAATAAAGTGTCATAATCTTTGTCAACAAAATTAAGCAGTGTAGATAAATCATAGGATCAGAGGGTTGGAAGAGACCTCAGGAAGTCATTGAGTCCAACCCAGTGCCCGAAGCAGGACCAACCCCAACTAAATCATCCCAGTCAGGTTTTTGTCAAGCTGGGACTTAAAAACCTCTAGGGATGGAGATTCCACCACCTCTTTAGGTAACCCATTCCAGTGCTTCACCACCCTCCTAGTGAAATAGTTTTTCCTAATATCCTACCTAGTCCTCCCTCGCTGCAACTTGAGACCATTGCTCTTCATTCTTTCATCTGTCACCACTGAGAGCAGCCTCTCTCCATCCTCTTTGGAACCTTCCTAATAGTCACTTGATACTATCCTGGCACTTTAAAGTGATCATGTGTAAGTTATATTTGTAGTTATATTATTATTATGCTAGCGCAGTATAAAGTTATAAATGAGACCCCTTCTTAGAAAAAGGTGTGCATATGTGGAGAGAAAGGGCATGGAAGTGTCTATTTTGTCTTCATTCAGTACCCCTATATTTCCCATTTAGCCTATTGTGTAAAAACTGACTGTTTTTTAAAGCCTAAAATTCTGAATGCTGTTTGTCTTTAAAAAGGATTAATTTCTTTGGCTTCTTTGAAAAAAAACCCACAAAATATATTAAACACAGTTTGTTCCATATCAACTATTGAAAATTATATGGGCAATTTGAATATTAGGAACAAAAACTTTGATGCAACTTGAATGCTGGCTGTAATGATTTACAACAATGTTCTCCTTTAAGAAGAAAACATTGTGATTCAATGAGTTGTTTGATAAATTACCAAGGATAATTAACTCCCTGTTTTCTTTCTCTGAAATATTGAAGATGGATGATTCACATTGCATGTGATGTATGATTTACTTCACAAAGTATTCCTATTATTTCACCACACCAAATATTGACTATGAGAACTAGCTGGAAACTTTCCTATAAAAATGCAAATGTTCAGTTTTGCTAAAGGAAAATCAAAATGAAATATTTTGTTTTGGATCAACCCTTTGCCCTGGTCGACACTAGGGAGTTATTTAAAAATAACTTCCCTTATTTCAAAATAATAAGCAGAACATCCACACTACCAACCCCAGCTGATTATTTTGAAATCTGTACCTCTATTTCCACAAGGAATAACGCTTACTTTAAAATTATTTCAAAATTTCATGCATGTGGACCCTCAGCTGCTGCTATTTCAAAATAATTGGCCTTTAGAGGCCTCTCACAGCTGCACTTGTGGCCACTCTGACCACACCTGCCAGCTCTACTGCTCCCCTTCTCCTGTGGAGCTTTTAAAGAAGTAGGTTTCAGGAGAAGGGCTTATGGCATGAGAACAGCCTTGCCAGCCCCATGCCACACTGCACCATCCAAGGAGCCATGGTAGACCCCAGTGCTCCCACTGAGCCCCCCACAGCTGCCAGCATTCCTGCAGCACCCTTGGCTGCCACTGGCCAGGGACGCAAGCAAGCACTGGACAGGACTGCTGAGGAGCTCCTGGATCTCATCGATGTGTGGGTTGAGGAGACCAGCATCCAGGATCTCCGCACCAGAAAGTGCAATGCAGATGTGTATGGCTAGATGGTCACCAGCCTGACTGAGAAGCAACACACATGGACCCTCGACCAGGTCTGTATGAAAATAAAGGAGCTCTGGCAAGCCTACAATAAGGCCAGGAAGCAGAGTAGATGCTCTGGGGTGGCACCACACATTTGTCAGTACTACAAACAGCTCTTTGCCATCCTGGGAGGAGGGGCCAGTCACCTCCCCACCCCTCCATCATTGTCAAGTCAAGCCAGGACATACCTGGCATCAACCTCCACAAGGGCGCGGTTGTGGAAGACGAGGAGGATGAAAAGGAGGAAGAGCAGGCCAGCGAGGCAACCATGCGCACAGGTAAAGAGCTGGTCCTCTCCCTGGAGCCAGTCTCCCCCTCCACCTCTACCCCCCCAAGGATGTCTCCCAGGCATCGGCATTTCAGGTGTGTTCTTTAACTTTCCCTATATACACATGGGGCAGGTAATGGCCTGCAAGGGGCTGCGTGCTCCTTGCTCGGCCTACTCAGCCTGAGGGTTTCACAACAGCCTGTGGTCATTGGTGCACATGGACTGCCAGTCCAGAGCACTCAGCTCCATGATGCTTTCACAAAGGAACCTTCTCACGAGGCCTCTGTGGTGGGACACCTTCCCACGACAAGCCACTACTAAGGAGGCTGGAGTCATGGAAACACACAGCAGTGCTGCACAGGCCACAGGGATGTGCTTGCACTTGGATAGCATCTGCTCCCAGTCAAAGGTGGCAATGCAGAAGAGATTGATCCCATGCATGGGAATCTGTTGGGAAGAGGAGGGGACCCAAATATCACTCTCTCTGGCAAGCAGCCTCTGCCACTCACACACACCTCCCCCAACACCCCTCTCCCCCATCCTCCAGTGGACAGCGATAAAAGTTCTCTCTCTGCAGGACGCCACCATAGCCAGATCCAGCATGTGTGGGACAGAAGGAGGCCAAGCCGCCCTGTTCCCCCCATCCCACCACAGGCTGCATTGCATGCCTGCTTGTCCTTGGGTCATGGGTTAGTGATCCTCCCCTGGGATGTCCATGCCTCTTTAGGAAAGTGCCCATTGTCTAGGCAACAAATCATAGAATCCCAGAATCATAGAATCCCAGGGCTGGAAGAGACCTCAGGCCTTGCTTGAAGCACATCACCATTGTCTGAACCGAGACCTTCGGTGTTAGCTCACAAATTAGGGGCTAGGCTTCATACACAGTGTCTCCTGGGATGACAGCCTTGTCACTCTTCTTTATATCTGGGCCAGCTGTGAGCATGATGCATCCACCACCTCCCATGCCATCCTCCCAACTCCGTGGGATCCGTCGGAGGAACGCACCTGGGAAGACCTGCTGTGGGAGCAAATGGCCTGCCTCCTCATGATAACAAGCACCAGGAGTGGGCCGCTCACTAAGTGCCGGGCTGACTGGAAGCAGACAAAGGCTGCCTGACAGCAGATGTTGACCTAGCACAAGACCATGTGTTCCTCCTTCACCTTGGTTATGGAGTGCATGGCCTCGTACATGGAGTGGGCCACCAACTACCTCCCTGCCCCAGTAGCTTCCCCTCTTACCCCCCTCCCTCAGTAGTCACTGGAGCTCCTGAACACTGGGTGGTGGAACTTCAAGGGCAGCCAAAGCCTCACGAGCTGGCCAGGGCAGGCGCCAGCTCCAGCCCCATTTCTGAGTCCCCCTCCTTCCTCTTCCCTCCCTCTTGAATTCCAGGTTCTTTACCCAGTCCTTCCCCTGTTTTATAGCCACAGATAAAAAGAGACTTAACAACAACAACAACAAAAAGCAAGCTTTTTTATTTACTCTATGGGGAGGGAGGAAGTTGGGAAAGGAGGGCAGGGAAGTGATGGGTGGGGGAGGAAAGGCACATGGGGCAGTGCAGGGACCTCTTTTGGAGAGGCCCAGGGGAGAGTCTCACAGGTGGCCTTGTCTGAAACTCTCCCTTAAGGCTTCCCAAAGGAGCACTGCCCCTTGACGTGCTTGTCGAATTGCACTGGTGTCCTGCTGCTTGTAAGGCCTGGCCAGCCATTCAGCTTTTGCCCCCCACCTTGGCAGGAAAGTTTCCCCCTTTGCTTTCTCATTGGTTGTGGACCACACCGTAGGCTGCCACCACAAAGGGGATTTTTCACACGCTGAAGTCCAGGTGGGTGAGGAAACTCCTGAACTTCCCCCCACGCAGTCAAATGCACACTTCATGATCATGTGGTAGCTGCTCAGTCTGGCACTGAAGTTCTCCTTGGTGGGGTCCAAGCTTCCCATGTAGGACTTCAACAGCCAGGCAAGCAAGGGATAGGCTGCGTCACCCAGGATGCACATGGGTATGTCCACTTCCCCAACCCTGATGATGTGGTTGGGGGGAAAAGTGCTGGCTTGCATCTTCTGGAATAGGCATGAGGTCCAGAAAATGTAGGCATCATGCACCTTCTCCAACCACCCGACACTGATGCCCGTGAATCAGCCCTTGTGGTCCATGAAGGCCTGCAGCACCATTAAAATGTACCCCTTCCTCTTTATATAATTTGTGGCATGGTGATCAGGGGCCAAGATGGGCATATGAATGCTGTCTATGGCTCCCTGCAGTTGGGGAAGCCCATGGCGGCAAAGCCATCAATGATGGTATCGATGTTGCCCAGAGTGGTGACCCTCCATAGCAGCACATTGTTGATAGACTTGGCTCCCTGCAGGAACATGGCCCTGACTGTGGATTTCCCCACACTGAATTGGTTCCCAATAGAGCGTTAGGTGTTCGGCATGGCAAGCTTCCACAGGGCGGTGGTGACGTGCTTCACAGGGGGTGGTAGGTCGCAGTCAACTGTCCTGTCACCTGACGGCATGGGTGAGACACTCGCAGAGCTCCAGGAAAGTGTCCTTCTGTATGAGGAAGTTCTGGAGCCACTGCTGGTCATCCCATCACTGCAGGACGATGCAGTCCCACCAGTCGGAACTGGTCCATCAGAAGTGGCGTTTTACAGTGTCCAGAGGGTTTAGGGGCATTTGCAGCAGCAGGAACACAGGATCTGGGTGAAGGGGTCTTCTGGTTCAGGCTGGTCATCGTCCTGCTGGAGCAGCACGCGGGCAGTGTGGTAAACTGTGCCATGAGGCACAGCATAAGGCCCATGAGCCTGGCACTGCTTTGCAGCAGCTTTGGCTCCAGGATGTCAGTGCTGTGGTGTCCTTAAGGGCAACCATAGCACACCACAAGGAGGGAAGTAGTGGAGGAGCGGTGTGTGAGACACAGCCATAGAGAGGGGCCCCTGAAAGCACATGTCTGAGCTTGCCTGACTAAGCAGCTACAGGAAGTGTCCGCCCCCCTCATGCCCTCCCTAGAGTGCTTCTGGGGGCTCTAAATCCAAAGCAAGCTCCAATCATGTGCTGGACTTGTGGACGTGCTATTTCAAAATAATGATGAGCTATTTCAACGCTTCCCCCATACTGTGGATGTGCTATTTTGATTTTGTTATTTCAGGAGTTATTTTTTATTTTACTTATTTCAAAATTATTTCCTAGTGTAGACATGTCCTTTGTGTAGAACTGAATCAAGAACTTCAGGTTATTTCAACATTATTCTATGTTCATCTGACTGGCTGTAGTTTCTGTAATTTTCATGTCTCATTCTTCCATTATCCTCTGTGTGCGGTGGACTTTCTCTTTTATGATGCAGTTAAACATCTTAATGGGACTAAATTGGGGCACTCAGATAATATTCATCCAAGAATATTAAAGGAACTAGCACATGAAATTGTGATCCCAATTAGGGATGTCATTGTGTAGATGACTACATGATAAGCCGAGTCTTATTGGTTAATCGATTAATCCTGTTGTCTACATGCATTCCTCACTCCCCGTACCCACTGCCTCTGTATCAGAGGCAGCAAGGGTGGGAGTGGGAGCTGGTACCCGTGAGGAGCAGGCTTAAAAGCTGGTATGCGCAGGCAGCTGGTTTTTAAACTGGCTCCCCTCATGGACTGGCTCCCACCTGCAACCCTATGCCGCTGCCTCTGATAAAGAGGCAGCAGTGCAGAGTGGCAGAGGGCTCCCTGGCAGTGGGGCTGGAGTGCATTGGCTGCCAGCCTCACCCCCAGGGAATTTCCCCTGGGATGGAAATTCTGATTTTCAACCAGTTCTGCCAACTAGTAAATGGGGAGGACATCTAGAGCAAAATGTTGTATGACATTTTAAGTTAAAAAGGGTCATATTTTTGAAAGGTGCTTAGGTGCATAATGGAAATATTAATTTGTATCATTAGGATACTAAATACTTTTGAAAATCTAGCCCTTAGTTTCTCTGTGCCTCTCTTCCCTATCTGAAAACTGTGGGAAATAGCACTTGTTTCCTTTTCAAGAGTGATTTGACAATAAATACATTAAAGATTCTGATGTGCTCAAATAGTAAGGTAAAGGGAGCCATATAAGATGTGAGAAATAAATGACGAAAGAAGATATAAAGTAGTGGAGGACCCATCCTACTGTGTACAATACATTATAAAAATCAATATACGTATATATTGGAACAATTACACTGTCACAATATAGTGTATCCACGAGAGTTAGATTAAAAACTCATTTTATCTAATAGAAAATATCAGTTTATCCAGAAAATTCTATGTTGAGAGAGCCACAGAAATTACATGTTTTTCGTAGCCAGAATAATTTAATTCTTTACTTTTATGTTTCAATTTGCTGCAGGAATCAAAGCCATATCTCAGAAATCTAAAGTCTTGTAGGATGGCATATTAGTCATTGGTATTATGCTTTTTTCCTCCTCTTAATTGTATCTCGTGAAATTCCATATCGTGTAGTATTACTTTCTCAGTGACAGTCAGAACTCAAAACTATAGAAACTTATTTTGTGAAGTGCCATTGAAAATAAACTCTCCACTAAAGTTCTTGTTTTACATGCTGACCTTTTCCATTCAAGCTATGAACTGCATTTCTAATCATACTTCCTTAAAAACATTTAGTTACAACTTTTAGTCCTTTCATCTATTCAATATCATCAAGTGGTAACTCAATTTAAGACCCCAAGGCTACGCCTACACTGCATGATTATTTCAGAATAAGCTATTCCAGAAGAAATATTCTGAAATAGCTTATTTCGAAATAGTGCATCTACACTACAGGGAAGCCTGGAAATTAGTCCGAGGCAGGTTCCCCTAATGTGGATGCACTACCTCAAGTTAGAGTCCCAGGAAGTACTAGGAAGCAATTACTTTGAATGGCCTAGGGAGGAGCTATTTCGAAATAGCTGCAGTGGAGCGTCCACACTACTGCTATTCCAAAATAGCTATTTTGGATGAGGCATTATTCTTCATGGAATGAGTTTACAAATGCTAAAATAAGCCACCTGTTATTTCAAAATTATTTCAAAATAATGGGCTAGCTGTGTAGACGCTCCCATAGTTATTTCAGAATAACAGACGTTATTCTGAAATAATGCTGCTGTGTGGACGCACCCCAATTTATGAAACCACTTAAGTGAATACTTAAATCCATCTCTATTCAGGATAATAGTTAAGCACAGGCTTAAAGTTAAGTTTATGCTTTTCTTTGTACAGATGCTTTATTGAATCAGGCCTTAGGGTTTTGTTTTTTTCCAGTTTTCAACATGCCTAGATGTTCTTTACAGAAATCCCAAACTAATATATTGCAGGAATATTTCATGACAGTACAGCAAGATGGAAAAGGTTAGATTTCTTTTGGTCCAAGCTTAAGTACTAAATACAAATACTTGTCCATAGACTCAATCTTAGACAATAGCATTATATTGTCAATTTTGAGTTATGCTATAGCTTGAACTGTGAGTCATCAAAATATGATGACGGGAATTTTATGTTTCAAGGAAAGCATGAATGCTGTAATTTATGACAGATTTTAAAGAAATAATATAATCAGAGTGAGGTATACTGTACTGCAGGTGGTTGTATACCTGTGGTCTCATGTAGGGCCAGATTATTCCATTATTCACATTGAATAGTACCACACTCAATGGACTACTTGCAGAGTTATTCACTATTCAAACATACTGAATCACATTTTCAATGTATTGCCCTGTAGGCCAGGATCAGTATTATCTTAGATTATTGTATGGGGCTTAGAAACCACAGTGATAAAATGCTAAGTACTGTAATCATTATTATGAATAAATTCCTGTGGGAGTTTCCCATTCCTTGGCACCTTGAGTTTGTTCCA
Source organism: Apalone spinifera (assembly GCA_030068395.1). Classification (NCBI taxonomy): domain Eukaryota; kingdom Metazoa; phylum Chordata; order Testudines; family Trionychidae; genus Apalone; species Apalone spinifera. Next base: position 58,340,398 of record CM057846.1, on the reverse strand, counting down.
CGCTCATAATTTTCTCAGATAGGGAGTATGTGGCAGGGTACAGACAGAAGTGATGAAATACATTTCTGGAGTGGCCATAACATCAAAGAAGCATCTCTGCCTCCATGAGCCACAAGGCAGTCAGCAAAAAGGGGAACTGGAAGGAAATCACTCCCAGACAGCTTCCACATTGGAGGGGTGTAATGTGACTCCACACACACATATAGAGGTCTGAGCACATGCTGTTTGCTGCGGTAGCTCAAGGTAGTCTAAGCATATTCTAAACCTGTATTATGACCAGTGGAACTGGAGTCAGAGGGCCCGTGCTCCCTGGAGAGACAATTTTTGACACGACACCAGAAAAACAGGGCATTTGGGAGTTAGACTGGCAGCAACTCAGCCATATGGACAGAGCAGTCCAGAGATTTTAATGAAGTCCCATCTGTTCAGCTGTCACAGAGTGCCCTTTAGGGGGAGCGAGGGATGCAGTGCATGGACCTCCCTGGACCCTTGATCCCAGACAAGGATCTTAATGTGGTAGGGGGAAAAGGTCTAATACCAGGCGCAGAGGACAAAATAACAAGAACCCCTGTAGAAGAGCCTGAATAGAGGTGAACACTGGATTTAGGTGGGGGACAGATGGCTGAAGAATGATTTGGTCATAGAGCTAAGCTCTGGAAGTGAAAGTTTTATTTGTGTACTGTGTTGGCTTTTCTGTTAGTGGATGAGATTCTCCCAAAGTGACTATTCTTTAGTATGGTGATGGACAATCAGTGGCCTGAGGGCCACATGCGGCCCATCGGAGTTCTCCCTGGGCACGTCTACAAAGTAGGGCTTAACTCAAAATAAGCTACGCAAATTGAGCTTCATCAGTTGCATAGCTTATTTTGAAATAGCTTATTTCGAGTTGTGCTATGTAGACATTACCAAATTTCGAAATAGAGCACTCTTCCTCTAACCTCCCTCATTCTTCATAAAATGAGGATTACAGAGGCCAGCTGTGTAGACGCAGAATATGTTATTTCAAAATAATGTTGCAGTGTAGATATAGCCTGTGTGGCCCAAGAGGCATTTTTTTTTACTGTTGCCCCCACACAGAGTTGCCATGGTTTCCGTCCACACAGTTTTTTCCCTACCATATTACTGAAGTGATATGCACATAAAGCAGGAGCATGCGAAGTGATGTGTGTTAATTGCACACAACATTGACGGAGAAAGCGATGTGTTCCTTCTGAATCCAAAGGGCTACTACATTTCAATTGGCACACCCTGTCAATTATAGGTATGTAAGTGCAATTAACAAAACTACCGTATGACAGGAGATTCTCTTGTGTATGACAATCTTGTGGCTCATCAAGATGGAGGGCCACTCATGTGGCTCCCTCACAGGTTGCATATCACAGCTCTAGCACTGGTCTATCTAGACTTATTCATATTGTGGGTGACAAAAAAAATCAAGTCCTCCCCTGCAATACCACATCTATCTGCAAGAGAGCCTTCTTGGTTAGCCTAGAATGACAATACCAACTCAGTCCACATTCAGCTTCACTCTTTGCTACTGAAATGAAATCTATAGCTGCGGGGACCAGTCACATTCAGTTTGTAAGCTCCTAGGCCCAGCAGAGAAGTCTTGACTAACTCTGTGATCACAAGGATGGCTGTGAGGTAGTGCTGCATGAGCCAAAACTCCATATAGCCTGTTGATGCACCAGTGATGGCTGTTTGGACTCTTAATTGGTTTACATGGCATTAACGACTTGTCTCTGCTGAAAATAGCATCTAGGTGCATTGCTCCTGGTATTTCTCAGTAGCGTGTTTCCGTTGAAAAAGAGCTTGATTTTCCAGTGGCTTTCAGCTTGTGTTGTTAGCACTAGCAAATCAGTGTTTTATACTCACTCTGCACAGGGTGTGAGTGCCTACAGGAGCTGCCAAGCAATGGAGAATCAGGCTCTGGATGTGTGGTCCACACTCACATACTATAACTTCCAGACGGACAGTGAGCCGTAAAAATATAGGAAGTTAATTTTGCTGACCTTTGGCATAAGCATCCAGTCATTTCTCTTTTTGTAACAACAATTACAAAATGCAAATATACATAATGAATCATTTTTCTGTTTTGCATTCTTCATTTACAAAATATAATTTATTCATATAAAATGGTTCACTTTACAACTGACTCTGAAACTGGAGATAGTGGCACAGAGTCTGATTTCAATTACACCAATGTGGTAACGTCCAATTTACCCTGGCGTCCATAGAGTCAGATCCATCTGACCCACTATTTCAGAACATGCGTAACTCTGAACTGACATACCTCTCTGTCCTTACAGCTGATCATATCTCCCACTCTGCTCCAGCCCTGAGACCTTGTTTATGTCATTCTTACACTTCCTCCCCATGTGAGTTTGCTGAAGAGTTTGAGGAGCACTTTTAAAATTGATGTACATGTCAGTCATGGAACTTCACGTGGCCTTTAGATCTGTTACATCTGGTAGGTAAATCCTGTGGCACCCAGTGCTGAAGATCTAAATGGTGCCCTGCCCCATCTTTCTGTTGTGGATGGATGGGGGAGCGGAGGAGAGGACTAAGACTGGAATTTTCAAAGACAAAGAGACCAGAGAAACTGATGTCCCGCACAGCGGGAGTTGAAGAAAATATTTGGGTTCAGTTAGCCCTGCCCCACTATACCTGCAGCCAACACCAGGTCTGAAGAAGGGAGAAAAGAAGGGAGCTTGACGCAGGTGGGGGACAAGTGGTGAGAGGGCAGCAGCTCTTTGCCTACCAGGACAGAACAGCAGCTGGTCCACCAGTTCAACCACTTGAGGCATGTAAGGGCTCCCCTGCCAAGGGAAGGATGCATATAAGGGTCAGCACTCAGGGCAACTGGACTAGTGTGACCACACCCCAAATTAGAAAGACATGGAAAAAGTAGGCCAGGGAAGTGGGCCTTGATGCCCCCTCAGGTGGGAAATCCCACCTCCCAGGCTTAGGGATAGGATCCTGGGCTGGGACATGGTAGAGAAAGAGACCTGAGACTCCTTATCACCACCTCTGGCCTTATAGACTGAAAGACTAGTGATCTACCACAAGGCTGCCCAACCGTGGAAGATATGTCTGGTTTGGTTTTTTTAAAAAAAACAAAGTTTTCTTGATTGCTTCACACTTTGAGCCAGTAGGTTATTAACTAAATTTCTGCTATGACTATTACTCTCTCCAAATAAATATTTTAACAAAAATAATTAACTGTAAAACTATTGGAGTTGTGCACTTGTGTTCTTGACTCCAAAGGAAAAATAGTAGTGTAATAGCTATTTATCATCCAAACATAATTAAATGTAATTTTCCATTACTGGAACCTAGTCAAGTAAATTCCTCCTTTATCGCACTTAGTAACACATGGCTGAGAAATCTTCACTATCACTTTGTACTGTTTACTGTGTGATTCAATTAAATCTCTTAAAATTAAGACTAACCTTTGCTTCAGCAAATGAACATGGTCACTTTCACTTATATGGTTTCTTTCTTATAGGCTCTGACATTATCAGCTTCCATTAAAGATTACATAGTTTACATGTGAATTATACCTTCCCTCTCCATGCCAGCTGTGTTATGTTGACCAACAGGAGGAAGCTTATGAGTGAGGGAGATAAAAGTTTCAAAGGAACCTATAGAACTCAGTCTTCCAAGAGGTAAGAATAATCCCAGCCTCATCACATTCAAAACTAAATGCAAAACGTGCCTCTTGACTTTGCTTTCCTTCAATAAGATTGTCACGGGGCAGACTCATCACCCAGGCACCTCCAGCCGACAGTCCTGGGAATTAGCTCACCTGCTCACTGGCACCTCCCTCTAGCTGGTGTCTCCCCGTGTTCATGCTCTTCCCTCTAATCCAGACCTGTGTTACCATTTGACCACAGTGTCCTCTTCGGACACTGCCCTCTGGCAGTGCCCACTCCAGTCTCTCTGCACCCCCTCCCAGTGTTGTTTACCCACTCCTCCCCCCCGCTCAGGGGCACCCAGTTCTTCTCCCACAGAACACCCAGCTCCCCTGTACGCCCCTTGCCTCAGCAACCCACTGTCAGTCTTCATCTAGCCCCTGCCTCAGGGGCAAAGTGCAGTCTGTAATGGCCACTCATCACTGGCAAAGGGGTATGGACCTGCTGCCCCTGCCTACCATAGCTGCCCCTCACAGCACCAGTAGCTTCAGGCCTTGCAGCCTGGGAGCTTGCTTGCCAGAACTTCCCCAGCCTTGCCCTGCCCTGCCCTGCCCTGCCCTGCCCTGCCCTGCCCTGCCCTGCCCTGCCCTGCCCTGCCCTGCCCTGCCCTGCCTCCAGGAAGCCTCCTGCCCTCTACCTGGAGCCAGAATGAGCTTCCTCTTTTCCCATAAGGAGCCCTTCTTTATATAGCCCTCAGCTGGGGCCTCATTAGCCAGAACTGACTCAGCTGGGGCTTCACTCTGAGCCCTCACTCAGGGCTGCGTTTTTGCAGGGCAAGCACCCGTCACAAAGCTCTTCATACACACATACACACCGCATAGAGAAACAATAAATAAATTATAAACTGGTCAAGCTATTTCTCATACAGTCTTGAAAGAAAGATGTCAAATTAGTAAAAATAATACTCTTGGGGTAAGTGTTCAAAGACAGTGATTGGGCCATAGATATTTTAAATAGATAGGACCCCATAGTTAGATTCCATCTTGCACAAAAGACACCTGCAATAACTAGAATCAACTAAAAATGGACAGTGTAATTTATTTTTCGAGTTTGACAAACCTCATTAATTGGCTTTAGTTTTTGCAGAACCTAAACCGGCACAAGGTATGATTTGGATCCAGATTACATTTTATCCAAGCCACCAAAATTCAGGGGGCCTGATGTTGATCTCACGAGTGAGATATTAGTGAGACTCCACTGATCCAACTTGTGCAATAAATATGTCCTTCAGCTAAACTATGCTCTAGTCATACAGATGCGAAAAAGATCAAAATCAGGTCCAGGAAGTTCACAATAGGGCATCATATTTCTGAATCCAATAAAGCTTCTTTTTGCTGCTTCAGCAATGCAAAGCAGCCATCAATCCAGCTGAAAGAACTGGTGGGAAATCTTCACAGCACAGAGCTACCTGTCAGTGCCATTGAAACCATCACTACAGCTTCGTACCATTTGTTGGACCCGATCATGGAGAATGTGGCTAGGAGGAAAGGAAGTATTCATTCCCTTCATCCTGGTAGCCTCTGGCTAGTGCTCCAAATAGTGGGGCCCATCAGAAGATAATATAATGCAGGCTGCTCAACATTGTGCTAAAGGACCAGATCAGAAACTGTTATGAAACTGGAGTGTTGTATTAAATTTGGAATTCAAAACCAAACTTACACAGTTTGCACATGCTACACTGCTTGGAAGTCTTTCTAGAGCACCCCAAACTCTACGGAACTATCCCCTACACCCCAGAGCTGTACCGGTATTGTGGTCACAATAAAATGAACACAAAAAATGGTTACATTTGTGTGCTAACATGCACTCTCATGAACAATCTGGCTTATGAATGCTACACTAGCATCTTCACTAGTGGGGAAAGGCAACAATTATGCAAAGTGACCTCTGCATACATGCCTCTTTTAAATAGAGCCAGATGCAAAAAGGTCAGATACCAAATATGGGCCTAAAGATTTGAGCCATCTCTATATGTGGCCTTTTCGTTACCTGAAATGTTAAGTTAAACAACAATAGAGTGCTTTAAACAAAAGACCTAAAAAAAGCTGAGAAGAAAAACACTTTAAAATATTGTTTCTAAGCTACAGCAACAAAAAAACAGTAGTTTGCTTTTTAACCCCTGCAGTGGCCTGCTTTGTAAAATGATCTGTCAGGCAAAGGTAAGGGTGCTATTTCAGGAGGAGAGGAGGGGGCATCAGCTGTGCATACCGGGGCTCTATTTGCTTTTCTACAGATGCCCCTTACTATTATGGAGTGAGGGGAAACTACACAGATTTTGTGAATTATTTCTCTTCTCCTCCCCTCACCAGCCAGGAGTGAGAGGTGTGCACACAAGCTGTGTACTTTCTCTTTGCTCCCTGATAGTCAGGGGAGCAGGAAGAAAAGCAAGCAGTGGCCCAGTATGCACGGCTGCTATCAGTCTTCCCCCCCTCTCATTCCCACTTTTGGGCCAGGGTCACTGCTGGTGATGCCATGTCACACCCTGGTATATCACATACAACATTCAAAAAAGGAGTTCTGTCAAATTAGTTATTAGAAGAATCAGAGGGGTCTTCGCTTCAAAGTATCTAGACAATCTATATGCTTCAACTGAGCACAAGTTCAGACAGGATCTTGAGCTACAGAGGAGAAGCTCCTCTCTGATATTGTGCAATTGTGTTCAGGTCTGGTCCTGGTTCAGAAGATATCAGTTGTCCTTACCTCACGGTTGAGGACCAGCTATCCCTCTACCCTGTAATGTTTGCAGAGGGGAGGGTTACCTAAGAGCCACCATAGCAACTTCATGTTACCCACTTGTGTTGAGCAGATGCTACAAGGTAGTTGTCAAGATTTGTGCTGAGAGAACAGCACAAAGCTACCCAATGCAGATAAATGTCTGGCTTAGGATGTTCATGTTTGCTGGTAATTTGTACGTAAAAAGATTGGCAGGGAACATAGCAACAGGTAATTGGAAAAGTGAATATAAGAAAATCTGTGTCATATTGGGCATTATTTCATGCTACTCTTAGGGCCAAATCCTATTCACACAATCTGACTGAGTTAGGGTAAGAAAAAAGGTAATAGGTCTGTAACATTTTCAATAGACTGCAATTTCTGGAGGGTAAACACCTGTATAGGTTTGAGCTAATACAAAAACTGCCGGAATGTAGGTATTTAGTCTTCTGAACCATTCACTTCACAAATCACTTAGCACACAATTTAAGTACCATTGTGCATCAACTTCATTGAATACAAGTGAGGGAAAAACAAGCAGGAGCTGGCAAAAGTTTTTAAATGATTAATAATTTCAAAAAAGAAAGGTCTGGGCTAAAAAAAAGAGGTGCGTGTTCTATTCACTATTGATAATCTCAGGCCTTTGCTCAAGAGGATATACTCAAGAGGATATACTTTGCTTGTTTCATCTTAATTCAGTATTCACTCTACAGCAAATCAATTTTCACATCAAAAGGCATATTAATCACCTGAAGCCTCGCGTTGTCCCCCACGTTGCACACAGATTTTTTTTGAAGTTGCCCCCAACTTTGTGGGAAATTAATTTCACATTTGATTACATGCATTGTTCCCTCCTATAATATTGTATTTGCTTCTACAGCTTATTTAATACATGAAATCTTTCAGAAAGGTTTCCTTAGTAACAAGCGAAGCAATTACCAACTGTACCTGTAAGTGAACGTAAAATGTGTTATCTGAAGAAATGGTTTGTGGGACAGAATACACCTCGTTACTCAGGACTTTGCTTTTATTTCTATTAAGGCAACAGTAATTTTCACTTAAATTTTTAAATGGCTTCCTCTTTTTTTAATGCCAGTATCTTCTTTTAATAACCTTGCCTTTTCTAATCACCTTAAAGCAGTATAATAAAAATCTTCTGTTCTGTGTAGGATTGTAAAGGATTCATAAGAAAAGTAAAAGCATTTAACTGTGCGCCTGATCTGAAATCCATTGAAATCAATGTAAAGACTCCAGATAACTTCATCATGCCTTTTGATGAGCACCCTCTCCCATTCTGAGGGACAGAGGAAAAATATTTAGATGGTTAATTGTGGAGTGCAAAGAAATAATTGTGTTGAGGAGGAGAGGGAGGAGAGTTTATCCTTTGATTGCCCTGATCTACTATTAACGAATACAAATTTCACAACAGTTCTTAGCAAAGTTGCCAGTAGCTCTACCAAAATCAAGACTGAAAAGCTGAAAGCTTAGTGCTGACAGTACTGGTTACATTTAAGAACCCGGGTAACTTTGGGTAGGGGTGATTTATTTTTCTATATGCAAGGAACTTTGAGAAACACACAAACTTGACACTTATTCTTCTGTTACTTTAGCCATATTTGCTGCCTTGTCCTGTTTGCTTAGACCTCAAAAGCTACTGACCAGCATCTTGATCAGAAATTCCAGAAGAAACTAGTGATGTAAACGGTTACCCAGTTACCTGGTTACCTGGTGTAAGGGTTAATTGCAGAAGAACTCTGTACTTGTGAGGTATAGGGATGGTGAGGCCTGCATTCCCCC
>CM057846.1:58294360-58305363 GCA_030068395.1 Apalone spinifera | reverse complement strand
TTGCTATTTTGAATTAATTTCAAAATAGCGGTTTGGTTGTATAGACGCTAGTAAAGTTATTTCGAAATAATGGTTGTTATTTCGAAATAACTTTACTGTCTAGACATACCCAAAGGTAATGTAATTTTTAAAATTTTTCATATTTTTGGTCCTGCCATGAGGGCAGGGGACTGGACTCGATGACCTCTCGAGGTCCCTTCTAGTCCTGGTATTCTATGATTCTATTATAAGAACTAGGGGTAACCAAATGAAATTAATAGGTAGCAAGTTTAAAACAAACAAAAGGAAGTTTTACTTCATGCAGCTCACTGTCAACCTGTGGAACTCCTTGCCAGAGGATGTTGTAAAGACCAGGACTTTAACAGGGTTCAAAAAAGAACGAGGTAAATTCATGAAGGTTAGGTGTATCAAGTCTTATTAGCCAGAATAGGTAGGAATGGTGTCCCTACCCTCTGTTTGTCAGGGGCTGGAAATGGATGACGTGAGAAGAATCACTTGATGATTAACTGTTCTGTTCACTCCCTCTGGGGTGTGTCAGAAGACAGAAGACTGAGCTAGATGGACCTTTGGTCTGACCTAGTATGACCATTTTATGTTCTTATTTTCAGTTGGCTGGTCCCTCTGATATTACAGCAGTCATGTGTAGCTGGTAAACTCTCCACATCAGCTACATTGGATCTAACGTAGGTGGCTCAGCCACATTTTGCATTCAGGCTGTGCTTTGTGAAGTAGAAACCACAGTTTATGAACCAACAGACGAAAGCATCAACAGTGGTTTTCTGCAGGCAATTGACATCAACATTGTGTCAGAAGGTAATGTTTTAAGAACGGACAACGGTAGTATCTTGAGGGAAGGACCAACGTTTTTACAGTCCTTTGTCCTTGCTTAGATCCACAGTAATTGGGGACCAATAGATTTGGTTTGCTGGTTGCAACTTTGTATCCCTTCCAGGGGTAATCACAAGATACACAGGGAGAAAGTAACTTAATTATGCCCATATAGGTCTATGCTTGTACTTCATATTAGAAGTGCTAGGGTAATTGACATTTTGTACACTAACTGAACATTAATAACATTTTAAGAATGTTTAAATTGGCTACATTCTATAGTCCTTAAACTGAGCAAAAAAATGTTATCTTAAGGCCTGTAAGGTTTAGCTCATTGCAATTAAAATAATTTTACTAACCATTTTTAATACGAAAATCAAACCCAAGTTTCTTTCTGAACTTGTGGGCTTTTCAATGATTATTCATATGATTTTCAATGACTATTCAAATGACTATTCAGATGACTATTCAAATTATTCCTTATCATCTTCTGTGTCAGATCTTAGAAAGGATGTAATCAAGGACTGTATGAACGATGAGAGATCAATCACGCTAAAGCTGAGCAGACAACTGCATCAGTAAAGAAATATTTCCCAGCTGAAGGAGAACACTGAAGTTATACAGATGGAAAGAAAAAAGTTAATTCTAATGCAACCTCTCTGTGCCAGGACACATCCCTATTCTTATGGAAAGGCAGGTGGGAGGCAGGGGTAAGCAATCACGTATATAGTACCCTCCATGTGTCTATCAAGGATGCTCAATGACTCTGACTATGTACTCATTGGGAAGGGTTAGAAGGGCTGCATAGTTTTCCTACCCAAACCTGGTAAATCCACACAAAAGGCTACACAGTACCTTGCAGTATCATGTATAGCCTGGAATACTCATAGTAGTGGGTTCTGACTCATAAGTAACAACCACTAGGTTTGGTGTTATGCTTTGTAGGATGCTATTTGAAGCAGTGATGCACACTCCAAAGCCAAGGTGCTCAGTTTCCTGAAGGAGAGGTATACAAACTTAATGAGCCTACTTTGATTTTTTAAGTTGGTGAAGCACGGTGTGAAATCAGGAAAAGTTTTTCTATTTCTCTAGGGCTCTGTCGGATTTTTTCACTATATGTGGGTCCTAAACACTCATTTAAAATACACATAACCAACCACTTCCTCTTGTATTTTCAGTGTTGTCATTTGTTTGTTTACTGTTTTGTTTGCTCCCTATGTTGCTTTATTATTTATTTTCACTGTTGTCTGTGTGTGAAGTATTATTTGAGGTGATATACCTTAGAAATAGTATAACCCTGAATGAATACCTTTTACACTCCTTCCAGAATCAGAAAATATTGTATTAATATTTGTGATGAGGGCATGACTATTTCTAGTTGACATAGATTTGTTTAACATCTTAAAAACTGAACTATGTGTGCAGATAATAAGCATGCAACAGGGATAGTTTTGTGAACTGCAAAAGTCCATATCATGGTAGTGTTTTGGTAGATGCTTCATTATTTGAGAGAAGCTTTCCTTGAAGATTTAGTGCTCTATGTACGGTAGAAGGAGCAGGTTATTAAATTGGGCCTCTGGTGCATATTTTTATGCTTTCACTTGATAGCCACGCATTTCTTTATATAGCTGTTTTGAGTATATCACATTTTGGTCTGTTTATTAGCTTGAGTTGTTAGAAAGGATGATAAATTATATGTACTCCAAGGGAAGTAGTCATGTAGCACTTTAAAGACTAGCAAGATGATTTATTGGGTGATGAGCTTTCATGGGGCAGACCCATTTCTTCAGATCACATTCTGAAGAAGTGAGTCTGCCCCATGAAAGCTCATCACCCAATAAACCATCTTGCTAGTCTTTAAAGTGCTACATGATTGCTTTTTTTTTGTTTTACCAAGATCAGACTAACATAGCTACCTCTCTGTTACTTTCCAAGGGAAGTGTTAATTTTATTTGTATTTGATTTCATATTAAATATCTTAAGCAGTGACCTTGTTAGTCTTGTTTTAATATTCTTTTTCCATTCCTCTGAACTTTGAAAGATATATATATATGTAAGTATTCTCGTTTGTCCTGGTGGTTTGTATCTTCACATTATCTCGATATTGGTTCACATATCAAAATTCAATCTATCCATGGATGGAAAATTAAAGGGCACACTGAAGATTGCCCCACTACACTTTCTTAAAATAAGATCTGGATTGCCCAACCACATTGCTTCCTGTGTTTGAAATGTATTACCACAGCCTCACAAGGTTGCTAAGAGCCACACCACAGGGATACCTCCTTGGATTACCCATGAGGAGTTTTAAAACAAGAACTAAGATTCTAAAACAAAACACAGATGTATTATAATGTGAGGAGATTCCAGAGCCTAAATACATGTAGTCCCTTTTCGTAATTACTAAAGACTCAGATTAACAATGCTCATTAACTCACAACTGAGGCACAGTTCTTATTTCTTGGACTGCCTGAGTTTGATTCAATTTACTGTGCATTCGGAAAAGGCAACCCAATAAGTAGTATCTCATTCCAGAGCAGCAACAGTGTTCTCTAATAGCCATGATACGTAGCAAATTATGAAACCAAGTTATTAAGAGGCTTTTGCTGCCTTTTGCTGACCTGGTAAATAGTGAGCCCCACCCCCTAATGGGGAAATACCAAATCAGCAGGTAATATTGCTCACCATAGCACAGGCTTAAAGAATGATGCTTTACTTCCCCTCTGTGGTGAAGTCTGATAATTCACTGAGTATGAAGCAATAGAGAAGGAATGGAGAACAAGAGGAGAGGGTTATAGAAATTATTTCTAATGTCAGCTTTTTAAGGAGAAAAAAAGGTGAAATTACTGAAAGGAATCAGGAACAATATTTCATGTTGTTCAGTTATTTCTGCTTGTTCTGTCAGAGTCCAGTGAATGGGAGCAGTGGAAAGACATGTTACAAGGTACCTGTGACACTGCGTGAAAGAAAGTAAGTGGGTGGCCCCCATTTCCTCATGCCCAGATCATGCATCCCCACCGCCCTCACTCACCCTCCCTGCTGAGACCATGCACTCCTAGCCCGCTCCTGGCCAGAGGCCTTGAACCTCAGTCCTCCTTGCTTCTCCCCCCACCATAGGGTTGGAGCACCAGGGGAGTGAGGTGTTTCAGTTAGGGGCCACATCAGTGAGGGTTGGGGTTTTTTTGCTTCTCACTTGTGTGGTCCCCAATTGATTTTTCTGTGGATCAGTTGCCCCCAAACCAAAAAATGTTCTCCAGTCCTGCTATAAATAAAGACAATGTTGAAACCTTTTGTGTTGGACATACTATTTTACTTTATTTAAAAATGAAGCCTGGCCAACAAGCCTGAACTGGGGCCCACCCCCATCTGGCCACACCATCATAACACTTCTGCAGCCCCCCACACTCCAGCCCTGGACACGGGGGAGGCAGGACTTGAACCCACAACCCCATCTCCCGGGTTCATATTACATAGCCCCCTGTAATGATTGACAGCCTGAATGTGTGCATCAAGCTGGTTTTGGCCAGTTATGATGTAAACTTCAAAGAAATGTGCAAAAAGGTGCAGCAGCAGAAGTCCCATTAAATGAAGTCTGTGAATACAATGTTTCAGTTATGCTATTATTAATCATTATGTCAATTATCAATAATATTGGGTTGTATATTTTCAGTCATGCAAATATACAGCTCATTGTTATACAGCTCTTCGTTGACCACCTGTTCTGCATTTTGATGTAGTTATGCTCTTTGGTTTTAAAAAAGGTTGCCGACTCCGGATCTATAAAGACCATGGTAGGCACTTCAGGTACTGGCATGCTGGTAGTTTTAAAAAGAATCATTTGAAATTATCTGGGATGGAGCCTGAGGACTTGACTACATTGGGAATACCGAAAAGTTAAGTGTACAATATTCAGAGATAGCTGTCACTATATTGTTCACTGAAATGAATGTAGGTACTTTTACAAGAGTATCTGAACACTCCATACATACTGGATTTAGCCTCATAATACAACAGAGGAGCACTGTATATTTTACAGTTTGAGAGCTGTTACAGAGAGATTGTGACTCACGCAATGTCATTCAAGTAACATGCTGTGGCACTCCATACCTCAAAGTAGCGCCCTTGAACTTCCACAGTCACCATTGTCATATAATTAGGATATGTTTGTACAAAGTATGCCCTGTGAAGTATCATTTTAAACGTCTTGATCTGTGGAACACTGGTATGTTGGATTGTATATGCTATCATTATTTATGAGGTTACAAAGTATAGTTGCATATGTTATTGAACTATATTGTATGCTTGAGAGCACTCACAACCAGTCTTTCAAGTACAACAATGAAGTAACCAGACAATGTTAATGGCTTATCAACACTCATCAAGAAAAGAATCCACTATCCTAGAGATTTCACAGAGGAGGCACATTTACAGAGGAGATTAACCCACATCATAATAAAGATCATTCCAAGTAAGATGGAACAGTAATATCATGACTTGGCCTCCCTCCCTCCCACATCTCAACATCTGGAAGAAAAAAGACTTTGAATGAAGGGAGTTTGGTCTCAGTATGGGTACGTCTAGACTACAAGCCTCTATCGAAAGAGAGCATCTAGACAGCAACCAGTATTTTCGAAAAAGAGAGATGCTTTTTCGAAAGAACACCCAGAAAGTCTGGATGCTCTCTTTCGAAAAAGCACTGTTTGCGGTCAATAATGCCTTTTTTCGAAAGAGCACTTTCAAAAAAGGTGTTATTCCTCATAAAATGAGGTTTCAGCAGTTGAAAAAACTGATGCATTCTTTCGATTTAATTTCAAAAGAACATGGCAGCAGTCTAGATGCAGGTGAAGTTTTTTCGAAAAAAGGCCCCTTTTTTTGAAAAAAACCCTGTAGTCTAGACACACCTTACGTGTACTAATGAACAGAAACCTTGAATCATCTGTCCAGGTGAGACACCGTTTAATCCAAATTCTGCTTAATTCGTAGAACTCAGACTGCAAAAATCTCAGGGGTAGTCATGGCAATCTGTAACTTTAAAAACTATGAGTAGTCCTGTGGCATCTTAGAGACAAACAAATATATATATAGTGTTATTAGCTTTTGTGGGCAAAACCGACTTCAGACTATAGATTTATTTTTATTTATTTTGATCTTTACACTCGCAACTTATAATCACATAAAATCTATATTTCGGTAGTTAATAACTTGTTTTATATGTTACCTAAAATTGTATGTTTTGGTTGAAGTGCTTGGGAAATCTCAATTTGCTTTACAAAATCTAGTGTGTATCCTTTTGAAACTGAGGGAATGGTGAACTTAATAGATGTAAACAGGTCAGGCTTCAAACCAGTGCAAGATAGTGCAGTTCTGGGGTGAAAGTCTGGGGAGATACAGGGAATTGGTTGGAGCCTCCTTATTATTTGCTTATGAGTGGCTAGGAGATCATTCATGAATCATGTAACACAGTTGGATGTCACTGCCTGTGGATGTGTACCAGGGTGGAATAGGCCCTGAGGCCCCCAGCTAGAGACCTTGTGTCCTTACCACTCCCCTTCCCAGAAAAAGGCAAGAGAAAGGTCCTCCAAGCTGCCTAGTGCATCTGTGTGGAAATCAACTAATCAGGACACAGTGAGCTAATATAAGAAGAGCTGCAGGGCAATCCTGAGATCAGTTCCTTGCTAGAGCTAAAGGAGAATGGCTAGAGCTCTGAGCTGTCTGCTGGGATTCCACCAGGACATGGCCCTGAAGCAAGGGCAAAGAATGTGTGGCAGCAGTTGAGAAGTGGCCCTTGGAATTGTAGCAGCAATGCAGTACATTTAAAGGGCCATGATGGATGGCTGCTATCTATAGGGGTCCTTGGGCTGGGAGTCAAGAGCAGGCCTGTGTCCCTACCCACCTACCACTGGGAAAAGTGGCTTGGACTTTGAGACACCTAAGTGGGGAACTGAATTGTAGTGTCCCAGCTGAAGAACTGGTTCTAGATAGGCTCTGAGAGGGCAAAGACATTCCTCCAGGGGAGGAGCCCTGGGACACTGCTCTATTCTATTCTGTGTAGGGCCAAACTGACAGAGACATTACAGAGCATACTCAGGGAGGCCCCAGTTGCACTTGTACCCTTAAAGGAATTTGCTGGGCTTTTATCTTACAGACAGCCTGTGCATGACTTGGGCAGAGGGCTGTGTAAACAAAGACCCACCACAAGCAGCTAGCGGGAGTGTGCAGGCACACACACTCAGCCAAGACAAGTGCACCCCATTACAGGGCATCTGTGTAAGTGCAGTGCCTATCAGAGATTTGTAGCACGGTCTCAGCATCACAGTGTTAGAGGCAACCCAGGCTGGTGGGTTCTGGGAGATTCAGCAATCCCACAGTCCAGATTGTACCCTGGGGACCTCTGTTCCCTGCAAACTGTACAGTTGGGCCACTGTGAGGGAGAGAGTCACATGCCACCCAGCTGATTAGCAGAGCACACACCTGGCAGCATGTGTTCAGCTGCTCCACTCTCTACATTGCTTCATCTTGCAACTGTTCCCAGAACCCTTCTGCTAGTTGTGCAGATCAGGTATAAGGGGAGTGCTGATGTAAAGGTGTCTTCTTCCCCCTGGACCCCATCTCTGCAAAGGAGATGGGACACGGCCTGGTTCAGAAGGGGTCAGAGCTACTGCAATCTGAGGTCTACTCTGAGGTGAGTGCCTTTCTTAAAGAGGCAGTTCACTGTTTGAGATTTCCCCAGCAGCCAGCTCTCCCAGTCTCTCTCCCCCCATCCCCATGTATCCCATCTCCACAGAACAGGGGAGAGGAGACAGTAGGGCTCAGGAACAGAGCAGGAAAGCTTTCAGTGAGTGTTTTAAAGAGATGGCATTTCTCAGAAACTTACCCAGCAGCCTGCACACGTCACATCTCAATACCATATAACTACACACCCCATCTCTGTCACCCTACACCCATGTGCACGCTGTCTCTTTCACACTCACTTCCTTCCCACCCATGCTTGTATTATTATTGCTGTTACTACTTAGTACTTCCTGCAAGGCACATATATTCTCTGTAGTTTTATTCATCGAAGTGTATTATTTCAGTGTTTTAACGGTCTATGCATTTCATAATTTTTATTTCTCTCGCACATAAATTTAATTATTTGAGTAGTAAGTTCTAAAATACCTAACCTGTCCTGTCTGGACTAATTAGCCCTATGGTAACCTTTAAAACAGTGGTTTCCAACCTTTTCATCCACAAGATCACTTTTTCAATTTGAGTGCTATGTAAGAGCTACCTCAAACCCAAATACTTTTGCCCAACTTCCTTCCCACCCCCTCTTTGAGGTCCTGCTCCTGCTCCACCCCTTCTCTGAGGCCTCAACCTGCTCACTCCATCCCTCTTCCTCTCTCATACTCACTTTCACCAGGCTGGAGTGGGGGTGGGAGGGTGCTAGATAGTTGTGCTCCACAATCTATGTCTATATGGTGACACAGGTAATCTTTCAAATATTAACCAAATGTAAACCAGTGCTGTGCTGTCTATCAGGGTATGTCTATACATCAGTATTATTTCGGAATAACAAAGTCCACATTTACACTACAAGCAGTTATTTCTACAATGTCAAAATAATGTCGAGCTGCAGGACTTCTTACTCCAACTCCTGTTACGCTCATTTTACGAGCAATGAGGGAAGTCGGAGGAAGAGTGCTTCCAGACTTCCTGCTGTGTAAACAGTGCTAAAAGCGAAAATAAGCTATTTCGAGTTAAGCTACACAATTGACCTAGCTAAAGTTGCATAGCTTAATTCAACTTTAGCCCTGCTGTGTAGATGTACCCTCATTGTCTGCACTGCAGACATTCTGAACAATCACTGGGTGTCAGCTGCCCCATCTATTTCAATGAAACAATTACAAGAATCTAAATGTGAACATTTCACTGGGGGCAGAAATCCCAGTCTGAAATGCAGACAGGCCTCACCGCTGGCATAGGGAGGAAAGGATAGTCTACTTTCTAACACAGCCAAGGAAACTTTATGTTCCAGGAGTACTTCCAGTGTGTAGATTTCCCATTGCTACTTGGCTAAAAGAGCCTACTCTCTGCAAGTCAATCCCTAGTGTGCCGGCTGGAGGAGAAGTCCAATAGCGTGGAGAAGCAGTTCATCACGTTTTGTTGTTGTTAATCCTTACACTCCTATCTCCAAAATATAGGTAGATGGGAACAATTATTGTTTGACATAGCTGAAGTTATGTATCTTAATTGGACTTTTGCACTGCAGTGGAGAACTAGTGAGGGATAGTTCATAGATTTTGTTGCAATTTAAGGGGCTGATCGTGGAAACCCTTATTCACCTTAGTTGTCCCATTTGTTCTAAAAGAACCACTTGTTGGAGGTAAAATCGTAACATCAGTACAGTGTTTGGACTGTTTGGACTTTTCCCGCCAAAATACATCAAGTGGTGCACATGGTATGCTTCACCAAGAGACTTTGCACTCAGCACTGAGCTTCTTGCACTCAGCATGAACTTTGCACCTGGCACTAAGCAGCAATACAGACTGCATCAACCTCCAGTTTCCCATCAGAAGGACTTTATAAGGAGGACCCCGTCCAAGGGTTCGGGTTCGCTCGCTTGCTCTCTTCTTCATGTGGTGATCTTCAAGTCTCTGTGGTGACCTCCCAGTGCATGTCATAGTGAAGGTTTGGCAGTGCATATTTGGGTAGCTCCAACTAGAGCTTGTGGATTTCATCACGTCTGTAACATCTGGATCCATTTCATTATCCTACTGGGGTGAAAACCCAGATGGAGTAGTGAAGGAAGCCCACCGCATATGAACATTGCCGCATCTTTGTAGCGAAGGCCCAAAAACTACCGACAACTTGTATTCTGTCCAGAGCAGCCCCTCCCCTGCTACTGAGAACATTTCTCCATTGGATGCCTGAGAACTTTTAGGAGTTCAAAGGTAGAAGGTCCTAGGCCTCGCCTCCATCCAGCAGGAGCACCATCAATAGTAATACTTACCTTTTCTCCTGCTTCTGTTGGGAATCTTTCCTAACTTCTTGCTTTCTAGGGTGTGGGTTGAATACCAGATACCAGACATTTGGGGTTTGTTATTGTGGTTTTATTATGCTACTTATTGTACTTCTAAATTTATAATACAATTGAATATGGTTAAGTTATCTGGACTCTGTCGTTCTTAGCCGATTTACCAGTGATTAGATACAGGAGTGCCAGTTGGATCTCACTTCTGGGGCAAGGGCATTTGTCACTGATTCAGTAGCCTAAATCAACTAAATTCCCCATAAATTATTATTGTTACTGCGCCCTTGGTAACACACTCATGAATAAAGACAATTCAGACAGAAGAGTTGGCAAGTCATCTGACTATGTAAATGTCTTTGAAACAATAATAGTTCACAATATTTCTCAAGAAAGTCCTTTGTATTTTGTCAGTTACATATTTATGATAGGATAAAATATTTGAGCCCCAAAGAATTAAAAATTAGATTCTCTTTGCTGCAGAAGCTAATATCTAAATAATTCAAAGATCTTTGAAACACTGTTACAGATCTTTCATTTACAATATGGTAATGGGATTTAATTTTTTGCTTTAATTCAGCCAAGTGGCCAGGCTAATCTAAGTTAATTTTCCTGTTTCATTTAAAACAGAAGTATTTATAAGCTCTCAGTAGCAGTACATTTCCTCTCAAGAGTCAATAAGTCATTCTTATAAACCCTCTGTGCCTCACAACTAATTGAGGACAGCGGTAATTTAGCAGATTCTAGCTTTTCCATTTCAGCAAATATTGATAATGCAATTTGAATCCTAAACTCTTTCATTCAGACTCAGATCAAATATTTCATGGTTAATTCCATTAAGCTTCTGTGCTTCTAGACTCTGAACCTTCTAGATATGTAATTAGATATGGATCCCAAGCCACAAAATTCAGATCCCCTTCCTAAAAGGCACATAGGCATGTATGCACACTGTGCACACACATTTTTTCCCTTGAGTAGGCATTTGATTGGAAATACATCCCCATATCCAAGAAGTTACATGTGATGTTTCAACTTTACTTTCCAAAACCCATTTTTCTCTTTCATGTGACTCAGCAGCCATGTGCTGAGAAAAAACATTAACTCTTAACCATGAAAATCATAAAGAACCTAAGGTAGCAATAGGCATAGGTCATAATATCACTTT
>CM057846.1:58256696-58294321 GCA_030068395.1 Apalone spinifera | reverse complement strand
GAGGGGGGTATTGTTTTCATTAGTATTCATGGAATTTCATTAGATAAAAGTATGATCCAAAAATGGAAATTTAAGTAGTATTATCCAAGTGGATTTTTCTTTGATGATACTAATTAGCAATTTGAACTAAGAAGTTATTCCTTTAGGTTCTATGATAGATACATAATGTTAATCTTGATTATCTCAATAAATGCATATGCAAAATGAGCCTGAGGCAAATATGAACTAAGCAGCATTCTGTGGATTGGTGGTGTGAACTGATTAAAGTGCTGTCATTTATACTATGGAGGAAGGATTGAACAAAAGGCTAATATCTTCATTTGTAAAAAAAGCAATGACTTCTTTAAAATTTTCACTTGTCTTCTAAAACAGCTGCTTATAAAATGATCATGCTCCTAAAACATGGGTTGTCTTAAGTTTGATTATGCAACTAATAAATGTGATACTGCCTGTATGAAGAATAATACTGTATGTGTGCATCATTACTAGCAGAATTAATCTAAAAATAAGATTAGCATGATTTTTTAGATTTAAACACAAAGAAGTCTCACTCTTCCTCTTGCTTCCAGTGTTCATCTTCAATCTGATGATCCTGCTCGCTGTACACTCCAGATATCTCTTCATTGCTGTTGGACACTATGGGATTGATTTTGCATGTCCATAAAATTGGTGCCTGACTTCAGTAGGTGGAAAATGATGCTCAATGATACAGAGCCCTTTAAGTATATAATACTGAGCAATACATGGATGAGACAAAGAAATTTGGCTCATATTAGTAGCAAATGAGATTACAGAAGGTAAAGTGAAATATAAAATTGTATTTATCAGGATATATAACCAAAACACTAAAACTGATAAGTTAAGAAAGGTAGCTTACTTGGGTAAGAAAAGGGTATGGGGAGGATACAGAAACAAGGAGAGGAGGAGTCTAGATACAAGTTAGCAGCTACATCATCAGAGGATCTTAGCAGATGATATAAAGTAGGTCTATCCAGTTGCCCATAACTCCCCTGATTCAAGAGTTTCATAATAGGACAACAACATTTTCCTTGTCTCTCAGGGAATGAATTCAGTTTTGAGACTTGAAGGAGGAACCTAAATGATTTACCAAGTGTGGTTGATATATTCTGCACTGAGGAAAGAAACTAAAGCTATGTCTTCAATGGGAAGGTTTGGCAATGAAAGTTCTCTCGACCTGCAAAAGTAGTCAAAAGTGAAAACTGATCAAACCAGTTTTTCTGATTCCCAGTGTTGTGATTTCATGGTTACCTTGCCATAGCAATGCAATGTGGGAAAACATCCCACAGTGCAGTGTTATGGGAAGGCAGAGCTGATCCCTGCACTTCTTGGGATTCCCTCATAGCTCTGAGGGCATAGCTACACTATGAAATTATTTTGAAATTACTCAAATTCAAAATTACTCCTGAAATAAAATTGAAATAGCGTGACTCCACTATGGGGGAAGCCTCAAAATTAGTCTGAGGCAGGCTCCGTTACTGTGGATGCACTACCTTGACTTAGAGCCCTGGGAAGCAATTCGAATTACTCTGGGGAGTAGTTTTTTCAAATAGCAGCAGTGGAGCATCCACATTAATGCTATTTCGAAATAACTATTGTGAAATAAGTGTTATTCCCTGAGGAAAGGAGTACACATTTCAAAATAACCAGCCCGTTATTTTGAAATAATGGGCTTGGTAGTGTGGACGCTCGGCTTGTTATTTTGAAATAAGGGGGGTTATTTCAAAATAACTCCCTAGGTGCAGACCAGGGCTGAGATTTCCATGCTAAAGAACGTCAACGCAGCAAAGCAGTTTCTTCAGTCTGCCTGCTGCTGTGTTCCAAGGAGGGCAGAACAGGTGCATTCCAATGATTTGTTCCCCAAACGGAGCAGCTCACTCAGATGTCAGATACTTCCCAGAGCTTTGCAAAGGCAGGGCAGCAGAGATCACAAACGCTGAGCAGAGCCAGCAGGGCAGGTATGGTGGGATACTGACAGAAGCCAGTCCTCTCGACAAAACAAAGAACAGAGTCCACACTGGCTCTTTGTTGACAATAAAGGGAGGGGAAAAGAAATAAGTCTCTTGCAGGGTTGGAAGTTTTTCGTTGCTACAATAGGGTGTTTTTTCTGACAAAAGTTGTGTTGCAGTGTTAATGCTCACTGTTTTGCTTTCAAAAGGCAGTTTTTGGTTACAAAACATGCAAGTGTAAACAAGGTCCAAGTCTGTTTGAAGGACAAAAAGAGTGGGGTAGTATTACTTTAGATAAGCAAGTACCATCCCGTAGAGGGCCCATGTTTTCCTTATCTTTCTCGTGTGTAAACGAATTTCCTGTTATAGCTAGCAAGTGTTGTGAAAAAAAAACAAACCTCATTTTGTACCTTAGCTTTTCTGATTTAGTGCCATATGCTGGTGCTTTTCTTTTGTACTTGTCCTTAGCAATTTGTTCATATTTCTAAGGATTCCTTTTTGAGATCATTACAGAACTCCAGATGGAGAATAATTTTATTTTGGTTAGTGATAATATTAAAGATGCAAGAGCAAACTATCCCTTTGAGAAACTGCCAGCTCCCCTTAATATTAACTGCAGTGATCCTGCATTTGTTTCACTTTGCCTTAGCCATGGCAGACTTGAACAGGTTTTCACTCTGTGCCCTCCAAGTCAGTTATTTGGCCTTAGCTTCAGAGAAGAAATCACATCCAGACTTAATTGTCCTTTTAGAGGAAACAGCTAGTCCCAAAGTCACAATCACTCAACTCTGAGAACACTCAGAGCTGCAGTAAAATATAGTTCAATCAAGCCCCAGGCAGTTAGATCACTCAGCATCTATGCAACTCCCAGCCCATCTGCTTCAAAGCTCACAAGTCATGTTAAAAGAGAACTACACACACACACCCCTTTACCAACTGTGTTTCAAAGTACAAACCATCTGTAGGTTGAGAATCAGATGTAGTGATGAAATCACACAAAGGAAAATAAGGGTGGTATTTACACAAGATTGAACTTCATGAAAAAGAATGTAATTCCTCTGCCATAACCAGGGGCTGGAAGTTCAGGGGTGAGACAAAAGAGTGAGCAATTCTGTCTGCATACATATGTGTACTGGGGAGAAATGGGAAGGATTAGAGTGGTTTTTCGAGTAAAATTTGAGTTGTTAGGTCATGCTTATTTTCATTATTTATTGAAGCAAAACCAGTCCAATGTATGTGATCTTTGCATAAATATCAATCTTGGTATGAACAAGAAATAGGTTTGTTTTATTTTTAAATTATGGCAGCCTTTGGATGAGCCCCTATATTGATGTACACACATGCTTAACTTTTAAAGTCAATGAAAGTTAAACATATATAAATCTTCGCAGACCTTTAACTTTCTGTGCATTCATTGAATTGATGGAAAAATATAGCCCCCTAGTGGCCTATACAATGTTTCCAAGTTCTTAGAAATTTACTTCTAGATAACATTTTTTAAAGCTAGAGCTTGTCTTTCTGGGAAAGTTTTACCAGATGTAAAGGTAGTTATATTTATATAACCTCTTCCTATGGTCATTTCTGTTTTGGAATAAGAGTGGTTTTTGTATTTAGTTTATATCACTTGGGAAGAGTTTAAGCTAGAGTTGAGGAAAACACAACACATATGAATAAGAGTCCACACAGTACTTTGTACTGGTAGCTTTATTGCCATAACTATTTAAATTCAACCCTTAAATATCAAAATCAACCTTTTCCCGTGTAGACAGGGTCTTAGCTTTATCTTCTCTGTTTCTGTACCACTGAATAGTTTTGATGCTGACAATCTTCTCCAGAGACTTCTGAAATTTAATGTAATGTAAATTGAATCAACTGCAATCAAGGAAGCTAAAAAATGTCACTAACTTTTGAAAGCCAAGGAATGTTAATTTTGTTAATCAAGGGTTTTTTGGGGGGAGGAGAGGGTGAAGCACAATACATAAATACTGCAATTGTTTTGTTGAGCTGTTTGTAATATAGCTGCAAAGGTAATAAACCAAACAAAAGGGGGAGACGGAAGAAGAAAGGAGAGGTATATGAAGAGAACCACTTGATATTTCTTCAAATACCTGGCAGTCAGATAATTGGTTAGTAGTTCTCTTTTAATAATCTTAGATTTTGGAAGACTTTTCTTCTTTCTTTTGCAATTGCTTTTACTTGCAATTTATTTACCATCACTGTGAAGCATTAAAAAACCACACCAAAAAACACCACCTATGGCAACTTTCTTCTCTATCACGTCAATTGAGTGTCTTGGCTTTTAATAGTTCTTTATAGGCCTGCTTCAAACAATAGCAATCACTTGTGAGAATCTTTTATGGCTGGTGTCATTTCTCTTACCACTCACTAAGCATGGTATATGTTTAGACAAAGGATTAACTCCATGACCTAGCTTTTCACTCCTTCCCAAAACTCAATTTTTTGAAAGTCAGTTACATATCCATTCAATTATTTCAATTAATACATCTATTCAGAGTTTGCATTTGCCTTTATTGTGCAGCAGCGTGCACTGCCAATGTTCTTTTGTTTTTCACAAGCCTGAAGCTAAGTCTACATTTGACTTCTGACAACATAGCACTGTTGACCCAGGCAATGACAAGGCTACATCAGCAGAAGCTGCTGGTGTAGACAAAGTTATACCAGCAAAATTGTACTTTTACCAGTACAGCATGTTTTGCTCATCTTGGAGTTTTTGGTAGTGGTACAAAGGGCAGCTCCGCCCACACAGCTGGATCCACACTAGGAACACTTTACTGGTGTTCTATGCTAGTGTTCCTACATACGAAAAGCAACGCTAGCATAGACACTCTTATAAAATAGAGCATGATTTTCACATAGAGTGCATAAAAAGTTCTCTACAGCACGAGTTCCGAAACTGGTCCATAGAGAGTTAGCTGGTTGCACTGGTTGTTCTTTGTTCCAGCAGCTAATCACATGAAATGACAAGTACAAAGACACTAAATACTTTCCTAATGCTACTCATCCATGCAAACTATTGCTTGTATTGCTACACACTTGTTACATTCTCTGCCCAGGGACAATTTTTCAACTGGGAGTTTTACACAAATAGGAATGTAACGGGGAAGTGGTTTGTTCAACTGCCAGGAGGAAGCAGCCAGCCACCACTCTGGTTTAAAGACACCCTCCTTCTCTACATTGTTCTTGCCTAAGAGATTTAAAAATAAAATGTAATTCTGCATTGTGTACTACCACTCAGTTCATTATTAAGTGTTTCACTGTGTTACCGATTGACTGAGTAGGTGACTAGATGCTATTTTTTTGCAAAATTAATATTGTAAAATGTGAAGATTATTTAATTTTTGCACTCAGCCAGCTAACACATTGATATTTTGAGTGTAATAGCTACATGTTGGGAAGTTATATTAACAGTGTATTATACTATTCCCACAATTCTCACATTTTAAATTCAATTTCATTTCTGACTTTTAGTACTACAGGAAATTCTTTTCTTCTGGCTGATATGCAACTTGGAATTAGTTTCCTATCCCCATTATTTTTAGTAAAAGTTACAGAACAGGCAATAAACAAAAATTCATGGATTCCCATGACCGGTCTGTTACTTTTACTAAAAATAATTGAAGAAAATCTTAACCTTACTAATTAGCAACTATAGTAGACAATCCTGCCTCCGCAATTTAAGAAGTCAGCAGGAGGTGGAGATACCTTAATTTTAAAGACTGATTTAATAAATAAGAGAAAGCTTAAGATTCACTTACAACATATCATGCATAATTTGGGTCAAGAGGTCTAAACTGCCAAGAGTCATGTAGGTTGAAGGGGTTCAGGTCTCAATATGACCGGAACCCCTTCAACCTAAATTGAAATTTTCCATCTACATTTCTCTCTCCACCCCCAAAACAAAAATACAGTTTAAATATGCAAGAAAAATGTTACATTGGCACAGTTACAAGTCCTAACTTTCTCTTAAAAAACAAAACAAACAAACAAAAAAACCCCAAAGAGAGGAAAACAGAGGAAGAATCTCATTAAAAAGTTTAAAGCCACAGCAAGATGTCAGTGCAGATGCTGGGTTCAGTTGACAGAGTACGGGTGGGCAATAATTTTCAATATGGGCTACTCCAAGAATTTGGTAAATGGTGTAGAACCACACACTTCCATATTAACAGAGATAGTGTGGGGTCTGAAATGGTGGTTGGGTGCCGAATGGTAGGAGACTGAGGCACAGGAGCAGGTTTGGGATCTGAGCGGGAGTTTGGGTGAAGGGGGGGGGGCAGAGAGGTGATGGGTGGGAGAGGTTGGAAAGCGAGAGGCAGGCTCTAGCCAGGTGGCACTTGCCTGTTTTGCTCCCAGCCTGCAGCCCAGCAAGTCACTCAGCCAGGCTCCCTGCCTTTCCCATTGACTACAGGGACTGTGTGCTTCTTTAAACTCTACAAGCCCCAAGGGATGGGTACGTCACACGCTACCAGTCCTCCAAAACAGGCAGCTCCCATTGGCCAGTTTCCAGTTGTGAGATTGTGCTGGGAGCAGTGGCAGCACAAGGCTCCCTTCCCATCCTCCCAGAAGCACATGGCCCATGCAGACAGCTGATCTCAATAGCCTGAAGGGGTGGGGCAGACAGGGAGCCTGACTGAGGCTCCCTCTAGGCTGCATCCAGCCTGCAGGCTGTATTTTGCCACCCTTGCATTTGAGTGTACAGTTGGCAGCATAGCATTCAAAATTCATTCCTAAAATGATTGGGAGGAAGGAATAGACTTCTTGTTTCCATACTGTTAGTGTGTTGTAGCTTCATTTTGTTAATGGTGGAAATTTTGCTCTTGTAGTATTAGAACATTATTATGTTGGTTAACCTATTTTTTGAAATACTGAAGGGGGATAAGATATATTGGAATGGCAATAAGTAACCAAAACATGAATCAAAGTAATTGTTTCCCCTATGCTACCATTGATTACCTTTTCTAAATTGTTTCCCCAACTTGCTTTCAAAATTAACCCCAAAAATCCCCACATGCACCAAGCCAATTATATCTATGTAGACATTAAAATCTTTGTAACAACAGTATGTGTAAGAAAAAAGCCTCTGTACATCAGCTTTTATCTAATAAAAATATATAAAACAAAAAGCCTTTTTGTAAGCACAATATTCAACCCCTTTATTTCCATATTTATTTAATTTAGAAATATTTGGCATTCAAGGAATGCAAATTAGAACTTTTGGTACAATGCTATGTAGCATCTATGCCACCTTTTATTGTGAACTACAGCATTGATAAACACAAAGTATTATAAATCAAGATATTCTAAAGCCTTATCACCTTGGTTGAACCATCAAATTAAACCACTGTCAAAAATAAAATGTTATCCTGGGCTTCCCTTCTAATAGCTATGGTAATTTTAAATGAAAAAAATTGGAAAACAGGTACTATTGAAGACCCCAACTCCACTATAAATATTATGTTTCAGTAGCATCCCTAAAGAATATAGTAGCAGTACTCAAAACGGTTTGGTTTAAATGGAAGAGACCAAAGGGCTGTAACCAAAGTAACATTGGATCCAGCCCTTGTAGAGGATAATGTTACAGTGTGATCCCTGACCATGCTAAGCACATGAGTTAATCTTTATCACATGGGCAAGGCCAAATTGTGTCATATCCAACCTGGACTAATACTATGTTTAGCAACACAGCAAAAACATGATGAACTGAATAGTAATAGAGAGGGCCTTAGTTCCATCACAAATACCCAAATGTACACTGTAAGTATTTTTAAATACTAGCTGGACTGTGCAAAAAAATTTAAGTACTTTTCTAACATGAAAACATCAGAAAGCTTGATGTTAACCAAGGGCACAATTCTGCCAGTGTTAAGGGGCTCCTTCTTTGAGCTAGATTGTGAGACTCTAAGCACAACCCTGCATAAGAGGTGGTATGATCACTGTGCCCTCTCAGACAGCATCAAGAGGCAGTGTAAACTCAGTAACTCAGGCATGCCTCTGAATTATCATTCCTCCACAGACTCCTTCTCCTTAGTTCTAGGAGGTAGTAATTTACTGCTGGCTTACACCCACAGTAGGGACATGATCCTGCAAAGTGTTGAATACTTTGAACCTATAAGCAAGTAGTCATTTCACTGATTAAAGGCTAGTCACTGCGGACAGCAAGTCGGGGGATTGAAGCCATAGCTTTACCCATTCCTGATCACAATGTATGGTGAGAAATTAAGCAGGTGAATATTCCCCCTTTTATTCCCTGATCTAAGAGGCATATATAGGGATGT
This sequence comes from Apalone spinifera, assembly GCA_030068395.1. Taxonomy (NCBI): domain Eukaryota; kingdom Metazoa; phylum Chordata; order Testudines; family Trionychidae; genus Apalone; species Apalone spinifera. The sequence continues at coordinate 58,286,061 of CM057846.1, read as the reverse complement.
AAAGGGCATTGTTACCCCTTCTTACTTCCTGGCATTGGCTGCTGTGTATGTCATCTGACCATAATCTAACCCTATGTAAGTAAGGTTGGCAGAATCAGTCCCATCTAACAAGTAGTCACATACTTACTGGGAAGTTTGCATGGTCTCCAAATCCAAACCTTTGCCTTAGTATTATGTAATACATTATTGCCCTATCTCTATGATGCAATTAGCTTTTACTAATATGTTTACTATGACTATTTCTAAATTATGTCTAACCAATGTTCTTTAATGGTAAAAAAAATTAACGTGCTGCAATATAAATAGCTGACGTTAGTTCTTCAGCAAAGTTTACAACTGTAATTGTCCAGAATAATTCTGTCCACTGAAAAAGAGCATATTTGTTTTATTTCATAGCATAAGGAAGTCACTGATGTATTTAAGCTCTTGATTTAAGAACTGTAAAGTTATCCTGTAGGCAGTGTCACCCACCTTTTACCAGATGGATGGTTACTAGAGTGGAGTGAAGATAAAAAAAATTTCCCAGGGGGAATATACATTTTGCACAAATAGCTTATATTTGCATTGAATAAACTTAGACTTGCAAGGACTTGTATTTAAAATTAAAATTTGTTTCCTTAAGAAGATGAGATATTTACCCACAAGTACTAAAAAATTGTACTTTTAAACTTGTTTTATTAAATATTATTCTACTACATCCTTATATTCTACTACCTCCTTATATTTTCAGAAGAGAAAGGCCCACAGATGTTGGTGGAACTGCTATTTGTTATCTGACCTAAAAGGACTAATGTTTTGTCCCATATAACGAAGCTAAAACTCGGAAGCGGAATTAATTGAAAAGTGCCCCCTTTCAGACTGAGGTACAGCAATGCCACAGGCCATCAAAAAAAATCTAAATCCCATTTTAGATTCTGGGAACATGTTATAACTTAACACAGAGCTAAATGCCAAGGTGAACACGTGGCCACAGACTGTTCAAAATTACAGTGAGCTTATAGCAAAGAAGGAAAGAATACATCTTTCAAAGGAAATTCAACCTTTGAAAAGCCAAGTTAATTTTGGAATTCTAAAAAACTGCTAGTTTGAATCCATATTGTAAGCTAACCCAACGACTTACTATAACCAACAAAACTGTCATATTCATTTAGTAACTTAGTGAACGAAAAAGACATTAAAAGGAAAGGTGGCTGCTTCTACAGGGACAAACATTGAACTAATCCCACATTAGAGAAAACTCTAGCATGCACCTTTAACATAGCAAATTGAAATCAAGGTCAAGAGTTAACTTGTTAAAAACCCACACAAGGAATCAGTTATTTTCTTTTTAAAAGATATACAGAAAATAACAACACTGATTAATAAACCACCAATATTCATGTTTTTCTCATGTGACTTAAATTGGTTTAAGTTTTCAGGAAAAAAGACCAGCAAGCTAGTACAGAACATGTCTTATTCAAAAATATTATTCTGTCAAAGATGAACTGTTGAAAGCAAACATAAATGTGTATGCAACTTGTGCTTTTAATCCAAGGGAATATGGAATTCATGTTTCATGCAAGGTGGTTTACAGGATCATCAAGTGACTACATAAAAATCAATCCTTTTTTCTACCTGATTCAAGATGGAGCAGCTACTATACCGTAAAACTGTGACATGTTCCAAGAATCCATGAAAAATGCCACTGGATTTTCTTTTCATTTGCCTATATTCATAAATATATACCATATATGCACCTTGAATATAACTGGATGGAAAAAGTCTCAAAAGACTGAAGATGGCATGAGGAAGTTCAGTCACCTTCCTAATTCTGAATTTGTATCCACCACCAATGAAGAAGCCCAATGCTATATATAGTTCCCCCAAAAACATTTTGAGTTGCCTTGATTTTCAGTGCCTAGTCCCCAGCAGGTTCTTTTCACACCTGTTTCCTCAGGCTAAACATCGTGAGGCCACAGAAGCATGTGTGTACACATCAGCAGTTATGTTTGTTTGTTTGATGCCTTCTCCAGATTTGGGAGCTTGTCAATCAATGCTTGATGATTCACATTGATACTGGCTAGTAGTCCCCCCTCATTGCCATCTGTACCAGTATAACTGATTTCTTCACCCGTCAAGGTAGTCATGTGACCACCCAATGCTTTTAGCATAGCATTCCCGGCACATATATCCCACTTCTTGATGTATGTCACGTGAATATACACATCAGCTTTTTCTTGTTTCTTGTCAGGCACATCAAGGAGGGCTAAAACTTTATAGCCTAGAAAATTAGAAAGATAACACCACCAGTTAATGAAAAACAAACTTTCATAATTAATCACAAAATAAGAAATTAACAATTACTGTTTACTCCTATGTGAACATGTAACAAAAATGATTGTTAACTCTGTCATGTTAGCTGAGAATGTAATAGTGAGTACAGAAGCCCTCACCTTCTGTTACACTTCCTGCAAAGTGCTGAAATCAATTTTTCTACTATCTCTCACACTTGAAACTAACAAACACTTGTGTAAAACCCATGATTTTAACACAATCATTTCCTTTGCACTATCCTCTACTGGTTTGTCAGATACATAAGACATCAAGAGGCATATCAACAGAATCAGACTGCATATGTTTTTAACTAAAGGATAGAGTTTTGCTCTTGGGTTTGTTTGCTTTACCACAAATTGTATTGCTTTTCCTCCTCCATTTTACTCTCAAATGCACCATTTTCTTAATTCTAGCTGGCATGACTATGAAACATTTCCAATTCATAAACATATGTACACGTAATAAGATTTCTTCATTTTACCAATTGACTTCATTCTTGTACAAAGCTCCCTACTCACTCACTTCATAAAGACAGCTAACCCTCTGCATTCATGCTAAAACTTTCACATTTTACATGCAGCTAAGTGGAATGGGATACATACAATGTCAATTAAACTGCTAACCATAACCCAGCCTCTTTAGATTTATTCTTACTCATGACTGGTCCTCAACATGAGACATTATGAACTTCCTCCTTTCTTAAAAAAGTACCAGATATAACTGTCCATACAAAGAAACAGGAAGATGCCCTTTTGTGAAATTCAGAACTCAGAGGTTGAACCTGTCTGGTCTAGCAACATCTGGACCACAGAAGTTGTTAGACCAGAGAGCCCCAGCCGCAGAGGTTGAGAGTGGCTGGGAGAAGAGTTGGTCTGGTTGGCCAGCAGGGCCAGTGACTTGGGGACAGAGAGTCCCGGGAGAGTCTGCGCCCAGTGTGGGGCTGAACAGCGGGACAAGGAGCTTCAGGAGCAGCTGCTAGCCTGTGTGGAAACAGGCAGCCCCTCCCAGGGAGCAGATGCCACCTTGCACAGGGCTGGGGGCAGACAGCAAAACTCTGCAAGTGGGCAAAAGGAGGAGCCCCAAGTGGGCCAGAGGAAGTCAGACCTCTGGGTTCTCCTAGGGCAGCGGCCAAGAGGGGAGCCCCAGCAGTAAAGCCCAGAGTCCTGACCTCCTCTGGTCCGGCAAATTCCCTTGTTTGGGACCACTTAGATCCTAAGAGTGCCGGACCAGGGAGGTCCAACCTGTGCCTCCATTTTGCAGGATCTTCAAGTGGGTAATTATTTCACACTTGTGCTTCCACTTTATATAGGCACACTCCGCCTATACTATGAACCAATTTTGCCATGACATTTAATATAAAAAACCCTCCAATCAATTTGATTGCTGGTAGTTAGATCACTCCTGGGACTATTAGATTCTTTAATCACTGAATTCCTTTTTCTTCAATTTTCAGCTTGCACATCTGAAACTAGTCTTTTTATTGTTTTCTCATGGCACTGAACAGTGAAACAACTCCTGTTCCTGTTCATGATTACCAGCCTTCTCTTAACACAATGGCCAGTTTTTCTCCGATATTTTTAAATTGGCATAGAGCAAAAGACAGCCAAATGCTCTTCTCTCAATGCACCCAGTATTCTTTTTTCTGTTGTTTCATGTTGTGCCTGCTATTTGCATATTTACTCCTTTTCCTGCCACTCAGTTCCCTCCTCACAATCTGAAATAGGTTTAAATTTGAGTTCTGGATGTAGGAAGTACAGTACTTCTGCCGCAAGTTACTTTTTTGGGTCACTTCTCCAGTTTAATGACAATTTCCTTCCTAAGTAATCCACAAGCAATAAAATATCTGGAATGCTTAAAGATAACAAACCTGCTCCACCTGCTGGGATGATCACAGTTTTATTTCCAAATGTTTGCCGTGCAACTTGCTCTACTTTTCCTGCATGAGAGCGGGACACAATAATTCTTGGAGTTCTCTCATTGTAGGAAGAACGAGCTTTTATATTTGACCCACTGTCCACCATTGCCCAAGCTACAAAAGAAACATAGATTCTATTACTGGGTTTTGAAAGCATCTGCTCTTTTAGAAGTATTATTAAAAAGAGACATTTACTTTAAAAAAAAAAAGGGGGGGGGGGGGAAGTAGTGCTTCAGCCTGAATTTTTTTTCCTGTTATTGTTAGCAGTAAACACATAATATTATTAAACCAGACCTCATGGGAAACAAAAATCTCTTTTTTTGAATGTGTACTTAGTGCACAGTTAGGTTCAACTGTAATCTTCATAAAAAGTAAAAAGCTGGAAAAAATATGATTGTAAATTTCACAGCGAGATTCAGGGGCAGATGTAATGTAGATGATGGCATCTGAAATTCCTTCAGCTTTTACACTGACTATATTTCAAATTGATAGTGAAATTTCACTTTTTTCCTTTAAACCAGTCAACAAAATACAGTCATCTTTAAGATAGAGGAAGATGAATATGAAAATGTTTATTTTTAGAAAACATTGATTCAGGAGACTGAATTTGGGATGTGCAGATTTCCACTTCTAGATCACTAGTTCAAAACCACCCTTGATTGGGTATGTCCAAAAGCAATTACAATTTGATGTTTGTTTGGAGTTCTGGCTAGTGTTTTCAGCACAGAAGACAGGCTGAGACTATGTAGGCAGAGATTGAACTAATTAGCAATATTTAAAATATGTCTTTCCCTTACCGATTTATATCTGTGTGGTAGAGAAGGCTCGTGAACAAAATGAAAGGCCATAGCATTTCTGGCTTGGAAAGTTACCCCCTTCAATCTATAATCTTGAGTAATTGGATACCAATATTTGTATATTTAAAAAATTGTTTGGATGCCATTTCTTAATATTTATGATGAGTTATCATTGCAGATTCTTTTTTTCCTCTTAAGAAAGAGCGTGGGAAGAGAATCACAATACTGAATACTCAGTTAGGTAGAAAACCTAGTTCATCTGAACAAGCTTAGTTGCGGTAATCCGAGCTACTGCATAACTTATCTAGACTCTAGAGGTCAGTATGGCCTAACTAAAAAGGGAAACATTTTATTAGCTTCTGTATTTATCCAAGAATATAACACACATTCCTTCAAATATACTCAACACTTGCTTTGTTGTTTGAGACTTTCAGAAGTTATTGTCAATAGCTTGTCCTTGAATGTATATACTTAAATTCATATCTATCCTCATCAGTGCTTCAACAGTGTCAAAAGATTCTCTATGCAAGTGCTGCATGCTTGGAATACACCGAGTCTTGTGTTTAAAACAATGGTGAACTATTGACACGTAACAGTTATTAACAGTGGTTCCTACAGTCAGAGACACATTGAACAGAGTATGCACCACTGGCTAAGGTGAGACAGAGCAGTATTGGCCAACCCCCCTGTGAACTCAGGTTTGCTCATCATGATGGAGAGACTGCAGGGCCAAAATTGAGTGAGTGGCATCACAACTGCTGTGTCTGGGGCAGGGCAGCTCTTTGGACTAACAAGTGCTGCAAGGACTAACCTTTGGGTGAGAAATACTTTATAGACAGGAAAGCAACATGTTTATAAGTACAAGCTATAGAGGATTGCATCTTATGTTTCTCTTTAACCTGCAACTTTATGTTTCCAAAAGCTTACGCTTGCTTTTATTGAGTATCAAGCTCTGTTAAATAAACTTCAGTGTAGTTTTACTTCAAACCTATATAAACACTCTACGCTAAGGAGTATGTTGAACTAATGTGAAATCAATTAACCAGGGCACATTGCTTTTCCAAAGGCAGTGAACTTGTGTGGGTATCCAGAAGATAAGGGACTGGGCAATGTAACAGTGGGATGTGTAAACTGCTAACCTGCACTAAGTCAAAGCAGGGCTCTTGGCACCCAGAAGAGAGCACCTTTATTTCTGGAAGCAGATGTTTTGGGAATATTTTCCGTGAATGGGCACAGACAGGGTTTCCCCCCGATGAGCTGGAGATAGTCATTCACCACAGCCATCTCAGGGAAACCTCAAAAAGCCTCAGGATACCACACCAGGACAGGATGTGTCAGATGGCACAGAGTTTGACAGGTGAGGGGTTGGGGCCACAATGGGTACAACAGGAACAATTTCTGCAGGTGCCCTGATCAATGTCCTGATTTTGTTACCCTTTCTGATAAGAAATAATTTGCCCATGGGAGCTGCCACATGAACTTCACTAAGACTCGTGTGAGCAAAAGGCTGCTCAGTATACAGGTGATAGAACAGAGGTCCATATATACAATGTTATTTTGTTCTTAATGCTTCAGTAAAAGAGCTTCACCAACAAATATATTTTTGGTTAAAGTTTGTACCTTGTACCATTCTTCTGCTCCACAAAGACCATGTTTTCCTGAGTTTTGTGGGTATCACAATCTTAAGAGCTTTGGACATTACCACTATATAATTAAATAATAACGACATTTTTGTTTTCCTGTATTAACTACTATTCTATTCATTCATAACTACAGATTCTCCCTCAAGTGTTAAATTAACTGTGTCAGTGAAAATGGCAGGGGAGGGTGGGGGGGAGGAAGAGATGCATACTCATACCTGTATATGCTGAGAAGGGCTTGTGTATTACTCCAATTACCGGTTCACCATTTACAGCCACACACACCATAGTAGTAACATATTGGCGAAGATCCTCTAAGGGGCCGGGGGGGGGGAGCGGGGGGGGAGAAACCAGACAAATTAATTAGCTCAACATCACATAGGTTAAGAGCACAAAATAAAGGCCTAACTTTATAGGTTTACATAGACTGACAAACAAGAGCCTGATGCAGCATTAGCAAATTAATAGATTACACTGTGATTTTATCCTTCAAGCTTAAAAGAGGCTGCATTTGAAAGTCAAACCTTTAAAAAGATATGACTTTGTTCTATCTTGATTTAAGTTATCAGTTACCAAAAAATTAAAAACCACGAGACAACTGCCCAGTTTTTCCACAGATTCTTTTGTTCAGTAGATGCGCACTGTGCTCCTAGTGGGCTCAATTTTGGGAGCCACTTTTTCATTAAGCATAAGATTCTTACATGAAGTGGTAGATGTGGGCCCATCACAGTACAAACTCCTCCCACTCTTGACCTCATTTTACATTCTGGTTGCTTTAGAGCTGACTGATCTTCCTAGGTTTTGAATTTTCATACATGTTTACTATAACACCAGTGCAACACTGGTAACAAGTGGTTTAGTTTGTCTTTATGACTTAAAAACCTACCAGTATAAACATAGTTAACTGAACTACACTGTATTTTAAATTGTTTGTGCGGCTTCATGAGCCTTCGGAGGAGGAAGATTTACAATTCTGTGAAAAGTCATATCCATTTCTTAAGTCCAGCCCAGGAACAAGTCAGAAACCTATGAGCAGATAAGTCAACTGAAATTTAGAAATATTTGGTTTAGAATAATTTAGCATCATTATTCAAGCATAAGAAATGGGTATTAGTTAACTGCACCCATAAGTGACAAATATATGTATTTTAGTGCCACCTAACTGTACAGTCAACCAAGTGCTAGCCTTTGAAAACAGCTGTGGCCAAGATATCTACCTGGGATCTCCTTTTTTAAGAGTAGTTCATCTAATTCACAAAGCTGTAATAAGTAACAACTGTTATAAAATTTCTTTTGAAAAAAAATTACATATTTATCTCCTATCAAAAGTAAATAAAAATTTAAAAAAAAAGCAGATACCTGTGTATTCCTGTGTAGCATCTAATGGATCAATCCATATTGTAACACTTTCTGCTGGGACCGTTTTAGGTTGTATTTTTTTCATGTCTTCAGGAATACTGCGATCCCAGAAAATTGTCTCCTTATCAGGTGCATCAACATGTTCTTCAGTATTTATCTACATTAAAAATTACACAAGCAGACATGTTAACCAGTGTGTTGTACCAGGACAACCCTTTCCCCAGAGGAATTTAATTTCTAACTCAGTGCCGAAGGGACACCAGCGTGGAGAAGGCTTAGCGACACAGGGAATTCAAAAATATTTAATGGGTTTGGTCTTCAAACCATAATTCTGAACTTTCAGATCTGCTCGTGGGCAAAAGAACATGTGACAAGTAACCAAAATATAGAACTTCTGCATTTTGCTGCAAGCCATCCATATTTTGCCAGATCATGGTGTTTAACTACAAACCATGTTATTAAGGATATTTTCATCACAGTGTAAATTAAACAAACCATTTTTTAAAGTAAACTGCAGTCACAAAATTCCATCATGAGTAGCCACAAGGACCATACACAAGGGTTGCAGGAGGGTATAACCTCATACCTTCAGCTGCACAGCACAGACTGGAGTAACTTATCCTAGATGTACCAGTTTCTAGATAGAGAGTCAAACAAATACACAGTTTTCAGTGGATTGCATAAATATTTGTGGGACAACTAAAGTAGTAGAGCAGGATTCCTGGCTCTGGAAAGGAAGTGTTTCTAGTAATTTAAGCAGTGGTTGGAGAGGTGCTTCTTGATATAGAGTACCCATACTCCTAGATTTAGTATATTCCTTCTAAAGCCAGATTGGCTAACTGGACTTGGATCTACCCTATAAGAAGACTGGGTTCTACACCATGCACTTCCTGAAGTGACCTTATATCACATCTCAACTAATTTATTTATAAAATTGGTTAATACCTGGATGCTTTTTTGGATAGGGTAGGTTAGTTGAACAAAAAGGCTAAGGTATGGCTTGATTATAATCTACTTGTACCTACATTGGGAATATAATAATGAGCTTTTAACTCTACCAGAGAACGGTATAACAGAATCCAAAGTCTAGAAGACAAAACTAGGCAAATTCAGATTGGAAATTAGATAGAAATTAACAGTACTCAACAACTGGAACTATGTGTCAAAGGTCATCATGACTATATCACTGACAAATTTTTAAAAATCAATATATTTTTTTAAATGCTAGGAATTATTGTGTGTGTGGCGTGGGGGGGAGGAGGATTTCTATGGCCTGTGTTATACAAGAGATCAACTAGATGATCATAATGTTCTGGTCTTGGAATCTATGAATCTATAAGGGCTACAAGGTGCACAGAAATATAAACAGTCACAGAAGTCACATTTTTTACCTCAGGTCACTGAATTGGAATCCAGGTGACCATTTCTCCTAGACTTAAGGCTATGTAAATGGGAAAACCTCCATTTCAGTCTATGGACCATTGCCTTACTTGGCATAGCAACTGTGCTGAGATGAGAAATATTCTTCAAAATTCAGTTTAGCTGACAGCTCTGATTCCAGATTCTAATTTAGTGGTGCCCAAACAATGGGCTAAATAGCCACTTGCCCGGAGCTAGAGCACATCCTATTTTTCACTTGAAAACATGTGCTGGAGAGACTACGTGTCCCATCACTTCATGACAGATGTCATGCTGCCTGGTATGGGACACAGGTAAAGCTCCAATCTCAACTCTGACTGCCAAAAAACAGGGCATGTACCCAAACTCTTGGTATATACTGATGTAATCAAGGTTCCGGGGGGTCACACTGAGATTGCTCAATTAAGGCAAACTGAAAAGAATGAGGCAGACAATCCCCAAACTGGATCACGCTGATGTTGGATAAATCTGAATAAACAAACCAGGGTGCAGCCTGCAAAAAATATTATAGCAACTACACACTGATTCATTTTCCTGTGCTATACTGTTCCTTTGTTATGTCTTTTTTGCCTTACCCACTCTGCTCTCAAACATGCTTAAATATTAACTAGTTGTCCACAACAAGGTGCTTTAAGTAAGACATTTTTTCCAATTTGAGAAGCGTTACTACAGTTAAACCCTACAAAGTCTCTCTCAATCACACTGAAATTCAAAAATAATTATAATTTAAGTATGTGAATAGTTAAATTATTTTGGCACTATTGTAAGGAGATACATTTTTATAGTTTAAAACAGTGCTCCCCAACCTTTTGGGGCTGCCGTGTGCCCGGGGGCGGGGGCTGCGCACGCGCCATGTGCCCGGAGCCACACATGCGCCGCGTGCCTGGGGAACAAGAATGGCTTGGGCCGGCCCTGGTCACTAGGCGGGCGCACATAAATGCCCTGGTGGGTGCCATGGCACCCACAGGCACCACGTTGGGGACCACTGGTTTAAAAGATAGCAACTATATCTAACTGAAAATAGAGTATTTTAAAGGGAAAAAATTGTTTCTTTGTTCAAGAGACAAATGAGCATATCATACAATGCTAAATGTTGGAAAAGACTAAGAAATTGATTGAAAGTGATACAATTAAGGTTCACAATGAGTAATTCCATAAGTGTCCTAATCAGCAGTGCAACTAGGATGGTATGGTCCAGTATGCTGTATGAGCAAGATATTCATAGCTGGGATGGCATACTGGAAAGAGGAGCAGGAGAATGTGGGGACACAGCTTCTTTGGCACAGCTGTACTAGCCCTAGCCCTTCCATACAGGGTTTTCAAGCCCTCTGTCTGTACAGCAGCCAACCCAGATAGAAGACAGGGCTGGAGGCAGTACAGCTGTGACACGGTTGCTCCATGTTCTGCTCCTTTCACTACTGTGGTACTGAAGGTATAGCAGGAGGAGGACAGAGGCCACTTTGCCCCAAGCAGGAGTGTGGAACATGTGGAAGGAACAGGGAGAGCGTGGGGTTCCTGGGCAGGGTGGAGAGGATCATGTGGAGGAGGTCACATGCCCCTGTACTGGTAAGAAGTAGATTCCACTTGCACCACTGATCCTAATTTTTAGGATCTAAAGTAGGATAACTTTTAGGATTCTTAAAAATTATCTAAAGATGAAGTGTAAATACCTCCATCTGTTCAATAGATGTAATGCCAACAGGCGGACTCGAACCTGGAACTTCTGGAGGTCAGCACATGAGCCTATACTACATGAGCTAAAAGCCAGCTGGCGCTCAGCTAAGGCTGTAGAGCAAACTCATTCTCTCTCTCTCTGTAAGTTACCTAAGTGCCACTACAATGGACAGTGAATCACATCTAGAAGATGTATGAGTTACATAAGCATTTCCAAATACAAATCCCACTCTTAAAACTGAAGATTAATGTATTCAAATACTTTCTGCTTGTAATTTAAAGATAACCTTTACCAATTAGGCCTCTGTGCAAAAGTCAGGCTTAACACTTTCACTCGAATTCATCTCTTACAGGAACTGCAGAGGGGTCAACAAGATTTTATGGTCAACAGTTTCAAAAGGCCTAGTTGGAACTAGTAAAACCAACCAGAATGCCCACTTCATCCACTAAGGCTATGTCTAGACTACAAGCCTCTTTCGAAAAAGAGTGTCTAGACAACAAGATTTTTCGAAAAAGCAGCTCGCTTTTTGAGAGTCTAGACACTCTCTTTCAAAAAAGCCCTGTTTTCATGCAATAGCACCTTTTTTCAAAAGATGACTTTCGAAAAAAGGTGTTATTCCTCATAGAATGAGGTTTACTGCCATCGACAAAACCGCCGCGTTCTTTCAATTTCTGTCGACAGAACGCAGCAGCAGTCTAGAGGCAGGTAAAGTTTTTTTCGAAAAAAGGCCACTTTTTTCGAAAAAAAAACAAAAAACCCTGTAGTCTAGACACACCCTAACAGAAAAATCAGCTAACAACATCATTGGGCCAAGCATGTAATGCTAGACTGAATGCTCTCCAAATAGACAATTATCTATAATGCTAGAATAGCTATGCCACAAGATGTTGCTTTGTTGCTTTTTTGGCGGGCAAGGGGAGAAATGAGTATTTGGAGACAGAAACAGCTAGAGATAGGAACTATACAATACAACAAATAAAAAATAAAAAAAGCTCACAAAATCTCTCAATTGAGGCAATCTAGAAGAAAATATCAGTAATAAAAATTGGATCGAAGTACCAGGTTACCAGTCATGAGGGATGTACAGTAAATACAAGACACTGTTCAGAGCTCTGAAACACACACAATGCTATTCAAAACTCAGAAAGGATAACATATTTATCTCCCCACTCACCAACCCAAATCTGCTCTCATGGTAGCTAATCCACTCATCTATGATGAAGTAAATCAACTCTTTGCAGTGATAAATGATTGTTTCTAAGCAACAGCGTGATCCTGCATCAGTCATGTTTAATCTTTAGTTTGTTTCTAATTAATATAACCTTATTTTCCCCAGCCTTTCCTCACAGTTACCACTTAGTCTTTGTTGCTGTCACCTGGACTCTTTCATATTCTAAATTTCCTTCAAGTCAGTTCACTGTAAAATAGCTAATTGCTGCTGTACACTTCCTAGTGTATAAATGTCCCTATCACACACAAGTCACCATTCTAACTGGTCACTTCTCTACACGTTTCAGCAGAAAGGACAGTACTGGACTGGCACAGAGCTAATCATCTTCTTTTTCTTAAAAGCATCCTAATAAGATCATATTTGCAGTTCTGGGTAAACCAGAACGTGGAAGCTTGCACTATTATCTATGCTGTTCCTCATTTATGGACACAGGAATTCAGTTTCAAAGGCCTCTATCTGGCCATTTAAAATAAAGATACCAATTGAAATAATTTTAAATACATTTGAAAAGATAACAGAATACATTACACCATGATGTAATGAATCAAAGCTCAGTGAAGAAAAAACATATATTAAATAAGAAATTCACTTCAGTGCTAAGAGCCTGCATTAATCCCTAAAGAATTAAAAGGGTTTCAATCCCAAAATAATATTCTGTCAGTGGAATTTTGGGTTTACATCTCAGCTCACTGTTCTATTTAGTTACTTAATGGAGATTGCCAAAAAAGGAGAAAATGTCACAAAAGTATTGCAACAACATAATTGCACAAATCAAGGACAGTTCTTCCCATAGAAAATTGCACTGATCTTGCTCTACACAATGCAGTGATAGATGACAAAGGGATGCCTGTCAGGGTTTTAAGAGCCTTTGAATCTTCTTCCTTCTTTTCACTGCTCAATTAGTATTAAAAGCATGTTTTACTCTCTCAGACTAAATTCCAATTATATCTTACAATCACTTTTCAGGAGGCTTGCTGCCACAAATAGCAGGTTTGGATACAGCAAGTATAACAATGAAAATTTCACTATGACTGTGTAGCAAACAGCGCTTTGTGACAAGGAACTTTGGAAAAAGAAATTGGGCAAGACAGACACAACTTATAAGAAGAGAGTTCCTTATTTCTATGGATTGAAATGAAGTTCTCAGCTCACATTCTAAAAAGTTTAAGTTTAGCTTCAATGGCACTAGTTACTGTACAAGCTTTGCAATTAGACATGTGCTAAAGAATCTTGCTTAATGCATCTTTCTGAGCTCCTCCCCTTCATTCTTTCTAGGTCACAAGTAAAAATAGGATGAAAGCAAACTCATTTTCTAGTTAACTTTCAGCTGAGCCACCAAAAAACAACAGATAACTGTCATAGTTCTACAATGACTTATATTTTCTTTCACATAAGGCCCAGGACTGCAAAAGTAGGGTGGCTACAGTAATGTTTTATGCTAGGGATAACAAAAGGAAAAAATATGTAGCACTTTAAAGACTAACAAGATAGTTTATTAGGTGATGAGCTTTCATGGGGAAGACCCACTTTTTCAGATCATATTCTGAAAGTGAATTGGCATGATCATATATAACAAAGGAATACAATGAAAAAAGTAAGCAAATTACAATCTAAAAAAATCAGATATTAGAACAGAAGATGGGGGTGAGGGACAAGGAAGAGATGAGGAAGAAGGAAATAGCTTATTGTAAGTCAATAAGTGGCTAATCTGGAGTTATGACGACTATCAATAAGTGGGGAGGCTGTATTTGTAATGTGTAAGGTAATCTGCATCTTTATTAAGGCCCATTCACAACTTGTCGAATTTAAGCATGAATAAAAGTTCTGAAGTCTCTCTCCATAATCTGGTGTTAAAGTCTCTTTGAAGAAAGACACACATTGTCAGATCTTTAAGGGAATGGCCAGTTAGATTAAAATGTTATTCTGTGTGGAGATGTCTGATTTGTAGGCATTAATTCTTTGGTGAAGTGACAGAGCAGTTTGTCCAATATACATCGCAGAGGGACATTGCTGGCACATGATGGCATAAACCACATTGCTGGACATACAGGAATATGAGCCCTTGATTGTATAACTGACATAGTTAGGTCCAGTGATGGTGTGTCCAGAGCAAATATGTGGACAAAGTTGGCAACTGGGTTGGTTGAAAGGGAAAGTTATGGGGTTAGTATTAATGTGGTATGTCCTGTGGTTGTTAATAAGAATCTTCCTGAGGTTAGATAGTTGTCTATAGGAGAGTATAGGTATGTCACCCAGAGCCTCTCGGAGTGTAGTATCCTGTTCCAGTACAGGTTGTAGATTACTGATGATGCATTGGAGGGGTTTAAGTTGGAGGCTATAATTGATGAAAAGTGGTGGTCTATTGTTGGTTTTCTTGGGCCTATCGAGAAGTAGATGGTTTCTGGGTATTCGTCTGGCCCTTTCAATTTGTTTTTTTATTTCCCCCGGTGAGTAATTGAGTTGCTTGGTAGAGATCTTGAAGTTTTTGGTCTCTGTCAGAGGGATTGGAGCAGATGCGATTGTATCTAAGGGCTTGGCTATAGTCGATGGATCGTATGGCATGTCCTGGATGGAAGCTGGAGGCATGTAGGTAAGTGTAGCAATCAGTGGGCTTTCTGTAGAGAGTGGTATTGATTTTGCCATCAGTGATTTGTACTGTGGTGTCCAGGAAATGGATCTCTCATGTTGAATGGTCCAGGCTGAGATTGATGGTGGGGTGTAGGTTGTTAAAAAAAAATCTCTGTGGAATGCGTCTAGTGTTTCTTGACCATTGGTCCAAAAAATAAAGATGTCATAGATGTAGCGGAAGTAAAGGAGGGGTAATAGTGGACGGGATTTGAGGAAACATTGTTCTAAGAATAAGCCATACTGCCCCATGAAAGCTCATCACTTAATAAACTATCTTGTTAGTCTTTAAAGTACTACATATTTTTTCCTTTTGTTTTACCAAGATCAGACTAACACGGCTTCCTATTACTTATGCTAGGGATGTTAACATTTAACCAGTAAGCTTACAAGTATGGTCCTTGCCAACCATGCCGGAGAATCCTTAGCCGTGAAGGAGCCAGCAGGCCAGACCCCATAGCCAAGGCAGGGCTGGGTGGCATGTCCGGACTCAAAATGCTTAACTGGTGAAGCGGTCTTGTTAGACTGGTAAACCATTTTAACATCCCACAGTACTAGTAGAATTCATGCTAGTGAATACATGGAAAAACTCAGAGTTCCTTTTGATAAATATATGGCTACTAATTATATGATCACATAATAACAGAATGCATAAAACACCAGAATTAAAGTTGTTCTGGCAACCGTTATTCTGCCATTTGCTAACTTTTGAGAGTGTGACTTTACAACCTAAATAACCTTATTTTAATGCAGCATTTGTATGTCATCACATGTATTATGCTTTAAGACAGGAAACTATTTGTGGCATACCAGGCCTTCATGTCTAAATAGAAACTAGTGCTGTGAAGCACCAGTCCTGAGATTCATCCAAAGGCCCACTATAATACAAATATTAACAAATAACCTTCAGTAAAAGGTTATCAGGCTTGCTGTAGCATATAGTAAAAAATAATTGCTATTCCTTGCTCACATTTAACTTTTCTGTAAGTCTTACTGTAACTGGTGTGAATTTAGCCAGCAGTCATCAAATAGAATAACTTACATAAAGAGAGGACTGTTTTCCCCGCTCTGAAAAGGTACAGCATTTTCTATGGATTTCTCTTCACTGCACATTTCAAGTGCTTTTATTTATAAATCAGAGAGATTTGAAATCCAAGACTCTTTACAAGTTTATTTCAAATCCCTTAACTACGAAGGCTCACTCTTCCTTTTCTATGGATAATGAGGTTTTAACAGGAAACTACTTCAGGTACTGACTGTTTACATGCTTTTCTTGCAATGTTGAGTAGTATATTGCAAAATAGACTGCACCACTTGGAATATTATGGCTCACTGGTTCTTACGTCTATTTTGATCAAACAAACACTTTATTTCTTACAATCTAATTAGGCTATTTTTGAACACTGGAAAATTACAATAGTGCTGTAATAAAATAAATAAATTGCAACTGAAGCTATACCTACACTTAATCCACTAGTAGCACAGAATCCAGTGAATCCCTGTAGTGCTTCAGGGGACATTTGATACAGTAATGGGAAGATTCTCCTGTGGTTCTGGTTAAGTCACTTCCCCAAGAGGTGGTAAGTGGATTGACAGAAGAATTCTTTTGTCAGCCAAGTACTGTCAACATTGGAGGTTAGATTGGCACAGATGTTTCTCTCAGGGGTGTAGCCTTTTCATACCTCTTGAGAGATGTAGCTTTGCCAATGTATGTTTTCAGCATACACCCAGATGGATTGAAGCCCATATCCTGCAAAGAAAAGCATTCCTGGACCCATACAGGGAACCACTGACAGAGCTTCACATAGGAAATGGTCCAAATGTTTCTCTTTGCTGAACTGAAGCCTTAGAGCACTAAAACCAAAATAGTGCATACTTGACTTGTGTCTAGTTGTTAGTGTCTTATTTTTAAAAAATATTATGAAAACAAAATTCAAAGATACTGTTTACAAGTTTTAACCAATAGCAATTAATCTGATGTTAGTTTTACTTGGTCATAATCCATTTTATTAATAATGCTGAGAATTACTTTTTCAGCTTATGGAAGGAAGGAAATATAAATCCACATAACCATGAAAATCCTGACTTTATGGAACTGTGAACAAGTGAACCATCACTATGCATATACAGAAACCACACACAAGATGTACTTGTCAGCTACAGAAGAGAAAAATTTGGTAGAGAATCATTACGCATATATTCAAATGTCCTGCTTTTTGGAAAGTACTGCTTCCAGTAGATATATCCAAAAATGGCATCTACAGATTTGGATAAAAATTATTTGCATTAAAGGTGTAAGGTATATCAGTATTTCTTACCTAGTTGCAAAATTTGAACCTTTGCTAACTGACAAGAAGATCTCTCAGCAAGGCTACCCCATGTTATGTCCAAAGCCTTGATGCCAGAAACACACAGGCATTTGCAAAACTTTATTCATGCAAGATGTTATTAGTGTGCATAAATGTTTCCACAGTCGCAATATTTGTCTATTTCTTTGCCAATGAAAGAGTTTAAGTGTAGACTTACTCTCATTCATAGTTTCTTTAAAGAACAGAAAACTGTCATTACATTCAGTATTACTGTAATTTTCCAGTGGGAGTAACTTTTGAGATCTCTAAAAAGGTATTTTTCCTAACTTATTTTGAGTATATTAATTTACAAACAAATTGGTTTCAGTGAAAAGTTGATGGCATTAGAAAATGGGGCTTATAATGGAAATTTAGTCTTTCTTTATCTAAGATGCTAGCAGCAGCAGCCAATGCTTCTATAATAATAAACAGTTTTGTTTAAAATACACACACCCCACCCTAGTTCAATCTGTGGCAACCTAATACACCACACCATCATTATCATCCCAAAAAACAAACAAACAAAAAAACCACAATGCTAAGGAACATGACAATATTTTACAAAGAGAACTACCCTATCAGATCAAAGTTCAATGGAGCTATGATAACTTTCACCAGCTGAAATTTGCACCCACATGTTTGTGTCTCAACCTTTTGCTTAGACTGCACAGAGTTTTCACCTTCTCTTAGATGTCACGTATATATATATCATTACTGGAATACAGCAGTTAATCGTGTAATAAATTATTTCAAATGTATTTCATCTTGAACATACAAACTGCACTCAATATAATTTTGTAAGAGGTGTAGAGAAGAAAAGCCTATCTATTTACTTTTCAAGTGCTGGAAGGATTCAAAGCATTAATACTGTTAATCAGAACAATGCCTCAAGCTTTTGCACTCATGAACTGGAGGCTAATGTCATGTTTTTTTAAAAGCCGTATGAAACTGGGATCCAGTGTCACGATCTATCATCATCATCATTCCCTCTTCATTGGCCTGATCCCGTACTCCTCATTCTGGAGTGAAGGATGAACTCCAAAATAAGGGTGGAATGTGGGGGAGGGAAGGCGGGGAGGGAATGAGGGGAAACAAAGTCACCATTTTTTCCACAGAAGAGCACCATCAAGGCATGGCAAACAATTTGCAGATATGCAGAGAGTCTTCCTCAAGAAGCTTACAGTCTAAATATGATGTACAAATTCAGGAAAAGAGGGAGGAGGGATAAAATGAAGAAATCTTTAAACGAACTGAAATTTAGCCTACTTCTTGTCTGTTTTGGAGGTTTTGTTTGTCTATAAAAGATTTTCTTTCTAGCTTAATAATAGTTTAGCTTTTTGGAAGAAGTGTCTTTAGCACACCAAAGATGTACTAACTCATAAGTATGATGTGCTTGGTATTCATATTACACGGCCAACATATTTCATTACCTTTAGTCCGCCATGTGTCCGAAGACTTCTCCCACTTTTCAGAGTAGGGATGTTAAAAATGGTTAGTGTAACCTAGTGGTCATCAACCAGTAGATCGGGATCTACTGGTAAATCTTGGAGCTTCTGACAGGTGATCCTGACTGGTTTGGCCAGGAAGCTTTCAAGCGCTGGCACTTCAGCTGCTCTTCCACCCACTGTCATGCTGCTCCTGCCCTCTGCCTTGGAGCTGCTCCTGGGGAGCCTCCTGCTTGCTGTGCAGGGTGTGGGAGAGAGAAGGGTGTGTGTGCTGATGTCTGGGTGCTCCTCCTCCCCTCACTCCTAGACCCTATTTCCACAGAGAGAAGGGGATGGAAGGAACTTGTCAATGCAAATCTCTGTCACACACACACACACTGTGTGTTTCTCTGTTATTCTCACAAACACACCCTGTCCTTCACTCTCATCTCCTGACCCAACACATATCTGGGTTGCTGTTGTTACTACTTTTACTACTTGCAAAGTGGGCTAGTTTTGGTTTTTTGACTTGTCTGTGCATTTTATAATTTTCATTTCTCTTGCACTTAAATTTAATTCTTTGAGTAATGAGTTCTTAAATGCCTAACGTGTTGTGGTTGGAGTAATTATCCCTATGGTAATTGCTGCTCCTGGAAGTGGCTGACATTCCCCTGCAGCCCCTGAGAAAAGCAGAGCAGGAGGTCTCCACATGCCATCTTTGCCTGTAGACACTGCTCCTGCACCTCCCACTAATCAATAACAGGGAACTATGGCCTGTAGAAGCTGTGAGCTCAGTGTGTGTAGATGAAGGGCAGCACATTGTGCCATGGAGCCATTATTGTACATGCTAGCTGCTTTCAGAAGTGGTGCAGTGCCAGAGTAGGGGTAAGCCTGCCTTAACTCCACAGCTCCACCACCCAGAAGTCATCTCAGTTAAATGGTGCCCAGCCAGAGCCTGCTTCCTGAACCCCCGTCCCAGCCCTGAACCTCCTTCTACACCCAACCTCCTGCCCAGATGTGTGTCCCCCTGTACTGAAACTCCTTCCCAGAGCTTGCACTCTGAAACCCCTCATGAACCCCAATCACCTGCCCTGGGCTAAGCCCGGAGCCCCTCCCACACTCCAAACCCCTTAGCCCAAGACCAGAGCCTGCTCCCCAACCCACCTACCCAAGCCTGGTGAAAGTGAGTGAGGATGGGGGAGAAAAGAGGGTGGAGTGAGCAGGTTGAGGCCTCAGAGAAGGAGTGGAGCAGGGACAGGGCCCCAAAGAAGGGGCGGGAAGGAAGTGGGACCAGGGTATTTGGGTTTGAGGTAGATCTTACATGGTACTTACATTGAAAAAGTGATCTTGTGGTTAAAAAGGTTGGAGACCACTGGTGTATCCGTTAAAAATCTTAGTGGTTACACTCGCTGCGGTCTCTGCACTATAAAACTTATACTGCAAAGCACACAGTGAAGCTGTCAAAAATATGTAAGCAAACTTTTTTCTTCCTAGCTCCCCCACCAATCCTTACAATTCAAAAGTGCAATATGCCCCTTTTCATCCACCCCACCGAGAGACAAAAGCCTGTACTTTGGGGCAGAATGTATTAAATATGAAGCTTCCAGTTTTACTCACTTACTGTTTGCATTACAACTCTGTTTACCTGAAACAGGGCTTTTCAGTCTGGGGATCTCAACAAGGTCTTCTGTACACTAAAAAGTTGTGCTGCTTTAACTGCACTGAAGTAGTTCAAACAACCTGTTGTGTGGATGCAGTTATATCACTATAAAAGGTGCCTCATACGGGTATAGCTAATCTCACCTAGGAAAGGGAATAAACTATATTTGTATAAGACACCTTTAACACACTATAATCCATAGTATAGATGCAATTATATCTAGTGTAACCCAGGCCAGCTTGATATGACACTCTATCTCCCTCTTGTGACTAGAGACCGATGAGTCTGCTCCACCTGCCAAGAGAGGAGTCTTTTAGCTTATGCAGTAGATGCTCATGCATTATGCTCCAGCTGTCCCAGGTGCGATGCAAATGACAACTGGGGTTAGCAATTCATGAGGACAGTGGTCTCCAACCTTTTCAAGCACAAGATCATTTTTTAATTTAAATCAATCTGAGATCTATCTCAAATCCAAATACCCTTGTCCCATCTTCTTCCCTATCCCTTTTCTCCAAGGCCCCATCCCTGCATATTCTGAGGAGATGGGATACCGTGGGAGGGGGACACCCTAACATCAGCACACCATCACCCTGCCTTCCCCACCCTGCTCAGCAAGCAGGTGGCTCCTGAGGGGCTGCTCCAAGTAAGGATGTAAAATCCCATTTTATTATTTAACCAGTTAAATGGTATGCTTAACCAGTTAGCTGGATTTGCTTGCTGATTAACCAGTCACATCCCTAGCTATGAGGCAGAGAACAGAAGCATGGCAGTGGGGGAGGAGTATCTGAAGTGTTGGCACTTGATAGCCTGCAGGCCAAACCAGTCAGGTTCGCCTGTCAGAAGCTCCAGGATCTACTAGTACTGTGGTGTCCAACCAGTTCTGAAGCATAAGAACGGCCGTACCGGGTCAGACCAAAGGTCCATCTAGCCCAGTATCCTGTCTGCCGACAGTGGCCAGCACCAGGTGCTCCAGAGGGGGTGGACCGAAGACAATGATCAAGCGATTTGTCTCCTGCCATCCCTCTCCAGCCTCTGACCAACCGAGGCCAAGGACACCATTTCATCCCCTGGCTAATAGCCTTTTATGGACCTAACCTCCAGAAATTATCTAGCTTCTCTTTAAACTCTATTATAGTCCTAGCCTTCACAGCCTCCTCTGGCAAGCTATAGCAGCTACTCCTATAGCGAGCTAGCTACATTCAATCGGCCAAAGAGCCGCATTATTCAAGCCAACTAGCCACACTCAACCAGCACTAAATAGCCACATGTGGCTAGCATGTTGGACACCTACCTGGGTGTTAGTAGGTTCCAATGGTGGGTGACCACTGCAACTAAGGCAACTATCACAATAAAATGTAAAATCACACCCCTCAGGGAAAGAGGAACGAAACCAGGGTGTAACTCAGACCTTCCCATGACCAGCTCCTGGCAAGAAGGCTGAGAATCACTGCCCTGAACTATTTCAGGGGCCGCCCAGTTTGAACAAACAGACAGTTGTCAATCCAGGATACTGAGCTGATCAAGTGGCATGATCAGGGAGGCGGTTCCAGGGAGGAGACTTCCCTAAAGAGGGGCTGTTATTAAAGGCAGGCAGAGGGGGCTGGAGCGACACGTGGCTCACGCTGCTAAGGGGAGGGGGCGCTGGGTCCCGGAGCAGGGGCTGGGGGACCCACCTGCAGGCCGGGGAAGGTGTTCTTGAGCAGGTAGAACATCTTGCGGTTGGACAGCACGTCCCCGCTGGTCATCTTCTCCTCAGCCCCCTCGCGGGTCTTGCCCTTCGCCTTCTCGTGGAGGACGTTGCTTTCCCGGACGCGCTTCACCTCCTCGCCCCCCTTGACGGCGGCCAGCACGGACACGGCCAGCAGCTCCCGCAGGTCCACGCTGCCCTCGGGCAAGGAGCCCGGCGGGAGGTCGGGGCCCTCCCCGGCCCGCTCGCCCAGCACGAAGAGGGCGAGGCGGCCGGCCAGGAAGCCGGAGTAGAGGTGGTAGAGGACGCCGATGCCCAGCAGGCAGAACACGGCCACCCCCAGCGGGGAGAGGCGGATGCCCATGGGGGCCATGGCCGGCGCGGCGCGGCGCGGAGCGGGCTCTCGGGGCCGAAGGCGGCGCTCAGCAGCGTTCCATAGCGGCCTGCCGCGTTCGGAGCGCGGCCTCCGCGCCCCGCTCCCTGCCCGGCAGCATGGAACCGCGGCGTCCTGCGCTGCTCCGCTGGCGCCCGGCTCCACGTTCCCCAGCGAGCAGGGGTGAAAGGCAGCAGCCGAGCGTGTGTATCCGGGTTAGGCGGGGGCGGAGCGCCGGGGTAGGCTGCTGGCGGGGTTCCACTGAGCATGCCTGGAGCAGGCTTCCCGGGCTGGTCCCTGAGTGTCGGGGGGGATTGGGTGCATCTCTGGGAGTGGGGTCTAGGAAAAGAGGCCACGCCGTAACAAGGGAGGGCCGAATAGCCTCAAAGCCACAGTGAAGTCCAGCGTGCTGGGCTTCTCAATGGGGAAACAGGCCTGCCGGCCGTAGGCGGGCCGAAATTCTGACTCAGGCCCACGAAAATCATGTTTGGATGGGTTTTTAAAAGTATAAATTGGGTTCTTTTATTTGCCTTTCATCCTTTATGGTACAGCCAGGCCATGTTTTGCAGCCTCTGTTGTTATGATTCGTATTAAATGGAAGCAGAGCTCGGATGACACTGGTGCTAATAGGGGGATGGTTGGGGGCTGTAGCTGCCCCTGAAGTTTGAACCCCAGAATTTCTTACCTTAGGTCTATTCTGCTTAAAGCACATGCCCTAGCCCCACAGGCAGCTTTTACCTGCAACAAACTTTGTGCCATTCCAGGCTGTGCAGGTAGGAAGGGTAATTAAGATAACAAAAGGTGTGTGATCATTCATAAATGATCTTGAAATGGGGGTAAACAGTGAGAAGGCAAAATTTTCAGATAATACAAAATTACTCAAAATAGTTAAGTCCAAAACTGACTGCAAAGAGTTACATAGAGAGCTCACAAAACTAGGTGATTGGGCAGCACAGTGGTAGATGGAAATCAGTGTTGATAAACACAAAATAATGCACATGGAAATATATAATCCCAACTATGCATACATGGGTTTTAAAATAGCTGTTACCACTCAGGAAAGATCTTGGAGTCATTATGAATAGTTCCCTGAAAACATGCGCTCAATGTGCAGTGGCAATCTAAAAAGCTAACAGAATATTGCAAATCCTTAGGCATAGATAAGACAGAAATTATCATATTGTCTCTATATCAAGTCATGGTATATCCACATCTTGAATACTGCTTGCAGATCTAGTCACTCCATCTAAAAAACAAGAGATATTAGATTTGGAAAAGATATAAAGAAGGGCAACAGAAATGATTAAGGGTGAGGAACAGCTTCTATATGAGGAGAGATGAGACAGACTGTGGCTTTTCAGCTTGGAAAAGAAATGACTGAAGGGTAAGGAGATATTTAAAGGTCTACAAGGTGACAAATAGTGTGGAAAAATTAAATACGAAAATGTTATTTATTCTTTAACTAACAATACAAGAAGATCAGCAGAAATTTCTCCATCCCTGCCCTAACCTCGATTTGCCAGAAGTTGGGAATGAGCAACGGGACAAAGAAATAGAAGATGACAAAAGATCATACTCCATAATTTTATAGAGTAACTAGAAGACTTATCCAGCATTGCTTGACTTCTATCAGGGCAGGGGCTTGGAGATGTGAGGGGCTCAGAGCAGGAGGCTGGGAGAGTGGGGGGTGCAGGAGTCATGATTGGGGGTTGAAGGGCTCAGGACGGAGTGGGGGTGCAGGAGCCAGGGAAGGTGGTTGAGAAGTGGAGCCGGGGGGTGGGGGGACAGGAGTGGGGGCAAAGGGACTAAGGGTTGATGTAGCTGGTGGCTATTTCCCTGGACCGGGTGAGTTGCGGGGACTGTGCAGCCCACCTCCCAGCTTCTCCATTGTTTCAGAACTATTCTCTACCTCTACAAGTTTAATCAGCAAAATCTATTTTTATAATTGTCAAAGTTTTGAAGAAACTGAAATGCACGCTTTAACAGGATGTTTTTCAGGGAGCTCGCATGTTACTGGTAGCTTCAGGAGGAAGTGGGCTGTGCCCATGAAAGCTCATCGTACCATTTACATGTTTTGTTAGTCTTTAAAGTGCTACCAGACTATTTTTTGTGTTTTTTTTTAAGTTTACCATGTTACTGGTAGTTATTTAACTTTAGTAGGCTCTATTACCATACCAATCTCTCTCTGAGCATAGAAGTAAAATAAATTAAAAGTACACATTAAAGTATCTATATTTTAAAAGTTACAACTTTGTAACAACAATAATAAAACCTCTTTTATGTTTTTTCTTGTGGCACAATCTGCCCAGATTATATACATCATTGAACTCTTGATCATTTATTAAACAATTGTGACCTCAGAATTTCACCTAAATAGGAAATCTAATGATATGTGAAAATGAAAATGTAAATTATTCAGTCAGTGCTACATTTATTGATCTATAGAATGGCTTTTTATGCCATTCTTTACCGAGTAATAAACTTTATAATTTTGACTTTAATGAGGAAGTGATTAAGTATCACAGTTGAATGAACTGATACAGAATTTCTTGGTTTGCCTCTTTAAAGCCAAATCCTGTTCCCATGGGAATTTTGGGTAATATTTTCAAAGATGCCTAAAGGGAATTATGTGACCAACGCTCATTGAAACTCCATGGCAGTTGAGTGTTTGACTCCTATACGGCAGCATCAAAAATCCCAGATTTTATGACACTGTTGCTATACTGATATTCTTCATGTTGACCGGCACTATGGTTGCTGCATGTATGGTGTGGGAACAGGACTAAGAAGACTGGATTAGAGTTGTGCACAATACCATCTCTTTCTGAAAAAGTAATTGACAAAAGTTTAACAATTACTGATTTGATCTCCATGACATATTGTTGTGTTCTGTAGTATACTAATGCTCTGAATGTTTATGAGATTGTTTTTGCCATAATGTTCTTTGGGCAATAATTTGCAAACTGTCAGAAGCCAATCATGGCCTTTTCTACTTACACATAGCTCTGACTTAATTATAAGTAGTAAAATTACAACAGTTTAATTAGAAAGTTATTAGAATTGTCCCATTCTGAATATAAATAATGGGTTGAATCCTTACCAGCATTTGAATTCCATTAAATGCATGGAAAGAGGTTGAGACAACAGGAGACCAGTATTGATGCTCTGGTTTGTGTCAATCTAGCTCTAGTGCTATAGGTTGAACCTCTGAAAAATGAAAATCTCTGGTCCAGCAACATCCGTGGTCTGGCAGGACCATGAATGTTCCTGGACCAGAGAGCCCAGGAGTCTAATGACTGGAGGGCTAGCACTCATCAGGGGGCAGCGGGGCCGGAGCCTCAAAAAAGTGCTGGGGTGGGGCTGAAGAACCTCAACAGCCACAGCAGCATGGGGCTGGAAGAAGAAGTTTGGCCACCTGCAGCAGCGCGGAGCTGGGGAAATGTGGCCACCCGCAGCAGCACGGGGCCAGGGAACCACAGCAGCACAACAGCAAGGGCTGGAGAACTCCAGACGCCCATTGCAACCCAGGGCTAGGGGACCGATGGCAGCAGGGCGAACAGCCTCGTGTAGGGGTGGGTAGAGGGGACCGGAGGCAGGGGGCCGGCTGGCGGCAGGGGGCACTTCCCCTGGTTCAGAAAATTCTCCTATTCGGTACTATCAGGTCCCGATATTGCCAGACCAGGAAGGTACAACCTGTAATAAGCGCAGACTATCTGCTACTGGTAGGTATGCTAGGCACAGAAGACAATGAGTGTAGCAAAGTGAGCAGAATTGTCCTGATCCTAATCATGTTCTAATTCTTTTGTTCAAAACTATGGTATTTGTTCCAAGTTTTTTACTTTACTCTTCAGGCACTTTTAAATCTGATTTCTAATCTTATAAATCTTGTAATCAAATTCTCAGTAGTTTTCATTAATATTAAACATTTTAACAGTGATTATTTGTGTGCCTTAATGAGGAATATTTCTGATTATTTTCCTGGTTTAATCGTGATTGAAGTGTCTAATCCCCAAAAAGATGGGTTTTTTTAGAAATACAGAGCGTTCTGGATTTAGTTAGGAGAATTAGGAGACCGAAATGAGATTTAAAGGCTAGCTTGTGGTGTGCAATTGGAAAAACACAACAGTTTCTACAACCTTGTTCAGCTGTAAAGCCAGACGAAAAGTAGCCCTGGAAACAAGGGAAGAAGGTATGGAATGCAATTTGACATTAATAAGATGCAGTTGCCAAGTATTTCAGATATTTTGCTGTTGGTTTCCTATCAATATGCAGTTATGAATGGGAATCTTTTTTCATTAAATTTTATCAGGATTTCTGGAGGACTTTTGCTGAACTGTTCAAAAGTAAATAGAACCATCACACTGATTGAAAGAGCTTTCTGAACATCATTAGGTCTGTAATGGAAAGGGTCCTAATTTTCAGCCTCTTGTACAAAGGTCCTTTTGGGTGCAAAGGGATAGTGCTGATTGTCTTGATGGTTTCTCATTAAACACTCTATTGTTAGCAATCTTCTGACACACACAGTCCTTTGGTTTTGGCTTTTATTTTATTTCATTTTTCCCAGGAATTTATCAGTGTCTATTATGACAACAATAGGAAACAGATGAAAGTTAGTGCAAACATTCATTATTAATAATTTTTTATAGTAAAGATCGGGGTTAATTTTGATAGATGGAAGGAAAGAAGAAAAAATATTTAGTACATTAATATTTTGACGAAATCAGTGTGGTTTGCTGCAGAACTAAAATGGAACTCAAAACACAATGACATCTTTGTGTTTACGAAAACAATATATTCCTAATCCCCAAATAAAACTTTTCATTTGAATAAACAGCTTACTGTTGTAGCGTTAGAACTGTTAGCCTATATATATTTACATTTAACAATTGGTCCCAACATTTTAAAAATATTTATAAATCCTCCCTGTCTTATGTGAAGTCCTTCCATGTAATTTCCAAAAGTCCTGCATAGCACTGATTCACAGCTAGCTTTTTAAGGAGTGTTTTCCAAGACCTATTTTAGAAGTAGCCAGATTTTGAAAATATCTATCTAAATATCTATGTTTGAATATTGTCATTTTATATTGTTTGTCCAATGTGTCAGTAAAAGTTAATGATCTTGAAATAAAGATAACAATAAGGATTTTTGAATACATGTCTTTTTATAAGTACTCTTATAAGAAATGAGAATATGAGCTATAGATATCTAATTTTTGATGCCCTTGGACAATTCTTCCTGGCTATTGAAAAATAATGTGGTGTCTTTATCCATTCTAGTCTGTAATTTCACATTTTAGGCTGTAGAGGAAAAAAGGTGTTATGGATCTTTATTCTGAGAATAAATGGCTGTAAAGGAGAAGGTTTAAAAAGAGTGACAGACATTTCAAACAGTTCTGACTAAGCTAAACAGTACACTATGTGCTGAAAGAGTAGTAGAACTTGGAAGAGTTTTGATAAATTCAATGACCTATTTTTTTATTGTTTGCACCCTCATCACAAAAGATGTACCTAACTAAGCAGCACAATTAGATTAACAGATTCAGAGATTAGAAGTTTCACTTTTACAAATGATTTAAAAGGATTACACAAGGAGATCCCAGACAATTTAAGTGTTGTTAGCTACTATTTTTTCCGTACCTCTGGTACCACTAAAAAAAAAAAACAACAAATCCAGGATACTAAACAAGAACAACAATATTAAAACTCAGAGGACACAATGCACCAAAAAGAATCACGAATCTGTAAGTGAAAATCTCTTGTAGTGTGTTTCTTGACAACGTTAGCAAAAGCATTAACAGATGCCCTTCAAGCCAACTCTTAATTAAAGCTGACAATGCACATAAACATTTTATTGGTATTTGCAACACCAAATCTTCTAACTGAAATTTGCTTAAAAGCATTTGATAGTTGAACTGGATCGAAAACAATGAAATGACAGGCTACTAATTTAGTACTGTGGTGACTACTATAACCTTTCACACATAGCAGATGGATTAATAAAACACAAAGAATCTCAGCAGCTGTTTTCATGTGACAGGCTGTAAATGAGTGGAAAAGAGGTGTAAAGATGGATGATAAAATGACTGAAGAGGTGCACTGAATACTTTGTATTAAGAATGTAATTGCTTTTCTTATGATAGGTTATTAATACTGTCTAAAAGAGTTCCCATTTGATAGGCACTGGAATTACTGAAGAAATCTATAACTAGAGATAAAACTAACTTTAATACTGGAACCATACATACAAAACAATAGGATCTAGATTAGCCATTTGCCATTCTCAAGGAAGGAGCTCTCATAGGCGTCTGAACTGCCAGGCATGGCATCACTCACACTGCCCCCAGAATGTCTGCTGTAGGTGTTCTGGGGGCGGAGTGTTGCTGCCCCCGGCGCCCGTCTTCCCACTGCTCCAGGCTGGGGAAGCTGGGGATGTTGCCATCCGCCCTCCCCATGCTTCGGGCGCTGGGGAGGCTCGAGCCAGCTCAGGTTGGGCGGCCTCTTCCCTCCTTCCCCAGTGTTTCACTAGGTGTAATGGTATCCCCAGCCTTGCCTGGTTGAGTTTTCAGTAGTATAGATGCAGCATTCATAAAAGTCAAAGCCATTGGCGTCTGGGAGGCATCCCACAGTTCCCCACTCTGTCCAGAACTTGCACCTCTACTGCTCTCCTGGTGAACAGAAAAAGCCCCGGGAAAATTTGAATTTCATTTCCCACGTGGCCAGCATTGCAAGCACATCTCAGAGTGAGCAGGACATTGGCATACTTGGACATGACTTTGATCAATTCAAAGACTGCAAAGACTTCCAATACTTCTACTTCTATGGGCACCAGTTTTCAGGGGTGCAGAAGAGCACCAGTGTGGAGTGACCAGGAGATCTTGGACCTTATCAAGGCATGGGGGG
>CM057846.1:58233172-58250298 GCA_030068395.1 Apalone spinifera | reverse complement strand
CTGCTTCTCCCTTATCCACAAGACTTGTTATCCTATCAAAGAAAGCTATCAGATCGGTTTGACATGATTTGTTTTTTACACGCTGGCTTATTATCCTCCAGTTGTTTGCAGATGAATTCCTTAATTAATTGCTCCATTATCTTCCCTGGCACAGAAGTTAAACTGATTAGTCGGTAGTTTCCTGGGCTTTTTCAACTTTCTGAAATAAAAAAATGATCTCCAGTGCAGTCCAAGAACTTATTGGCTAATCTGTGCCATGCTGTGTTAGTTTCCCAACATATGCCTGGATAGTTGAAGGCCCCCATCACCACCAAATCCTGCGCTTTGGATGATTTTGTTAGCTGTTTTTAAAAAAAGCCTCCTCCTCCTCTTCTGCCTGGGTAAGTGGCCTGTATAGACCCCTAGCATGATATCATCCTTGTTTTTTACCCCTTTTAGCTTAACCCAGAGACTCTGAACAAGTCTGTCTCCTCTGCCATCTCAACCTCAGTCCAAGTGTATACATTTTTAATATATAAGGCAACACCTCCTCCCTTTTTTCCCAGCTATCCTTCCTGAGCAAGCTGTACCCTTCTATTCCAATCATCTGTGTTATCCCACCAAGTCTCTGTGATACCAACTATATCATAGTTGTCTTTATTTATTAGCACTTCAGGTTCTTCTTGCTTATTTCCCATATTCCTTGCATTTGTATACAGGCATCTAAGATATTGATTGGATTTTGCTCCCCCAGTTCTGCCTTGCCCCTCCTTTATCTCTGCTATTATAGCCCATGCTTCCTCCCATTTCTGACCCATCTTCTAGGTCACCATGTTTTTCACTTACCTCTGGGCTTTGGTCACCTGCCCCCATTGAATTTAGTTTAAAGCCCTCCTCACTAGGTTAGCCAATCTGTGTCCAAATACTCTCTCCCCCTTCCTTGAAAGGTAAAACCCATCCCTGCTTACCAGTCTTCCTTCTTGGAACAGCATCCCGTGATCAAGAAAGCCAAAGCCCTGTTGGAAGACACCATCTTTGCAGCCAGGCATTCACCTCCAGGATGCACCTGTGTCTGCCTGGGTCCCTACCTTTGACAGGAATGACTGAAGAGAATAAAATTTGTGTTCCAAACTCCTTCACCCATACTCCCAGAGCACTGTAGGCACTCTTGATCTGCTCAAGGTGACACCTTGTAGTATCATTAGTGCCCACATGGATGAGTAACATGGGGTAGTAGTCAGAGGGTCAGATAATCCTCGACAGTGCCCTCGTAACATCTTGGATATAGGCCCCTCGCAGGCAGCATACCTCCCAAGATAACATGTCAGGGCAACAGATGGGTGCCTCCGTTCTCCTGAGAAGAGATTATCTTTCTACAGTCTCACTCCTGAGCAGCCTACACTCAGCCCTAATTTATACTTTATAGAATTATAATGTCTGCTCTGAATGCAGCACAAATAAAAGAGAGAGATTTTCCCACAACAATATTCACCACAATGAAGAGAATTTTGACACAGTAGCCATAGAGCAGCTGAAATATTGTTTTAGCACTCTTCAGAACCATGATTAAATGAAATGATATACAATAAATATATGTGCTGCAGCATAATATGACTTGGCAACAGAAGAATCCTTTAACAATAAAATGGTGGCAACGTCAAACTACTTATCATATAACATTTTTTTTATAACTTGGATTTATAGTTAGTTATGCTATTATGTGAGTTTTATGTTCAATGGTTTCAGGAAAATCACATCCCGATTGTTGTGGGATTTAAATTCAAGGGCATAGAGTTTAGAAATGAATAGATCTTGAATCTCTATTCTATCCAAGCTGTAGCATGGGACTTGAACACATGGGAAGATGTCTTACTGATTAGGAATAGATTTAAATATATACTTAAGTGTCTGATAAATTGAGGGATCAGCAGTTATAGCAGATAGACGGAATTCTGTCTATCTGCATGTTACGGGGAGGGGAGAGCAAAGCTTCAGCACTTGGGTTGAGATCCCCAAAGGGCTTAAAAGCTACAATGCTGAGCATCACACCACCTAACTTTTAGGAGCCTAGAAAATAACAAGAACAACACTCTGCATGTGATCCTTAGGCACCTAAACCTCCCATACACAGAGCTAATGAGACTCTTTTCTAGGCCTTGAGGAGGAGCCAGCTCCAGGCCCCTCTGGAAGGGGCATAGCCTCGAGCACAAGGGGCAGGACCTCAGTAGCAAGAGGCAGGGCTGGGAGCTAGCCTCCCCTAACCAGCCTTCAGTGCCGCCAGGAGGTCTGGCAGCAATTAAAATGATCTGGAGCTACCGTCACTGCCGCTACAGCAGCAGCAGCTGGGAGTCCCTGGCCCTTTTAAGTTGCAGGCCCCAGGGACAGATGCCCTCTCTTCCCCTCCTCCCATTGATGGCCCTGCCATACAATGAATGGAGGAAGATAAGCACCTTAGAATGCAGCTCACAAAAGCCAGCATGCTAGATGTGAAGCTGCCTACAGTAGCCAGAGGGAGCTGCCAACCAGACAGTAATGTGCTAAGCTCTTCCCCTTGCATGGAGATAGATAGGTGCCTGGCTCAGTTTAGCAATCCCTGAACAAGAACCAATCACTTGGAATCGGGTATCCTGTGCACCATAGGAAGAGGTGGCCATACAGGGAGATGCCAGCTGCGTTATAACAATTAGCCCAATGGTCAGAGCAGTTATTGGGGATGTGAAAGACCCATGTTCAAGTAACTTTTTTAGCAGAAGGAGAGAAAAGATTTGAACATACATCTTCACTTCTCAGAAGGTGAGTGTTAATCACTCAGCTATGGCATATTCTGCTTTCCTTCTCGGCCTTTCCAATTAAAGTTGTTGCACTTGTGGATAAATAATGGAAGAGTGATGACAACCGGGGACTGGACCTTCCAGCTGGATGACCTAACCACTAGGAGAAAAGTTTTAAACAGGGTTCCACAACCATCTTCTCATTCTTCTCCACCTTGATTTTGAAAGGAACATGATCCAGTAAGTGTGCTCAGAAGGGGCCTGCTGGATGGGACACAGTACTCAAGTAGGTGGCTAACTGCTTATCTCCTCTCTGTTCATAAATCATTGTGGGGCTTAGATGGGACATCTACAGTGACAGAGCTGTGAGTATGCTAAGGAACTTAAACCCTGAAAACCTGAGTGTTGAGTGAATTTATGCACCTACTGGGTTCAGAGGGAGTTTTGTGGATTCCTATGGAGCCAAAGCTAGGCGTTAGGTGGTACTTGCTGAAGAGTGGTAGGTTTAAACATATGGTTTGCTGAATTGGGGCCTGCTTCCTTCCCAACTACAAATTTGATCATTTTCACACTGTGTATGGAGAAAAACTGCATTCTAATTTAGTAAATCGCTTCTGTGGGTATGTGTGTGTTAATCAATTTGCATTTAATAAACACTGTGAAATCACACTGAAATAATGATAATTTTACAGAACGGGTGGAAATTAAAAACTACAGAGAGACACACTCTATGTAAGAATCCATGAGACTAGGAGACCTAGGTTTGGGGAGCCTGTGATGGCTGATACTCCTAGATCACCACAGGAAGGCTATGCAGAACTACCTTAAGGGAGTACTATGGGATTGGGCACTGTAGGAAGTACCACCCACAGGGTCTAGAGTGGCAGCACCCAGCAGCCCTCTGATTGGCCAAGCACACTATTTAATCCAAGCGTCGTCTGGGCAGTCATATAGGTGTTTGACTTACTGTGAGTCCAGATTTCACCTTGCTTCTGATACTGGCTTAAGTTTTGCCTCTTGACTTCAGCCTGGTAACTATGTCTGATCTCTGACCTTGGTCTGACTCTTGCTTATTGATCTTAGTTCTAGCGATTACCCTGATCTCTGCTTGCTGAGTACTGCCTTGTGACTGTCCTTGATTTATGGACACCAGTCTAGCTATGACTGCTAGGCCAGACTGCCAGTGCCTGGTCCCTTATACTCTTTGTAGGAAGTAAAAATATTTCCTTTAATTAAAATAAGTTTGAACAGTAAAAGAACTGAATAGTTTGATGGGTGCTTCTAACTGCCACACAGAAGATAATGTGTACCTCCCAATGCATTAGTTTTATATTGAAGATAGTAGCAAAGTGTCCGAGGGTTGGCTTCTGGCTCTGCTGTGTCTACAAAATCACTTCTAGATTCTGGGTTTAGTAAGAACTGATGCACTTTATTCTCAAGCTTGTTCTCACCCCCAATTTCACCATGTACAGGTAACCTTTCACCATCTGTGGGTGGGAAGGGAGAGCTACTTCCCAGCTTCCACTCTGTGCCTTTTCCATTTCTTCCTCCTCACTTCTGGATTCCTTCCCCTGAGGCTTTTATGCAGCCTCAGGCTTATTAGTTACCAGTTCTCTTTGCTTTCCCAGTGCAGGGCAGGTTATATCCAGCTCACTCTGCTTTGGTACCCTAACGAGGAATGAGCATGACAGAGGGCTGAATCTGCAACCCTATACCCAGCACCCTGTCACAAAGACCCTATAGGAACACAACAGTGGACAAGATCAAATTTTACCTAAAAAAATCAGGAAATCCCTTTAAAATCTGTGCTGCCAAATAATAGGCGAGCCTGGTTATAATCTAATTGCTGAAGTGCTTTTTAAGGTAGGATTTTTAAAAGGTCAAAGCATAGACCTAACTCCGTTCCCAATGTCAAACCCTTTTAAAAATCTCACCCTTAATATTGAATATATATCATATATACACAAAAGAATATAATTTGAGAACCTAAGACCTAATTTTTCAGAGTATTTAACATCTGATAGAACTGGAGCACAGCCCCCATCGGTTTCAGAAGTGGCTGCGAGTACACAGCATTTCTACAAATGAGGCATCCAGAAAATCAGGAACAATTAGTGACCACTTGTGAAACGCTGAATTTAAGCATCTTGCCCAGCCCTGCCATAGGAACTCTCTGGTAAGCAGAGATTCCAGTTCTCCAAGGCAGCAGTGAATTTTGCCTTACTTATGAGATTATTCTTTGTCTTCTTGCAGTTCCTGCCTCATTCCCCACACATCTTCCAACTTCTACAACAAAGGAGGCAGGATTGTTCCAAGAACAACTATATCCTGTGTGCTGAATGAAGTAGAAAAAACAGTTTATAGACATGTAATTAATACATGCATCATAATACACACCCACAAGGGGGCTGAATTAAGATTGCTCTTACAATTACTTTGAAATTCAAGAATATTATTTTAATGTAATATTTGGGTGTTATTTCCTAGGTTTTTTAAATATAAAAATATAGAAATTCCTTTGGCATCATATTGATACATATATATGGGCTGGGAAGGATAGAGGAGGGGGCACAAAAGGGGCAGCTGCCTGAGGACCTGGTGATTTAAAAGGGTCTGGGGCTCCTGGCTGCTGTTACCATGGTCATAGCAGTGGCCAGAGACCCAGATCTTGTAAATTACCACCTGTGCCCCATGTAGCACTGGCCAGGCAGCGCTGAAGGGCTAGCCCCATCTCTGTGCCTTTCATGCCTTTCACACACATTTCACGCAAAGGCCCAGAGTTGCCCTCCACCTGGCCCAGGGGGCTGGCAAATTTTTCGGCAGCCCTGTACACGGGTTATTAGCAGGGTTGCAACATTTAGATCCACCAAACAGATGCCTGCTACTTGAGCTAACCAAGGGTACATCTATACTGCTAGCTTCTTTCAGATAAGCTTTTCCGGAAAATACCTTCTGGAAAAGCTTATTTTGAAATGGAGCGTCCACACTACAGGGAAGCTTCAAAATTAGTCTGAGGCAGGCTCCCCTAATGTGGATGCGCTATCTCGACTTAGAGCTCCAGGCGGCACTAGGGAGGAATAACTTTAGAATGGCCCTGGTGACGAGCTATTTCGACATAGCAGCAGCGGAGCGTCTACTTACACCCTCTTCCAAGAAAGCTTTTTCGTAAAAGGGCTTATTCCTTGTGGAATGAGGTTTACACCTTCGGAAAAAGCCCTCCGTTAATTCAGGTTTATGTCAAAATAACGCAATTGCAGTGTGGATGCTAGTATTATTTTTTATAGTTATATTATAGTTATTTGGAATAACTAACATTATTTTGGAAAAATGGTGCTGTGTAGATGTACCCCAAGTAACACAGGCAACAGTAGTAGGTTATGTATGTGATCAGGCACTAGAGGTAAATGAGACATACCTTGCTAGTGAGTTTCATATATGTTTTGGCCCCGGAAAAAGTTCAGAAAAGGGCAACAAAAATGATTAGGGGTTTGGAACGGGTTCCATATGAAGAGAGATTAAAAAGACTTGGACTTTTCATCTTAGAGAAGAGGAGACTAAGGGGGAGGAGGGTTTGATAGAGGTCTATAAAATCATGACTGGTGTGGAAAACATGAAAAAGGAAAAGTTATTTACTTGTTCCCATAACATAAGAATTGGGGTCACCAAATGAAATTAATAGATAGCAGGTTTAAAACAAATAAAAGGAAGTTTTTCTTACAGAGCGCATGGTGGGAACTCATTGCCAGGGGAGGTTGTGAAGACCAGGACTTTTACAGAGTTCAAGAAAGAGCTAGATAAATGCATGGAGGTTAGGTCCATCAATGGCTATAGATAGGATGGATAAGGATGGTGTCCCTAGCCTCTGTCAAAGGCTGGGAATGGGTGATGGGAGAGGGATTGCTTGAAGATTCCCTGTTCTGTTCACTCCCTCTGGGGCATCTGGCACTGGCCACTATTGGAAGACAGGATACTGAGCTAGATGGACTTTTGGTCTGATCCAATATGGCCTTTCTTATGTTTACTAATGGCAGAGAATATAGAAATTCAGGACTTCTGGGTTGATTGCCAAGTTTTGGAAGAGCATGTGCTCTTATGATTAGAAATCCATCTGCCCCTCACCCATTCTCTCCAAGAATGCCTCTGTCCTTCTCTCCTTCTCATCCCCTATTTCACTTTCTTTCTCTATGGCTATCACACACCTAATCTCCCTTTCCTGCTGCACACACCAATATGCTTCATTATAGAGAGGGGAAAAAATAGAATATTGCAGGTGTTTTCGACTGGTCAACTAATGGCCATTCATCAACTGAAAAAAAATCTGCTTCTAGTTCTTCACATGTAAATCCAGACTAACTCCACTGAATTC
This sequence comes from Apalone spinifera, assembly GCA_030068395.1. Taxonomy (NCBI): domain Eukaryota; kingdom Metazoa; phylum Chordata; order Testudines; family Trionychidae; genus Apalone; species Apalone spinifera. The sequence continues at coordinate 58,243,182 of CM057846.1, read as the reverse complement.
AGTGAAGCCCTCCGTCATTGCACATGAAATGAGAAAAGTCCACAAGTCTGATTTCAAGGCACACCAGAATAAAACTGCATTTTCTCTTTCCAAAAATCACTCAACAAAAAGTGTTTTTTCCCCAATCCCCTTTTGTCTCCCCTCCCCATCCCCAACATAAAGTAAAAATATGTGAGGTTGAATAGCAGCTTTTAGGTATTTCTGCTGACACCCTAACATCTTTGCAGAGCTCTATCTTTGAATGAAAAGCCAAGCCTCAGCTGCAGTGAACTTTTCACTAGAGATTAAACCAACTCACAAGCTGCAGAAAAGAGAAGTCATTCTTTACAGCTTTTAACTTTTCTAACACACCTAAGTTTTAATAGTTCTTTTCTCAACTCCTTCCTATACATGTAGGCACAGTTCTCTCTAGTTGCTGTCTATGACCCTTGGATTTTTTTTAAATCTTAGCATAGGTTCTGATGTCCCTCATCCTGGCAACACTGACATTACACTGAACAATTCTTAGTCCACATTGCAAGCTATATCAGTAACGCACTGTAAAGCCCTCCCCCCTCCCTCCCCGTTACAAGGCAGGGGTGATCAGACATTCTTTGGTCTGGCTTGCACCATGGTATGTCACACCCAGGCACACAGTGACTGCTGCAAAGCTTAATAAATTGATCAAAAGCACTTTCATCATATCTCCTTATGGCCCTTGCTCTGTGGCCATTTTTCAAGCTCTTGTCTTCTTGAGAAAAGGGGATCTTAAGCTTGAAGGCATGGAAAGGCTTAGGTAAAAGATACACAGTACAAAATTCATTTATCATCTGCATATTTCAAAACCTGCAACATTAGTCCAGTGCCCACATGGTAAATGACCAAAAAGGTCTTTCCTATTCCTCGCTTTCTTCCTTTTGTGCCTGGGTGCTGCCTGACAAGACCTCATCGCACTCTATCATAGAAATGTAAGGTGATGAAGTGCTGCTCTGAGCTCCAGGGGACACAGGGTGAATGGGACAAGGCAATGAGGAGAGGTGAACAGTTCAGCTAAATGACACACTTGTAAAATGTCAGTGCTGTGCCTCAGACAAACACGCAAGTGCTGCAACTAGGAATGTGGGAGGGGAGAGAGGTCTGGGGCTGCACCCCGGCTTAAAGTGTATTCCATTCTATACAGGGTTTACAGATTGGTTTAATGCCTCTCAGCACCCCCACTAGACTTTTTGTTTCAGTATCCCTGGACAAGCATCTCTGTGTGTACCCACATCTTGGCCATTTGCAGCTGTGGTGTAATTTTCAGCCAGCCTTGTTAGCTCTGAAATAAAATACATAAAACACCACCCCATGCAGAGGTGACATGTTGGAGGGGGCATGCAGGGTCAAGTGCATCCCAGCACCTGGCCGAGGCAGGGAGCAGAAGGGCAGGACCAGAGCCAGAGCACAAGGGGCGGGTCCAGAGCCTCTTTCGACCACACTTAGTTGTACCCTCCCCTTCCCCCAGCACACTTGGCCCCTCTCCTTGGACCCTGAGCCTGGGCAGGGAGTGGGCTGCCCCCTCCCCAGCCAGACTCTTTCCCAGGCAGCTGACTATGCCGCACAGAGCAGCAACTGGAACCTGCTCTGTTCTGCTCCCCGCCAGGTCCTAGCTGCCAGGGAGAATGGCTGAACATGCCAGCAAGGAGGTGGCACAGCAAGAGGAGTCTCCCCTCTGCCCAACAGGTAATATGAGGTGGGGAGGGAGCTCACAGGCACTCCAGGCTGGGAACGGGGTGGTGAGGAGACACTGGGGAGATCACAGGTCCTCCCATTTAGCTTATCCCCTTCTGCCCCACCGATTATCTATGATCCCATGCTTGGAGACCTGTTGCATGCATTTGGACTTTTTTTGTGTCTTTAATTTTATAACACTAAATCTCCTTCACCTTGAACTCTGTAATCTTATTACATGTATGGTGCCAAAGAAGTACTGTATCTGAGGCCAGGTCTACACCACAAGCTAACATTGGTATAACTACTTCACTCAGGGGAGTGAAAAATCCATCCCCCTGAGTGATGTAGTTAGACTGGCCCAAGATAGACAGCACTAGATTGATGGGGGAGTATCTCCCATCAGTGTAGCTAGTGCCTCTCATGGAGGTGGATTAACTAGTCTGATGGGAGAAACACTCCCGTCGATAATGGTTAAAGCACTAGAGTGGCACAGCTGCAGTGCTGTACGTTCAGACAAGTCCTAATTCTGTTGCTGTTTCTCTGCTGCTCTTCCCCCTTACAAACAATTCATTATAAATGATATTTCTTAAACAAAGAGAAACAGGCCTTGCCTTTTTGTTTTTATGGCTATCACTGTTGTTTTCACAGCTTGCATGAAGCCTAGTGCCCTTTTGTGATTGTATTTGAGTTAATAGGAGATAACATGGGGCCTAGCTGAGCACTCAATTTGGTTTTGGTTATCTGCTGCTTTTTGCCTATCCATTTCATTTGTCCGTCCTACAAAAATATTTCTATACATCTTAGCAAAAACTGCTGGAATGCTAACTGCACAAAAAGATTTAGAGTGCAGGGATAAAGAGCAATCGAAATTGATAATTGCAACACACTGTACAGTGGAGGAAATGTCTAGCTATAAAATACAATCACTTATTGCAACCAGTAGAGGGCCTGCTAAGTCTGACACAAAAGCTTAAACTTTGTGAACACTTTAAAGCCCATCCCCCACCCAAAAAGAATCCTTAAAATGACATCATGGGCGAGAGGACAGCAATGAGGCCTATGCTGCTGCATTCTAATAAGAAAGCATGCAGAAGCCATTCAGCAGAGCATTAGCCAAATAAGCAAGCTATTTTGTATTTCTTCACTAAGCAATAGGATTTTTTTCCCTACACCATCTTTACCTTTCAAACACCGCATTGCAGTTTCAAAAAGAAGACTCCAAAAATCAGATTGATGGCCAAATAAATGCTCTGTGAAGGCCAAAGAGCTATGGGAAGGAACTGCACATTTCTGTGCTCAGAAATCCAATACATCTAGAACTGTTGCTTTTTATTTGTTTAGTCTTTAAGAGACTGTGTGGTCTGTGGCGGACCAAATGCTAGAGCCAAGCAACTTAAGAGAACAGTATGCATGCTTATTTATTGCTTCTGATTTTTCTGTTTGGACAAAGAAGATATATGAGCTGAAATATGCTGGCAAATTAGGTATGAATGTTGGGAGTAAAGTCTCCTTCAAGTTGCCAGTCCAGCTCATTGATGAACAGGGCAGCAGATGTTCATGGGAGAGAAGAAGTACAGTGGGACAGTCTTTTTGCTCTCACCTGATAAGTTACATGAACTATATTAAAGATGGGAATTAGAAGCTAAAAAGGTAGGTGATGTACACACATAGCCAGTGGAAGCAGGCAAGAATTTAATGCCCCTGTGCCTTTAAAAACATTCAATAATTGGTCTTGAATATATAATCAATCTTATGTTCATAAAAAAGTTTCCCAGAGAGAGGGGCATTCATGTCTACTTTCAAAGGCAATGCAAAAATTAGTGGAATCAGTGATTTGCAATTTAGCGGAGTGCAGGCAACTTTTTTTCCTCTCTTTAAAAAGTCAATGATATTGATAACAAATGTAAATATCTACTTCAAACCCCTTAGTATCTTTGAAATAGCATGTGTCATTTTCCTTTGTAAGGGCTGTTTTGCCATTCATATATTTTCTGTGCTTTCATCTCTTTTTAGCAGACTTTTCCTCTTCTGTTCTCTACTGAACTCCCAGCACCCTGATAAAATGCCGTATTTAAAGGAAAAGGCTCTCATGGGTGAGACTTGATACCATCCCAAAGGAGAGAAATTCTGCTTTTGGATCCAGACTTTCACTATGAGGATATGTCTACATTGCAAGTGCAGGTGTTGTAGTGTTGCTAGCCCGTACCGCCACATACACATGGCTACTATTAATACCCTGGCTAGCTAGAATAAACTTAACACAGTCGTGCTATCCATGCCATAAGCACACTTTCACTTTGCAATGTAGACATTCCTTAAATGGGGCAGAGGAAAACAATCATAGTGCAGAGCTCCTTACATTGGATATAGATTAAGGATACTTTCCCCAGGAGATCTACCTTGATGTAAGACATAATTGAAAAGTAAAAGCAATGCAGAGTCACTATTTTATAAGGCCTAAGCTGTTTTTTAAATGGATTATTCCCACTTGGAGTCTTCTCCATGTAATTGTATGCTTTTTCTCTAGCTAGACTAATATTGTAGAGTGGAAGTCCAAAGGGAGCTGGAAAAAGTGGGTGGTGGGAAAAAACTTGTGTGTTCCAGCTGATGGTAAGACACTACAGTAGATCTAGAATTAGCCCCCTATCCTACAGTGTGTGTCCTACACTTTTTCCTACAATAATAACCAAAATGGACACACAAGTTATCACACTGCTGGAGGAAGCGTATTTGCTAATTGTTTGTCTGGCCATCAGCTGGCAGACTCAGCAGGGATATCATAAACCACCAGGTTGTACCTGTCCAAACTGGGAATAGAAAACACTAATGGAATTGGCTCCTATGGGATTTCTTGTTTCACCGACTGAGGCAGTTCAAGTGTTTGGATAAAAATTGCAGTGTTTGTGGTGTTTGTTCAATCTGTACTTCCAAACCTTTTCTGATTTGTATTTTTATGGTTTGCCCCTCACAACTCTTAACCCTGCTTATCTGACAAACCCTAAGAGAAAACGTTCTTTACCTTTAAGACCCTTTATAGCTTAGCTCTGCATCACCTATCAAAGTCCAATGTGCTAATGAGCAACTGATGCTCTCCCTCAATTCTGCAGATATGTCAGCTTTCATCACCCATTAGTCCATTTTTTTCCTGAGACCCTGAATGCTTTTTCCCATGCCATTCTCATGCATGGAAATTCATCCTGGGTTCATTTTAATAAGTTATTATAGCTGTAACAAAGCAAAATATTATGTTGTGCAAAATCAACACAATAATAATACTAATAACCCCAATATGCAGTAGCTCATCTTCCAACCTATTAATGCACATCATGAATTATTTGCCACTCTCAAAGAAAGTGCATACCAACCAAGTATCAAATTTAAACTTCTTAGGCACTATTGCAGCCCAACCATGAAGTCGCAAACAGTACCCTTGATACTTTGATCTATCTTGCCACCCAGATGAGCCTGCCTTTGTGATAAATGGTCTGTTACATCGAAGATCACAGTAATATTCAGGTTTCATGAGCTTTCGTGGGCACAGCCCACTTCTTCAGATGACCAGCTGTGCCCACAAAAGCTCGTGATACCACTTACATGTTTTGTTAGTCTTTAAAGTGCTACTAGACTGTTTGTTGTTTTTTAAGTTTATCCTGTACACAGACTAATTCGGCTACCCCCGAAGCAATATTCAGGTTACTTCCAGTCTCTTACCCCATGACAGTTGCACTTTAGATCTCATACCAAAGAGAATGCTTGTAAACAATCCTATAGTAGCTAAAAATATGTTTACATATTTACCTGATGGGGTGAGTACATATGCGCCTCTTCTCTTCATGGGAAGAAATTCAGTTAAAATCTTTGTTCATTAGTGTTTCACAATGGTTCATTTGGCTTCAATGGGCCTTCTCAGTGGGCAGGACCTAACAACTTCTGTAAGAAGCCAGCATTTCATATTAATTAATGCTCCTTTTCTATTTGATGATATACACAATTACAGACTATTAAAATGTAAACATGTAATATCACTATACAACATGGGGTACAGGTGTTATAAGTGAGATTCTGCAACATCTTATTTGTGCAGAAGTACCAAGCCTTTTTGTCACGTGAAATTTCTGTTCCATTTCTTAATGCAGACTGGGTAACCATGTACATTAATATAGTACTCATTTTGTGAAGTCAAGGGTCTTATACGTTCCCACAAACGTGGGATTTTGTATAAGCCAAAGGATTGTGTTCACAAATATTACAGATATAATTAAGGAAGCCCTTTGTAAATCTGTTCATTTCTCTTATGGGAAAGTTTGCTAGAGTTTACTAGAGACAAAACCAGTAGTGCTATATTAGGTTACTTTAAAACATATGCATTTAATGTAAAATGATACCTTCTCCATATTTTTTGTTCATCCTTTTTCTAGAATTCTATAGCAAAGATATAATTTCCATCTAATTCTCTCTCGAGGGTGTAAGTGGAAATTAAGTGATATGTGAGCCTTGTCATGGCCCTCTGCAAAAGCAGGGAATTGCTTCTGGAAAGAGGAAATTAAAAGGGCCTGAGCATGATGAAAGCAAATTCCCTTAAGAATCTGAACCAGTTTTTCAGTCTTTTTTCTACTCTGTGCCCAGGTCTACTTGGTAGAGTCATTTTGTGGTCATGAATTCTCTGATCACAAATCCAGAATCCAGATTTGTCGAAACAAACGGTTAGTGTGCAACTAGTTCAGGTGAAACTCTGTAGATCACTAACGTGTCATACAGTGTGGACCTTGCTACTGGGTACTCACTGGTCCCTGCTGTATGTTGACCTACTTCTATTAAAGCGCAGTAGATCAATGTGCGCTAAAAAACTTTTAGTGTGAAGTAGCAGGGTCCAGTTAGTGCACTGTAGTTAATGCATTATACTCAAGTTAGAGCACTGTAGATTTATATCCCAACTTGCTACATGCTAACTGTTCCTCTATAAGCCCCCAACCATCTTGGAAGTTTCAAATAATTTTTGGTTGCTTATTCAAGCCAATGTGTGTTTATCTGAACCTTAGCTGAACCTCCAGACCTTCAAAGCTTCCCGCACTTAAAATGTCCTCTTACCTCCTTTCCCATCAATAGACTCTTCCCATCATTTCTTGATCCCTTACCATATTTGGCAGGCACTTTAACTTGTAGAAAAGGAGCAATGGACACTCTCTCCAGTAAGGAGCATCCAATAAAAAAAATCTTGTATCATGCTCCACTAAGAATTTTTTTTCCAAAATCAAAATATTTGTCTAGTTTATCTGTTTTATGATGGAGATGACAATGATGATGGTGGCGGTGGAGAAAGAAAAGAAGGGAGAAGGAGGAGGACTTAGGACCACATTAACAATTTTTCATTAAAATTGCTTAATTTTGAAAGGTCATTTGTTAGTGGAAAAATATTTTGGTTGGAAAATTTTGACCATGTCTAGTTACAACATTGAATCAAACAGGTAAAGAAGACCAGTTATAGAAGAGAGAGAATCTATTACACACACTGTGTCGTTTATAAGCAAGAATAGGAAAGGAAGTAGAAAAAAGGACATGTCAGTTTAATAAGTTTTTGGTGCAAAGAAAAATGAGGTAATGTTTCCTTAAACAAACAGCTAAAAATGGATCAGATTCTCATGTGTTATAAGTAGGTACAATTCCATTAACTTTAAGACCCAATGTTAGTTCTTTTTTAGCCTCTGGTTATCTTAAAGGCAGAATGTAGGAAGATATATAAGTTAGAGAAAGAAGATAAAAATAAATTATGTACCCTAGAATTCTAAATGTTAATGGGGAAATTCTGAGCCTGTTGAACAAGAAATATTTACTCAGCAGTACTGGGTCTGACATTTAATTAAATGTAAAACCTACATGATAAGTAATCTTCCCAGTGTGATCTGTAAAGGTCATTTGTCCTAATCAAAGCCAAGCAGGTAGAAATACGGAACTTAAAGGAGACTGTTACCCTGAAACTATTCAAAACTGTTAATTTGGTTTTTGTCAGTGAAATTATAAATTAGTAGTTAAAAATTACCAAGTGTGGAGGTAGTGAGTGTTTAATTAGAAATTATGCGCCAACTCTATTTTTAATTGCAACAGATGTAATATAATAATGCTGCATAAGAGAGATTGGATTTACCTTGAAAAAGCTGGCATGACTAGTGAACTGCATGTCCTCAGACTTTACTAGAGCACCTGAAATTATCCTTGGGTGAACTGATTAATCTCTCACTGTTGCCCAAGCAAAGCTGAAGTGAAGAAAATGCTGAAACCATCACCACTTCCCACACTGAACAACACATGTCCAGGATGAATGAATAGCACTGACACACAAAGCTAACAATCAGCTCTTCATAACTGGGAGGGGGAACTGTTATGTTCTGCTCAACAGTTTTGCAAAGCTACCAAGCCACATATATGATTTGTCCACCTATGCCACATGCACAACCATTTCATAATGATGCTCTTCATATCTCCATATGACAGATTTAGGGATTGCTCACTATTGTCTGCCTTATTTTGGAGCCAGAATTTAACAGTTCATTGGCTTCTCTTCTAAATTAAATGTGTTGTTGGTTACACATTACTAAACTAGAAACAAATGGCTGGATTAAACCCAGCCCTTCACAGATGCACTCACAATAACCCTATCCTACAATCCCTACAGCTGCAGTCGATGAGGGGCTTTCTAGGCCCAATATGGGAATTGCTTCTTCCTCCTTCCCCGAATACTCCTTCAAATGTACCATTCTGTTTCCCCAGCTGAGCTGGTCCACAGGGCTTTTAGTAAGTTCCAACCTGCCACCCAACAACCTGCTAAATAAAACCATTGTATACCCACATCTTGAATACTGCATTCAGATGTGTTCGCCTCATCTAAAAAAAGATATATTAGCATTGGAAAAGGTTCAGAAAAGGGCAACAAAAATTATTAGGGATTTGGAACATGTCCCATATGAAGGGAGATTAAAAAGACTTGGACTTTTCAGCTTAGAAAAGAGGAAACTAAGGGGGGATATGATAGAGGTCTATAAAATCATGACTGGTGTGGAAAGAGTGAATAAAGAAAACTTATTTACTTATTCCCACAATATAAGAACTAGGGGTCACCAAATGAAATTAATAGGCAGCAGGTTTAAAACAAACAAAGGGATTTTTTTCTTCACTCAGCGCACAGTAAACCTGTGGAACTCCTTGCCAGAGGATGTGGTGAAGGCTAGAACTTTAACAGGGTTCAAAAAAGAGCTAGATAGATTCATAGAGGTTAGGTCCAACAATGACTATTAGCCAGGTTGGGTAGGAATAGTGTCCCTAGCCTCTGTTTCTCTGGAAGTGGGTGACAGGGGAGGGATCACGTGAGGATTACCTGTTGTGATCCCTCCCTCTGGGGCATCTGGTATTGGCCACTGTCAGCAGACAGGATACTGGGCTAGATGGACCTTTAGTCTGGCCCAATATGGCATTCTTATGTTCTTATGTTCCAATGCATTGTACATTTCCCGAAGAACAAAATTCTGGAAAAAAAATGGTTGGGATCAACAAAAGCTGTTTTTTAAAATCCAAATTCAACTCTATTACATAAAAATACAAACAAAAATTGTTTTGAAGTGACAAAATGAAATATTCCATTTTAAAATATCTAAATAAAATATTTTGACCATATCAAAATATTTATTTCCAATTTTTTGTCCAAACTGAAACTTTGTGAAAATTGACATATTTCTATGAAATGTTTCACTTTCAACAAATGTGAATTTTCCAATGGAAAAATATTCCACTAGAATATTTCCTATCAACCCTAATTAGAATCATAGGCACAGCCAAGCAAATTTTATTTTGCTTTACCCAGATAAAAAGTACAGGCAGCTAGACCTGCTTCAGGGCAAATAATATCTTTTTTGGGGTTGTTCATAGCATTTTCTCTAGAGGAGGAAATAGCAAAGAAACCTTTATTTTTAAAGGAATCAGCAATTGTTGTGACATTTCTACCTTGAGGGATGGAAGTTTGACTTAGCTACTTACTAGAAATGTTTTCTCTTCAGAAGCTGCTACAGTATGTTGGCAATCATTCATTCATGAGGAGTTTCTCACTATGGATACCAGTTGTTCATTTTAGGGCAATGGGGTTGAATAGATTACATTAAATAAGCCTTCATGCAGTTTTAAACTGGACAGTCCTGTATTTAAATGTCGTGGTACTGAGACAAAGCTGGACATGGTTTTTGTCTGGTATTGGGGACAGGAGATGCTTCTTGAAGAGTGCACTGCCTGACCACCGTTCGTTTGTCCTTGCATGCATAGTTTGGGTGAGATCA
>CM057846.1:58172858-58189370 GCA_030068395.1 Apalone spinifera | reverse complement strand
GGGGGGGGGCGGAAACTGATTAACACTTTGCCCAATTCTATTCTAAACATAAGTCCAGATCATCATTTGCACCAAACTTCCATTCAGTTCTGGTGAGTGGGGAAGGAGTTGAAATGAAAGGTGCCTTTTTGCTGCTTCTGAGATGCTCCACTGCCTGTGGCTACTAAGGGATGTTTACTTGAATTTTGCTTAGCACAATTTAGAATGGCTCTAAGATCACAGCGCATCTGCATTTTTTTCAATAGAAGTGATAAAAAAATTAGAATTTCATGGGAAATTCCATTGGAAATTCTGTTATTTACTTGACATTTTATTCTGAATTATAACACAAATATCAACATATCAAATACTGTGTTTAAACAAGAAGTTCTGAAAATTTTCAGCCTGGAAGTGAAATGTTTCAACATTTCTGAACCTAAAAATTGTGTTTCAGGTTGGGTCAATTCTAATAATGCATCCACTTGTGCTGCCATGTTATTTCATTGGGAGCTGTTGTTCAAGTGCGTCATGGCTTCCTGTTTCCCAAACTTCCCAGCCAGACTGCATGGGTTCCATAGTGTTCCATAGTGTATCATGATTATGGGTTTACCATGATGCATGGTAACAGCTCAGTCAGAGGATAGACTGTGTTGCATTATGGGAAATGAAGCCTGGATACAAGTCAGTCTCAAAAGGGAGAACAACAAATGTATAAGGCACCTGAATTCACTTTCTATGAGGTGTCACAGAAATTTATGTGGAAGCATATTAATATTAAATTGGGCTAACAAGTAATGTTTCATTCGACTGACACAATGAAATATTCACTGTCCCAAATTTTTCTTTTCAACATAAGCAATGGCACATCGATTGGGTTTGTTAGTTTTTTGCTTTTGTTTTGTTCAAACTTGATGTCTTCCCATAGTATTTTGGGTTTTTTTAGAAACATTTTCTGCTGACTAAACAGAGACACAGAAAATTCCTGAACAGCTCTATTTTTCAGAGACCAGGCCACATTTTTCCCTTCCCTGGTGCTTTTCTGAGTCTTGTGTCAGCAGATGGGTTGTGATGTAGAGCTAGCTATGATAGTTTAAGTTCCATGCCACCATGGGATTCCTCATGCCAGGATATTATATAAGTGCTAAGTATCATTATAGTAATCTTGTACTGTCATGTATATGTAATAATAACATTACTATGAATAATGAAATTATCTGACCACTAACTAGTTGGATCTCAAATATAGAAGGCAGTTAAAATTCGCACAGATAATGGTGGAAAGTGGAGGTAGTGGGGGAACAAAGGTGACAAAGGAACAAAGGGTATATCAGGGACTAGGGAAAGAGAAGATGATCTTAAGCCCTGTAGAGAGGAAGTTCAAATGAAGATCACTGTCATGTTTCACATACACTATTGGATTCTCTGGAAACTAGTTGGAATTAAGTCAGTTAGCTGAAGGCAGAAGAAAATTACTGGTCTTACGGAAAATATCATGTTTCAATTTGGTGGCTGGAGTGAGCTTCTGTTTTGGAGGAAAGAGTTTTATTAAGAATCCTGTTAAGGAATATTACTGTACTCAAATTGTTCCTATAAATGGGTAAGAGTTAGAATGTTCTAAAATATTATCAAGATAAGCTTCCTTTCTTTCAGATACACTTGGAAACAGAAAAGTATATCAATTTTGTTTTTCTCTTGCAGTCCTAAAGTAGAGAAATAACATGAAAATGTATTCCTCAATACTCTGATAATTTGATATTTATAAAGAGTTTTTTACAAGGTTATATCAATTATGTTATGTCAAGTGGAGAATGATGACATTCCTTCTAAGTAGATTTATGACCGGCAAACCAAGCTTTGAACATAGTCTCAAGCAGCTGTCACATGACAGCATTAAGTTTTGGGATTTTTCAGTGGTAGCGAGTATTGAGGAAGATTCCATTTGCTAAAGCTATAGGTGAACAATACCTGAAATGCAAAGTGAAATTCACTCTCATCAATTTCTCCATCTCTCATTTGATTAGAATGGAGTTGTTGCTATTATCTGAAATTCAACAGAAGTTTAAGACTGCTGATTAATAGATGAAACACAAGTTGACAGATTTTTTGATAAGTCCCACTGAAACCAGAATTTTAATAAAGCAGACACCTATTATGTACATTATTTCAAATTGAGTGTAATGGAGTAAATCATAAAAAGTCAGTGTAAGTGGTTTAGACAGCCATGTATCTTTACAAACAAGAATAAACCTTGAGGGTATGTCTAGACTGCATCCCTCTGTTGGCAGAGAGATGCAGATTAGGCAGGTCGATATTGCAAATGAAGCGGGGATTTAAATATCCTGTGTTTAATTTGCATAAAAATGGCCGCTGCTTTTGCTGACTCAGCACTTTGTCGGCAAAAAGCGGAGGTCTAGAGGGGGATCTATCAGGAGAGAAAGCCTTTTTCGACAGATCCTGTAAACCTCCTTGCAGGAGGCATAAAGGTTTTCTTTCTCGACAGATCCCCATCTAGACTGCCGCTTTTTGCGGACAAAGTGCTGAGTCGGCAAAAACAGTGGCGATTTTTATGCAAATTAAGCACAGGTTATTTAAATCCCCGCTTCATTTGCAATGTTGACCTGCCTAATCTGCATCCCTCTGCTGACAGGGGGATGCAGTCTAGACATACCCTAAGTGTCTTCTCCCACCCTGTATAACAGCAGCAATTTCCAGTTGCACTTCTGCCACAAAACCCAAACAATGGGTGTCTTCAATCTGTAATATATGCAGTAGATGTGAATTCACCATTTTCCATACTTAATCCCTTCAGGTTGTTGGAGCATTTTAGTAGCCTGGCTTTGTTCAGGGCTTTAATTAGTACAGCTCTCCTTCCAAAATGTTCCACAAAAGCAGAAAAAGAAATGTTTTGAGGAGGTTTGAAGGCAAGCAGCAGACAGATATTTTCTCCCCCTCTGCAGGAGCTTTGGCACTACCCCTAGCAAGGTGGAAGTCCTGGGCCTCCAGTCCCTTGAGTCGCTGTGAACTGAAAGAACATAACTATTTAAAGGAGTGGAGGAAAGTCCTTCCAGAGTTAATGAGGCCTTTGGCACCACTCTTCCCTTTTTGTTTTCAGTTCTGTGGCTTCAACTACGCAGCTTACCGCTGTTTCAACCATCTGGACAACCATAAGGAATCCTCTCCAAGGCTGCCAGGCAAGCTGGTAATACTGGTCCTAGGCTGGCTCCTGTGTTTGACTTTCTAAGTCCTATGGTGAAGGTAACCCAGGCCCTCAAGCAAAGTCTTGTGTGGTATGGTCACTACATTGCTCCAGCTTAGCACTCTGGGGTTGCCTGCTTCTCCGGCAATACTCAGGCAGTTCCTGTGCTTTCCTTAGTAAAAACACAGAAAGCTTGTTTTTTCCACCTAAATTATTTTGATGTAAACAAAACATTAGAGCTGATTTTAAAAAAAACTAGAAACAACGAATAGTCCTATGGCACTTTAGAGACTGACAAAGATATTTATAGAATCCTGAGCTTTCATGGGTAAAACCCTCTTCGTCAGATGAGTTGAAGCTCATCTGATGTGGGTTTTACTCACGAAAGCTCATGCTTCTGTATGTATTTGTGTCAGTCTCTAAGGTGCCACAGGACTACTTGTTGTTTTTAAAGTTAGATTAACAGAGCTACTCCCCGAGACTCAAAAAAATTAGGGTTTTATTTAGCATGAAAATTCAATGGAAATGAAAACATTTTCCTTTTTATTTGCATTTTTTTGCCTTGTCTGTCTGTTTTGGGGTGTGGAAATTCAAGAGTCAAAGTATTTTGGCTGAAAACTCAAATATTTCAGTTTGGAAATGGTGCCACAGAGCATCATAGTTTCCATTCTCTCTGATCAGATGCATCATTGTCTCCCCTTCTGTGGAGTGAAGGAGATGTTTCTCTCTGGCCAATGCGCACATTGGGAGTTTAGTTTGGCGAACTGGATTAATGAGGGGAGAGGGCACCCAAACTAGACCTCCCATGAGGTACCATGGACATTTTTCCTATTTGAAATATTTTGGGTACTAAAACTGAATTTTTTCATTTGACGTAGACAATTTTTACATAAGAAAATGTCATTGTTTAGTTGGAAACTCTGTTATTCTGCCATTTCAATGGAAAAATTTCAGCCACTGTAAAACAGCAGCAACCTAAGAAAATTGGTATCAGCTGCAGTTTGCAGCCAAGCCCACCTTCAAAAACAGAGATGTGTGTGCAGCGACACGCATCCTTATTGTGTGGAACAGCTGCTGTTATTGTGTAAGCAGGAAGGGGGAACTCAAGAAAGGAGATAGGAGAATTCTAGACCTAGTCCCTACCCCCTTCCACTTATCAGGGACCTCATGAAGAAGAAGCTTTGGCACTATCACCCTGCCAGGTGTAGAGTCTGAACACTAGCAATGGTAGAGAAAGAGGATGGATGGTGCTCACTTTGCTTTCTGCCAGGTCTGGATTGTTATTAGCAAACTGTCAGTTACTATGGTGACCTGTAGGAGGGGGAAGAGATACAGATCTCTAAGAAATCATGGTTGAGGTTGCTGCTCAAAGGGAGAGCCAGATGGAATTAGAGTGTATAGAGTGGATTTTTGAAAAATAATAAAAAAATGTAGATACTAGTAGAATGGAGGAAGGAGGGAATTCTGCACGTGCCGTGTATGCATTTCAAATGGCCCACATCAATATAATATATGAGTGACTTGGTTTGTGCATATGTAAAAAGAGAGACGTTGGTCTGAAAGAGACCTTGAAGTCATCATATCCTTCCCCCTGTGCTTATTCAGGACCAAGTAAACCTAGAACAGTGTTTCTCAACCAGTGGTACGAGTACCCTTAGGGGTACTTGAGAGAAGTCTGTGGGGTACATCAACACAACTGAAATTTGGAGAAAACTGAATTGTGTTAAGTTTTACAGCACTTTACTATTTTTGTACTTTTTACACCCAAAAATTTCAACGCCCACCCAGCTATGTTTAAGTTGTTTAAACAAATGTGTTGCAATGGTAGAAAAAATTTTGTGGGTCTGAAAACTGTAGGTAATGGGGATACTTATGATTTTTTTTTTAAAAAGGGATACTTTATAAAAAAAAGTTGAGAAACACTGACCGTCCTAGATCATCCTTGACAGGTATCTGTTCAATCTATTCTTGAAAACCTCCTATGATGAAGATTACACAACATCCCTTGAAATCCTATTTCAGTGCTTAACTATTAGGTTAGATTTTTTAGGAACAACTTTCTAAGTCCCCCTTGCTACAGGTTAAGCTCATTACATCTTGTCCTAATTTCAATGGGCAATCTTCTTCATAACTGCCTGTACTGAGGGGGTGTGGCCTCCCTCCCTGATAGATCTAAAAAGAGTTGTGGCCACCCCTGGTGAGCAGAGCCAGTTCGCCTGCGACCTCTCTACCATAAGCAAAGGGGGGTGGGACAGGAACCGGACATAGAAAAGGCAGGCCCTCAAGCTCAGTTGGAGGAGAGCTGTTGGAAAACCAGATGTCTCTCCTCAGCCTCCACTGCTGGAGCTCAGATGCCACTACAACGCAAAAATAAATATTTGGAAAATTATTTTGAATAGTAATGAGTCTTAAGGGAGTTGTTAAAGTTGAGTCTTAGAGCATAGGTGCCTTTTTCTGTTCTTGTATTTTTAATGTGTATAGATAACTGGACACACTTCCTGAAGTGTTCTTGTTCATGTACACAGAGACTTTTACATTTATACTCCCTCCCTCTTTTTATATGCAAAGCAGTTCCCACAAACTCTGCAGCAAAGAGAAATGCCACGAAACACTATTTGCCTGGCAATCCTGCCTAGAAGCTCCCTATCAAGATGCTTTATAAAGAAGGAACATTCAAACCAGAAGGGTTTGTACAACATAGGTTCCCTTTGTGTAAACTCTTGCTAGGGGCTAGGTCAGAGAGATGTCTTTATTGGGTTGAGACCTAAGTGACATGCTAAGACAGTCAGTTACTGGTGCAACTACCAACTGCAGTGTGTTCATTAAGGAAAGATAAGCACAGAATTCTGGAGAAGAGACCTTGAGGAGATGCAGCTTCTCAGTAGTTTGAAAGAGGAAAGTATCTTTAAGTTACCCACATGCAGGAGTCCCCTGTTGCCCTTGCCTGGTAGGTCTCATCCTGGTCTGGTTCAAACAGGCTTTGAACATTCTGGGGATTGCTTCACACCAAATGGTAATAGTCCCCATTTCAAAGTCCCCCATTGCCTGTGGAGAGACTGGAGTTTCTTCTCTTGATTTTTGTCCTCATTGGTATTGTAGTCAAGTAAGCAGGGTAGTATTTGTTAACTGCTGTGGAGTTATTCTTTTTGCTACTTTGGTCTCGATTTCCATCCTTTCCCTTTTATCCCTGTCTTGTGTCTGTAGTGCTTCTTTTAATATCACCCCATCTTTTCCCTTAATAGAGGGCTAGTTTCTTACCATCTGATGCCACTAAATAGATATCAGAAGACCTATATATATATGCTCATTCCCGAGGATACTAGGCTTATGTCTATACTACCCCTGAGAGTGAGTCTCCCAGTCCAGGGCCACAGATATCTTTGCAGAGCTTGCACTAGCTTGTTAAAATAGCTATGTAGATGTTGTGGCTCTAGCTTTCAAGCTACGCCATCTACTCAGCTGTTCTTGACATTCTAGTGCAAGCTCTGCTAGTACAAATTTATGGATCCAGGCTGGGAGGCTCTCTCCCAGATGCAGTGTAGACAAACCCTATGTGAGAGGCCCTTCATCTTAATGTGTGTACTTCAGAAAGGAAAAGCTAAAGGCTGTGATCTGGACAAGAGGGCCATTTTGGAAAGAGGGAAAAGTGGACTCTCCCACTCTATCCTGGAGCACTCACAACATACTAGAGCTAGCGCTCACTCTCCTTATACACGCATACACACACAACATATGAATAGTTTCATACTAAATTCTTATGGGCTTTGTTTTTAAGTATTACGGAAATGCATTGTATCATTCACTGCATGTATATGCTTCTCTAAAATCATGCAGGGTTTATTAAACTTAATACAAGTAAAAATTTCTGAAGGAAATGGAAACAAATATCTCTTTATGCATTTGTGTTTATATTATTGTGTCACTATACCCCATCTCTGGCCTTTTAGACACTACCCCCACAGTCAAACAGCATGGATATCATTTTAAATAAATGTTTTGACTTCTGAAATGCTTGTGATTAAGGTCAAGTTTAACTTGTATCCTTCATGAGAATAAGAGCCAATATAAATTAGCCTTGAAAGGCTGTTTTACTTACTATACTAATTCAGATGCCTAATGTGCATTGCACCTGAAATATTGCTGTCATGTCACCAAAGTGTTATATATTTACAATATGTTCTCTTCCCATTCCCCTCCCGCACCATGACATCTGCAATGCCTCTCCCCTGCCCCCACTTCCCCACACCATTGCTCACTCTCTTGTGGCTACCTGCACTTGTAACACAGTATAAATCCATAACAACCATAGCTCTGACACTTTGTTTTTAAACTATGTTCAACACCGAGAGAGGTCCAGCCATTCAAGTTTATTATTACTTGTAATCAAGCTCTTTACAGAAAGGAAACTACAGGGACTCAAACCACAAACACTTGCTGCCGCCACCACGTACATTTGTATTGCACATAGGGTTGTTGTTTTTTTAATTATCTCAATTTTTCTTGGCAGTGGCCCCAGACTTTAAGACTCTCTGTCGTCCTTCTGAACCCCTGCCAGAATATACACCACAGGAACCAGCCCATAAGCATTGAGATAGTAACTCAGAAATGTTAAGCTGTTTCATCAGTACAAATCCTTCATGTGGATGCATCATTTTTTTCCTCATTTGCGATTAGTTCTCTGTCCTCTGTTCCAACAGCTGGATCATGCAGTATGCCCTGAAGTCATGACAGTATCAACCTTAATTTTTAATGTTCTTGCTCTTGTTGATTGTTGCTTCTTACTGTTAGATGAAGAGGTTTTCTTCTGTGCATGTGTCTTGCATTTCTTGGGGGCATAGTATCCTGTCCATGTTGGTGTTTAACTCCATTTGACATTAATGGAAGTTACTCTGCTTAAAAATGTCTAATCGTCAGAGCTCCTGATATAATCACACACAAGCAGCTTGCTCTTTCTTCTGCTCATGTAGATTTTTGTTTCCTTTAGATAGAAGTCAGTGTCTAGACGAGACTGTATTTTAATTTCATTTTATTGTATTAAGCCAAACAAACTGGAGTGAAATCTTGGTCCCAGTGCAGTCAGCGATAACGCTATCGCTGACTTCAGTGAGCTCAGGATTTTGCATGTGGCATCCCCAGGATTGATAGCAGCAGGCCCTTCTGTCCAAAAGCATCCCCTTTGGATAATGTTTCTAATACCTTTCTGCTCTTCAAGCAACACAGCAAATCATTACTAAGAGTGTGTGGATGTTCTTATCCCTTTGAGGAAATGGCTGAGGGAAAACAAAGCCATAAATTGAAAGGAAAAAATCTCCTCTTGATCTCTGCATTATTCAGATAGAACAGATAAACTACAAAGTAAAGCTTTCTCATTTTAATGTCTTCTCTGCTGTTGATAGGCACATTCAGGGACACACTGTGTGTGCCATAGTGTGATTTTTTTTCCTTAGGTTGCTTTCTGTGTCTGTTTACAAATCTTTTAGTCAGCTTTCACCCTTCTACTATATCACAATCCTTGCATGGACCTGAACCTAGCTCTGTATCCAAACTACATAATTGTTGACTAAACTTTCTCTCCAGCCCCTCTCTAATTACAAGCAGAAATCTGAATAGTTGAGGATAACTAAGGATATCTGACTGATATCCACGTTAACTCATCACTTGAGGTATTTAAATCAAAAGATAGTCTTGTAGAACACTGTAGCTTGTGCACGAGAGGGTACAGAAACCTGCATTGGAGGAAGAGATTAATGAGCTGCTGTGGACTCAACAGGTCATACCTTACTACACCTGTAACAGGTGCCAGGTGTGGAGGGAGGGATTAAGAGGGAGAGTACACCTTAGTTGGGGGCTGATCAGGAAGGAGAGCATAGCAGAAAGAAGAGACCCTAAAAAACCTCAAATCCTAATTGAGCTGTATAATATGCCACTTGTATAGTGAATGTTGTTCATGTTGGGTTTTGGGTCAATATAATTTTAACATGGGAGAGTCATAGGTAGTCTTGCCTTCTGTATAGCACAGGTCACCGACACCACCTTAGCTGATCTCATTTTGAATATAAGGTTAAAGTATTGCAGCAGCCCAAAGGAGACTAGACTACCACATGCAGAGAACAGGAGGAAGTGAGGTGCACCAATGCCTGAAGCTCCCAGAATGGCAAGGAAATGATTAACTGACTGATACCCTGAGCAAGCAACCCACACCCTCTCTGCTCCTGGAAGCTCATTGTCAATTTAAGGTGGGGGGCAGGGGAGAATTCCTTCACAATCCCACATATGTTGGTCAGTTAGACCCATAGCATATGAGCAAGAACCAACTAAGCACACGAGAATGTTCAGTGCTCCTCCCCAAGTCCCATCTCTAGTCATGGCCATCTCGTGCTGCTTCAGAGGAAGGTAACTTTTTTTAAAAGCCTCCCAGAGTCTACTGGGAGTAGAGGGAACATCCCATTCTGATCCCTGCTAGTGGCCAGCTGAAATCCTGAAGCATGAGCTTGAAGAACATCAGACATAAAATGGAAGTGATATCTAGGTGTGTTGAGCCATGTTTTCTACCATCCTAGGCAACCCTTCATAGAATTGTGCTAAACAATGTGTCCATCTCCCTCTAAAAACTTATTACATTGATTGTCCCCACAACTCCCATTTGATGTCTGTTCTAGAACTTCTCCCCTTTGATTTAGAAACCTTCTTCTTATTTCCTGCCTGAATCTGCTCATGGCCATCTTATATCCACTTGCACATGTGCCAATATTGTCCTTTAGTTTAAATAACTCGTCACATGCCCAGCTATTTGCCCCTCCCTCCAATGCATATGGAGGCAGCAATAATATTACCCCCCATCCTTCTTTTTACTCAACTAAATAAGCTAAGGTCTTTCAATCTCCTGTTATAAGCGAGAATGGTCGAGGGAAGGGAAGGCCTATTGGCTCTTCTCTGTACCTTTTGCATTTCAATTTATCTTTCTTGAACATAAAAGCAGTGGGAAGGATTTCCCGTGACTAGATGCTCAGGGAGCAGGATAGAAAGCAGGTAAAGGACTCTTAAACTGCGATAGTAGATGCTTATAAACACTTCAAGCACTGGTATGAAGTAATGAAGTATTCACAATAAATAAATTGAATAAACATAAATGTGACATTAATTCTGTATCAAGTACTTAAAGGAAAATGTTAGCTGAGCGAGCTTATCCTTATACCAGATTGATCTACAAAAGTAGATACCACTGAATAATTTAATATCTATCTGTCTGTCTGTATATCTCTCTATATATACAAACACCCACACACAAATATATTCACACATACATATTATCTAGATAGATTTCTGGATAAATTTCTATAATAGAACAGATCCTGTAGTCCTCAGTCAAGCAAAAATCCCCAACTGAAGCCCATTGTTTGCTGTTTGCAGAATATGCAAGGCTTAATTGTGTATATACTGCTTCTCTGGTTTGATTCTAAAATATAGAACATGCTGAGCTCCACTAGAGGGCTCACATACTAAAAGGATACTACCCTCATCCTGTACATTATTACACTCCCATTGATTTTGTAGTGTATGAGCGCACTCTCTCGCCCCAACCATAAAGGGTTAGTGCAACAGTCAGTTAACCCTGATACATTAACAGCATTTTGGAGCATGCCTTCTCGCCTGGGTGGAGAGATCTAGCAGGGCTAGCAGGGCTTGTGCTAGTGTTATAAAAATAGTTAATAGACATCACTTTGACAATGCGGTTTGGCCTGGCACTCAGATACTGAAGCCATAACTTCAAACAACTGTCTTTACAGCATTTTTGAGCATTAACATGAACTCTGCTACTAGCTTGTGTCTATCCACCTGGGCTGGGAGGGTCTCTCAAAAATGCTATAGACCTATCTTTAAAGGGGACAAGGGATATTTAAAGGCAGTAAGGAGTAGGAGTAAAGGGAAAATATCTGGGTATGAGCTGGAGCCCTACTCACAGATCTTTGTGGGAATACTTGGCTATAGTCTCTGCCTTTCTTCTGCCTCAGTGGTTTTTATTCTGCTTAGATTCTGTAAGTTCTCATAAAGATGGCCATGGGAAGATGGGATCACAACCGACTATCTGGCTGCCTGACTGTTTTGTTTTCTTGGGCAGGGAAATCAGCGCACCAGTCCACAAGGAGTTTTTCCTAAGTACGATCTGCTGGATGGGGTCCATAGAAGTTAGTTAGCCCTTTGATTCAATATTATCAGTTTTATCTATCATTTATTACTGAGTGTTTTTCTTCATTTTATTAATCCTCCTTCTTTCCTTTCCTTTATCTTAACTGTCCTGTTTTTCTTGGCCTATTCTCTCCTATTTTTTCATTTATTTTATATTTGTTTACTTTTAATATTTTCTTCCTGCCTTTATTTTCATTTTCTTCATTCTCTCTCTTTTCACATCTATTAATGAAATCACTGGGAGGCATATTTGGAGGCCCCAGTGCTCAGCTGGGACTAGAGAAATAGAAAAAGCTTGCTCGTGGTATAAACTAAATGCTATTTTCAATTAGTTGATAGGAATGCTTTCCCATGCCTTCAGAAAGGAAAGTGTACTACAGATGCAATATTTGCAATGAAGCAGACATTGGACAGCACGATTAATGGAGGGAATAACTCCTATGGAGCATTTATTGATTTTGAGAGAGTTTATGGCTTGATTCCATGGGAGCTGGCTTTTGGAGTATTAAGTGGGATGTGGGGGAGACTGTAGTTTGAGGCAGGCTTGAGGTGTGATAAGAATGGGTAAAGAAAGCATGGGAAGAAGAGGCAGCAGCAAAGGATGTGGAAAACCTAAGATTAAATGGAAATATTTTGTCAAAAGAACTTTAAAGAGAAGGGGATTGGATCTTCAAGACCTGTGAATCTGTGCCATGAACCAGAAGAAGTGGCAAAAGAAGTTCAAAATGAAGGAAATGGTTTTCTTGTAGTAAACAAAGTAGTAAAATTATGGACCTTGATTATTTTGCTTTCAATTATACCAACTTCAGTCTGAAATAAATACATTGATATTAATAGAGTTTTTCTGGTTTGACACTGAGCAAAATCTGGTCATATTACTTCATGAGAAACAAACATAAAAGCAGCCCCCATAAGTAGGCTCAACATCTCAATATTTTCTATATAATTTAAGTGGATAATATTGGTTAGCAATGTTTTTTATTTTTTTTCTCTCCAATGTTTACACTTGCATGAAATTATGGCAGTTCAGACAATTTTTAACAACAGTTCATTTTTATATTTAAAAAGTTAAAGCTTCATAAATGGTATGTATACAAATTGTCACGTCAAAATATACAAAGGAAAATATCTTTAAATCAAACTTTAATTTCTCAAGCAGCATTTTTCTTTCTTTGCCTGTCTGTAAATTTAAATTATAGATGGGAACACTTTTTTCCCTACCTATGTGCATGGTAAAATTGACATTTACATACATTTATTAATATCATTCTAATCCTTCCATGTAAACTCGTACTCTGAATTTTGGTATAATGGGAAGATTTGAAATTTGCTGCAGTGACTTAAGTGGTCATCTTGTTCATGGTACGTCATTTAAAATTAATGCTTTCATAATACCATTTGAGCCAATCATGCCTTCCTGACTATTGGAAATGGAGGTATTGCCAGCATCTCCTACCTCTTGTAGATAAGGGAGGAATGATTCAGAAGTCTCTTCTTTGAGTGCTGGGATCCACATGGAGGAAGGGTATCATCTGGAAGAGTGATAAATAGGACAATGCATAAATCTATAGAAAGGAGGCACAGAGTCCTTGAAGAGCTCATGGCAGAGTTATGATATAGTTCCAGGCATCATGATATTTCTGCCGCCCACTTCCATGGTATGGCTCTGTTAAGGATCATTTCTATGTTGTATAGAGAGAGCATCACTGATCTAAAGCTGGCAAGGAATCAAGGACCTTCTTTTGGGGTGTTCTTGACCTTCTGTTAACAGACAGTGCAAGTCAGCAATAAACATCCTCTCCAAATTAAAAAATCATAGATGTCTCCCTGAGGTAACATTTATGTAGAAGTCCTGCCCTTTTGCGCCTTCTTCCGGCTATTCCTGCAGAAGAAAGGTAGTCAGCCCCTCTCTTAATTTCAAATATAATATCACTCCTCACAACACAAAACCAAATGGTTCTTGAATGTCATGAAGAAAATACTTCAGGATAAAGAGCCAAAAATTATAAAAACAATCTCAGGCATCTAAACCTGTATTATTGTATAAGTATGGTTCAGTTAATATATTTCTAATCACATGCTGATTTCTCACAAACTACAACAATGATCAGAGGCAAATGAACAAATAAATGTTTTGGTCATGATAACATGAAGCATGGGAGAAAGGAAAGTATTTTGGGTGTCCTCTCTTAATGCCTCAAAAAAGCAACATCTGTCTTCCTATCCCATGGCCCTTCCTCAAGCATCTGTGGCTTAACACATAAGTCTGCTCTGTTTAATGTAGATTTCTTATATCACACTCATTGCTGTAATATATGAACATTTTCCAGTAGTGTGTTAAGCAACATGGCTAATATCCTGCACACTTGTTCTCTTGTCCTCTCCCCAGGGAGAGCATCATGCAGTGGCGTTTAGGAATTGTTTAAATAATTATCTGCCCACACACACAAATTGTTCCATGTGTTAGAGAACAAGTTTTAAAAAATGAAGTGTATATGTACAAATGATAGTGAGGTTTGTGATGGACTCTGTTCCTGTGGAAGTTCATTCTAGCAGCCTGGACCAACACCTGAGAGAGCACCTGTCTCCCACACAAATTAATTTGTCTTTATTGTATAGAGTTCAGCTCTGTCAGAAGAATGAAGTTGTCATCATCAAGCTTTACTAATCTTTTGGCTATCAGGAGCTCAGGCCACTAAGTGCCTTAAGAATAAGGATGGAGACTAGAAACCAGACATCTGTTTTAAAATAAGATCTTGTAATCATTGCCGAACAATGCTGTGAGAAGGACAAAAGAGAGTTCACATGCAGACGGAAAGCAAAAGAATCCTTCTACTTTACTGAAAGCAAAGGTGAGATCATGTGTGCAAGGCTGATGCTGCTGGACTTGGAAATCATGTCTATGGCTATTAGATTGCAAAAACTGGTCTGTAGCATTTCACTGAAATAAGGATATTCTTGCTGCACTGCCTCTGAGGTCCCTGTCAGTTTGCATTATCTACTGCATAAATACCACTGCTTCGACCCAGGCTGAACCCTTTGCCTAGATCTAAATTGGACATATTTATGAAAATTTATGTATTATGCTTACACCCCAGCAATGGTGTTTGTTACATTTCATTTCATTTAACAAAGAGGGGAGGATGAGAGGGGGATTAATGTTAAATGTCAATATTTTGAATTCCCTGCAATTGGGCATTAAGAGCCCAATCTGCAACCCATACATGTCAATGTGAATCTTTGTGTTGATTTTACTGGGTTTGGGATTGGAGCCTGAAACTGCGCTGTGCTGCCCAGCCTTCTTTTGGGGGTTGCATAGTCCCAGTAGTTGAACTGGATTAAATGAAAGGTCTTCATATGAGGAGAGAGGATCAGACTGCTGGCCAGCTGAAATGGGAGAAGGCAATCTGCTCAGATTCATACCACTCAATCCCATGATCTGGCTGCAGCCAATTTCTAGCTTCATGTTAAGGAGCTGTCTTCCTTTCACCACTGGGATCATCTTCTTTCCTTGATACACATGATCCATACTGTCTCTATTCAAAGTATCTGAAGCCTGCTTGTCTTGGTGTTGGAAGACCAGCAGCAGTGGATCAATAGTTCATAACCTTTCCACATTCAATAACGCCTCTCTCCTTCCCTGCACCGCACACATACACACTCCTATCTGCACAGAAAGAAAGGGAGAGTGGCTGTGATCCTATAGACTGATTTGTGATGCCCAGGTTGAGAATCCATTTAACAGAAAAGGAGAATTAATGTTCCACAGTGAATTACACTAGGCAATGATTTTTGTAAATTTTCCCAGTCACAAGTAAAAAAAAAAAATCATGTAACTCCTGTTCTGCATCTGCTTTCAGGTCATGCTTAAAGATACCATGAAGATAGGTCAAAAAACAAATCAATAAGAGTCTTCTTATAAGGCAGGTAAGCTAGTGAAGTGAAAGGCAGACTGAAGATTTAATTGCTGCCTATTAAATATATTGGAGGGGAATATAAATGAGTTTTTGCAGAGCATGATAAGAGAATCTGGGTCTGTTCCAAATTAAAAAAATCTATCACATTGGCAAATACATAGTCAGTCTTTCTGGGTTTTTTTCTGATATGGGATAACATCTAGATCTGTGATAGTTTTGAATAGTATTTAGATTTAATGACTAAAACTTCTTTAAGCCAATCAACTACTAATGTGCATCTACAATGTACTCAGGGAAACATTATTAGTTGGCCTTTGTGGAACCGTACAGATTTTAAAATCCTGTGCATTTCCTTTCTAGCTGTGATTACAGAATTACACCATCTGGAATGACATCAGATATAAAAACTTAAAATGAAAAAGATCAGAAATTGATTAGAAAACCAAACAGATCTACCAAATAACTATATTTTGAAAGGAGGTGTCGCTGTCCCTGCCTGATTGTTTTACATTGGAGGACTCTTAAAAAGATCTCTCTTCCCACTGAATAATATCAGCCTTACATTTCTAATAAATAGAGAATTGTAGTGGTTACATTCAAAGATGTAACAATTGGATGGAACTTTGGCTTGACTATTTATGAAATTATACTGATTTAAAAACTTGATCCTGTACCAGTGGAGTTGACACTTCGACCTGACATATTTTTGTAGCATCTGAAAATTCTGTGTAACTGAATGATGTGTGTTCTTTTACTCACCTGCATGTCTTCAGCTTTCATGCTAGTTCTTTGAAAAGTATTTCCAGAGCAAGGATATCTGCTTTGTCCCATTTACAAAGAGCTACTGAAATGCTTGAAAGCACAAGATTTCCAAATTTACTTTTAATTTTAGTTCTCTTCTCTTTTTTATCCTTCTGGGATAAAGTACACAAAGCCTTTGGGTATGTCTACACTACAGTGCTAGTTCGAATTAACTTAATTTGAATTAACGCATCTAGACACAAAAACTAATTAAAAATAGCATTTTTCTAATTCGAAATAGCACGTCCACATCGAGTGGACCCTGAATCAAAAGTAAGGCTGGCCGGAACCAGTGCCAAAAGAGCATCAGGGTCGCACTTAGTGTGTGGGGCTGCTGCCTCAGGCTAGCCAAGGGCTATGCTTAAAGGGACCCGACCACCCATCTCAGACAGACAGTTCTCAGGTTTCTCTGCTTGCTGGTCCACCTCGCTG
>CM057846.1:58146107-58165376 GCA_030068395.1 Apalone spinifera | reverse complement strand
TTTATTAGGTGATGAGCTTTCGTGGGCCAGACCCACTTCCTCAGATCAAATCTGTCCCGTTATTACTAACTGTGTAACTTCCAAACTTATTCCTGCTTCTTTGTGTTGAAAATGAATGGGAGAAATGTTTGAGAGCCCAGCAGTGAGACATAGACCCACTCACTAATATGCTCTACAGGATTATGTGGTTCTATCCATTCAACAATTAAAGACCAAATTGTTTACTATCTACAAAAAGACTTTATCCTGTTAACCAATTTGTTTGGAAGAGCTTTCTCTTTCAGCAGCAAAGTACTAATATATTCAGTGAGATGCTCTCTAGAATGCTAACAGTAGTGAGACATTTATGCTGCTATAATTAAGGCTGAGTTGAAGTTTCTAAATGCATCCCTTGAAAGGTCTTACGACTCGGACTTGGTGCATTTTTTTTTTTTTAGGTCTAAAGATAGCCATGTAAGGTCTCAACTTGGAACACTTTTATTTTTGCTTTCCTAAGTGTAAGGAAATTTTGGTTCAGTCACTTTAAAATTATACTTGTGAAAAAAATAAAATAAATAGTTATTGAGTTAGACTGAGTTGTTTTCATGTATTTGAACCCAGCTTCCATTTAAAGAAAGAAATATTGGCAAGCTGCAGGTCCATAATAAGTTGAAATTTAAAATGGGCCTTTGAAGATCAGTTAAATACATGTTTACACAAGAATCCAAAATGGCTCAGGAGAAGGAACTATTCTAGCTTGTTAGCTAGTGCTGGGGTTTACAGCTGCCTGCAGAATATGTTTACTCAAGGGAATGTTCTGGTCTCCTAGGAAATAATGTATAGTGTGTACTTGGTTTTACTTATATAAAGGAAAATATAGTCACAATATATTTAACTAAACTGAAAAATAAAGTTCCTTAATCCTTTCTGTTGTTGGGAGGTGTTGTCATGCTACAGTGTGAGTTAATGCAAAGTCAGGGAATCAGAGTTTAGAAATGGGTGGTAAGAATTCGAATCATAATCATTAGAAAAAGAAAAAAACAAAAGGGTGATGTCTTAAAATATTGAAGGCTAAAGAAAATGTAGATGCCAAAAGCCTTTCCAGAAGTAACAGGTTCAAAACCAAGATATGAAATGAAGAAAAGATCAAAAAGGGAAGAGAGTTTTTATTTCCAGACCTTGTTCAAAATCCACTGAAGTCAATGGGAGTCTTTTCCACAGTCTCCAATGGCTTTTGCATCTGTCTCTCTGTGGACAACAGATAATTAGGTCCTGATTCAGCAAAGCTCTTAAGCAAATGACTAACTCCCATTGTGGTAAGTGTGATATGAGCATCTGTTTAAAGTTAAGCACCAGTTTAAGAACTCTATGAAGTGGGCCTTTAACTTTTAAACACTAAATGCAGGCAGATTATATTCATATCATATTTACCTCAGGGAAACATTCTTTACAGTTTTATATTCTAATCTACTCTAGAAAATTATTTATCATTGCCAAGGGAACATCATGTGAAGCAGAAGCCATTGTTAACTGCAAGCATAGACGAGGCTAAATTGTGTTCAGCACCATTACAAGAAACTGGGATTAAGAGTTATAGGCAGATGTCTTTTAAAACAAATGGAATTTAATTTCCAAATTAGGGAAAATGTGGCTAGGTGAAAACTGTGAAGCATTAAATGGCTATAGTAAACAAGTATCAAAGGCCTATATTCAGTGAAGCCGATAGCCTTCACAGGCTCCTGGCCAATGTGGAAGGGGCCCAACTTCACATTCCCAGAAGGGGTGGGGCCAAGAGCAGTCAGCCCTCAGCACTGCTTGTAGTTCTGGTGCAGTGCTCCAGCAGCAATGTAAAGGGCCTGGGGCTCTATCCGCCACTGCTGCTACTGTGGGAGTAGTGGTGGCCAGAGTCCTGAGTGAATCGCTGATCCCTGGAGCAATTGCCCCCTTTTCCCCTCTTCCTGTAGGCGGGTCTGCCTATAAGAATCTCCTAAAGATACATATAGACACCTAAATCAGTCACCTGCTTTTTCAAAAGTGTTAAGAGCACAGATGTGCCTACTGAAGTAAAATAGAATGGCTAGATACTCAGCATTTTTTAAAATCAGGTCACCAAATTTAGGTGCCCACATATTGCTTTGGGAGCGTATCTTTACATTTATCATTTTTGAACATCTTGTCTAGAGGTTGTAATCATTGCAACAAGTTAGACAAATCACTTTAATGGTCTGGTAACTCCATTGAAGTCATTTATATTTTAGATTAACATATTTCTGATTTTCAGCGCTCTAGATGGAACCTCAGTCAGGCCATTAGGATCAAACGTTACCTTTTGATGTTAGCACTGATTTCCTCCTGACTGCAAGGAAAGCTGTTATACACCAACACAACTGAGGGTGGAAGATGAACATGGGAGGCAGGGAGAACTTTTGAAAAATGCAATGTTAGATGGATAGCATGGACTGGACAAGATGACTTCTTTTAGTACTTTCCAGTCTTATGATTCTATGACAGGCAGTTGGCAGTTCTTTGGGACATTTAGTCTATTGAAAGCTCTACTTCTACAACCCCAGACTGGTACTGTAAGATATGCAAGCCCTTACTTCCAGTTTTCTGGTTTGAGTTAGTTTGACACAGCACTAACGTTACTTGAACCAAGCTCTTTACTAAACTATACATCTGTGCATAGAGGTATAGTCCTAAAACACATTGTTTTTACTTCTTATCTATTATAGCACATTTGCCCAATTTTACTTCTTCCAGCTCCAGTGGCTCACAAAGAAAACAGGAAAGAATTCCTTGCTTCAATAATTCATGGAAAATTGAGTTGAAACTATGATATTGGTGAGACATGAGAGGATTCAACTCAGATTGCTATTATTATTCATGCTGGGATCATAGAACTGAAGCATATGCTTAAAATATTTCCAAGCCACTCATTAATATAATTTCAGTAGAAATGTGGTAATCTGTTGAAATGAATCCATATTGAACACGATGGTATAATTGAAGTTGTTTAATTGCCTGTTACATCATTTAGTTGATTCCTGAAACAATGTTATTAGTATTTAATGTAACACTTCTATAATAAAAAAGGTGAATTTATTGGGTGAAAGGACAATCTTCCATTTCATGAAACACAACTGGCAGATGGAAACAAGAAATAAAGTCCTTTTTGAGTTAGCTTTTACTAGAGAGGTGGGCAAATACTGGCCGGCAGGCTGGATCCGGTTTGCCAGGCTTAGCCCCTAGCAAGCCCCTATTGCTATGTTTGCCTATGCCTCTGCAGGTACCAGTGATCACACTTCCTATTGGCTGCAGAATGCCAATCCTGGCCAATGGAAGCTGTGGGAAGCGGTGTCCCAGCCTGCATCACTTCCCACCACTCCCATTAGTTGGGAACAGTGATTTGCGGCCAATGAGATCTGCGATCGCTGGTACCTGAAGCTGTGCAGACAAATATAGTGGCAGCAGCCTGCCAGGTGCTAACCCTGGTAAACCACTGTCTTTTTATTGTCCACCCCTGTTTTACTTTAAGAATGGCCATATTGAACAGACCAATGGTCCATCTAGCCCGGTATCCTGTCTTCTGACAATGGCCGATGAATGCCAGGTGCCTCAGAAGGAATTAACAGAATAGGTAA
Source organism: Apalone spinifera (assembly GCA_030068395.1). Lineage (NCBI taxonomy): Eukaryota > Metazoa > Chordata > Testudines > Trionychidae > Apalone > Apalone spinifera. The sequence goes on along the minus strand of CM057846.1, from coordinate 58,161,756 downwards.
TCATCAAGTGCTCCTTCCCCTGTCACTCATTCCCAGCTTCTGGCAAACAGAGGCTAGGGACACCACATTATACCTGTGTAACCCACCTGCACATGCATTCACTCACTCTGTGCCATCAAAAATGAGTTTCTTTGGAACATTTAGTCAATTGAAAGCTCTACTCATCCAATTCAAAGGTGATATATATGCTCTCCAATTCTAATATATTGGTCTCCAATGAGAAAGGTGGTTGTACAGAAAAAGGCATCTCCTCATGTTAGAATAACGAAAATGTTTAACAAAGTAGGAGACGGGAATGTGGGAGTTCCCCAGATCTCTCCGACTGGTGCCTTTTACACATTCCTAGAAAGAGCATTGGCAATATTCTGTAACTATAGATTGTCTCTGTATTGTGATACACACGGGATACATTTTCATACACATTTTGACCATCTCTCCTGGCCTCTGTCCAGCAGTCCATCTCCTTGTCATTTATTTTAGCATTCCAGCTTCAAACACCATCCTCCTAGAAACATATTTCCCCCCTAAATGTGGAATTTCACCTCTACCCTCAGATCACACCTGCCTGAGACCCATGATGGACAAGAGTCAGTTCTGACTCAGTCACTGTTTATCACTACAGAGAAAAAAACCCCTCTGCTTTAAAGTCTATTATTTCAAATCATAAAGGGAGGAAAACAGGAGGTTTATGCCACTGGAAATTCTCCATTTGTCAATGGCACCCAGCACTCTCCTGTAGTCTTGAAATGTCTCCAACATTGGACTGTAAAGCTCTGACCCTTACCCCCTTTTTCTAAAGAAAAGAGATTTTGTGGTTCCTGCTGAGCTCCACACCTGTTAGACTAATAGTTAAGGTCCTGAACTGCAAATACTGAAACATAAGCACCTTTAAATTAATGTGACTGAGTAGTTCTGCTGAAGTTAATGGAACTACTCATGTACGTGGGCAGATGTTCATACAGAAGACATGCCCCTTTCTTGGGTCTCAGAGCCTGGGTAGTTACACTGCAGTTTTATGGCCCTGCAGTTCCAGAACTGTGACCCCAGGTTAGCTAACTCAGACCAGTTGCATCCATTCTATGGTCTTTTATTGCAGTGTTGACATATCCTGTTACTTGTTTGTACGTCCATGCCTCTGGCATCCAATTTTGTAGGAAAAGGGATGCAAGAAATAATCTTTTAAAGTTTTCTCAAATATCCTTAAAATAGCAATTTTATAATAGATGTGGCGCACAGACTGTGAGAGAGTGGTTTGGGAGGATCTGTGTTGCCTCACCTCTGGCTTCACTTGTGAGTAATGTAGACACCCATCAAGCTTATAAAACATTTACACCACTGTGTATTCATTCTCTCTATGCATGTGGCAATATTTTTCTGAGAAAAAATTGGATTCTCAAATGATACATTACATAAAAGGTAATGATCAGTGTTACATTCTCAACGCTAGTATTTTAACAGCTGGAACTATTTGAATGTTACAGTTTTCTATGGTTTCATCAAAACTCCGGAGCATATCCAAAATATTTAGGTAAATTCAGTACCAGAAGATTCACTGTCTCATACATTTATTTATTCATACAAAACAATGCTAATAGTTATCCTTACTGAACAGTATAAAATGGATATATTCAGCTAGACTGCCCAAAATTACTCACCAAAACAGCAAATAGTTTAGATTCCAGTGCTACCGCTTTAGCACTTGCTTATAGTACCAAGTGGCAGATGTGATCTGCTTGTTTCCAGCAGATTATGAGGCAAGTCAGAGCACTCAGGGAACAGATGTCAGTTGGGTGAAGTTATATTATAGTCATAATTATTATTACAAAGTTCTTTTCACTCTCACTATTTTTATGTGTTGACTTCTGAGATCATCTGTCCCCTTTTCTGTGACATGCACAACAGCAGGCTGGAAAGAGTCAAGCCAAGTTGAATTCCAAATAAAATTCACAGCAAAGATTTGCAACGCCTGGTGGGATATGAAATCCTCTTTGAAAACACCATACCTCGTAGGTCTATGGGACTTTGATATGTAACTCTGGATAATCTAATCAGGATCCTCTGACTGCAATTTCCTGTGATATGTTAAGACACTTGGTACTTCTGCTGAAAAACTCAAAAAAAGTCAATTATGAAATAATCTAGGGGATTTGGGGGCCATCATACTGGCAGGCTCCATGTACCTAACCGTGTCATTCTGCACATAGAGTGCCTCAAGCATGGATATGAATGAGGCGACTATGCATGAAAGAGAGCGATTTATTTTTACTACCCACTGTTAAATTCATTTTTAGAGTTGTATTGGCATCGCACTATTGAACAAAAGCCTGGCATTTTTTAGCTAGTTATTGTCATCCCTCCTAAAGCCTTTTCTCTTGTGTCTGATGATAACTTTGCATAATAGGGCGACTTGTTGTTAACAGTTTGAGTGATGGAGTTTTATTTTGCAGTCCTGTAGCCTCTGTCTATAGCTCATGAGACATGACTGTAAACTGCAGATACCTATGAGATGCTAGAAATCATCACCTGAGGAAATGAGTGATCCAGAATAAAATCTGCTATGATGAACTTTACTGGTGTCTGAGTAATGTAAGTTAGCACAGGAAAATGGAGCCCTGCTGGAAAAGACTGTGTAAAATGCACACTGTGAGCTAATTATACACAAAATGTCATTTATGAACACAATAGGAAATGGGACAATTGGTCCACGAGAAATGAAAAAGTGAATGCACAAATCAAATCTAATAGGAAATGGCATATCAAAGCAACTGCGTTGGACCAACTTTCTCCATAGTTTTAGGTTGGAAGTGCCTCAGATGGGAATCTTAACCCAGAATTCAAACTACCCATCTAACCACTGGCATGATACACGTGAGAAGCTCCAGCCATTAAAATAGAACATTTTCTTTTTCCAATCAGATATTTACATCATTTTATTTCAGGTTTAAACACAGCAGCCATCTTAGCCTGTTCAAAAGAAAAACCCCTCTGCAAATGTGAGACATGAGTTAGCCTATGATTACACTGGTCCATGTCAGATCACCTGAATCTTCTTGCTATCTCTTCCCCACTGCACTAAAAGGGTCTTCAGCACACCATTCCTCCTTTTGGGGGGGTCCATGGGACAGCAATTCATGCTGTCATGCAGAGATGATTCCTAAATTTGAGGCTGTTCTGTCTTCTACATGGAGCCCTTTATTGATGGGGCACTTGACTCCATCCATCTAAGGATAGTCCGGGGCAGCCATTGAAAGAAAAAGCCACAGTAACAATGCTTCTAGGGAGTGGTACCCTAGAGCTAGTGCAAAGGCACTGAATTCTACACGTAGTGGTGGGCTCTAACCTACAAGGTACTGGGCACTCCTGTGAAAAAATGTGGAATCAGTTGGAGTGGAGGGAACTTAGTACCTTGAAAGATCAACGGGCCAAATTTTCAAATGTTCAGCAACCACAATTGGGGACAGATTTTCAAAAGAGCTGATGTGCCACAGATAGCCTAAAGTGCCTAATCATCATGCAATATGCAGGGCGCTGTTTGGAAAATCTGGCACTGTGGCTACTGAGCACTCTGTGGCTCTGTGTGGCTTTCACAGAAGTGCCAAGTCTTTGGGATCTCTCTGCATTCATGGGGAGTCTCTGTTTTTTTGGAGAGAGAGCTAGACTTCATTCAATACCAGCAAATTTAGCCCCACCAAAGAATTTGGATGAACTGCACCAGGACAATAGAAACTTGCAGGCTCTTTCAGCAAAATCCACATCAATGTATTTGCCAAACCACAGGAAGTCCCTATTGTCTAGCAGCATTACCAACACTTCCACTGCTTACTGGGCTCTTAGACTTCAGAGGGGTAGCCGAGTTTGTCTGTACAGGATAAACTTAAAAAACAACAAATAGTCTGGTAGCACTTTAAAGACTAACAAAACATGTTGATGGTATCATGAGCTTTATTAATCTAGATCTTCCCTGATTGACTTCTTTTCACATAGAACACTCCTTGCTTGAGTTTTCTCATAACTCTCACTCTTTTTTTTTATTCATTACAGAGCTTTCCCTTTTTGTTCTTGAGAACTTCCTGGAGTACAGTCACATGACCTGCTTTAATAGGCCTATCCTTAGTAGGGTGGTCACTTAGGCCTTTCAGGTGTGTTTTATAAGAAAGACAGCACCCACTCTGTAGGTAATGACTACTAGCCAAACAGCATACTTCTAGCTAAGAAAACCCTGAGTTAAGGTAAGCTTTGCGGGGAAACTTCTAAATGTGATTCTACAGACTGAGAGATGGTGAGGTGATTTTTTACTCCTCCTTGAAGTTAAACAAAAAAAAAAGGAGCACTATTGTGTACAGATCTTTGATAAGGCTGTTCTCCCTTCTCATGCAAGGAAGCTGTGATGCTAGGCAGGGCTTGTGTCTTTGCATTAAACAATGTGCAAGAAGGTGCTCTGTGGAAACTGTACCCAATAAGCAAAGTCCTGTAACCAGGGAGATTTGGCAAAACTCTCACTGACTTTAATGCAACTGGGAAATAGACTCAGGTATGCATCATAAAAAGTGCTAAATAACTTAGTATGTTACATACAATTGCACAGATGACATGGATGTTTGTTATTGTTAATTTTGAAAAGCTTTGGTTATTCAGAGAACTATTGCCAATTTTATTTGTGACAGAATTTTGACCTATCACAAGCAAAGTTATTGATTAAAAACGAATATCATAACCAAATAAACAGCATCATATGTACTAGAGAGTGTTTTCTTAGAAATGCCAAATTGAAAATGAAGGGGTTTTTACTTCTTTTAAGCTCATAAAATATGCTTGTATACATTTTCATACTAATGCCTTGAATCTCAAATATGTTTTCTGAGGGTTTTAAAAATGTCTATTGATTTTATTCTGTAGTCTATGCAAATACTCTTTTTGGTTTGTGAATGACCTGGTCTAACAAAATTTGCAAGATGGGGAATTGATTAACTACACAAAAGTGAGATACTGTATACAGCATAGATTTTTGAAGCCATTAACGGCACCATGAATAAAATAAAGTGAAAATCATGTGCTGTGAGATGGTTTTCAAAACAGAGCACGTATTTACAGAGGAAAATGACAAGGCAGCTGATCCATCCTGCAAGGGTGTCAATCAAGAATTGTTTTAGAGAAATAGAAGATATTTGGGGGGTTTTCCAGACTTTAACTTCTCAGAGGCTATTAAAGTCAGTGGATTATCTTTTGAAAATAATTCAGTTAACTGAAGTACTCCATTCAATCTCATGCCTGTATAGTCTACTCCAAAGTATTTCATTCTATAAGAAGGGGAAGTGGCAGCTTGCGCAGATCCTAGGCAAGGCATGGGGGCAGCTCTGTGCTTCCAGAAGGGGCAGAGAGAGTCAGGGAGCCAGGCGGGGTTGGAGCAGCCAGCCCTCCGCACTGTCTGGAGTATGATGTGCTCCCCCCACAACCCTCAGAGTCACGCAGAACATGCTGTGTGTCACTCCAGTAGCAATTTAAAGGGCCCTTGGCTCTGACCATTGCTGCTACCATAGGCTCTGTCAATGGGTCTGAAGGAGAAAAGATGTACGTTTTGGGGGAGGAAGAGGGTTGAGTGTTGTGACTATTAAAGTTAACAGACTGTAGTTGTCTTGTAGTACTTTTGGCTCACTGTATCTTTATTCCATTGGATCATTTCCACTGCTAGCACTTCATGAACAGCACCAATTTTCATTTCATGGTGGTCAATGGGAGCTGAAAATGCTCCTGAACTCTTTAAGGCAATAGGATTATTTCCATTAAGGGTTTGACCCAACTCACATAAAGTAAAATGCACAGTTCCTTCTTTTCTTTTAGTGCCTGCTATGCCCATTAAGAGAAGTGATTGACTGAGCGTACTGATGTATATATTCTACCATACCCTTGGATGTCAATAGTTTTCACTGTTGAGGAGAAATGTCTGCTATAAGGGGGAAGTTTGTAGAAGATCTCAATGAAATTAAAAGCCTGGTTTTCCAGCAAAGGATCATTGTGTTTTTATAATACTTTTATTCATGTCAATCAGTGGCAAAAAAATGAACTTGAGTGACCCATTTGTGACTATTGGAGGGTCAGTCTCTTGGTCACTTATTTAAGAACATAGATCAGATGTCATAGATACATTTTTTTTTAAAGGAAAATGCTTCTTTGTCATTTTCTGGTGCTGAGGAATAGTCCTATCTCATTTGCTTTGTTTCTCAATATTTAAAAGTGCTTTACTCCAGTCATGTCTGCTCCTGCCAACCAACCAGTTTTGCTCTCCCTTCAAGAATGGGAGCTTTGACATCTCTAATTTAGCTGTATTTCTTCAATCTACCTTCTTTTAAGAAAAAGAACTTATTGTAGCATGTAAAAGAAGCAGGTTAAAGGCAAATTGAAGTTTGCTATTAACTTCTGTATAATAAAGTCACGTAATGTCCTCGGTATCGTTCTTGTGCATCACAATGTACAATACACTAGGAATTGGAGGGTTGTTACTTTTTAAAATTGTCAGTCCTGTCACTGATTGTTGAATTCCTATTCAGAGCCTGAGTTTGGCATGGAGTGGCAGGTCACTGCCTTCTCTGACCAGACTCTTAACTTCATTTTCAATTAACTCCTCCTTAAGATCTAATTTATTTTCAATTCCAGAAAATGTAATCGCCAAGGCTGAAAGTCACTTCTCTAAGGTCTGACTAGCTGAGCAAAAACCACTTCCTCAGCCAGGAATCAGGGCAAGAGTCTGCAGACTGGGCTGTTGTGGGGACATTACTTCATGGTGTGTGTTGTCCACTGACTCCATGAAAGTATTGATACCTTGCTTAGTCCCCATTTCTGATCTCTATGCCAAGCCATGTGTGATGTAGTGTCTGCCCTGCACTGGCCCTTTAATGATTAAAACCCAGCCCTGGTAGAGGACTGTGGCCGTGGAGCCTTGGGCTGAAGCAGATACTGCCCTAGCTGGGCTCTAATTGGCTGTATAAAAAAGGGCTCCTTGAGGAAGAGGCATACACTCTTGCTGGGGAGCAGGAGGGACCTGGCTGCCAAGGCTGCTGGGGGCTTCCAGAGACAGAGTGGTGCTGGGGAAAAGCAAGCACAGCTGGGGAGCTCTGGCCTGATCTCACTCCCAGGCTGTGGGGCCTGAGAGTACTAGGGCTGCAGGGGAACAGACAGAATAGGAAAAGGCAGTAGGTTCTCCCCCCTCCCTCCCCCCGCCAATGATGAGTGGCTATTTCAGACTGCAGTTTGCCCCTGAGGCTACATCAAGATTATAGGCTTTTTGCACAAGAAGCTTTCTTCGGAAGAGATCTTCTGAAAAAACTTCTTCTGAAAGAGAACAGCTACCTTGCAAAAGCGCATCGAAAAAGTGATGCACTTTTTCGAAAGATAGCATCCAGACTGCCTGGACGCTCTCTCGTATGTAAGCAGTGATTGCTATGGACAGAATGGCCATCAGGGCACCTATGCTTTTTCTTCTTCTTCCCTCTTATTCCGAAAAAAAAAAAAGAGCTTTTTTGCAAAAACGCTTCTTCCTCGTAGAATGAGGATTACCAGTTGTACAAAAACCCTTCTGGTCTTTCAATTTTCTGTCAAAAGAGTGCGCTTGAAGTATGCACGTAATGCAAGTTTTGTCAGAAAAATGGCTGTTTTTCCAACTAAACACTGTAGTCTAGACATACCCTGAGACTAGATGACAACTGGCAGTGGGTCACTGAGGCAACATGGGTACAGGGGGATTGAGGGTTCCCTGGGAAGGGAGAACCCTAGTGTTTGGGGGCACTGACAGAACAGAACGAAAGGGCACCATGGGCAGGAATGGAGTGCTCCAGGGCTGAAGAGCTATTTCCAGAGTGACCAGTTGGAGACACCGTGGAAGGTGAATGCTTGCTCCGTGACACCATGTAGGATCAGAACAAAGAACAAGGGGTGCAGAGAAGCCCTGTGTAGATGCTCTGCCAATGACCCGCCCCATCTAATATGGGACTTAAATTGTGCAGAGGACCTGGTGCTATAAGGGTGGCTGCCAAAGCATGTTGAAGTCACTGGAAAAACTCCTGTTGGCTTTGGTTTAGGACCACAGTGAAAATCAGTTGGGGTACGTCTATATTGCATTCCTCCTTTGAAAGAGGAATACAAATGCAGACAAGCAAAATTGCAAATGAAGCGTGGATTTGAATTTCCCTCATTTCATTTGCATAATCGCGGACTGCCTCTTTTCCGAAACATGGTCCCTGCGTGGTTATTTCAAGGAAAAAAAACCCTTCCTTTGAAATAACACTCCTCAAGGAGTTTGTTTTCTTGAAAGATGCTATTTCGGAAAAGCGGCAGTCCGCGATTATGCAAATGAAGCATAGGAAATTCAAATCCGTTCTTGATTTGCAATTTTGCTTGTCTGCATTTGCATTCCTCTCTTGAAGGAGGAATGCAATGTAGACATACCCTCGGTGTCTATCTTCTCTTGAGTCTGCCAACTCTGTCACAAGAAACTAAATTGGGACATGAGCTCCTCTTTGGAACACATCATTTAAATGAGACCTTTAAATGTGTGCAGAGTAAAAATGGTACAATAAATCAAAATGGGAACAATTCCCATTGGTTCTGGTTGTCTCTTAAAATCCTGTGATTTGGTATACATAGTGTATGGAAAAAATAGAATCCCAGCTTTGCATTCACACACAGTCCTGTTTTCTTTTCCTTGGCATGTTGTCTTTTTTTCTTGGGCATCATTTTTGTTTTGCAACTCCTCTTATTGTGCCTTTAAATTTTTAATGGCATGTGCCTGAATGGGTATTCATTGGTTATAAATCTGATTTAACTGCATGGTACATCATATCCTACAACGTGTATATTGAAGTCATCTTTAAAGTAGCAGATGAGTTGTTGATCTCTTGATGTCCTTCAGTTTCATAGAACTTAACTGCAAGTGAATGAGTGTGCTGAATACTGGCAGGAGATACAGAAGTTCTGTCTTACTTGTAAGAGCACGCCTCTGGACGTTTCCCAGTCAGAACCAAGATTTTCAAAGGTGGATGCCTAATTTTAGACTCCAATGTGCTTATTTAAGCACCAGGTGGCATGACTTTCAAAGGTGTTTTCTGCCCATCAGCTCGTTTACTTTGTTAGGAGCTGTTCAGTGCTCAGCTCGCTTAAAAATCAGGCCAGTGAGTTAGGTGCCTAAGGCCATGTCTTCACTATGCGAGAAGGTTGAATTAAGGTACGCAACTCCAACTAAGTTAATTACATAGCTGGAGTTGACCTATCATTCAGAATCTGAAATTGAGGTCTCCACAATGGGAGGCATGGATGGGAACAAATGCTCCCATCAGCTTCCCTTATTCCTCATGAGGAGCAGGAGTACCAGCACTGATGGGAACATCCTCTGAGTTTGATTTAGCATGTCTTTAGTAGACTCACTAAATCAAACTCCAGAAAATCAATCTCGGCAGTGTCAATGTTCTGCCTACTGAAGACAAGACCTAAGTGTGGAGTTAGAAGCATAACTTCACAGGGTTACTCTTGAGACTTTTGGCCCAGAAGTCAGATTTTAAGAGGGGACTATGTGGTTGCGAAACACATTGACAGGGAGATGATGTTGTGTTCTGGTAAACATCAGAATCCTTCTTTTTAAGAACTTCTTTACAGAAGTTCTGTACAAAAATAAGAATCACGTTCGATGAATGTGATAGCATTCTGAACTCAGGTCCAGGCCTGGGCTTATGTTCTGTTATACTTTCATGCATATAACTTTATGTAAGGAGCACTTCCCCAGCATAGGAGTACTCCCACTGATGGAAGTGGGACTCGAGTATATAAGAAGGAGAGACTTTCAACTTGTGTTGTGCAAGTCTGAGAACATAATTTTACCCTAAAGGAGATATCTCTTAATGTAGGCATCTATTTTATATTATTCCAGACTATGTAATACTTTTCAATTCCATGCAATGTATCTTTTTAACACACTCATAGAATTATAACTATTATTTTATAAAAATTATCTTTGAAATCATGATTGCATTTTTTTATACAATACACTAAGCACTTATTAAAAGTTGGATATTGAACTGTTAAATGCATGTGATTCAGTGGTGGGTTTTTTTTTGTTTCTTACACTAGAGTAAATATCAGTGATTTTTGAGCCATTCCTGAATTATTGTTGTTGTTGTTGTTTTGTTTTAATTCAGTATAGGTTATTTGACTGATCTCTTTAAAATGTTTTCCCCTAGATGCAGCTAATTTTTTAGGACCACAAACTTTTTTGAAAAATTAACTTCTAACTTTTTTCCTTTTTCTATAAGAGAAAACAGAAGATCAATTTATTTCCCAACCACAGGATTTACTTTCTTCCCAGGACTGCAGCTGCCATGACGCACACATGTTTTCTTAGAATGAGAAGAACTTGAAACTTGTTATAATCACAGCCATCATTTTCTATCCAGCCAGACACACCCGGAATACTAGTCTGTCTTCAGGCATTTAATCCCCAGAATAATATAAAAACCACCATGCAAAATTACTTGTTTTATACTAGCAACGCTTTTTTCCCAGCTGCATAAAAGCTGGTTTGCTCTTTCTCAGGATTGTAAATGTGGGAAGGAAAGAGAATGAGACCTGAAAAAAAGAGTTGAATCATGTGTTACTGTCAATATTTTGACCTTTTCACAGTTTAGCTGCAACCATTCCCAGTTGAAATAAATAAAAAGACAATTCTGCTCTGTAAAAGGATGAATCTATTGTCATTTTAAAAGCTATCTTCTTGATCTCTTCAGGTTTGCAGAGTCTGCTTCCTGTTTCAGACAATATTAAGTCAGGCTAGACATATTTGGGGCCATATTTTCAATTCTGGTATTGCTTTGATTTCAATGGATTTCAATTTCAAATTTATACTAGTTGAAGATCTGTCTGAAGCCTGCAGTAAACACAATGATGCTGTTGTACCTGCTGGACATTCTTAGTGGTAACAAAGCAATTTTTTGGCAAAATTGCTATTTAAACATCTCCCCTCCAAAAATGGTCAAACCCAACACATACTCAGAACAGGAGAGGACCGAGATGTGAGGAAGCTGTTTCTAGTTCCCATTTTCCCGCTACTAACTCCATCCCTGACATAGTCTAGAACAGTTTCTGATAGGACCTAGAACAGCTCCTCTAGGTTGTGCCACTGGCATAGTGTTCTTAATAGATCCTACACAGTGCAGATAAATATAGCAGAGTTCTGCTCTGGCATAATCCATCCATGATCGCTACATGCAGGTCATGCCTTGGATGGATGACTATGCAGGGCTGTCAGCAGAACAGATGGATTCTATGGTACCTCCCCACTAGGATACTACATTGCTTGACACCTGTGGCTAGGTTATGGTCTCTTTGTGCCTTAATGAATTACGGAATTTGGCCCATGATCTCATACGCTGTACTCAGGCATAATTAACAATGATATTAATGGGAGCTTTGCCGGTATGCATATTATATAATCAGGCCCCTAGTATGCCAGGTATAAAATAAATTACTCCATGTTAATTACAGCAGAAATAGATCTGTTTCTTCCAGAAAGCTGATTGGATTGGCCCATTGTGTTCAAAGGGGATTAACATACCTATTGTAGATAATGGTATGCAAAATACATTGATACATGCAAGACTGAGTTTTTTATATTCCTGGAAATAAGTATATAAACATGCACTAGAATAGTGATCCACTTTTCTTTTTGCCTGAATGAAAGCTTTGCTGCTGAAATATTGTCCTTTCAACACGAGAAATTATAGGCTCTGATTTCTCCATAGCAAACAAAGCTCTTGTTTTGATTTTCTATTTAGGCTTGGGGACTGTGAAAGAATTGCAGCATTAATCCTAAATTTGATAGCCTTTATTGACCAAAAGCTGTTATTGCTTATCATGCTTTAAATGGGGAGACTCTAGTGCTGGTTCCTTCTGGGGCACTCACTTTAATTCCTTTTTGTTTATTTATTTTTTTACAAAGCAATGCATTTATTTTTCTAGAGGAATTTATCTCTGCAGCATGATGCCTCCATACCTATTAGATAGCATTTTGCTCATAAATCTATAGTCTGGGGATGACTCAGGAGCACACTTTTAAGTCAAAGGCTGAAAAAGAACAAAGTTGGCTTGATAAATTATATCAGTACATGTCGTTTCAGAGGCTGCCCAAATCCAATTCTTCTAGCAAGATGGCAACAGCAAAACAGTGCTGCCCTACCAGCTGAGATGCATTGCATTAAAGAAGTTCAATCAAATGCTTGCTGCTAGCCTGGAGTCCCTATTTGCACTGTAATGTAGGACTAAACAAATGTCTACCTAAAACTGCTGTAATGGGAAGTTGTGGTTGAGCTCTGCTTCAATTTCACACCACTACTGTGCTGTGGATTCCCAAGTCATTTTCAGTATATTAATGGCCACTTGGGGTAGTAAATGGTTTGGTGCTGACTGCTGTGTAGTGCTCTCGTATTAAGCTCTGCAAGAATGAAAAATTGTGTTTACATTTATTCAATCTAGTTAAACAGAGGGAACAGTTTCTTTGTGCAACGTCTGTATTTGCTGCCCTGTCACATCCTTTGCTATTGTATCTTAAAATCACCTTGTCAGAGTATCACTTAAATGTGCCGTCTTTAATTAATACATGTTTATGAAACATGATTCTAGAAGCTGCACTCATCCAGAGTACAAAAGCTTTGCCATGAGGCCCATGTTTCTACTCAAAACTGTTCAAGTTCTGAATTTCAAGTAACAACTATTTTTAATGGCCTGTTAGTGAAGCATATATACACCGAGAATTATTCACAGAATTCCAATTAAATAAATCTGAGACAAACATACCTGCAGAAAAATTGGAAATGGAAAGAGGTGAAATACATTTAAAAATAACTTATTTGCCTAGTTCCCCTTAGTCAAATCAGTACCCATCCAATGTATCTGAAGTCCTAGGACAAAATGTCATTAAAATTGGACACCTCTGTGTCACTAGAAACTGTTGGTTTGGATTTATTAGAAGCAAAATGTAAATGCATGCTAGTATCCTTCTCAACTGCAGAATAAATATTGGTATAGCCAGCTTGGAAATACCAGTATAGTACAGTCCATTGCCTCTATTTGTACATCACCTAGAATGCTATTGAGTGCTACAGTAAGAATTAAGAAGAGCATATTAATGATAATAAATCTTCACTTACAGATTTAAGACCAGAAACTATGGGAAGAGCCAATAGCAGCACACTGTATTTTATACAGCATGGAACCATATGTATACAATGAAATTTTGCTTCCAATAAATCTATTTCACTAGACCACAAGCAAGTGCAACAGCATCTCCTCAAAAAATATTTCTGTTGGAGCTTTGTAAGGTAGCAGCCTGGAGTTCCATCCACCCTTTCACAAAGCATTTCATCTTAGTCCAGACCTCTTCTGCAGATGCAGCCATTGGGACAGCAGCATTGTAAACATCTATGCCATCTGCATGTTCACACCACCTTCCTGTTTCAATACTGCTTATGCAGCACTCCCGTATATGGAATATACACAGGGACCAGCACTTGGAGACAAAATGGAGGTTACTTATGTATAACAGGAGTTTATTCAAGATGTATGATTCCTTCCCCTCTACTTTGGGTTATGTCTCCATGGCAGAGAAGGAAGTTGGGAGGTGGCTGGTCCACACTACCCCTTTATAGCCTCAGTACTGAGCATGTGGAACATCAAAAGGTAGGCATAGACCAATGGACAGTACTTGCACGTTCACTGGTCTTGGATGCATGGAGCATATGTTTATCTTGGTCTGGAATACAGAAAAAGACTAACTATCTTAAACCTATAGTTTATAGCTTTGATAGCTGAGCTGCTTGCTTCACATATACCTCTTCTGGATGCCTACTCTGCTTTTGACACCAGAAGTGGAATGGTGACTAATCACTATTCTTGTATCCAGGCATCTATTGAACCATACTCAAATATGGCAAGTGCCACCATTGTACAAGTTGACTGTGAAAGTTAGAAAGTTGTCATGCCTCTTTGCTAATTTATTACTCAGCCCAAAGAGTAATAAAAAGGTCAACAAATGGATGAGCATAATCAAAACAGAGTAGATTTTTGCAGTCTAGAGCAATGCAAAATGTGTGTGTGTGGAGGGGGGGGAGGTTGTTAAATTATTTTTTGCATCTACTCAGTAGAAGTGCCAATCAAACTGTCTGACTGGCAAGCAGAGAGAGTATTCCAGTCATCGCATTGCATTTGATGTGACCTTTGGTATCTGCTGATCTCAGAATATAACTCCACCAGACCTGCTTTGTCAGGCATATTAGCTGCAGAAATGTGTGCATATTAAGAGTTCACAAAGAAGTTCTTTAATCTTTCTACTAAAGCACAATAGGAGGAAAGAACTGACAACTAGATGTCTTAAGAGTGGGGGGAGCAGGAAAGCTGATTTTAAGGGCCAGGACTAGTTAGTTTAGCTTGTAGCTTTAAAAAAAAAGCCAACCCCTTTTTCTCCCCCAGTGTTTACAAATTATAAATAACTACTTTCCTCACTTGAGAAGGATTAATTTCTCATCTTAAAAATCCCCTTTTCAGAAAGGAATCTCAAACAACCAGAAATATGTCAGCCTCTGCCATGAATTCTTTCCCCTTTATAGGCTTTTTTTTTTAAGCAAATTGGAAAAGTAGAGCAAGTAGTAGGATTTGAAGGGGGAATCCGTGATTCACCTTGCTAGATTTCAGTTAGGAATATTTAGTACCCAATATATAGACTGTGACACCGTTTATTCAATTGGCTTTAATCTTGATTTGTGTCCTTTTTTCCCTTCCTTGATGATGCAGAGAGGACCTAATGTGTAATTTTGGATGATACCCCAACCCCATCTTAAGGGAAAAGACTTATGTCATGTGATGAGGACACATGATGGGGCTCCTCTCCCCATGCTAACAGTTCCTACAGGTTATCCTGGGAAACAATTCCACTGGTCAGTATGTTTGCTCATGCTGGTGCCTCACCCATGGACACTTCAAGGATTTAATCTTCTTCCTCATGAGAAGCCCTTCCATTCTGGACACTGTGTGCTCCCCCTTCCTCTTTCTGGGGCTAGTACTGCAATCCCACCATCAAGCCACTTCCTCAGTGGCAAATGGTAGGGTACCCATGCCCATCCGCTACTCCAGGCAGGGGCGGATATAGGACAGGGCGAGCGGGGTGGCCGCCGCGGGCCCTGCACTTCGAGAAGCCCCGCGCGTGCAGTGTAGCGCCACTGCGCATGTGCATGGTGCCACCGTGCATGCGCCGTGGCAAAGGGGGGCCCTGCGAAATTGAGCTGCACTGGGCCCCGCAAAATGGTCATCTGCCCCTGATTCCAGGTCCTGGCCCAAGGACTCTGTAGATAGCAGCCATGTGCTACATCTCCTCCAAACTCTCAGTACATTTCATAGACTCATAGAGCTGGAAGGGACCTCAGGAGGTCATCAAGTCCAGCTTCCTCCCCAAGGCAGGACCAAGCCCAACTAAATCAACCCAACCAGGGCTTTGTCAAGCCGACACTTAAAAACCTCTAGGGATGGAGACTCCATTACTTCCCTAGCTAACCCATTCCAGTACTTCACCACTCTCCTAGTGAAATAGTTTTTCTAATATCCAACCTAGACCTCCCCCACT
>CM057846.1:58131702-58144809 GCA_030068395.1 Apalone spinifera | reverse complement strand
GCCTCATTTGCATAGCTTTGGCGCAAAAGCGCTCCAATGTAGACGTAGCCATTGGGTTTGTGGGAGACCATTTAAATGAAGCAGGCAATAAGAGTTAGCAGTCAGTAGGGTATGCTGTAATGAACCATAAAACCAGTGTCTCTGAGTCTGAGTGTGTGTTTTAAGTGTCCAGCAGAGTTTAGTTCCTTGGAGAGTGCAGATTCTTCAATTCCAGTTAAGGGTAGTTTGATGATGAACACATGTCAAGTACTGTCCATGTGCCTGATGTCATGGTTTCCTCTGGAGGTGATATTATTTTGATTGTTTAGTTATTTCCACTTTTTGTTTTCAAATGGGATATCTATGATCTGGGTCTTTTATAGTTTTGGCATTCTTGCACGAGGTAGGTTTCCTGTTTTTCTTATTTTTTTTTAATCTTTTGTTCCAGTGTGTGGAAGCATGTGATAACTTCTTGTTTTGACGTAGTTCCTTCCAGAGTATATGAAGTACAGAAAATGGTTTCTCAGGGTTTTTTTTTCCTGGGGTTCCTCTCCAGACCTGTTCAGCATATTTTGAGTTTTATATAGAGGCCAGAGGGTGTGTTATGTCGATCCTCTGGAGGATAACATTTTGTTTCTTCTGTCTGCTCAAAAAGTAGATGTTGCTATTCAGTCTGGCTTCCTTCATTATGTTGTGGGGCTATGGCAGTTGGTGTAATTTATAGTAATCCCAAAAACTAGACCGTAGGAATTATAATATAGGATGAGGGCTGAGGTCTTTCTAATGCAGTGTCCTGTCTCTGGAAGTGAACAGCATCAGATAGTTCAGATGAAGGTGCAAGGAACCCTGCACCAGGCAGATGTGATATAATCTGCTCTCACTGATGGGTCATCCAAATCCTGAATAGTTCAATTGTTTTTAACCTTGAAGCATGAGGTTATTGCCATTCTGCTTGCAATGGACATGTGAAGAACCAGGCCCCAGAATAAGGAGACTGCAAAAAAACTTTTTCAAGCTCCCCATTCTTTAACCTTGTTGGGTTCAGCAGTAGTTAGACTCCTCTGGAAATCTAGTTCATTGGATTATGTATATGCTGTATTTTCACTTTCTGCTAGTCTAGGAAAAAGGCAGAAACTTTGGCTTGGCCCAGCATAGTTGTATTGGGGCACATAAATGTATTTCAGGTATACACAGGTTAAAATATTTGACAGCATAACCAGATTCTCAGAAATCCAAATTGTGCAACTTTTTTACAGGTGTAAAATAATTCAGCAATATTGATTTAGATAGAATAGAGCAATCATGATGATGTAATTTCTGCACCGAAGTTAATTTTATCCAACTATGCACATGTTCAAGAAAAGTGTACTATTTTATAACACAAGCATTTGCAACCGCTATCTCCAAATGAAGGCGCTCACATAGCCAAACCTTTCAAAAGGAATTGGCTTCCATGCTTTAATCTGAGAAGTGGCGAGAGTTCCAAAAGCTGTGGGGCAAAAAGACATGCAAGATACAACATATTCTCTGTGCAGTTCCAGTCCCATCCATACTCCTTCCCACACAGTGTAATCTTGGAAGTATCTTCTGGAAGTAAAAAATGTGTCTCAGATGAGATGTTGAGCCTATGACTGATCTGCAAACAGGATAAAATCGAAGAAGGAAAAAGAATACTTAAAGGAGTATGGAAAAGAAAAAGTTAAAGGGCATCACTGGTGACCACACAGGCAGTCAAATGGATCTGTGTCATGTCACTATATGGGAAAGCCAAATTTAGATTTGGAGGCTGAGGAAGAGAACTTAGCATGCTCAGGTCCTGTGTCTCCTTTTGATAGGTTTGTTTATTATGTCCGTAGCTGCTGTTTTTGTTTTTCTTGACAAAGTTCTAGTATGATGGAACCATGTTGACGTATGTTTTTATTGGAAATTTAGTATGGGTAGGCTCGCCAATCTGATGAGACTGTTTCTAGGATTCTCCTCCCTCCTGCCACAGAAATTAAGAGCTCTATGTCAGGAGGCAGATTTTGGGATTCACAGCAACGACACTTACACCATTGAAAATTAAAATTGAATGCTTTTAATGTCAAGAGTATTATGACTATACACAATAAAAGGCTCAAAATGACAACCTCATAAATGGTGGCAATTGCCTCCGGTTGTACCATGAATGTAAATGTAACATAAAGACTAAACATATAGATACATATGAACTCTTGAGTATTCAATTGCAATGGCATAGCATATCAAGCATACCTAGTATACCATAATACTTACACCCTGAAGACCCTTGGGAGATGAAGGAACCAGCTTCACTCTGTGGATGGAACGGGGGTCTCGGGGAAACAGAAGTGAGTGTAAAGTATGAAAGGTAAAGAAAGATAGAAAAATGTCAACCCCAGGCGGAGCCTTCATAGCCTTTTTCTTGGTATTTTGACGTCACCAGTAACCAACCCAAAAACAGATTCCTGCACCTTAAGGTTTGAAAGTGAGCCTACTTGATTGGAGAGAGCACAACTCAACTCCAAGAATGGGCAAGATGCTGACAGTTTTAAGACTGACCCAGATGTTGTTCACCATTTGCCTCTTCTGGATAAACTGGATGCTTTGCCTATATTTTTGGATCTCTATGTTCTTGTTAGAGAAAATAACAAGATGTCTAACGTATATCTAGGCTAGCACTCTAGGCCCCCTTTCAGGTTTTGACACAGGCTTAGCGACAGGACTAGAAATTTCCACACACACTAATTAGCTATATCTTATAACTTACTCTTACTTTTTACCTACAGATGCTAGATATGGACCAACCAAAGATGAGTCTACAGTAATGAGGAGTATTAAACTGATAAGAGAGGCACAGAGACTTATGGGGAAGAAAATCTGAGGTGAGCATATGGGAGGAGGGGTGGGGAGGAAGGGAGAAATCCTTATTAGTCAGCACAGGTGGCAGTTTCTCTGCAAGCAGCAATTGTTTGGAGAAAGGAGAATTAACAAAACAATATCACTTCTCCTAAGTGACATCTAAGAATTGATGTGACAGTTCAGATACATTCATTTGTGGGTTTTCATTTGCTGGAGATGTTCCTCTTTTTGATATGCGGAGGAATATAACTTAATTAAATACTCAATTTGATCAATTTGTGCAGACATTAAGTTACGTCTAGTGAAAAAGATGGCATTACTTTTCCAAATGCCTCTATTCATGACACATCCTTTTTCATTTCTGATGATGTGCCAATGTCTTCTGCAATAATCCACATGATTAAAGATATTGAGTTGACTATAATTCATGGCTGTGATAACCTGCCTTCAGAGGCAAAGCCTTTCATGCATCACAGGAGTGTACTTCCCAATCAGAGACTGCAACAAAGTAGCACATAGCATATTTTACTAGTCTCCTAATTTTAATTAGTCTCCTAAACATGATCTTGCACACATTGGAAAGGCTCAAAGAATGAGATAATGTGTAACAAAAAGCTTATCTCAGTTATTGATTTGCTTTCTTATTTCATTTCAATCTCTATATGAGCTCAGCATAATTTTGGCCCACAATACTTCAGTTTAGAATTACAGCTAACTGCAAAGGCACTGAAATGAGAGAGAATGCTTCCAAAATAGACTTGCAGAGTTCTTATTCTTCTTTCATATTCTTGCTGGAATTTGAAAGCTAGGGAAAGGAGCTGATCTTCATACCAAAAGGGAATATGGGAGTAGAAGAGAGCCATCACCAGAAGCAAGCAAACTAGTCATCTGCTAATCTAGAGAGGATCTCACAATACCTGTGGCATAGAATGACTGAGGTGGGTACGTATCACTGCCCCTGATTTGTACTGGCAATAAACCACTATTCGCTTTGTAAGGGCAGCCCATAAACTAAACCACTGAAATCAGCATCCTGATTAAAAATAGTACTAGCTTAATGGGCATAAAGGACTAGTCTCCACCACCAACTTTTGTCCTCTATATAATGTCAGATCTGGTCTGCCATCTCAGCTTACCTCAGTGACAGACCCAGGAAAAATATTATTCTGGCAAGCTGGATAGAACTGTCTTATGGAGTCCAACGTTGAGCCTGTCCAATACAACGTTACAAGATACAACATTGAGTCTGTATGTGTGTAGTTGGTTGAGTCATGGTGTTGCATATTTGGTCAAGAGAGCTAGCAGTGCAAGGAGAAGAAAGCTAGTACTATAAAGGCATTTTAAATATACCTGAAGACTACTTTGCAATACCTAATGAGAACATGTGCTATGTTATGTCCATCCCTTGGACACAGAGACTGAAGGGTTAGGTTTCCAAACTGAGGGCTCAATCCTGCATTCTTTGACAACAAAAGCAAGATTTGATGTGGTATGCAAGAAAACATGATGTAGTATGCAAGATGTACTATGTTTGTGGGTTGGGCTCTGCAAATGTGAGAAAATGAAGCTGCATGTTCTGTCACCATGAAAGAACAACGAGGAGTCCTCTGGCACCTTATAGACGAACAGATTTATTGGAGCATAAAGACCCACTTCATCAGATGCAAGAGTGGATCTTTGCCCATGAAAGCATGTGCTCCAATAGAACTTCTTGTTGTTCTTGCAGATTCAGACTAACGCAGCTTCCCCTCTGATACTTGTCACCATGAAGTATTTGATTCTGCAAAATAGGAGTGTTTTCACTGAACTAACAATTAAACTGTCAGGAATATTTTGTGTAAATTGAGTGACCATATAATCCTGTATCTGTAAAACATTATCCATCTTTGCTGCTCCTCCTCCTTCTGTGATATGTTATATCCTCACCTGCGAATCATCCTCCATTTGGTATAAGTCCGTATCACAATTGTGCTCTTTTATGGAATCACACATAAATCCCAAGATTTTTGTCTTCTAAAAATACAGAAATTATAACAGCCTGGAAAGACGCCACCTGTCCTTTCCACAGTGGAGTCAGATCTATTTGGGGAAGTAATTGTTTGTTCACAGCAATTGAGCTTATTCCATTGAGCCAAATTGTTTAATGGGGCAAATCAAGACAGGTTTATCAAACTCTTTAGACAGTTATGGACGTATCCTTCTGACACTGACTGTTAACACCAAGAATTCATGTCTGTTACATAGGCTGTAGCCATACCCTACTATAAAATTGGTGGGTTGTTAATAGCTAGTGCCTATGAAAATCAAAGTACTATATCTGCTTAATGGTAAACTAAAAGAACCTCCCATTTCCTTGCCAATTAAATAACCACTCCCATGTGTCTTACTGCTCTTGCCATAGCTACTATTTTGGAGCACAGATTTTAAACAGCAAAAGAGTACTTAAACATTACTTGCTAATGGAATTAGTTGGGCTACAGTATGAGGGAAGCTTTAAAGTTAAAACCATTTCATATTTAGAAGTGTGTAGCAATTGGCAAAGAGGATATAATGGAAGAGAGATGTAATGAGTTAGATGTAAATATTTAAAGCTAAAATGCAATAAAATAATACAATATTAAGGAGCAGCAGCATCACAGTTAAAACACTATATGCATTTTAAAACTTAGAGCACATCTCGGAAAAATATGATCATTATGACTGATGTAAATAGAGCACACACTATTATTAGATGACTTTAGATTTTGCCTTTATCATATGCATTCAGCTTCTTAGGCTGCTTGAATGTTTTCTCTATTGTACTAATACAAAACTACAAAGCTAGAATTCAAGAACAAATGTCTAATTCTGACTACATCTCTAGTAAATATATATTGTTCAATGGCAAAGCATTGTGTTCGGTAAATTGTGATCATTCAGTATATTTCTGGCAGTTTGCTTATTATATCCAAGAAGTCATTTGAATAGACCTTCCAGTGCATACCTTAAAATAGATCTTCATGTGGGAATCCCCATGGACAATTCCATTGGGAGACCATTTCCCCATGGCTACATGACTAATATATGCAGTGTACTGTCATCTTTTTTTCTTACAGACAAGTGAAGTAATGTTGGTCTGCCCTTTCCTCTTAAATTGTATCACAAGCATCTCAGATGCCTTGCAAAGGGGGTGAATCTTCCTGCAGAGCCAGAGGTATTCATTATTGTAAAGCATCAAAACCATGTTAAAATTCCATCTGCTGTTTGTTCACTGTGGCATTGTCAAAATTCTAGCCAGAAGAGAGGGAAATAGAAATAATTGTACACAACTGAGGCTGTTTCAGAGGCTGAACTTCATTATCATAGTCTTTTTCCAGTGGATTTAGCTAATGCATTTTATACACTTCTGTCAAATCAATTACCTTAACAGACACAACATGTTAGTTTCTGAGTTAGGCAGACATCAAAATCTTGCATCTAACTTCCTCTCATTCTTCAATTGTGTTGCTTCTCTTGCCCATGTTAAGGGACACTGTATAGAATGTTGTGTGATTTAATATGCTCTTATAACTTGCAGAGAGAAATTATTCCAAGGTTCATTTAAGTGCCAAAGCTCTTGCCCGGAGAACTGGTAGAGCTGAGTTTCCCTAAGGCTCTAGGTCCCAGAGGTGCAGGAGGCATCTTTGCGGTATACCTGCCACATGACCATGCCTCCCTTCCTGCATGACAGGTACCACTCTGGCTGCAGGATCAGGAAATTGGAGAGTACTGGAAAGTGGCATGGTGTTGAAGCATGATATAGAAAAACAAGAGCTTAACCCTGAACGTGTAAATGTGATGTGTCTTCTCATGAAAACAACGTAGGCTTTAAACAAACTGGCTGAGATGCAGTGTCATCCAGCTAAATTATTTACATTACCTTTTTCTGCTACTTGGACTCTGAGAGCACTCCTGCAGTGGAAGGGTAGCTTATTTAATAATGTAGTGAGTCATTTCTTTTCAATTGCCTTTAATGTAAGAGAATCAAGCTGCAGAAAAAGCCATTAGCTTGGACAGCATAAAATTCCAGAGCTGAATGTAAATGTGTCTTAGACAGTAAAAGTGTGTGTCAGCGGTAGTCCAAGCCCTCCCCCCCAAAACAACCCCAAATATCCCCAAACTGACTCAGAGCTGGAGTCAGGGTGTGCTACAACTGAAGTAACAAATATCAACTTCTGTCTCACGCGCACGCAGGCAGGCAGGCGACCTTTCCAGTTTCTAAGATTGTGAAACAGTCTAATGAGGAAGTGGAGTGCATGCTGTGAGCTCTAACAGAACATGATTGAATTTCACTTTGACTGCTATTACTGTGCAGTGACCTGTGGAGTTTGTTAATAAACTGTTATTCCATTATTGTTCCTCATTGTAATAGACATTATCAGTGTCCTTCCCCACCTCTTTCCTTTAGCAGATCCAGTCACTTTATCTCTGCCCTGTGTTAGTAAATTTCTGTTATAACTAAGGCATTTTATATATTTGTCTGTATCTGAAGTGCAGATGGCTTGCTTGCTTTTACTGGCTAAAATAAAACACTGTAAAACCCAGATGCTGCACCGTACTTGCATGCTGTAATTATTTCCACATGCTGTTTTGTCTATTAAGTACAATTTTTAATTCCCTTCCCCAGCTTTCCTTCTTCAAGGATAAAGTTCCTCATAAACACAACCTTTAGATAATATATATTTTTTATAACCTGGATATCATGTGTTTTAAATGAACCACAGTTCCAAATTGTAGCATTCTTATAATAGAGCAATAATTCAGTTTTAATGCGGGATGGGGAAGATGTAAACCAGGGGTGGGAAACCTTTTTGGGCCAGGGGTCATTGACCCACAGAAAAATCAATTGAGGGCTGCACACAAGCGAGAAATGGGGGGGGGGGAAAAAACCCCAGAAACTAAAAAAGTGGCCACCGACTCTCCCCATATTCCCATTGCACACCAGAGCTTTAGGAGGCCCAGGCTAATAGATTTTGTGTGCTCAGTACCATGTCAGGACAGCATGCAAGCCTCATCCAGCCCCAGACCTTTAACTTCCCCACCTCTGATATAAATAATAAGCCCTGGTCTACACCAGGGAGTTATTTCTAAATAACCCCCTTATTTTGAAATAATAAGCAGAGCATCTACACTACCAAGCCCCTTATTTCAAAATAAAGGGCTGGTTATTTCAAAATCTGTGCTCCTTCTTTCCTCAGGGAATAATGCTTATTTTGAAGTAGTTATTTCGAAATAGCATTAGAGTGGATGCTCCACTGCTGCTATTTTGAAATACACTACTTCCCAGAGTAATTTAAAGTAATTACTCCCCAGTGCTTCCTGGGGCTCTAAGTTAAGATAGCCTGTCCACAATAACAGAACCTGCCTCAGATTAATTTCAAGGCTCCCCTGTAATGGGGACACGCTATTTTGATTTTGTAATTTCGGGAGTTATTTCAACTGTAGTTATTTTGAAATAATTTCCTAGTGTAGACATGCCCTTAGTGAAGCACTCTGGTTTGCCAAACTTCTTAACTTGTGAAAATAACTCAGAGCAAATTTTCAACTCCACAATTACTGGGGCCATGTCTACATTAGAAAGTATTTAGAAACTACTAAATTTGACTTAACTCCCAATTTAACAAATTCAAACTAGCATGGTCCACACCATAGGGAAGCCTCAAAATTAGTTCAAGACAGGCTCTGTTAATGTGGACATGCTACCTCAGACTTAGCGCCTCAGAAAGCAATGGGAAGTAACTAGTTCAAAATAGCAGCACTGAAGCATCTACACTACCATTATTTTTAAATAACTATTTCGGAATTAGCGTTACTCCTGATGAAAAGCAAGAGTACAGATTTCTAATTCCACAGCCCATTATTTTGAAATAACAAGTGTGGTAGTGTGGATGCTCAATTTATAAATTCAACTGGGGGAGGGGAGGAGTTATTTCAAAGTAAAGTCCTAGTGTAGACCAGGGCTAGATGTTTAGATGGGGCTGATGTTAGGCCTGCCTATTATTGAAAGAGAACTTAACACTGCAATTTTTTTTAGCAAACTCCACCTCTCTCTATAATTAAGATGTTAATAATAAAGTGGTTTGGTGGATTCAGAAATTCTCCGCTTAATTGCCAGCTCTGAAGCAGACTCCCTGTAAGAAGTTGTGAAGGTGGCTTATTCCCTCAGGTCCCTATTTGTAAAATACTTCCTTTTATCTTTGTTGTTTACATTGCAAACTTCTCCAACATGAGTTATCTTCTACTGTGTTTGTACAATGTCCATCTCTGATCTTGGCTGGGATGTTATGACAAGATAATCTCTATATTTAGAAATTTCTAACATGTTCATTACTGTGAAGTCTGAAAGAACTAATTAGTGATCTGACCGTTATCTGTCTTTAGCTTGTGGATACCTCGGGCCCTGGCCAACCTCTTCTTTTACTGATTTGAAAAGCATTTAGCATATTGTGAGAGCAATCAGAAAAGTAATCATAAAAATCAAAGGAGGCCTTTTTTCTGCCCTCACTTTTCAAACCAGAAATGAATGAATAACCCAGAGAGGTTGTATATTCTGTAATGCTTTTATAATTACCTAACAAACAAACAAAAACCTCTTACAAGCCTTGAAGACCTTGGGCCGAATTCTGCTTTCAGTTACACAGGTGTAATTCCCATTGAATAAAAGTGGAGTGATTGTTGGCAGTTGTGATGGAAGATCTGTGTCCAGTGGGTGCAGCAGTGGAAGATGGATCTGTGTATGCTTGGCATGAGGGGTGGGAGGGAGTCAGAATTAGGGTGATTTCCCAGGTTCTGAGTGTTTGCATTTATGGATGAGATGCATTTAGTCATATGGAATGTGTCAATTAAAGAGAGCACCAAATAGTTTGAAATAGTCAGATTGCTGATACCCAGTCCAGAGTCCATCGGGTAAAATATAGCAGTTGGTAATTTATCCTTCATAATACTATCATTCCCAGAAAATCCATTAGCACTTCCCCGTTCAAGTGCCTTGCCAGGCAACCTGCTATATAGATTATTTTAATTCTGAACTACCACTTATTCCCATCGGGGAGCAACATGTGACTATCTTTGGTCCTTTCCTTGAGTGTACCCGGTTCATCCAGGAGGCCTTTCCCTTTTGTACCTGGTGGGTGTCTGCCAAACCTTTTATACAAAGGGGTGGGTGCCATAATGCATGCAAGTTGTGGGGAGCTGACGGGTGATAAGTGATAATAAACCCACTAAAAGTACAGGCTTTGTGTGTGTCTGTCTGTGGGGAGTGATCAGTTATTGCCTAAATAAAAGGCAATCTGACTTCCCCATTGAATTTATTTTTATTAGCTCCCTTTGGTTCCTTGTTTCTCCCAGGGTTATGCGCTCAGGACAGGACATGCAAACTCCAAACTGGGAGGGATAGGGAGGAGAGAGGAAAGGAGAGAAAGTAGGCTGATGTGCACTGTAAAAATCCTTAAGGGTAACTTTAAGAAGGGAAGTTATAGGGAGGAAAGGAGACCACCTTCAAATATGCTGTGTGCCTGTTTCTCAAGGCCATGATTTTGTGTATGGATGATTATGTGTATGTATGGATTGCTGAGATTTTTTTTTTAATTAAAAAGTGTAGCTGAATTGCAGGCTCCTCAAAAACATCCATGAATTTCTCCTTACAATATCTCTGAGAGAAGGGTATATTTTTATTCCCATTTGAGACATGGGCAGCTGGGACACAGAGCTAGGAAATGAACCTAGGTCTCATGAATCCCCACGTAGCACCAAACTACCAAACTTTCTTTTCTTTTATTTAAGATGTCAGACTTTGCTATGGGAGTTGAGTGACTGGTCTCATACCTCCCCTGGCGGTGTTTCTGTTTCTACGTAAGATGATTTAACCTTTATAACAAGAGTGCTGCCTAAAGAAAGCAATGGAGTTGTGATCTCTCAGGGAGAGGGAAGATTGGGGAGGGAACTAGCAAGTGAGCACATCCAGGAGATATGTAAGCCTAAAGCATCTTAAATATTTTTCTGTTCTTTTTTGCACAGGAGAAAGCATTATGTTTGGCTATTTGCATATATTCTATATTTTATAATTCCTCGATTTCTTCCTGACTGAGGGAGAAAAAAAAATATGTAAGTTGTATTTATTGCCTGGTTAGCGGATTTCACATTCACACACAGCAACTGCATTTGCATTCACCTGTACAATAGCTTTTGTGAAGGAAGCTAATACCCGTCTTTGCCCCTTTTTTGTATGAGCGGTTGCCTACAGGCTGAGGTAGATTAGGAGCTGCTTTGTATTCCTTCCCCCTATACATAACACGCAATTTAATATTTGCCAAATGCATGGTGTGAATCCACTGGGCTCCATGTAATAACATTTCCACCATCCATTCGTAAGGATATTTTGTATTTATGTACTCTGTGTTTATGAAGGATATGGTCATTTCTCCCTATTGCTTTCTATATGTGCCCATTTCCAATATGACTATCCAAGTATGAATCAGAATACAGGTTGGACCTTCCTGGTCTGGGACCCTCAGGAACTGACCAGTGACAGATGAGGGATTTTGCTGGACCGGGGAAGTCATATCCCTCCTACCGGCTGCCTCCAGCCCTGGACCAGCCACCAGCCTCCTCGCCGGCTCTCCCTTGCCACCAGCCTCACTGCCCTGTCGGTCCCCGCGCCTTCTTCCTTGCTATGCCAGGCAGCCCACTCCCAGCACACTGAGGTCCTGGCCCTGCTGGGCAGCCCTGCTGTGGAGCGCTGAGGTTGTGCCTGGCTGTGCTGAGGTTATGCCTGGCGGGCAGCTCTGCTGGGGACTCCTCCACTGGGACTCTGTAGTCCTGGAACATCCGTGGTAGTGCAGGATGATGGATGTTGCCGGACCAGAGAGTCCCAGATTACAGAGGTTCAATCTATACTTGTATTTGCACAAACAAGAGGTCCCTGTAAACGTTGGTGCAAACAGAAAATGCTTCATGCAGATTTTTTGTAACAAAATTAACGAAAGACAATATTTAACTGAAAAAAAATCATTCTAATTCCAGAATCATTTGCAAATGTATTTTCTCATCCTTTGCCTGGCTCTTCTAACATCTGTTCTTGAGAACTACCTTTTTTAATGATTCCACTTTTAATTTAGCACATATCCAAAGATGTACAGAAGGCTCGAGCCTTTTACAATGATACCATTTGAAAGTCACAGCTTGTGGAGAAAAGTGAGACCATTATTATAAACAAACAATTCTGGCAAACACTCTTCTTCCTGACTTGTAATCTACTGTTACCAATTGTGAGCCCCATCTCAGCAGACTGCCAACTGTAGCAACAATCTGTGCTCAGAAATTTAGTCATAAGTAACCTTGTAGAAACCTAGACAGAACGAAAACATCAGGCCACAGAGGAAGCATGGTCAGTGGATGAGGGTAAGATACTCAAGGCTCTGTTCTCAACTCTACTAGGGTATGTCTACACTACAAAGTTAATTCGAACTAAGAGCCGTTAGTTCAAATTTAACTTTCATAGGCGCTACACATACAAACCGCTAGTTCGAACTTAATTCGAACTAGCAGAGCGCTTAATTCGAACTGGGTAAACCTCATTCTACGGGGACTAATGCCTAGTTGAATTAAGGGCTGTGTAGCCACTTAATTCAAACTAGTTGGAGGCTAGCCCTTCCCAGCTTGCCCTGGTGGCCACGCTGGGCCAAGCCAGGGAAACTCTTCTGCCCCCCTCCTGGCCCCGGAGCCCTTAAAGGGGCATGGTCTGGCTACGCTGCTTGTGCCAGTTGCAAGCCTGCTAGTACCCAGCCGGTAGACCCTGCACCTGGCACGGCATGAGCCTGCCACCCAGCCCTCTGCCTCTTCCCAGGACCAGGCTGGCAGCTCCCAGGAGCCTGCCCAGGGCCACAAGAGGCGGGCGCCCGCCTGGTCTAATGCAGAGATCGTGGACCTCATTGATGTTTGGGGGGAGGCCTCCAACGTCCACAATCTCTGCACTAAGCACAGGAAAGTGGCTGTCTAGGGCAGGATAGCTGCCAGCCGGGCCACCAAAGGCCACATACGAACCCAGGAGCACGTTTGCATGAAAATCAAGTTGGTCCAGTGAGACCCCCGACCCTGAGGCCTGAACTTAGAACATAGGAATGGCCGTACTGGGTCAGCCCAAAGGTCCATCTAGCCCAGTAGCCTGTCTGCTGACAGCGGCCAACACCAAGTACCCTAGAGGGGATGGACCGAAGACAATGACCAAGCCATTTATCTCGTGCCATCCATCTC
>CM057846.1:58080856-58112564 GCA_030068395.1 Apalone spinifera | reverse complement strand
GGCTTGATTTGCAATTCTGAATGCCTACATTTGCAGCCCTATTCCGAAATAGGTGACAAGTGTAGACATACCCTTCATTTCATCCTACTAAGAGTGCAGACTGTTGCATTCTGCACAAGCTACATCTGCACTGCTGTCATCTTCAGGCCCAAATATAGAAAGTTGTAGTACTCTAAATGTGATGAATGCACAGATCACTGTGGTCAGATCTTCAGCCAGCAAGGAATGAATTAAGAAGTATTGCACATCATTGATGCTTTTTGATAGTGTCGGCTTTGTGAGGAGTCGGATAGGACCCTAAGTAACACTTTTGCAAACAGAGGGAAGGGAATACTCTTTTGATGGAAGAGGAATTCAATACATTTCTTAGTTATTCAGAGTGATTGCCTGTTTGAACCAGCTTCAGTGTTGCTCAGGATTAGTCTGAGCCAGTTCTTTTCCAGGCATTTTAAAGTATTATTTTTCAACATCACAGCTAATTTCTTTTTTTGCAGCCCTGACGCATTTGGGAGTCCTAATGAAATGCAAATAACTCCATTATTTTTCAAGTAGCTTCACATTTTGTTATACATATTTTACAGATTTGTGCATAGCTTTTGAGATGGAAAGACTAGCAGCTGTTCACGAAAATGATTAGCAGTGAGAGAGGTGCTGACACAGGCAAAAGACGTGAGGCCCTGAAACAGAGAGGTCGAGGATGTGAAGTCAGAAAACCAAATATTTCCATGTGATTGAAACCATTTTATAAAGCACAAAGATTCAGCAATCTTCCAGTATATCTGGGTTCTACATTCATAGTGTCTGAAGGGAGGGGAGGAAGAAGCGACTGGATGAAACAGTGGTATTTAGATCTGGATCTAGACTAGGTTTAACTGGAATTCAAACCTGAACCAGAGTTTTGATTGAGATTTGATAACACTGAAAATTCACTGGGATGGCTTCCTTTCAGCTCAAAATAGCAATAGTCTCAGCTGCTCTTGGATATTTCCATTATCTTGAATGAAGGCTGGAAATCTTGCAATAATCATTTCTCCCAGGCTTTTGAAGGCCTCCAAACCACAACAGAAAACATTCTACTTTCTGTTTTGAGTCTAACTTGGAATCGGTAAAGTCAGGTTTGGCTCTAAGGACTGAAATCTAAACCTCCTGAATTTCCAAGGGATTCAGATTCACATTCCAATTTTTAACTATTTTTAGTAAAAAAAAAAATCTAGAGAAATAAAACAGTTAAATCATGAGGTGTAATAAATAGCTATAGATATATTAGTGTAAAGACATGTATGCACTGATGTTATTTGAACAGTTGCATAGATGTAATTGAGACTATATTTTGCGGCAGGGCTAATAAACAGGTTTCTTCCAGACAGAAAATAATCCACCTTTGACAGATACACATCTTAAGCATCATAGGCCAGCACAATGGAAACATATTTTACATACAAGTCAACAGAACACAAGACACTGGAGAATAAACCCCAGAGGGACATTTTGACTCTAGAGACAAACAATGAACTTTTGGGGTGTCAGAAGAAGGTTAAAAAAATAATTTTATCCTTCACCAAGGATTCCAAAAAAGGAACAGCACTTTCTGCATTCATGAGGTAGTGATCTTGGCTATGTTGGCTGGAAACACTGGGAGACTGTTTTAGGTAAGAAGTTACAGTAGACAAGATTTTGAGACTGTTTCAGTTAAGTTTAGGCACCAGGAAGTGTGTTATACCTTTTCATTCTATATGTAATTATTTCTGTTTCCACTAGCCTTGTTCTCTATCTCAAAATTATTATCATTGGCTAAGATTTATGATTTTCTTCACTATTGCTGTATCTCAGTACAGAGATGTTTCATTGGAGCTATATCTCAGCTGAATCAAACAAGCTGGTGTGTGCACTGTTCCTTTGGGGACAGCTTACCTGGCAATTACTGTCTGAGTGAGGCTGGATACTATGGCGGGGGGGGGGGGGGGGGGGGGGGGGGGGTTTAAAGGGATTCTGGGACAGGGATTTATCTAGTATTAACCTACAAGCCAAAGTAAAGGCTGGCAGTGCTCCAAAGAGATTGTATGGAAAGCTAATAGACTGGTAGTGTCAGAGGGATACTTTCAATAAAGCCTAAACCTTGGGTTCCCAAACGGGGGGGCGCACCCCCTTGGGGGGGCATGAAGAAATTCCGGGGAGGGTCATGAGGTGACCCAGCTTCCCCCCCGTTAATCTCCCCCTCCAAGAAAGAACCGGCAGCTCGGGTTGGTTGGGGAAGACTTCAAAATGGCCTCCTTAAAAGGGCAATGCCTGCTCTTAAAAGGGCAATCTTTTTTTTTTTTTTGGCTCAAGTTTTGCTGCTATTTTTTGGGTGGGATGGGGGGGCGTGAGGGTTTTTCAAAAATCAAAAAGAGGACATGATGCCAAAAAGTTTGGGAACCATTGGCCTAAACAGATCTTCCTCTGACAGGAGACAAGGGAGTGACCATGAGTATATCTACACTGCAATTAAAAACCCATTGGTGGCCCATCTCAGCTGACTCAACCCAAGCCCTGAGAGCCTAGGGAGGCTGGTTAATTGAACTGTGTAGACATTCAGGCTCAGGCTGGAACTAGGCTCTGGAACCCCATAGAAAGATCCCAGAGCTTGAGGTCCAGCCTAAGCTTGAATGTCTATACTGAAATTAAAATAGCTTCCTGGTCTGAACCTCTGCAAACTCAAGTCAGCTGACAAGGGCCAGCCACTGGTGTTTGATTGACCATTGACTGTAACTGTAAGTCACTTTGGCTATCACAGTCACAGGCAGAAGAAAAGACAGAACTATGTAGCACTTTAAAGACTAACAAGATGGTTTATAGGTGATGAGCTTTCGTGGGGTCTGGCCCACGAAAGCTCATCACCTATAAACCATCTTGTTAGTCTTTAAAGTGCTACATAGTTCTGTCTTTTGTTTCAGCTACACCAGACTAACATGGCTGCATCTCTATCACCAGGCAGAAGAGTGTTTAATTACACTGTAATTAAAAGAAAGGTCAGACATCTGCTTTTCACATTGGCTCAAGATTTGATACAGAAATATGACGTGAGGTTGTCAAGAGACCAATAATTTTTGACTGCCTAATTTGTTGTGAGAAGTGGGAGCCCAACTTAAGACACTTGAAAGGGGCCTGATTTTTCAGAGGGTGGGTGCTCTGCACATATTGTCATCTAACGTCACTTCTCATTTCTGCAAATCTTGGCCACAAAGTAAAATTTCAACTTTATGTCATAGCCATCTGGATCAGCCTTCAAATGCCAGTAAAGTACTTCAGGAAGAACTTGCCTTCCCTGGGTTATTACAGTGCTAATGCTTCCAGAATGGGAAACTGTTTAACCTGAGAATCACGTTGCATAATCTTTAGGGAGAAGAAAAAAACCCCAAAACCTCACTGGTCAGACTAAACTCAAAAGACCAACTCAAAGTGCTTTTATTGAAAGGGATTCTGTTCAATCATAGATTCATATATTTCAAGGCCAGGGAACCATCCAATCTGATCTCCTGTATAACACATGCTATAGAACTTCTTCAAAATTGTTCCTAGAGCAGAGCTTTTAGAAAAACATCCAGTCTTGATTTAAAAATTGCCAGTGATGGAGAATGCATCATGAAATCTTGGTAAATGTTTCCAGTGGTAAATTTTATGCCTTCTTTCCATTCTGAATTGGTCTAGGTTCAACTTTCAAGCATTGAATCATGTTATACTTTTCTCCGCTGGACTAAGGAGCCCAATATTAATTATTTGTTCCCCTACTTATAGACTAACCATATCACCCTTTAACCTTCTCTCTGTTAAGCTAAATTGATTCAAAGGACTCAAATGCTATAAGGCATATTTTCTAATCCTTTAATTGTGCTTGGAGCTCTTCTGTAAATCTTCTCAGTGCCCAGCAAAACGGGGCCTCCGGCATGGTAGATGCCTTTTGACACTACACAAATACAAATAATCATCATGTGGTTGCCAAACTCATTGTCTTTAATCACTTTGTAGATGTTTGTTTTGAACAGAAATGAATTAACAAGTCCCATAGAATTAATTTGTATTCAGATTATCAAAGGAGAGATGAAACATGGTAAATAAATACACTTGTCCAGCTGTTAAAGATGGATTGTATAATAGAGCCAAATGATGCTATCATTTATTGCAGCCTGAATTTATCCTGAAATATGCAGTGGGCCTCGGTTTAAAATAATTGCTCTTCTACCTCCCCCTTTCTCCTGGTCACGCAGTACGATCTGGCACAAAGCCACATTTGTGATATGGACTTTATCTTTACTGAGAACAATGCTGGACAGGGAGTTTCAATATAAGAATTGTTTCTTCTCCCCAAGGGCCCAATCTAATGCTCTCTGCAGTGAATGTATCTCCACTGATTTCTAGTTATGTTTAGGGTTGCCAGGTGTCCGGTTTTGAACTGGACAGTCCAGTATTTGAGCTTTCTGTTTAGGAAGCAAATTGAAAAAATACAAGTGAGAAAATATAAATGTCCAGTATTTTCTAAATAAGATGTAATGTAGATTGTGATGTAATGTCCCCTGTGTCTGGTATTTTTGTTGAAATCATCTGGCAACCCTAGTTATGTTGTTGTAATTAAATTGGTCCCAGTCTTGCAAGATTGGCTTTCAAATTTTTTTCCTCAGGACCTTGTTGAAGCCCACACACCAATGCATTGGGGATGAGGGATTTGGGTTGTGGTAAGGGGCTCAAGCCTGTGGCAGAGGACTGTGGTACAGTGCTGAGAGCTGTAGGGTAGGGCTGGGAATGAGAGGTTCAGGGTGTGGAAAAGGGATCTGGACTGGGGTAGGAGGTGGAGGGTGAGGGCTCTGGGATGGGAGTTCAGGTTCCAAGGTGGGGAGAGGGATGAGAGGTTTGAGGTGCAGGAGAGGGCTCTAAGTTTGGGGGGGATCAGGGCCAGGGATTTGGGGTACAAGGTTGGAGAATAGACTTGCCTCCAGTACTCCCAGTCAGCACTGAAGTGCTACGTCTGCGCTATATCATTTACAGGGGTGCAGCTGCACCCGGGCAGTGACGCTGCTCTAGCACTTCTGATGAAGACACTCTACACTGACAGGAAAGAAACCACAAGAAGAGGGTAAGGAACAAGGAAGTCTGTTTGCTTTTCCATGTAAGTGAAAATGGTTTCTCACAACCATTTGCAACCAAGGAAGGTGATGGCAAACATAACTACATTGCTACACTTTGACAGAAATAATGTTTGAGGAACAAATTGTAATATGTGCAGGTATTAGAGCTGGTCAGAACATGCCAACAAAAATACTTTGATTTAAAAGAGGAAAGGAAATTTCATGAACACTT
This sequence comes from Apalone spinifera, assembly GCA_030068395.1. Classification (NCBI taxonomy): domain Eukaryota; kingdom Metazoa; phylum Chordata; order Testudines; family Trionychidae; genus Apalone; species Apalone spinifera. Next base: position 58,107,233 of record CM057846.1, on the reverse strand, counting down.
TTTGCAATTTCCCCTCTTGGCTCACCTTCCGACCAGCTCTACTGAGTATATGGACAGACCAGAACAGTGTTCCCACTATGTAATTCGAGGTGCACATCCAAAAAGTAGAGTTAATGTCCTTATGGGGAGTTTATGAATAATTCCTTCAGAATACTTATTTTTAACATGTAATTTTGTGCACATTTGCCCAATCAAGGACAAAAAATGTGCTCCAGAGAATTAAGTGACATTGGGCTAAGTCATTTTTGGCAGGGATTTTTGGATAAAGCAGTATCCAAAGAGGGGAATATTCATCAGAAGGGAAATTGTCCCAAACTTCCAATTAGCATAACATTGTCATTTAAAGAGGATGTAGGGAGCTCATAATGGTTTGCTCCAGCACAAGACATATTTTCTGTTTGCTGGCTTCTGTAACTTTTACTGTGTGTGTATAAAACGAAACGGATATTGCTGTGTATAATATTTATCCATCATCATAATCTACAAAGTCTTCCCACTCTATTTAGGGATTTAATGACCCGTGGCATGATTTATTGATCCATGCACCTTTTCTGCCACAATGAATGCTCTATAGTTGCACTTAGAAATTTGAACAGAGAATGAATTAACTTCACCCCGTGAACACGAATCCTTTTTCCAAGGCTACTGGATCTTTATTTAGGGCAAAAGTCAGGCATGTTTGGCTAATAATCTGGGTCAAAATGTGTGTGTGTGTTTTTCAGTGTTTGTCAGCTTCTTGTTAAATGGGGATCAGTTGCTTGATTGACTCCTGGTGCCTCTATTTATTCCTTCTAAGGAAAAGGTTACTTTTTGGTTTAATAGTCTTTCTTTTGGACCTAAAAATATTAGTGTCCCTGGTCTGCAACTACTGTTGCTTTACTGTTGCAGAATTTGGTGCTTGGCTGCCTTTTTTCCTGAAGGGGGCTACTAGAAGTTTGTTGGTGTGGCCTTAGTAATCATTGCTGGAGTATATTACTTGGTCTGTTCACATAGGTTGAACCTGGGTAATGGGAGTAACAGTGCTGAGTCAGCGAGAGCTGTGTTCAAGAGAAGCCTGCAACCAGAATGTGTCTGTGCATTGTGGTGCCTGACAGTTATATAGTGGGAACAATGATTGATCTCTCTCTAGTTTAGTGCTCCACTAGTGAAAAGGCTACCTGCTTACAAACATTTTTCACAAAGTATTGCTAATGAACCAAGGCAGCACCAGCAAGCAACGTACAAGCTCTCCTTTCTCCTTTACCCACAGGTGTTTTATTTCTCAGGTCTCCTTAGGATCTTGAATTTCAAGCTTTCCTATCTTTTAAGCTTGAATGTAAACTGTAGCCTTAAATCCTTTACCATCTTTCAATGGTAGTCTAGACCTAACATTATCCCAGGAATCTTATTCATTCTATTTGCATCAGTAGCATTCATCAGCAATGATACACAGACACAGAAGTTGGCAGTGACTCAAGGGCAGAAAGTCATTTTTTCTAATCAATGCCCCTTCAGAAAATCATTTACTACCCAAATCTAGAAAAACAGTAGAAATCTACTTTGCTTTGCTCTACTTAACATCCAATCTATTCTCTAGAAAGCTGAGAACAACTTAGATTTGCTGTGCCTCACACAGATTTGGCATAGTGCCATGTGAATTGTTAAGCTTATCAAAAATCTGCCCTTGGAGCCCATCTAAATAGCCTCTGCACCCTTTAAGAGGCAAGACAAATTGGGTCCACTTTTTAAAAAGGTGGTTTATGTCGTAATCCAATAAACATCTGCTTCACTTATTACTCTAGTGATTGACAACTGAATGGTTGCTTTTATCATAGACCTCTCTGAACATATTACAGATCATGCTATACTAAACTGTGTTTACTGATCATTCTTACACATGATCCTTGTATATGTTGACAAGATCTTTTTCTTAATGACTTCCTAACTGAAAATAACTTCTTCTGTAAATTAATCATATTGTCTATTTCTTAGTATGTGATTTTTTCCCCCCCTTCCAACTACTCTTTTTACTACAGGTTGAACTTCTCTAGTCCAGTACCTTCAGGATCCGTGCAGAACTAAAGAATTTGCCAGACCACGAGAGGTCAATATTGTCTAGCAGCATTACCAATACATCTGCTGCTTACTAGGCTCTTAAAAGATATTTAGGGGTAAATTAGATCTAGATAACAGCACAGCACACTGAGAGTCAGGACTGGTAGCTGTAAACAGTCTTCATGGGACTGTGGGAAACTTGGCCACACCCATGATTAGCAAACATCCAAGTAATTAAAATCATGCTGAAACACAGATGTTGCAGAACAGAGAGCGCTGAACTAGAGAGGTTCAACCTGTACTCTTCTACATATCCCATTTCCAGGAATATCTTATTAATCTCAGCCATGTTCTCACCATATGTGATATTGCCTATACAATTCACATTGTGCTAGATTCTAATACCTTCCTCTGTGTGTGGTCTCACATCAGATGATGAGAGAACTCATGGAGAAAGATGTTACTCATCATAAACAATGGATCGGAATCTGGCCCAGTGTAAATAAGGGTGGCAGAACCTTGCTTTATGTGCTAAGCTATTTTAAAGTGCTTCAGGAACACCGGCCAATATTAGCTGTACATGTGCAATGTATGATGAGTTAAAGCATGCAATACATAGAACACCAGTCTACAGTGGTCAGTGTTATTGCTTTACATTGTCCTTTTAATGCTTCCTATTTCTCCAGTTTATAAAGCGTTAAAATACAGTTTCCTAAGAGATAATGGCACTTGAATAGAATGTTACAGTAGCCTCTGGCTACTAGATAAACACTAAGAGGAAGCAGAGGCATTTGTTAAGCACTAACATTTTGGCAAACCCAAGGAAATGATGACTAAGGTAGAAAATTTTCGCTGTGATGCATCTGTCTTAAAGATTAGGGGCCAGATTGTGACCTTTTTCATGTTGAATTCAAACTGCTCAGGCAGTAAGGTCTTACGGTGCATAAGACCCCTATAATTATCGGGCCCTGTTTTTGTACTATACTAGGAACTGGAAGGGTATTGTTCTTATTTTCCCTGGAATAGTTAGGACTTTTCCTTTCCATTATTTGTAATATGTTCTCAAATACTTCCAAGTTAAACTTTGTCCCACCAAATATCTTTTTCCTTGTGAATAATCTTTCCAGCTCACTAATGAAGCATAAACTGACAGAGCTCTTTGTTGACCTTCATATCTCTGTACAGTGTTGCCTGCATGAATGTTCACAGCTCTGAAAATGACAAGGTTGTTTTCTTTGTTGTTGGTATGTGCTTGTTTTGATGTGCTCCTCCAAAATGGTGGTGCGGCTTATCTTATTTTTCTTGTTTGGAATTTCTCAGTAACAAAGTAGTAAGTTATTTACACCTAGCAATAAATAAGATAGCCACTAGAGGATAACATGAGAATAAGAATGCACAAACACTCACCCACTCATTCTAACTTAATTCAGAAATATCAGTGTTGTAGCTGCATAGTGATATGTAGCCACAACACAACAACATCTTTCTTCCCCGAGCAGATCACAGTAGAAATCAGTAGAGAATAGGCACGCTGTGCAGGAGACACACACAGATACTCAGATTTGACATGGAATAGATATTATTTCAGAGTGACTGCAAATTGCAGATCAATATAGATTGATTGAAATGGACTTCTGGATGAAAAGGCTAGTGGGACAAAAGAGGGGTTGTAGACCAAAGGACAAAGTGGTGGAGGCTCTCAAATGGTGAATTTGAGATTAAAGAATGAGGTTCTACTAGCGTGCATATGGTCATACTTGCACTGGTAACACCAATGAGATGGTGGGATGGGATATCCAAGTATACCACAAGAAGTACACAACCTTCTTATGATCAAATGCAAGGTGAGAAAGTTCTTGGCAAGTAGTCAAGGCTGTGGTGCAGTCATGTTGCAGAGGCAGTAAAGAAGGCTTTTATATAATGGTGGAAAGTTATCAGAAAACAGATTTTAAAATGTGAAAAGAATAATTGCAGAAGCTGAGAGTCAGACACGTGCAGCCTTTATAAGCAAGACTATTAATGAAGGAAAGGAAAAAGAAACACTGTTGATCCTGAAGCTGTGAAGTGCATGAAATAGGAAAAGAGAAAGCTATTAGCGAAAGACGGTGAAATCATTAGGAGGTGGCAGCAATTTTATGAGAAATTGCTCAACAAAACCATTGAAGAAAATTATGTGGAAGCAACAATCTCAGGAGACCTATCACCATGGCAGAGACTCAGATAGTGCTAAAGATGATGAAATGTGGGAAGACAGAGGGACTGGACAGTGTACCAACTGAGGCACAAAAAGTACTAGGCCCTGAGGGAGTGGTGATGATAATAATGACGAATAACTTTTTCAGTTTTTCCATACTGGAAAAATGCCCAACAAATGGAGGAAAAAAGCAATGGTCCTTATCTCTAGGCATAAAGAAGATAAGCAAAAATGTAGTAATTACTGACCTATCAACTTAATGAGTCACAAAAATGGCAGTAAAAAATTATCGAGAAAAGATTTCAGAAGGAACTGCAGCTTCAAGTAAATAACAACCAAGTTTATATAAGCTAGTGATCTGAACTATGTGTGACAATGTGATGAGCTTTTTGCTAGTTCATTGCTTCAAATTTGTGTTCTCATTGCGTCAGAAAGCCAGCTTACAATATTTTTCAGCCATTCGGAAATCAGTTTATTCATAAAAATTCTCTCTTAATATCTTCCTTACTTTTTTGAATAAGCTACTTTGGCAGAAATTTTGTTTTTGTAACTTAAGAGATTCTTCCCAGCATACATATAAAACTCTAATTTATAATGTGGTGTAACAAACACAGAGCAAATCAAAATTAGCAACCACTAGGAATGTTCAGGCCTATTATTATCTTAGCTCTAGAGAATACCAAGCCTAAGATGTACTTTTGCTCAGCTATGAAGTGACTCCAAATATGATTTATATTATATCAAAGCTATGTTACAGATCAGAAGCCAGGTTGTCCTCTTGCCACAGGGAAACCCCATGGGATGAGTGGAATTAAGAAAACTGATCAGTTCTTCAGTCAGGGGGAGTGAGGTTTGCCCAGACAACTCTACCTTCAATATCCTTCTCCATGTTCTCTCCTACTGTGACTACCGTTGGTTCCTGCCATCAAAAGGGGGTGAATCTGGGTTTAGCTTTCAGTCTTCCAGCCCCAACTCTCAGCTTGCCTGCTGCATGGCCTTCACTGCACAGCCAGCTCCCAGATGTACTTCCAGCCCAGTGATTCTCAACCAGGTGTACATGTACCCCTAGGGTACACAGAGGTTTTCCAATGGGTAGGTCAACTGATCTACATCAATGTTGTGACCAGAGGATCACAGGACAGGTTTAAGAGTGGCAAGTGCAGGACCAACATTAAGGCATGGAAAACAGGGCAACTTCCTAATGCTCCCTTCCAGAGGAGGGCCCCATGAACCTTGAATGCATTATATTCCCAGATGCAGGGCTCAGACTTCAGGATTCTGAAAGGGAGAGATGAACCTGGAAAGGCTGAGAATCACTGCTCTAGCATACTGATTATGTGCTCTTTTAAGCCTAGAGCCTTATGACCTCCTATTATGGTACAGGGTTGAACCTCTCTAGTCCAGCCCTCTGTGCTCCAGCAACCTCCTTGGTCTGGCATGATTTTAGTTAGCCGAATGTCTACTTATCGTGGGTGTGGTCAAGTTTCCTGCGGTTCCATAAAGTTTGTTTACAGTCACCAGTCCTGGCTCTCAATGTTCTATGCTGTTATTTAGCTCTAATTTACCCCTAAATATCTTCTAAGAAGCCAGTAAGCAGTGGAAGTGTTAGCAATGCTGCTACACAATATTGACCTCCTGTGATCCGTAAATTCTCTAGTTTGGCACTGGTCAGTTACTCGTTGACATCCCTACTTTCAATATATTATATGGGTTTCTTTTCACTACGGTATTAAAAACAACTGGGGATCTAAAGGAAGTCTGAATTTTTTTAAAGGACATTTCTAAACAATTTTAGAATGTGCACTTTATTCTCTTTGTTTTCTGCTTCAGATCTACAACATGATGATCTACCTAGAGACCTATTTACTTGAAAGGGTATCAGATCAATGTAATGTCTTATGGCACACCATCCAGTTTAACTATTGATATTGATCTTTTTCTATTCTTTTTCCTTTGCTTAAATTACTTTGTATTCTCTGGTAATATGGATACTAGTCTACTAATCAATACACCAGAGAGGAGCTCATTGATTTTTCAGAGAACTGTGTTCTGGTACATTACCAATTATTGCTATCTAAATTACTCCATTGGATGCATTTATCTGTAACAGAATAATTTCATATTGGTTAAGAAGAAAAACCATTTGCATATATTTAACAATGAAATGCACATTCTAGTATTAAGGAAAGGAGTTGCCCCACACCTATTGGAAAAATGGTCTGTAAGCGTGTAGGATCTCGGAAATGTCATTGCCACAGTACTAGAACTGTAACTCATTTCCTAAGTTTTGTTGAACACATTCATGGAGCCCTGTTGATTTTAATAGCTTGTGGTGTTGCTAGCTTTGTGGTTGATTTGCATGCCTTCCATACTGAGTAATGTTTAAACATCTAAAATGGGTGGAGTTGGAGTGGAAAAGTCATCTCTTAGTTGTGGGAACTTCTTTTGAATACAAAACATGCCTGCTAGGAGGGCTCTGGGAAAGACCGCAGACACGGTGGGAGGGATGATCCTACAGGAACTGCTTGCTCTATGGCTGCTGCAGGCATTTAATCCACTTGGAATATAAGAACAAAACTCAAAAAGCTTCCATACGGTAGCATGAGATGTGCTGCTCAAGAAGATCTGATTCTAGATCATAAGCGAGCTCCTAATCTGTATCTGCTCTTGAGGGAATAAGCTTATAAACTAAAGTAGAGGTTGAGAAACCATTTAGAAGCCAATGAAGCTGCTCCCCTGCCTGCTTGTCTCCCTTCCTCTGACTGGGATGTTGGCTTGCTTTTGTGTTCTGAAGTATAGATTTTTTTTTTATTCAGTAGCTAAAACATTATGTATCACTTTTTATCAGCGCACAAGGTGTAAGCTTTCAAAACACTAAAGTGTAATAATTTTGAACACAAAACTCCATTAGGTGTGGATTTTCTCAAATCCATTTTGAATTAGTGCTATTGTTTCAGTATGATTGTAATGATAGGTTACAACACAAGCAGAATTATATTATCCTAAATGTTAGAGGTGGTACCTCACCTTCTGCTTCAACAACCTAAAGGAAAACAATTCCTAAAAATATAGAATGTTGACAATTTCACATGCTCAAAAATCTTGTCAAGTCCCTCTTTTCCCTTCTCTGTCCATAATAATAATAATCCTTAAGCATCATGATTTTTTTTAAATGGGTTTCCTTTATTTTCTTTGGTTTCCGAAACTTTGTGGTGCATTTACTTGACAATGCTTTATCTGGAAACATGAAGGCTAACTATTTAAAAAATAAAAATGGAGATTCTGGTGCAATGATTCTTATGGTTGCAGCAGCTAGGCCTTTAAGAAAAACACTAGATAATGTAACACTTTAAATAAAAATCACAGGAGTTGGCAACACTGATTATACTTCTGAGATATCTGCCATTGGACAGCTTTTTGTTGCATTATGCTTACATCATATGACACATACAAGACCAGTTTCAATAACTGTAAAGTAACGCTTTGTTGAGGCCCTTTCTTATCTGTTTGAGATTACTTTCAACTGTAGTGAAACACTCAGGCTGATCTAATGCAAACACCAGAGAGGTAGAACAATCTTCAGTGCCAAAGGCAGTAGGATAAGTGTTTTTGTTTTCTCTCTTGCTCTCAGGATTCACATGAAAGCGCTGATACTTGTACCTCTCACAGCTGCATTGCTGTGGACAATGTACTGTGCACATTTGTCACCAGCCCTGGGAGAGATACAGTTGAAATCTAGTTGTATAGCTTTTTCAATTAAATGCAAATCTTTTCCTGAAATGAGGGCATTCCTTTACTAGTAATCTGAAAGTTACACAAAGCTGAAGAGCCAGGAGTCTTTTTAAACTCTTTAAAATTGTCTTTGGAAAAAAAAAGAAAAAGAAAAATGATAGTATAGGAAGTCTTATGAGCCCCCAAAGCTTTGTCAGTCAGGAAAACTTGACAAGATTCCCATTATCTCACCCAGCCTAAGGCAAATGTACATAGTTGTGGGCTTGCTTAGATGTAATGAATAATGATCATACTGCTTCAATTCATTGCCAAATCAATTTAGTAGTAAAATTACAGTAGTAACAACAATATCACAGTGGAATTAAGTCTGCATTCACACAGAGTGATGCTACATAATGCAATGCATTGATGTGAGCTAGAATATGAATGGCACAAAAGGTATTTCACCATCACACACAAAGAGTATATATTAGCTGGCTATAATACCGATAACAATGCACAGCAAGTCAGTGGTGCCGAAAATGGTATAATTTACATAATGAGAGTAGGACTAAGGGCAACTGTTCTCTGTGTTACTATCAAAATGACATGAATGTCATGATAGCATTTCAGTAGCTATTTCTTTTTTATCATGCCTGTGAGATGGCTCAGATTTATCCTTTTGATTTTGGGAAAGTATGGAAGGTTTAAGATGAACACTCATTTGTGGTGTATGAAACATGCACTTTTCCTCATATGCATGACAAACTGTAATAAAGGTCTCTCATGGCACTACATTTAAATAATGTGAAATTTGGTGTACGCCAACGAGGTGCAGAGAATTTAGAGTTAGACAGTTACGCCATCCTTCAACATAGCCTCTTGCGCCTGGGCATTGAAGCTCAGCTGTTATGCAGTGGTTGAGATCTCTGAAATTCCAGCACTAACCAACAAGGGCAATCATAGTTTGTCTTTTTCCAGTTTTCCTGGGGTTTATTATTTTTAAGACAGGGGTTCACTTTGATCAAACCAGTTGTGAATGTATGTGCCCCACCACATTTCTGTGGCAACTTAAAGCAATTTCTTACATCGCAAAGTAATATTAGGGTTACAGAGAGGTGTCGTGGAGGCCATATATGGCCATTGAGACTTGACTCAGCCATTGAGACTTCTATAAGAATACTGCTTCCAGTTCTGGTGTCCGAGTTTTTAAAGACTGTTGAAAAACTGGAATGTGCAGAGAAGAGTCAAAAATTATTTCTGGTGTGGGAATAAACACTTTTCAGTGAGAGACAGGACTCAGTCTGTGCAGTTTGTCAAAAAGAGGATCAAAAAGTGCTTTATCTTGACATATAAGTACTTCCAAGGAGAGAAAATACCAAATACTAATCAAGCAGAACAGGTAGTAATGGCTAGAAATTAAAGCCAGACATTCAAATTAAAAATAGGCACACGTCCTAACAGTGGAGGTGATTTACCATTGGCACAAATTGCTTTGGTAGATTCAAGTCTGTAAAATACACTTTTGTCAAACTTAAGTTATTGGGCTCAGTCCAGGAGTAACTGATGAAATTCTTTGCCTGTGGCACACAGGACAGCAGATAGTCTAGTAGTTCTCAAACTTTATGGCCAACAGCCCATCCCACCTTTCTGCAGTCCACCAGCCAACCACCCATGATGACAAAATGGGTGCAGGTGCAGGAGCGGGATCAGGGTGGGAGGGTCTGGGCGGAAGGTTGGGTGCAGGAGCAGGTTGAACCAACAGGAACAGTGGGGAATTGAGTGGTCTCCTGTGCTGCTGTCCGCCTCCCCCGCCCCAGCCTCTTTCTTCCCCCATGAGATGCTTACCCCTTCCCCTGCACTGAGGAGCCAGTGCTGGCGCACCAACCTCATATGGAGGAAGGGCTGGAGAACCAGTGCAGGCTCCCTGCTGCAGTGTGGAGGGGGTTCTGAGGCTGCACCCCACCTGCAAGACAGTGGTCTGCAGACCACTCTACCAGATGATGTAATGCTCCTTTCTGCTCTTAAAATACAGCCTGGCCCATCTCTTCCCTGAAAGAGAGAGTTTAGGCCCTGAACCTGAAACATGAAAGATAATTGATATAAATAAGGAAAAAACTTAGAAAATATTGTAATAGCATTTTTGACAGGCTATTTTTCAAAGTCAGTCAGAGAACCCCACTATAGAACGCAGTGCTCATTCATTGGGTATAAATAACTCTAGCTCAGACCATAACAATGGCTCTGTCTATGCTATTGGCAGAGCAGAGACAATACAGTCTTCATGAGAAAACAAACTATTCTAGCTATGCTTGCCAGCTGAAGAAGATTTGTTCCGTTGTTTCACATAGTTTGCCTTGTGCGTAAGTCAAAATATGTTATGGCTCATCATTTTTACTAAAGCATTTTTGTTTACATAACTATTAACTTTGTATTATAACAACAGGGACTGTAGACAATACTACATTGTTCTGCATAGTTTCATGCTATTGGACATTAGCAGACTTAACTGCAAAGTAACAACCTCCCTTATGTCAGAAATTTTTAAGAAAAACTAAATTACAAAATTCTGTGATGAAAAAAACTTGAGGGGAAGCAGAATTTTCATTGTATAACAAAGTCTGGTGTGTACCTCATTTAAATCATAGGTATGCTTCATAGCCAAAATATTTATTTCCATTGTAGTAGGTAGGGTCCAGGGGCCTCAAATGAGATTGGAACTCCACTGTGCTAGGCACTGTACAAACACATAGTAATTGACAGTCCCTGCTCAGAGGAGCATACAATAGAATAGGCAAATACAGACAAAGGAAGGGAGATGAAACTGAGGCAGAGCAGGGTGAGGTGACTTGCCCAAGGCCACAGACCTAGCTTGATGCAAGGCTGGGATTCAAATCCAGGGCACCTGATTCTCAGTCCAAGATCCTATCACTGGATAATACAATCAATATATTTTCCTCACATAAATGCCTGTTAATATGACGGCTGCCCCCTTATCTGACACACTGGGGACTGAACTATGAACCTCTCAATTTAAACGTATGAGCTACTATATAGATCATGATTTGAAGACTTCAGTAATTCAGCCAGAGGTTGTGGCTCTACTGCAAGACTGTGTGACCAAGTTTCTATAGCCTACAATGTGCAGGTCAGTCTAGATCAGTGGTTTTCAAAAATTTTGGCCTGCGGCCCACCCTGCACCACACAGACGTTTCTGTAGGCCACCAGGCCACCACTCATGATGACAAAATGGGTGCATCATTTGGAAGTGTGGGGTCTGGGTAGGAGGTTGGGTGCGGAGTGGGCTGAGCCAATGGGAGCAGCAGGAAAAGCCTCCAGTTGAGTGGTTTCCTTTGCTGCTGCTGCCCCCCTTCACTTTCTTTCCCTGCAAACCTTGCCCCTCCCCCCTCCGCAGTGGGAAGCCAGTGCTGGCATGCTAACTTCATTGAAGGGGTGGGGTTGGAACACCAGTGCAGGCTCCCTGCTGCAGTGGGGGTGGGGGAGATCCTGAGCCTGTGGCCCACCCCAAGAGGATCACAGACCACTAATGGTCTCATCCATCTCACTGAATTAGATGATTCTGGTAGTCTCTTCTGGCCTTAAAGATGTGAGTCCAAGCTTCTGCTGATTGAGCATAGAAGCAGGAGCTGTAACGTACACCATACTAACTCACAAAATGACCCCTCCTTTCTCTTCCTGGATGTTGTATATTTTTCTCCTCTTCCCATTGGTACGCTCACAGAGAATCTGAAATTTTGGGTTGCCTGTTCCAAAACCATATTCTGGATGGAAAAATAGTTTTATAACCATCACATTTTCTTTCCCAGACATTGGCTGGCTTCTTGATGACCTCCTTCATTTCAAGAAGGACAAATTAAAGTCAGTCATAGAGCCTGAAATAAAGCCAGACTAGAATTTTCATTAAGTCCAACTCATTGAAAGTTTTTATAGAAGCTATTGCAAAGATTGATCTCAAATTTTACTCTGAACTTCTCCTCACAGTGTAGTTTACTTTCTAGTGTTTTACAATGCAACACTGATACCAAAAAGGACACATCTCTGATTAGTGTTGAGGAACAAATCTCTTTATTCAAAACAAATGAAGATAAGCTTAGTTGTTCAACCCTGTTGGATACATGCTGGGGTCAGTTCTACAGTAAGGTGTCCTTCTAGTCCATACTTCACACCTTTTGCTCTCTCCCAATCATGGAATACTCAAAAAGATAAGTTTCAGAGATGCAGCTGTATCAATCTGCTTCAGTAAAAACAAGAGAGTCTGGTCGCACATTAAAGACTAACAAATTTTATTAGGGCATAAGTTTTAGTGAGACACATCACACTTCCTCAGATGCTTGAAGTGAAAGAAAGGCAGGGATACAGAGATGGGAGTGTAACATCAGTGCTAATCTCATTATAAGTAATGTTCTCTTCAGGCATTCACACTTTCTCATCATGGCCTTTCTTTTGCTTCAAGCATCTGAAGAAGTGAGTTGTAACTCATGAAAACTAATGCCGTAATAAATTTATTAGTATTTAAAGTGCCACTAGAATCCTTGTGTTTTTCTCAAAAAGACAGCTGGCTGAGCCTTTTACTAGGGAAGCCTCTTATTCCACTGATTGACTGTAGTCCCCATGCCTGTGAACTTAGTTACTTTCGGGGACAGCTGATGCTTCAGGCCAGAGCAGTCACCTCTGAGGCCTGCCTCCAACCCTATATATATATATCTTCTTTTCTCTTGATTAACTCCATCCAACATTGACCCATCAGTATTTTTGTGCAGTGTTTTTACATGTAGCAGGGAAATTAAGACTTTTTCCAAGAGAAATAATGTCTCCATGCTCTAGCCTTACTTTGTACAGGCTAATAAACATAGTTCAGTGTGATACTGAAACCAGTGCCTTGCATGCTTTTCATGTGAGCTTCTTTCTCTAAGTCCAAGTCAACTATTGCTTATCAAAATTAATTATTTTAATTTAATGATCTTTCAACTTATCAATATTTCCAGCATCTTAGCATAAGAAATCACATTTACTGTTCCACAAGTTGCTTGCTGAGATCCATATTACCTATGTGTCCGCTAATTCTGCCTTCCCTGTTCTCTTTACCGAACTATCAAATAACACTGCCAAAAGCCTTCTATTAATTTCACTGATTCCTTTTGAACTCTTGGGTGTAAATCATCTTGTCCTCATGCCAGCCTTTAATATTTCTAGTGTTTAATCTTCTGATGTGATGCAACTGCAAAGTCTCTTTTAAACATTTCCTACCCTTGGGGAATTAGATCCAGGTTTCTTGAATGCATTCTTCAGCTCAGTGTTCATGAAAGGAAAAAGGTAACAACCTGGAGGCTTGGCTCCATTCCTCCAGAGATAAGAAATGAAATATTTCAAGAAGTTGTGATTGCATTATGTTGGCTGAGCAATAGAGACCTCATCTGTTACCAGCAGCTTCCCACCCCAACACAGCAATCAGCAGCAGTACAGTGTTTTTACATGTCTGCCTGTTTTTTCATGGCTTTAAAGAATTACTCATTCTTTATCTTTACTTCCCTTGCTACTCCTATTCCACAAGCTGGTTTGGCTTTCTATATCAATTATCTTGTGCTCCTTTAATTTTTTTGCCAGCATACTGTGTCCATTTATCATCTGCTCTACCTGACGTTTTAGATAGCCAATAAACCGACTTCCCTTCCTCGGCCATGCTGCAAATCTCCTGATTTATCCTGATTTTTATTTTCACTCTACTTACTAAACACACATACAGGAAAAGATTCAGAGGATTAGCCGAGTTAGTCTGTAACTAGAAAAACTTAAAAAAACAATGAAGTCAGATGAAGTCAACAAATAGTCACTTCTTCAGATGAAGAAGTGGGTTGTGCCCACGAAAGCTACTTATACCATCTATATGTTTTGTTAGTCTTAAGGTGCTACAAGACTATTCGTTGTTTGTTAATTTTATACAGGAAAAGATGTTTGTCTGTGCTGCATGGCCATGAAGTGAAATAAAGGGGAATAAGACCCATCCCCATGTACACATGGGACCTTCCCCCAAATCACAAGTCTAGGCATGATGTGTATATTCAATACTCTCACCCATAAGCAAGTGGAGCAGGTGGGAGAGAGAAAGGGAGCAAGTGGAATCATGACTCAGCCCTCTCAAATCCTGCAGTGTCTAGTAACAGACTGATGAGCATATTCCCATTGTTTATGTGCAGTTGAATTGCAGAAGGTTGAGTGAGTCACAGTTCCATTCCAGAGCTTCTCCTGGGGCAGCACAGCTGTGCACTCCAGCATGAGAGTAAATTCTCAATCTAGTGCAGAGTATGGTGCTGTCATTGGACACACCTCATAAAATCTATGTCCTCCTGCATCTTTGTGAGTGCAAAAACTGGTATTTGTGACTTAGTTTTGGCACTCTTCCGTCAGAACCAATGCCCCAGCATGATGCTGAATCCAAGGTCTGACCGCTTGAGATCTTTAATGGCCACAGGACCTTTTCATAAGAGCAGGTTGTCTACTGAATTACTGCAGATGGCAATTGGTGTGATACTTACTTGGGAATTGGCTAAGCCCAAGAAGTACTAGAAATTTCACAAAAAAGCTCAGTGTAATCAGGGATTGATTTGATTATTTTTTAGGCTACAGAAGTGTGGAGAGCCATTCAGACTTTTGGATATTTACCTAAAGGCCCGTAACTGAACAGACACTGAGTCTTTCCAGCCTGATCATTAGTGAGCAGGATTTTAGATACCTGGCTCTTTATGAAGCTAGTAATAAAGTCCTGATCCTGAACATAATCCATTCCTCAGGGTGTGTTTAATGATTTTTAGGCAGTAAAACATGTGTGTTCTCACAACAGATGGTTCTCTCCTCTACAGACTTTCCATGTAAGGATAATAGGTCCAGATTATATCCCAAAATAGCTGCACAATTATACGTTAACTCCCAATGGGAATTGGGTGTGCAAGAGATGGCAGGCCGGACATGGAGTTCTTCATGTAACTATCTTTATTGTCTGCAGTGCTTTTTTTGTGACGATACTGCCCGGTACTCAGTACCGGCACCTCCAGATGCAGTACCAGCACCTGCAGTCAGAGCTCAACAACTTTTTCCCTGGAGTACCGTCACCTTTATTTTTTATTTTTTTTTAAACAAAAGCACAGATTATCTGTATTCTGTCCAACACCTTTTTAAATTTACAGGCCCAAGAGGCATGAGTTCTGCTCTAAAACAACATTTTTATGTGAGAAGATTTGCAGTTTGGGCTGCCCTGATATGGGGTGAGCCAGAAGAACTTTATTTTCTGAGGCTTTTGAGGTCATGTTACATTTTCCCTTTTAGTTACCACATTTAATTTAGTTCACATTTGAACTCAGCCAAGCAGCCTCTGAACATAACTTTTCTCTGCAGTTTGTTCATATTTATTAAAAACAGTCAAACCATCTGAGTGTCCTCTATAACAATCAATGCACAGAGCCAGGTAGTCCTCTCCTCACATTCATATTTGTAATAGTCTAAGCTATCCTTGCCACAGTGATGACATTCTGCTTTACTTCTCCTGAGCAGCAGCTAGGTCAGGACTATCCTAATGAAGTTATCTTGTTAACAGATGTGCAGAAATGATACCACATTGTCTTCTGTTTGGTACGTCAGGGCCATATTTTGTGCATATGTGGCTAATGGAGGCTCTTATACCCAGCGGTATTGCTCCTTCTTCTGGAATCATTTGTTACTGCACATTTTTTGTCGTGGTACTAAACAGATTTAGAAATAGCTTTAGTTTAGAAACAGCTTTCTCTTTAGGGCAAGAGCAACATAAAGAATGCTTTGTCTTATTTCTGCCATTTGGGAAAACATCTGGACACATCTGTTTCTATCTGACCTTGTAATGGTGATCCATGACTTCAACAATCATTTGTTATGAGACTGTCAGGGGCTTTCCTGAAGGGGGTTGTACAATTATGGATAATGATAGTTTTTACAAGATACTGATGACAGGGTACCTCACCATATCAAGCATTTTCATTGTTCACCCTCTTTGCTCTTTTTGCAATGACTATTATCACCACAAGTCTCACATTGTGTTTATAATTCTAACAAAGGAGTCATTGTTTGAGCTCGGTTTTATTGTGTATTGTGAGCAGGATAGCAGCTATAAGCAATGTCCTTGTTAAGGGTAGAGGATAAGAAAAACATTACTGCTGCATGAGACTAAAGGACTTGAGACATCCAGATTGGGGGCTAATTGTCCTATGCACCAGAATTTGCTTCTAAAGGTGGTTTCTTCTGTGGCAGGCACAATTCTTCAAATTAAGTGGGTGACTGTAGGTCTAAGTGACTCCCTTTCACAGGAAGAAAAGTGTGATCCCTTCCCTATGAACCCTATTTTTTTGTCAAAACTTGACAAAAAATTAGTTCCATACACATATATATGGAGACAATGTCTTGTTTTCTGCTTATAGATGATTGCAGGAGAATTGTCTCTGAAAGAGACATAGGATTTGCTGTTGTAGACTGGCCCATTGGCCCATCCATCATATTAGCCTATGAGTGTAGATAGTCCCTGATGCTCTCAAGGAATACGAAGAGCCTGGTAATGCTGTGCATGGTGGAAAGGTCCTTTTGTTCCTCATTTTGCTTAGCTGACGCTTTAAAGATGAGTTTTGTTTACCCTTATCTTTGCATACAGAAATACAAATGTTATTCCTAATATCAGTGGGAGGTAGGCACAGGGAGGGATATCTGATCAGAACTGAGGTGTGCTGTGCAGCTCTGAGAGCAGAAATATGTGCTTAGCGTTTGCAAAATTAGAGAAAAAAAAACAAAATAAATAATTGCCAAGGTAATCATCTCCTTCACATCATCTGTCTATTTTGCAACACTCAGCTGTTCAGAATCAGAGACTAAAGGACTTGTCAGTAAAATATTTCTCATACAACACTGACGATAAATCCAAAGCATTAGCAGAATTACAGAAAGAGAAATTCGTCACCTCCTTGTAGAGACCATTTATATTAAAATAAACATAGTTCATCAACAATTATCAATATGCCATAGTAGGAGCTTGTGATTGTTTCTCTGGCTTGTGATTCCCCCTCTTCCCCCCTCTCCCCCCACACACACTTTTTTTTTTTCTGCAGATAGAAAACAAAGAGCTGTGGAAAGGAGTGAAAGGCAAGAAAAAGGAAGGGAAACTGAAATTGCAGCTTCATTTCGAGTCTCTTCATGGTGTTCTCTTCCCAGTGAATATGAGTCATCTCAGTGCTTATTTCACTCCACCTTACCTTTTGTGTTGTCTCATCTGCAAAGTGGCACAATTCATCTTGGCAACAGAACTGCAGTTTAGTAATAACAGCTCAGTTATTTTTTCTTTGATTGCTCTCTGCCACTGGGACTTTAAAGTTCCCCTTGAGTCTTGTGTCCAGCAACCTAAATTGGGCAGGAAGTAGAAGGAAGAAAGCATGAACATGATTATAACTAACTGCTGATGTTCCTGAAGAATCTGTTTCTTGATCCTTAACTGTGATGATTGAAATCTTTGTCCGTATAGATTGTTTGAAAAAAAAATTGCATGAGTTCCATATTAATTGTGTACTGTGCAGTTCATGTCTTATTCCTGTTAATATTACACTGTGAGGTGTCTTGGATAGAGGTGAATTGGGCAATTTAATATTTTTACATGAACTGGCCAATCTGTTGCTTTCATCAGTGCCACCAATTACCTATAATATTTCAAAGTAATCATGTCATTATGCACAACAAGATCACTATTACAGCAATAAAAGAGAAAGAGCCAGATTAATGTGTCAGATAAAGAATAATGTTTCTCCTATTGTACCATACGAACTATCCCCCCACAAAGAATTCAAGCCTGCATGAGATAGTATTCAAGACCTTTGCCTGCCTCCCACTCTGATCTTTGGAAATACACCATGGCTATGTCTAGATTACATCCCTCTTTCGAAAGAGGGATGTAAATTAGACATATCGAAATTACGAATGAAGCATGGATTTGAATTTCCCCTGCTTCATTTGCATAATTGCTTCACCACAGGTTTTTTTTCCCCAAAAATGCTATTTCAAAAGTGAAACCACAGTCTAGACATGGTTCTTTCGAAAAGAAAAGCCTTTTTTGAAAGATCCTGTAAACCTCATTTTTTTGGAGTACAGGATCTTTCGAAAAAGGCTTTTCTTTTTGAAAGAACTGCATCTAGACTGCGGTTTCACTTTCGAAATAGCGTTTTTTGAAAAAACGTTGTGATGTGATTACGCAAATGAAGCACGGGAAATTCAAATCCCGGCTTCATTTGCAATTTCGATATGTCTAATTTACATCCCTCATTTGAAAGAGGGATGTAGTTTAGCATACCCCATGACTTTAACTAACTTCTTTCCACATTCATCCTTATAAAATTGACATCTATTCTGCTATTATTTCTACTGCAAATGTTACTGGTAATTTATTGTAACCTTCCTTCTGGTGGGATTTTTAAATATATTTTGCTTTGTTCTGTTTTATATAGATTCTTATGGTGCTGTTATCACCAGAGCATCTTATTGCCTCCTAGCAGTGCAGTCAAGTAAGGGAAGTAACATCTGGCTTGTTTATTCTCTTATCGTCTCCTTAGTGGAAAAATTAGGTGCAGTGGAGTAAGTTGGATTCAAATATTTAATTTTATACACATACAAAATGTTCCAGAAGATGTTTGTTAGAGAAGACCAGGTCAAAGAAATGTGATTTTGGAGTGGAAGGGAGTGATATTTATAATGGTCCTTATTTCCTGGAGGAGTTCATGCTTCCCAGCTCCCAAGAAAACTCCATCTGTAATTTATTATTTATATTGTAGTAGTGCCCAAAGGCATTGGTTAAGTTTGGGGCTCCATTGTATAAATGCATAGGAAGACATTATTCCAGCCCTCAAGAGGTTAGTCTAATCTATTTCCAGTGTGTACTTGCCTCTTTCTTCCCCATCATGTAACTCAAACGCCTCACAGATCTTTCTATATTTCTCCCATCCTGAATTTATTCAGAAGCAATTAGTTCTAGCTGTATAGCATCCATCTGCTCCAAAATGATTTGAAGAACCACACTTGCTAGCTTCTCCATATCATTTCAATTTTAAGGTAGGGTTGACAGGTTTTAATAAGTTTCTTGTCTGGTTCAGAAATAGGCAGAAGCAGTATCCGGTTAGTGCTGTAGGCTTAAATGTTGTCTGCATAGTGGTATGTTGCTAACAGCGGCTAGGAATGTTTTTTTTGACTAAACATTTTTTTAATCAAAAAAATGAAGATTCCTCAAAAAAAAAAACCTGGTAGGAAAGGGTTGGTTTCCTCCGTTCTGAGTGGAGAAATCTTCTAAATGGAAGTTTAGTTCACACTGATAAAGGAATATTTTGCTTGATTTGGAATACAGACTTGAACCTGGATTTACCCTCACCATGGTGTCATTGGTTAGTTATTCTGGGGGGTCTTCCTTTGCCAAAAAAAACTTTTCAAAGAGCTTTTGTTTCTTTTCAATCCAGAATGAAAATAAATGCCAAATCTTGACACGTATGTAAGGTGGATGTTTTCCGGTCAGACCTACTTGATGCTGCAGTGTCCAAGTGTCATAGTTCAGAACAAGGGCCCCTGTATTTCTCCTCAGCGGCCCAGCAAGGGCACTCGGCCCACAGGCTTTCAGTTCCTCAGCTACTGCCTTTCCTTGGGTAGAGACCTACCTTCCCTTCTCTTCTGACCAAGGTATTTGCAGATTGCACAATTCCCTGCCTTCATTGTGTTTTCCAGCATAAACAGGACACCTGCTTGCTTTCTCTTAGTCTATGTCTAGATTGCAGGCTTCTTTCAGAAGAAGTTTTCCAGAAGAGATCTTTCGAAAAAACTTCTTCTGAAAGAGAGTGTCTATGCAGCAAAAGCACAAAAGCAATCTGCTTTTTCGAAAGATAGCGTCCACACTGAATGGACACTATCTCACATTTAAGCTGTGACCCGCTCTAACTGGGGAGACCAGGGCTGGATATAAAAATGCTATGAGGAGGTCTCCAGCTTGTCTTCAATTCTGCCACTGATCCCAGATGCAGCCTTGCGAGGGATAGCGAGCCGGGAAGGATTGTCGACCCATCCTGACATAGGATGTATACCAGAGACTTTTAAGATAGCAGTTTATAACATCTCTGCTGAAAGCCTGCCTCAAGAACTTGGTGATTGATGCATGTAATGTATTTTCTTTAACAACCTAACTTTCCACCTTTTCTTTCTTTTATTAATAAACCTTTAGATTTTAGATTTTAAAGGATTGGCCCAGCGTGCTCTTATGGGTAAGATCCAAAGTGTAAATTGACTGGGAACTATGGCTGGTCTTTTGGGACGGGGAGAACCCATTTGGGGTAGGTGAGATTGCGTTCTATAACCCCTCACCTGTGTGTTAGGCCCAACGCTGATTGTGGCACAGGGTGAGCTGGGATGTCTGAGGGGTTTTGCTCGAGAGGCTTCCTGCTGGCCAGTTTGGCAGCTGAAGCACTCGGTGTGACTGGTTTGTGGCCTATTTGAGAGAGGTCTCCAATCAGGGGCTGTAAGGAGCTCTGATTTTGAGCATTCGCCCTGAGGGGACACCCTCAGCGGTGCCCAGACCTAGCCCAGTCCATCGCAGGGAGTCCTTCAAACCCCCATTCAATGGCAATTCTTTGTTGGTACAAGTTAATCACAGCTTCCATCCTTCCAAACCTAGTCTAAAATGTGGGGCTGTCTATGGAGTTTGGGTTCTGGCCCTTTGCTGGATCAGGAGTATGACCATGAAGCTATTTCTCCAAAAGCTCTTTTTTGATCCCTGAAGAATACAGGTTGAACTAGCATATGTGCACCTTTCCAAGCATGTATCTTTAAAGGATTGATAAAGGAGGAAGTAAGTTACCTTTATTAGTAAAGTGGGGTGACACTACTTATAAAGCCACAATAAACCATACACAATTGCGTGCTTAATACAATATATCCTAAAGTATTAACTGAATACTTTAGAAAGTTTAATCAGGATATTGTAGAAAATTGTCAGTCTCTCATGTGTTTTTTATAGAAGTGGGTTTCGCTAGGTACTGAACAGCACCTTAGGGGAACTCACTGGCTTATTTTCTGGACAGATTTATTCCCTGGATGACATCTCTTCCATTACCTTTCACAACTTCACATTTCCTCTGTTTAGATAAACATTTTGCTAGAAAACCAGCATACATCCTTTAAAAGCCTGTACAGAGTCATCTGATAACCAACCAGCATAATATTCCTCTTTTACAACCTATGGGGGCTGAGCTTTCACATGGCCCTTCCTACCCCATGTGCACCAAGATCCAACAAAGCTCTTAAGCATGTGTTTAACTTTTAAACATGTGAGTGGTCCTCTTGACTTCACTGAGATTTCACTGAAGTCAGTGGAACTATTCATGTGCTTCAAGGAAAACATTCACTTAAGTGCTTTGCTGGATTCAGTACATATCACTTTCTCGGACTGAGAAATTAGCAAAGGGACACCAATTTAGTGCTGGCTGCCATGGCTGTCCTGCCATGAATCCTGTAAATGGTCACTGCTCTGCTATGAACAGGATCAACTGAATTCAATACACTTTGTAGCCCTGCATGCTCTCTAGTAAAATGATGACTTGGCCACAGCTGGCTACATAGACGTTTGAACTCAGTTAGTCATTTCAAACCCAGCAGAACAATGTCCAACATAGCAAACTCCTGTAACAATAGAGCTATTAACAGTCAATATTTAATTACATAAAACTGAACATTTAGTACATTCGGGAGTAATTAGTACCAAATGAGGAAGGAGATCTTACTCAAAGTACAGACATCCAGCTTTATTTACCCATATGCTTTAGTATGTTAAATAGAAGAAAAAAACTTTAACTTTTAGAGGCTTCTTTATAATTCCCCCAAACTGTCTCACAAATGGTCTTTCTGCTCTGTCTATGGTGCTTGGGTAGGGGGCTGGCACTGATGGTTGTCCATTAACACTGTCCTCAGGTGACTGCCAAATCACACTGTAGCAACTGTAAAGTGGCTTCTCCAGGGAGCGGTATGGAAGCCTGCTGGACACTGCTGCAGGGCAGCTGTAGAGGCCTCCTACTGGCCGGGTGCCAGGAGCAGCCTTTGTCAGGGCAACCCGGGAGCCATGGATGGGCTATTGCCGCTGCTACAGTAGCTGGGTTTCAAGCAGCTCTCACTTTGCAGGGTTCCAGTGCAGTTTCTCAGGTGGTTTCTGTATCACAGGTATCATCCAGTAAGTGTCTGACCACATTCCGCTCTTTTGCTGGTCCCTGTCACTACATAGCTCCAGCCTTCGACTGCTATCCTTGTATACAGTCTGAGTTCATTACATAATTTATTACAGCCAATTAGCTTGCAGCTGAGCCATGATTTCATCACCTAATCACATAGATCACGTGTATGACACCATCTACATGTTTTGTTAGTCTATAAAGTGCTACCAGAACATTTGCTTGCTGGTTTTTTTTCTAATCACTTCTAGGGGCTCAATGCATTCCTGTGGGATTTTTCAGATGACTTTTCGATGACCCTTACCTACTTCCTGTTTAGAAGTCCCATTCATTTATATAAGCTACAATCTTTGCCTCTGGGGTTTTGCAGAGCCATTCCCCGCAGGAAGTGATGTAATCCCTATTACTTTCTAAGGGCACCTATGCGATTTCCTACTACATTACATAGCCCTATAGCTGCCATGACTGTGTTTCCTAATTTAAACTATTCTTAATTTTTATTCAATTAAAGCCTTGTTACCACTCAGCATATGTTCAATTTAGTATTCAGGAAATTTTAAAACTTTTCCGCAGGGTTTTGTTGTTGTTGTTGTGTGTTTGTTGTTGTTTTGGGGTTTTTTGCAGATTCCCAGCTTACGCTGGTGTATCCAATGTTAAAAGCCAAATAGGCTGCAGAGTTCCCACTTCCACAGTTTAAGTAAGAAAATGATATTATCAATCTTATAGTATTCAGAGAGATAACACATAGAGATAAGTAGCCAGGTGTTGCAGTGTTATCTAGTGGCTAGGGTTGTGACAGGCCTTTCGGGGGGGAGGAGGAGGAGAGACCAGGTTCTTTTGCATTTCAAAAATGGTAACCTTAGTTGTGGCTACAGCCCTATCTCCTTCATCCCCATCCTTGCTTCCCTTACCATGGCTTGTGCTCTAAAAGCAGTAACAAGAGAGTACTCTCTGAATTCGGTAGGGCATGAAAGCTTTGAGGTTGGTCCCCGCTCATCTTTGCAAGGAAATGTGAATGTTCTGTGCTCCTTGGTGTAAGGACAGGCCGTGATCTGATTCAAAACTGTTCTCAAAACTGTTCTCAAGATATCCCTTCCTATAATATTATAAAATGATAATATGTGTATCTTTTCCTTCAGGCAAATACATGTTTCCTATTTAAGGAGAACAAATAAGTAATAGTCTTCATTTTATTGTTCTCTTTTCTTTTTATAAAATACATAATTAATTATAGTGCCTATCAAAATACACACAACTCACAAATACAATCAAATACAGAGTGGAAAAAAGTTCATAAAGACAAATATGCAGATAAATATTTTGACTTACTCAGCCCTACAGGCAATTACAGTTTCTTAAATGTTATCTTTTCTTTTTGTAAGCAAGTCAAGCCCACCACCAGAAATCTTACACAGCTATTTGTTCAGTCATGCCAGCCATCAGTTAATCAGGTGCACGGGGTCTTTTATGCATACTTTTGCCTGTTCATTTGTTTTTGTTTCTTTTTATCCATTTTTCACTTATGAGAAACATGCATCCACAGCTGAAGCGCAGAAGTCAGGCAGTGCTAAGTGTATGTAGCTATCAGTGGAAGAAAACATTCCTGATTCATATTGGTAGCTAGAAACCAATTTTTAATAGGTTGAAATGATGTAGCAAATCTCAGTTGCTAATGAAGTCATAAGTGCAATGAAAAGCAAGATCTGTAGTAAGTTCAACTAGGGGGAGGCAGCTATACCCATACATCATGGTTTCCAGCTGTTTCCTCCTGAGTCCTTTTGCTTATGCTATTTGCACTTAAGGAACAGGCCCATAACAATGAATTTGTGGTCTAGTCAAATAGCATTACCAAGCCTTTCCCTACACCACCCACCAAAAATCAGACAAGCAAACAAAAATCTCATAAAAATGTTGTTGGGTAATTAATGTCTGCAGATGCCAACTCTTCCCAGCAAACGAATTATTTAAGAATTAGCTTTTCTCAGATGCAAATTTTGGGAAGCAGTGAATCCTTTTAATTGCAGTAGGTGACACTTCAGGCCTATATGCAGGGGTGTGTGAAGGGTGTGAGCACCCCCCCACAAGTTGCCACAACCTCCCTCTCCCAAGCTCCTGCTGGCCAGGGAAAGGCAGGGGTGGCATGCTGCCCAAGAGTCCCTCCCCTGTACTCTGGCTACCCAGGGGAAGGCTGGGGCTGATTCCTACCGCCCCCCCCCACCCTTTCCCCCAGGTGGCCAGAGGAAATGGGCTGCTATGTGATCCATCTGTGATCCACCACTTGACTGCTTGCAATCAACGTCTTGGGCACCCCAGATATAAGATATAATTGGGCCTTGCTGAGTGTCCCACAGGTGTTGGTTGAGTGGCACTGCTTGGTAACAGACTGTTGTTCTTTTCATTGCAAAGATGGCTACCAGTTAGGACACCAATATAAAGCAACAGTAGACTGAAGAAACATACACGATAGCTTTCCATCACTAACAGTTTATTTTGAAATGGCTGTATACAGGCAATTTCACTGCAACTGGGCTGATTCCTTGTAGTAATATTATTCTAGTTTAAATTACTATTTTTTTACATTGGTTTTTAGGCACAACTGGAGTATAATGGGAAAATAAGGGACCATTTTAAATTTAAATGAAAATTATTTAAAAATTAAACCCTTCATAAAAATGGTCCCTTATTTGCCCATTGTGCTGGTTTTTATTTAAAACAGATTTAAATATCATATCACTATAGGGAGAAAAGAGCAGCAGGAAATATATATTTAAAAAAATATATATTTAAAACACTGAAGTCCACATTTCTAAAAAAAAAAGCACTCCCCCCACACACAGAAATTGCTGCGTATGGGCCTGCACTTGTTTTGCAGTACACTACTAAAAATAAGTAATCATAAAGGCAATGAGAGTGCTAAAATAACTCATCAAATTTCACTCTTCAGAGTGTAAACTGATCATTGCAAGGGTCAGGAAGTAGCTAGGATATTTTTTTTCACTTCTATAGGTAGCACTGAATAATGGGCTCAGAATATTATGGAGTTTTTATGTTTTTCACTCATACATCTGTCATTGACCTCTGCCTGAGAGAAGACAAATCTTATTTCAATGGTCTGATCTGGTATCTCAAAAATTTTTATTCTTGCTTCAGTAGCCAGTGTCTGAGGATAAGAGAACTAATTTCACTTAGGCTTATAATCTACCCATTTTCAAATTAGGAAACCAATTTGTGGTGTGCAAGTTTATTAAACCAAGCAGGAAGAAGATGTATTCCTGTTTAACTTGTGGTGCACTATTATGGACTCTATTGCTGTATTTCCTGCCATGGTAGGCCAAGAGTATTAGGACTGGGGAAGTGGGATGTAGTTTAGACTGGGCCAATTTTATGGGCCAAAAAATTCAAATGTGCAGGCAAATGTCCATTGGCTGTTTCAAATGATTTTTTGTAGGCATTAATAGACACAAATCCAAAATTTCAGGTACCAAATTTTAAGCCCTGTTTGAATGTTTGTTGCTTTCTGTATGTGAGGTTCATATCAGAATGGCTGAAATCTGGGTTGGTGCCACACTTCACTGGGCCCTGAGCAATATGTCTGTGTGTTGGGGAGGGGGGGAAGCTCATCTCTGGGCCTTCTGGAAGGGGCAGTGCCTCAGACAGAAGGGGCAGAGCCTCAGGTGGAAGAGGCAGAGCTAAGGGCTAGCCTCCCCACCAGCCCTCAGCCCTGCCTCAATTGCACTGTGCAAAGCTCCAGCACCAATTTAAAGGACCCGAACCTCTGGCTACTGCTACCCTTTTGCGCAAAGCCGTTATGCCGATTATTTTTTCTTGCGCAAGATGGGGCAGTGTAGACAGCCCCGTCTTGCGCAAGAGCCTGTTCCGCAAAAATGGCGGATCATTACCTATGCAAATGAGGCTCGGCGATATTCTAACGCTAAGCCTCATTTGCATAGCTTTGGCGCAAAACCGCGCCAGTGTAGACGCAGCCAGTGGGTTCTAAAGTTTAGGGAGCTTCCAGCTGTCATAGCCTAATACATCTCCAGGCCTGCTCCTAACAAGGACATGGCAAAACTTCTGCTTGACTTCCATGGAATGTCTGCTGGGAGAGGCCAGCCCCCAGCCATGGCCCTTCTGACCAAGGCTCTGCCCTTTCTGGGAATTTGCTGAACTA
>CM057846.1:58049736-58063752 GCA_030068395.1 Apalone spinifera | reverse complement strand
GCAGCAAGTGCAGCTGGGCTGATGGCAACAACCCCACAAGATGCACCGGCATGCACAGGGGCAGCTCTGGCTCCATGTGGCCGAGTGTTGTGGTGTCCCTCGTCGAGGTAGACAAGCAAGCGGGGAACCCTGAGAACTGTCTCTCTGGGTGGGGGGTAGGGTCCCTTTAAGCACGGAGCTCAGTTAGCCTCAGGCAGCAGCCCCACACACTCAAGTCCTAACCTGATGCCTGCTGGCACTGGTTCTGGCCAGCCTTTAACTTCGGATCAGGATCCACTCAGTGTGGATGCCCTATTTCGAAATAGCAAAACGCTATTTCGAAATAGTTTTTGTGTATAGATGCATTATTTCGAATTAGCTTAACTCGAATTAACTATTTCGAAATAAGTTAACTCGAAATAGTGATGTAGTGTAGACATCTCTGAGAGTGTAGAAGAACTAACTCCTTGGCCTTCAAGAGAGACACCACGATTTGTAAATATTGGCTTTAATCTCACCGCATCATTTACAATGAGGATAAGACTAGCTGTCACACCTGGGTGAGCTGAAGGTTCAATAGTTAATGATGTCTGTCCAGCACTCTGTTAGTGCTAAGTAATATTATTTAATAGAAAAATTAATCTTGAAAAATATAACTTGTTCTGATCATCCATGTTCATTCATATCTCCTGGATTTAAATTGCTGCCCATCATAATATAGTGCTCCTGTTATATTTGGACATGTTTATTAAATAACATAACTGTGACAGGACTTCTGGCCAGGACTTTCTGGTCCTGCAATATTCATGCATTCACAGATGTTGCTGGACCAGAGAGTCCTAGTTAATAGAGGTTCAACCCTGTACTCCTATTAGATGACAAGAAAAATATATAAATACTAGGAAAACTTCTTATCCCCAGATCATAATGCAGTGGGGCAGATAACTTTCTCCTTTTCACCAGTCAAAAAGGGCAAAAGAGCTATGGTCAGACTCTGCCTCATCACACTGCATCTGTATGGCTTGTTGAGCCTGGGGGAGGGCCCTTAAAAGGGAAGAACTCAGCCCAGTTGGGGTGGCATTCTAAAACTGTTGGGGTGGCATTCAGGGTGGCTCCCAGACCTCCATGTTGAAGAATGGCTTGAGAGTACCACTAGCTTGTGCCCTCTGAGAAAAGAAACTGGTCTGGTTTGTTTCTTTCATTGCAAGCCTAGGCCTCAGTCTTAGGATATATATATTCATCAGGTATCCTGAAATATCTACTCCACATCTTTTAAACGCCCATTATTTCAAAATATTTTTCAAAATAACAGGCACGCTATTTCGGCATTCTTGTAACCCTTGTTCCACAAGGGTTAAGGGATGTTTCAAAATAGCCCATTGTTTCAAAATTTGGCACTGTGTAGATGCCCCAAATTTCAAAATAAGCTATTTCGAAATACAATTGAAATAAGATATGCAATTGTGTAGCACAAATTGCGTATCTTATTTCGAGTTAGGGTGCTATGTAGACTCACTCTTGGTCTTTGGCTGTACAAAAGGGTGGGAACTGAGACTTCTTAGGACTGCTAGATATGAGGAAAGTAAGGGGTTTACTCATCCTCAAGTGAATGAACTTAAGACATAACCTTTGTTACATACTTTGCTCCTGCTTCCCAAAGCCCCACAGAAGCTCTTTCAGTGCCAAGGTCTCTCTCAATTCCACAATGGTGCAAATTGCTGAAAATGAGAACAAATAAGATAAAGAGCCTATCTGGTTTTAATATCAGTCTGCACCAGACAACTCCAAAATGACTAGCATTATTTGCAAACATCCACAATACTGCCCTGATCTGTTGCTGGACACAACCGTCTGTTAACAATTAAACTGTTCTCAATGACCGTAAGCCTAGGAAACATTTATTAACGTATGCATTGTAATAGAATTATATATTTCCCTTTACTTGATTTAATTAACATTATTAATATGCTTACAGCAAATGCTATCAGTTATAAATGTTTATATCTTGTTTTTCAATATGTAGTGTCTACTTTTTTCCAAACTGTCTTGATGTAGAATCATTTCAATGTAGTTTACATATTATAAGAAATACATGCCTCTTCCTTACAGGTGGGTTCTGCACCACAGGTGTGACCCTTTGATTTTTCCTCTGTTTCCTGAGAAGCTTCCAGAACTGCCTTTTCCCTCTCTCTCTGCCTCCATTCCTCTGAATTATCTGCTGTCTCTCTGTCTGCGGTGGCAGTGAATAGCTTTTCTCCTAGCCTCTGAAAGCTAGTCTGCCACTCACATCATTCTTGCCCACTCATTCACTGCACCTCGGACTTCATTTGCATCTTCTGTATCATTGAATCACAGCTGGGAATTACATGTTTGTAAATGAGTTATTTACAAGTACAGGCTTATTATTATGCCATTATGCCTCTCCAGTTTCAATTTTGGATTGTCCTATGTAGTCTATTTTCTTGGTTTATAAACATTCCCTTTCCTTTTCCTCTTACCAGCACACAGACACATTACAGTTGTTTCTGCATAATATTTTCCCCAAGGGTAAGTTTCCTTGGCTCTAAGACTTGCTAGATCAATATCTCCCTGTGCACTGCTTCTACATGATCTCTCATCCCACAGAGAAAATGTCACTCTTACTTACAGGCTGGGGTGAGGTTCGGTGGCTTAGCAGTCTCTGACTTTAAAACATAGGCCCTGATCCTGTGAAATACACCAGGTACCAGAAGGGGTCTGATAAAAGGAATGAAGGATTTCTTACCTTTAGCTCAAGATAGCAAAGGTGAGAGAGACAGCTGGACTGCTGGCCACCTACCCTAACTTGATGGTTGATTTGAGTGCAGCAATGTGAAAGTGAGCTTGGAAGAGCATAAGAAAGAGATGAGTAGAGAGATAAGTAAAGAGAGTGGAGTCTTGAAATAATGCCTTCTATAGACAGTACGGGTTGTGATGAATTATGCATCACTAATTGTTACTGAAGCCTGAGTGCAGCCATGCACATCATTGCAGGCATCACAATTGGCATTTAAAAGGAGATTTCATATTGTTGTGTGGGTAGAGAAGGGTGGGAGTGTAAAATCTCTGTGAACACTAATTTACTTTGTTAGTAACTGTGTATATTGCTGGTTTTGAGACAAGCTTTCTCCCTCAGAGCCCAGCTTCTCCCTGTCTTTATCCTGCTGTGAAGCCATAATCCTTTGTTTGTGAAATAGCAATCGGTTTCCATGGAAATGAATGGGCTATCACAAACGTAGCCCTATGACTCCAAGTATGAGGAGAAGATGATTTGCAAAGGAGAGAGCTCAGATATGTCCAGTGACTTACAAATAGATACTGTAAATCCCTGGTATTGGAGGGCTGTTTGGGGCAGGCAAAGATTTGGGAGGGTGATTTCCTTTTGTTGGTGCGGGTCAGGATTTTGTGAGAGCTGATGTGGGCATACTGAGTTTTGTGCGGACTGACTTTTTTGTGTAGAGAGAGGTTGGTGGTTTATTACTGTCTGTTTACTAGTTGGCTTTCATTTTCAGTTGTTTGCTAGAGCCTGGGACAGGTATTCTGTGCAGTGAAATCAAAATAAATGAATAAACTAAGTGTGGCAAGAAATTAGAAAGGTGAGTAGAAGATAGACAAAGGGATTTTTTCGTTTGTTTTTCACTGGAAGTAGATTATTTATAGATAAATAACCATCTTCCAAGCAAGAAGCCAGGAAGTAAAAAGGTATATACTCTATCTGCCAAGACATGCAACACCTCTGCCCATTACATGTTATGAATAGAAGCAGCACAGCTTCTGAGAGAGCAGCTATTAGACTTGTTTTTGGTCATATACACATGCTTGCTTTCAAAATGGTTGGCCAACTTTCTAATGGCTAAAAACTGGACCCCCAAAATCCCATCACCCACTCCGCCTCTTCCTCAGGGCCTTGTCCCTGCTCAAATTTCCCCCATCCCGTGGCTGATTCATGGCTAAGCTCCCTTCCCCCACCAGCTGTGCTCCCTCTGCTCTGGGGCTGGATAAGAGCTGCTGAAGTCTGACATGAAGTGTGCCAGCAGGTAGAAGGCAGCTCTGGCTGAGCTACCTACCCCTGCACCAACCAGACAGTTGTTGTCCAGTGAGTCCATCTGAGCGGACATTGCCAGGTCCCTTTTTCACTGGACTTTTTAGTTGAAAAGTGAACACTTGGCCCACCCTATCTTCTGACCTGATCTTTACACAAGTTGCCACTGTCACAGCTGCGGGATGAGATGCGCCTCTTCCCACTCTGAGTTCTATGTGCCTCCCCCTCAGATGTCAGGCTTTGTGCCTTATCTCTCCTGGAATGGAATTCTGCCATTTTCATACTCTTAGACCAGCTGCTGGGCTACAACATCCTCTGTGTCCCAGGAAGACCACCTGGGTTATGTACTTGTATCTCTTCCCTTCCAGAGTCTGAGCAGTGGTGAAAACATGGATCAAAGAGCCTTCTTAAAACCAAAGTATTCAGCTGGCTTGTTTTTAAGAGTAGGAACAAAGCATTAAGAGGGAACAGACATTTTAAAAACAACAGTCTAGACACATGTCAATCTTACTGTGGTAACCGAAGCAACCTAACTTCTTCAGACACCCCTATTTGGGGCCCTGTGTCTGATCCACCCAAACAGCTCCTCTCCCCTCCTCTGCCCCTGTCTTCCTTTTTAAACCTGCCACAGTTCCTTCTTTTTGGTTCTCATATTTTCTTCCTGCTTTGGCACTGCTCTTAACAACTTTCAAGTATTTGCTGTGAAGTGGATTATCTGATCCATTCTTCTTCTCTTTCTAATTGGTATTTTTTTCTTATGCCCCTGTATTAAACTAAACCAATATTTTTATGCAGTAACATATCTATTGTGATGTTCAACCTGTAATTCAAAATTGCGTGTGTGTGTTTGTTTTTCAAGTGTAGACAATGCAAGTAGTTGCCTACCTTTGCTCTAGCATAGAAAACAGGGAGAAAATCATGAAATCTGTCTCTTTGGTTTAAGTTTCCCTCCTTTGGAATGCTAAGTCAATGCCAAAACATTCTACCAGCTTTCCTGGGTGTTTCTCAACAATTTCACATTGTTAGCTGATGCACCAGCTGGGAACAACCTGGCCTTTACTCATTTACAGTATTTGGGAAAGCATTTGCTACAATGAGAGGGAGAATCAATATTTTTTAGTTTTTAGGAGGGCTTACAAGCATTTAAAACAATTACTTGTGATTAATCATGCAATTTTAAAAAATCATGATTAATTCTGTGATTAATCACACTGTAATAAAATACAATGTATTTAAATATAATGGTTGTTTTCTACATTTTCAAATAGATTGATTCAGTTGCATAGAGAACACAGAGAGAACAATGTGCACTTTATATTTGTTTGATTACAAATATTTAAGCTGTAAAAAACAAAAGAAATAGTATTTTTCAATTCATGTCATATAAGTACTGAAATGCAACCTCTTTATCATGAAATCTGAATTTACTTATACATGTAGAATTATATACAAAAATAACTGTATTCAAACATAAAACTGTAAAATTTTAGAGCCTACAAGTCCACTCAGTCCTACATCTTGTTCAGCCAGTCACTCAGACAAACAAGTTTGTTTACAGGAGATAATGTTGCCCACTTCTTGTTTAAAGTGTCACATGAAAGTGAGAACAGGTGTTCACGTTGCATTGTTGTAGCCAGTGTCACAAGATATTTCCGTGCTAGATGTGTTAAAGATTTATATGTTGCTTTATGTTTAAACCACCATTCCAAGGGACATGTTGCCCATACTGATGATGGATTCTGCTTGAAAATGATGAAAAGCAATGCAGACTGATGCATATTCACTGTGTCAGATGCCACCTGCAGAAAGCTGATTTTGGGGCAGGGGCATTGTTCAGATTCTGTAGTTTCCACATCAGCTCTTTTAAGGCTTCTGAAAGCATTCATTGTCCTTCTCAGATTTGGGAAGGCACTTTAGCTCCTTAAACCTTGGTTTGAGTGCTGATGCTATCTTTAAAAATCTCACAGTAGTATCTTCTTTGCATTCTTAAATCTTAAAATGAACCACATATGCTGGGTCTTCATCTAAGACTCCTGTAACATGAAACTTATGGCAGAATGTAGCTAAAAGAGCTCCTCTCCCATTCAGTCAAAATTTAATTTACACTTAACATGTGTCATCAGCATGGAAGCATGCCCTCTAGAATGGTGACTGAAGGGGCATATGAATATTTATCATATCTGGCACATACATTCTTACATAGCAGCTGCAAAACTGCCATGTGAATGCCTGTTTTCACTTTCAGGTAACATTGTAAATACAAAACTGTCAGCATTAGCACCTATAAATCTGAACAAACTTGCTTGTCTTAACAAGGGGCTGAACAAGAAATAAGACTGAGTGGACTTGTAGGCTCTGAAGTTTCATATTGTTTGGTTTTGAGTGCAGCTATGTAACAAAAAAAATATTTGTAAGTTGCATATTCCTCATAAAGAGATTGCATTATGGTTCTTATATTAGGTGAATTGAAAAATAATATTTATTTTTATCATGTTTATAGAGCAAATATTTATAATAAAAATATAAAATGAGCACTGTAAACTTTGTATTCTATGTTGTAATTGGTATCAATATATTTGGAAACGTAAAAAAAACTAAAATATTTAAGAACTTTCCATTTGTAGACTATCAATGAATGATGCAATTAAGACTGTGATTAGTAACAATTAATTTAATTGCATTTTTTAGTTAATCACATTAGTTAACTGTGATTAATCAGCATCCCTATAGTGTGGCAAACATGTATTAATACATGTAAGAAGTTGGGGTAGCCGAGGTTTTGTTGGTACTGTACTCTGCAGCTACGTCAGATTTATAACAAATTAGATAATCAAACATGAAAAGTCAAATTCTAACCTTCAGTATTTACCTTCATGGACCAGAAATCATGACAGTCACTGACAGAGATGTAATCAGTTATTCTGGCTGCTTTCATCAGAAATATCACTCATGAAGGACTTTTTTGGCCTTGAATGGCTAAAAGTTAAACATTTTTAACTTATGTTCTGATTTTTTTTAAATTCAGTTGTAGAACTATTATAATGGTATCCTTTACTTCAAGTAAGCTAATCAGAGCACAGACATCTGCATATGTTAACCTGAGTCATGACCCAGGATTTTCTACCTGGTATATAACAATTTCAAATGGCTCTAACACACTAACAAATATAAGTGCAAAAGTTAACAGCTAGTTCTGAGTAGCGGGGAATTTCTAGAACTAGATAGTGATAAGTTGCATCCTCTGAGAGGGTTTTTTTTAAAGAAGAAGACTGAACTTTAAATCAATGCAGCTTAATTGGAAAGGTAAAGGTTGAAACTGGGTTGAAGCCATGTAAGAACAGGGCATAGGAATATTTAACAAGTTCGATAGAATGCTTAGAGAAGTTCTAGAATGGAAATACTGTGCCTACACATACTGTACCACAAAGAGCCCCTATATGCCCACAGATCCACTGTGATGACCACCAGTGTACAGGTGTGAACGTCCATCACTCTTCCCTGCCTTCACCTTCTAATGTCTCCAAAATATGTTCATTCCATCTCTACCAGCAATCACAGTTACCAGCACTGATAAGCATGCAGCCATATTTTCTAGTACAGGTATGGCCAAACTTACTGACTCTCTGAGCCCCATACAATATTCTTCAGACACTCAAGAGCTAGACACACCTGCTGGGACTCAAGGCTTCATCCCTGCAGCAGAGTGGTGGGGCTAGAGTCTTCTACCCTGTGGGGAGGGGGTTCTCATGGCTTTAGCCCCATGAAAGAAACCTGCCAGGGCTTGGGGTTTCTGTGCAAGGTGGAAGCCCCTAGGAAAAACCCTCCCCCCATGGGCAGAAGACCCTAACCTGCCACAAAGCAGAAGCTTTGAGCTCTTCCACTCCCATTGCCCAGTCTGGTAGGGGAAGAATAGGGGACAGGGCATGAAGTGCTCCAGGAGGCACACTAACTAAAAGAGCCACATGCAGTTTGCAAGCTGTAGTTTGGCCACCCTTGTTCTAGTGAGTCCTTTGTAAGTGACAGGAGCTGGATGAACAGAGAACATGAGAGCCGAGTGCATTTGAACTCCAAACATTCAATTCATAGACCAATTAAAACAAAATATGGTTGTCTCCAAGTGCTCCTATTTTGCGTGCATGTGTCAAACCCAGCACTGCTTCTGACTGGCTGCCTACTCATTGACTCCTACTCTTTTTTCCTGACTCATCAGTTTGTTTAGCGACCGCATTTCTTTCCTCTCAGTTACTTTTTGACAGGGGAAAATTTCTGCTGTCATACTGTACTTCTGATTGAACCCTTTGGCTTGAAACTTGAGTATCAGCCATTACTATTTATTCTTAAGAGTATTCCTCCTATTGTCTGCTCTGTAAATGGCAGCAGGAAATGAGAATTCATGTTCCATTTTCATGGGGGCCATGATTTTTATTTATTTTTACAAAATATGGCAGATAAAGGGTTGAAAATGGGTTTGCCATAGCTTTTTGAAAACAGCTCAAAGTAAACAACAGGAATACTAATTCTTGTTCAACTGCCAGCTGCAATTAAGTATCATGTATTTTATACAAATATCTGAGGTTTCAATAATGCTTTCTAGGATGGATTTTTTTCTCTAAATTGGGACAGATTCCATACAATTATGAAGCATCTCATGCATCGCATGATTCATTTTGCACCTCACTACATCCCTTTTGTGACTCTTACTTCTAATTTTATTTTTCAGAAAATGCCATCTGTAATTTTAGGCTTGCTACTTTCATCTGTCTGAATTTTTTAAATCTTAAAATTACTTCAAACTGTGAAAGGCTGCCTGAGTTCATTATTTGTTCTTTACCTTACAGATTGTTGGAATGTTTGGTTTCCAGAACTGAATGTTTGAAATTCATGAGGGTTAATATGCTATGCTAGGTTTTTTTTTTTCACCTTCACTGCTGTATATCTGGGTTCTGGTCTGTTTTAGGTGATTGAAGTTAGCGTGAATGCTTAATTAAACAGCCATGGTTTATTAGCCAAGAATCATATACCTTGAAAGCAGAGTCAAATACAGCAGAATACAAAATAGCCTCACCTACAGAGTTCACAGTTAGGTAAATAATCCAAAATGCTAGTAACCTACCTTTTCAAATGGCAACAAAAACAACAAAAGAAAATGTGCTTTTTTCCACTGTTTAGGAAGAATATAGTATATTGAGCTATGAAATAACAGAGTGATTGATTATAAAAATATAAGAGCATAAGAATGACCATTCTTAATCGGACCAAAGCTCCATCTAGCCCAGTATCTTATCTTCTGATGATACCACAGAAGGAATATACAGAACAGATCATCAGTAAGTGATCCATTCCCTATCGCTCATTCCTCACTTTGGGAAAACAGAGGTTAGGAGTACCATCATAGCCCATTGGGGCTAATAGCTAGTGATGGAACTTTCCTCCATTAATTTAGCTAGTTATTTTTTAAACTCACTCATCATATTGACTTTTGCCACATCTTTTGGCAAAGTGTTCCACAAGATGATTGTGTGTTATGTAAAAAAATATTTCCTTGTGTTTGTTTTTAAACCTGCTGCCTATTAATTTCATTTGGTGACCCCATAGTTCTTGTGTTCTGAAAAACAGTAAATAGTACTTCCTTATCTACTTTCTCTACACCAGTCACGATTTTATAGACCTCAAAAATGTCCCCCTCTCCTCCAGTTGTCTCTTTTTCTAAGTCCCAGTTTTATTGATGTCTCTTCAAACAGAAGCCATTCTATATCCCAAATCATTTTTTTTACTTTTTCTGAACCTTATCCAATTCCAATATATCTTTTTTTGAGATGGTGCAACCACATCTGCATGCAGTATTCAAGAAGTGGGCGTACCGTGGATTTATAAAGAAGCAATAGGATATTTTCTGTCTTCTTATCTATCCCTTTCTTAATGATTCCCAGCATTCTGTTCTCTTGTTTTACTGCTAATGCACATTGAGTGGATGTTTTCAGGGAACTACCCACACTGACTCCAAGATCTCTTTCATGAATGGAAATAGCTAATTCAGAACATCATTTTATGGGATTATGTTTTCCAATGTGCATTACTTTCCATTTATCAACATTACATTTCATCTGTCATTTTGTTGCCCAGTCACCCAGTTTTGCGAGATCCTTTTGTAGCTCTTCGCAGTCTGCCTGGGACTTAACTATCTTGAGGAGTTTTGTATCATCGGAAAATTTTGCCTCCTCACTCTTTACCCCTTTCTCCAACGTTCCTCACAGATCATCCCACAAGCAGACATTAAAACAGATCCTCAGATGATTCAAATCAATATAGTTCCATTGAAGTTAGAAGCATCCCAGCTCACCCATCTCTCTGTCCTCCACAGACATCAAATAGCAACTCTAACTACAAACATGAAACTGATTTTCTGATGCCATAATATGCAATAGCCAACTGTAAATAGCAAGCTATAATGAAAATGTATAGATGTTACTGGAAACCCTAAGATGTGCATATGCCAGTACTGACAATTGCCTAATCCTGTTACTGGAACCCTTGTCTTTCAGCCTTTCCCCTTCCATTGATTATAGGGTCTAATCCAAGTTTTAAATGTACTATTTACTTCTGAATATTGTGCTTACTACCAGAAGTACTCCCCTGGATGTTAATCTGTTTGCGGAATGGATTGTGTCTTGTTTTATGAATCTAATGCAAAGCACTTAACATGCTTTTGGGTACACTAAAAATAATTAAGTGTAACAGCATATAGATTACTAGTAAATTATACTTAGGCAAAACAGCAAAGGCTTCCTCTAATTCACCAGCTAAAGGACCTTCTGAATTTAAGCAACTGAGAAAATTAAAAAAAGAGAAATCTCTGGTTTGAATGAAGTAATAAAATATAAATACTTTGTCATCTTTAATCTAAATTTCCCCACAATCAGGAGTGAAGCATGGAAGCCAAAAGCCTAAAACTTAACAAGTGTTAACAAGTGTGAAGAATGCTAATAATAAGGAAACTGGAATAGATAATTCTGAAATGTCAAATTCAATTGAGAGCATGGGCTGGGGGATGGAGAACTTGACTGGAACTCAGAACACTTAAGTTGGCTGCTAATTTACTATATGACCAAATTATTTCACCTCTCTAATTTGCTTTTCCCGTCTCTATTTTGTTTGTCTTGTCTATTTAAACTGGGCAGGGCAATGATTGTCCCTAGCAGTGCCTAGTGCCAATGGCATAGCTACAGCAGTTCAGTCATTCCAGACCCCATCAGGTGATGGAGGCACAACCAAATAAATAGTACTTTGACATGAGTCAAGTTTGGCCTGGCTGGCCCTTCATCTGACAGACACAAGGGAGGAGGGTGGCAC
Organism: Apalone spinifera; assembly: GCA_030068395.1. Lineage (NCBI taxonomy): Eukaryota > Metazoa > Chordata > Testudines > Trionychidae > Apalone > Apalone spinifera. Next base: position 58,052,363 of record CM057846.1, on the reverse strand, counting down.
AACAGGTTTGGACAGGATGCCTTTCCATCATAACAAAAGGACAGCTAGGCCAAACCTGAATGGTGCTTTGACCCCAGATTTGTCCCATGCTGTATCGCTACAGGGCTGATGATGGGAATGAACAGAGCCACTGGATGGCTGGGATCAGGAAGAGCTATCCTAGACTGGGATGGCAGCCAACTACTGAGTTGGGGTGTGCCGGAGCATGGGAAGCAAGGGGCTGGGAGCAGTGGGTGAGAGGTGAGTTGTTGATGGTGACCCAGCAAATGAGGTTGTGGGGGCAGTGAGGGGGGCATAGTGTTGGGGTAAGTAACATTTCTAATTTTGGAATCTGGAAGGGGGGCCCCTCACCTACTCTTGCACCAGGGCCCTTTAAGGCCATGTTGTGCCACATCCAGGGGCACTAGGCCACCATCTAAGCCCCAGTAGGTTACTGTAAAATAAATAATACAGTAGCAATGATTTTACGTGACCCATCATCATGAAGAATGTAAATTCCTTAAGGTTGCAAATAATGCTAGACTTCATTTTTTTCTGGATCCCCTATGCATTAATATATTTTCTTAGTTAAGTGTTCAAGCAAAGAATGTCAAGTTGAGGTTTGCCCTTTGAGAATCTTAAGTTGACTAGGACTGTTTAACTAGCTTTGCCCGTTGCTCCAGCTTGCTGGTGGAAATTAATCCCCTCTTGATTCCATGGTGTCAAATTCTGTCTATAAGCACTGAACTGCAGAAATCTTAGAAGAACCTTCATTTATTGATCTAGTAGCATATTCTTTTTCTGCTGACTGTAGAACTTCCTTTACAATTAGAGATAATGGAAGATGCAAAGAGGGCTGGGATGAGACAATCTCTTTATACTATCAATTCCCTTTGGATATTGCTGGAGATTTTGTAGATTAACATTTGCATTCTCTTTCCTTATCCCACCGTCGCCTGCCAGGAAATAAAGGTAAAGGAAAGGAGGTAAAGAATATCACCATGAGAGGAAAAAAATTGGGGGAAGGGAGAGGCACTTCAAATCCCTCCAGTATCAGCAGTATCACCAGGTGCACTAAGCAAGATAATACTGACCTCCAGCAGCCCGGCTGGCCAGTCTTTCTAGCTGATTATGCCAGAGTAAGTTCAGTTACAAATAATAAAAGAAAATAAATACAGAAATGGGAGGAATGCATCTTGCAATGGGCCCTTTTGCCCCTGCGAGCTCCAATCAGTGGGTTTATAGGAGGAAGTAGGGGGAACGGTAACGAGAAGCAGTGGAAATAATCTGCTTCAAGCAGGGGCACCGACAGCCTCCACAGGCCCCTTGACAAGATGGGAGGGAGGGCCAGCTCTGTGCTCCCAAAAGGGGTGTGGCCTTAGTCAGAAAGGGCGGGGTTGGAGCAGCCAGCTATCAGTGCTGCCCAGAGTGCACAGCACTCCCACCCCACCTCTCAGAGATGCTCCCATGGTGATTTAAAGTACCCAGGGCTCTGGCCACCACTGCTGCCACAGTAGCAGCAGCAGTAGCTAGGAGTCCCAGGCCCTTTTGAAGCACCAGGCCTCAGGGCAATTGTTCCCTTTTCCCCTCCATCCCATCAGCAGGCCTGGCCCCAAGTTCTAATTAAAACAGTGCATCAGGGTCATATTTACAAAGTATTTATATGTCTAAAGATCTAGATAGGGACCTCATGGGATTTTCAAAGTCCCTGAGCAGGGCAGGCTCCTAAATCCCAACTACCCAACATTTACTGGCCCTTCTGATGAACAAGTTGTCGGGCTTTGCCAATGAAACTGCAGAGCCATATAGATGTGAATCCCTCCTCCCCCATCCGCACACAGTCTCTGGCCCAAGCCTGTCTCATCCTAATGGCTCTGCTTTTGGCTCATTGCTAGCTCTGACAGTGCAGGCTGGTTTAGTGGTCCATTTGAAATCAAGATCACATGATAATAATTGCCCATCTTACTGTCAGTCTCAGCAGTAATCCCACAGATGGCCTGGGAACCGAGAGAGAATTATCCTTATAACCTTTAAAGTTCTGATGCCTGTACATGTCTTGTAACAGAGCAGCTGCACTGGTGCTGAACTTTTCATGAGCAATAACGTTTCACCAAATGCATTTACACAAGACCTTTAAAGTGCTGCTGCATTTCACTTACTGAACTCACACAAACGGGGAGGAACATTTCATCCAACACCGCCTAACTTCAGCTAGGAGCTGATCCTGTATTCTGTACTGGTGCATGTGAACACACCCCACATTGATTTCAGTGGGAATTCTGTAGGGTGAGGTGCCCTATTTCTTGTTTCCCTGCACCCCTCCAAACTCAGATAGGAAGGAAAATAATAATAAAACTAATACCTATCTGTTATATAGTTCTTTATCAATAAGTGAAGGAAGAACACACACATACTTGTGCATACACACACTGCTTTTAATGCAGCTGTGAATATGATTGGGAAAGAACTACCAGTTGGGTTAGTGTAGAGAAAGGATGGAATCAATCTCCCTATCCTAAATAATAGTAGAGATGTAGCTGTGTTAGTCTGGTCTTGCTGAAACAAAAGACAGGACTATGCAGCACTTAAGAAAATTCTTCCACTATTTGATCTGAGGAAGTGGGTCTGGCCCACAAAAGCTCATCACC
>CM057846.1:57990160-58004789 GCA_030068395.1 Apalone spinifera | reverse complement strand
GGGGGGGGGGGAAACAAGATGGGGTTCATGTCTGACTACATACACCCAGCCTTAATAATGACCACAGCAATCCCAGTTATGTGAGTTATGTCTATGAAATCTGAGCATGTTACTGTGCAGGTAGATATGGGGGGTGATCTGGGATGCTTTATGCACCATTGCAGTTTCGTTATCACTTAAACTTTATAAAACCAAGATTGTTTCCTTTGCTTCCTTAAGGGCCACTACGTGCCCCATTTGAGAAAATACTTTAACAGGAATTAGAAAAAAGGGCAAACTCAACCTGAAATTAAGAAGTGAATAGAATTAATGATCACCAATGTAAATCTTATCTAGGCCAGTCACAATCAAGCATCCCAGACTATTATTGATTGCTTTGAAATGAGATGTTGGTTTCAATTCAAGTCTTCCCTCATGGAGAAAAGAGCACATCACAAAAATCCACCCTCACAACTGGCAGTAGTTGGCAACCTTGGTGGTGATAGGAACAGAAAAGCCAAGAACTGAACTGCCATGCATGTAATTACCATTTTATTCCTTGTGATGTTCCCTCTGGGCCAAGTGGAGATATGCAGGTGGGAAGGGAAGACTATTGCCATTCCCACGCAATAGACACTTTAGAGAGCCAGGTTCTGCCTATCTTACGATGAGTAGCACTAAAGAGATGAACCATGGAATGAGGTACTACACAATGTGAGGAAGGCTGGGAGAATTTAGGACTCTGTAATTAAAAAGAAGGCTTCATTCCATAGAGTGGTCTATTCGGTACCAGGAAGAAACATGAAATTAACTCAGATTACACATTTCTTCATTATATTTTATAAATTATAGCATGTATAAATGGATGCAGAGGATTCATTCAGCTCCCTGATTAAAATGTTAGGGTTTCTTTTATGTGTTTAACCAGGTCATACATGGGAAAATATCTTTGCTATTTTGAATGCAACCCTCATTTTCAAGTTGAACTTTCAAAACTCATTACCCATACAGATAAAATCAAAATGTGAACCACTTCAGGAACAGATAACTTTAGCTCAAAGATGCTGCTTTGCTATGTGTACAACTCAAAAATGTACCTGGTATGGGCTCACTGAAGAGCTCCCATTAAAACAATAAATAAAAAATAATGGACAAGTGGGATTCAAGTCTTTCTGAAAGGTTGCAAGAAAGCCTGTATCATTTCAGAAGTGCTATGTTTTCCCTTGGAGCACAGCAAAAGTTTGCTAGGTTCCAGAGAATATAAATAAAATGGAGACAGTGTTCATTTTTCATTCTCAGTAAAATATTAATGGAGCACTGCTGTCAAAATCCATTTGGCAAATGGCACTGCATACCTTGAATTACAACATGTTGTATTTCTGGACACAAAGAGCATCATCTTTCAAGATGCTCCAAAACAATAGATGAAATAAGAATTCTATTTTTTTGTTTGTTTGTTTATTACAACACATCTGGTAATAAATCAGTTAGTGTTACATTTAGACAATTTTACTAACTGCAATAAATGCTCATTAAGTTGAATGTTTTTCCATACTCTACTTTAGGTGTCCACTGACCATTGGCTGCTGCTTCCACGCTTCTCCACTTTAATGTTGTAAAGATCATTGTGTCAAAAGGGTTGCAAATGGTTATTAAGGTAGTAAAGTGAATTTTTTTTTACCTTAAGAAATCAGGTAGTCCAATCTCCAGGATAAGGCTAAAATAAGAAACATTTTCATTTTTAAAGGATGATTTATTTAAATTAGTAGCCATGCAAAGGCATCTGTTGAATTACAGTAATATCAGATGTAAGATGTGACACAGACAGGAAATTTACTCCTGGGGGAGAGAGGAAGCAGAATCAGCTAGAATTTCTCCTGTGGCTTCAGAGATGCTCAAGATACTGGCAACAGTATATGCATCCCCAGCAGCATGTACAGAAAGTTTCACGGATCATTTAAAACAGCAGTTCTCAAATTGTAGATTGGGACCACAAAGTGGGTCATGACTCCATTTTAATGGGTTCAGCCATGGCTGGAGTTAGATTTGCTAAAGCCAAGGGCTAAAGCTGGAAGGTTTCAGCCCTGGGTGCAGTGTTCAGGTTACAGGCCCCCAGTCCTGTGTGGTGGGGTTCAAGCAGACTCAGGCTTAGTCCCCCGTGCTGGGATGCATTGTTGTCAAAGGGGGCTGCAGTGCAGGAAAGAGAGAACTCCTGATTTTAAAAAGTTGGTGCCAGTGATGTATTTTGCCAGTGCAGATAAGGCTGATCCCTGTGCAAGGGCAAAAGGGGAAAAAATGACTAACATTGTCCAACACATTACCCACAATACATAATTTGTATTCTAGTTTCCAGTTTTGAGCAACGTTGAAGATGGAATATATTTTGACTTCAGTGCATGGATTCACTTGGGGTTGGTCCCATATGGGTGTGCCAAATACAGGGAGAAAGCTATACTACTTTCTGTTTTTCTTTGAAATGTTTCTTTCATTTCTAAAAATTACACAGCATATTCGATATATTAGCTTGCTATGGTATTTCCTGGCTGTTATGTCTACCAGACATTCTTAAATACATAGTTACAATTTCCTACTCACTGTTAGCATGTATCTGATAAAAGGCAAAACAGTGAGCCCTGTATTGTAGTCAAAATATATTCAATCTTTTGTTCTGAGCAAAACTCAGAACTAGAGATGATAAAATTGTTAATTCTAAGTAATGTACTGGACAGCGTTAGTCACTGTTTCTGTATTCCAATCAGAAACGACTGAGCCCATTGGTTTCCTGTGCCTAACACGCTTAGGTACTTTTGAAAATCCCTCCTTTTAAGTTGCTCACTGTTAATTATTCATGGTATGTAACTGGTCAGTAAAGTTAGGCATTTTTTCTGATCCACAAAAGAAGATGAATACCTATCTTTGGTTTTTGTGGGGGGAAAACAAACACTTTTTGAATATTTTTGAACTAAAATGTTGTGTGAGTATTAATTAACAGTCAGTAAAAAGGTAATGAGCATGGCCCAAGTGAAGAGCTGTTCAGAACTTGAACAAATGTTTGCATATTCAGTATGACAGTATTCTTCTATCTTTGCTTGAAACATGTGGGCATTTTTCTTGCAGATATGGTGTGCAGTTATGTGGCTTAGCAAAATAAAGACAGATGGCAATGGATTATCTCTAACACTTCATTAATTGCAGTGCAACCATTACAGACTTTTCTAATGAACTCACCATGTCTTTGCCCAGCAGAATTTCCTTTTCTCATTCACATGCCACCACATAGTGTGTAGAGACCTACTATGAAATTGAGACTAATTAAAAATGTCGTTATCAGACAAACCCCATAATACATTAGCAAATTATATTATTGACTATCTTGTATACATTTTAGGAATAGGAGAATATTTTCAGTGAAAAATAGAAAATAGCATAGCAACACCCAAACTCCAGGTTAATCATCGGGATTTGATAATATGGACCCTTGTGTGGTTGTCAGGCCGTTATGCTTTCATGCTTCAGGGTCCAAAAGGAGAATCGGAACATAGATCCTAAATAGAAGTGAACCAGATCTTTTCAGCAGAATTGGGCAGTATATACATTTTCCTTTCCTTCAAAAGTTTGAGATGTTAACATTTTGTTCAGTCGTGAAAGAAAAAATTAAAACCTTAAAATTTTCACCAACCAATAATCTGGAAAAAAAATTGATTGGGTCAATCTAAATATGCTATGGCCACTTAATCTTTATTTGTTTATTTTAACCATAAACAACCATTTAAAAACAAAATCATTATGAACCAGAAACTGAAGTTTTTTGTATAGAAAATGTTTTAATTGGTTGTTAGGCCCCTAAGTATTTTTAAAAAATCCCATTACACCCCATCTGCATTTTTAGTTGGCTAAATACCTTCAGAAATCAGGTCCTTTGGCATGTATGAGCCTAAAGCTGAGTGAAAGTTAATAGAATTTAGACTGCTAAGTGCCTAAAGACCAGATTTTTAAATGGTAAATTCCATCCACAGCTGATGCAATTTTGAAAATGAATTAGTTAGATTTTTTTTTAAAGACCTGCTACATCTGAACAGAACTTATTAGCGTTGTATAGAATTTTCTGGATGTGGTTCTTTGGTCTGTGTTATCCAGGCAGTCTGACTAGAGGATAGGGTGACCAGGTGTCTAGTTTTTGACTGGAACACTAGGTTAAAAAGGAATCCTATCAGCTTCAGTCCTGAATCAGTTAGATGTAATTCTGAATAATTTTACAAAGCTTCACCTTAGTCACTTTTGAAAATATAGCTTACGGTCCTAAGCCACAGACTCTTTTGAAAATTTTACCTCAGTCTGAAACTCAATCTTGGGGCTTGTCCTGCAAATACATACACAAACGTATTTGTGTACTGTACCTGATCCAGAGTTCACTGAAATCAAGAGAGAGATACCCATCTGACTTCAGTAGACTTTGGATAACATCAACTTGAAATCTTTATTTTTTTTGTTCTGTTTATAAAACTTTCAGTCATGGAACAGAAACAACAGCCAGTGATATAGATGACAAATCACACACAACTGATAAGGAAAAATGAAACTTCAAATGACTAGTTCTGAGATACTTTTCAGTCTATGGGTTGTTAGCATAAAATAGCCTTAGAAGAATTCTGTATAACAAATATATTTTAAAAATAAAGCGTGCAGGTATATGACAGAGAAAAAAGGCTATATTCGTCAAATGTAGATGGCTCAATTTTGCACTATAGCAGTTAATATTAGTATTGTTTAAACATTCATTAAAATTATCAGTGTTGATTATTTTCTGCTTTAAAAACATTATTAATTCATTTTGTCTTGTGAACATACATCACAGGGATTTTGCAATACAAATTCACATTTTAATAGAGTTGGGAGAGCTTGAGAAATTAGCCTGGAAAATTGCTCACTTTTTTATAACAAAAGTAATGAAAAAGGCTTTTGCATCTAAAGAGAGGTTAATTGCAGTAACTGGAAATACTAAAACTGTGTGGTAGGTGGAAAATATGGTACAGTGGACAAAACAGAAACAAAAAAGAAAAGATTAAATTGGAATAATAAGTAAAAGATAACATAGGATCAATAGTGTAAGATGTTTCTGACTGGTAAGATTTTTTTTACAATATAAAATAATCTCATATGAACAGTCCAGTTGATTGAGTCAGTTAAAACACGGGACAAAGGACTATAGAACATATGCTTAAGAAGGACTTTTTACTGGCCACCTGAAATAGGTAGTCCTTGGATTTTTAAGCGGGGTGCAGAGGTGATATCAACAAAGAGTAAGGGTGGGTATTACCTCTGTATATGGCTTTAGTGAGACTGATATAGAAATAATGTGACTAATTCTGGCATCCACACTTTCAGAAGGATGATGAAAATTTGAAAGGGCTCAGAAAAGAATGACAAGAATCATTCAAATCCTGGAAAATATAACTTAAGTGAGAGAGTTAAGAACCTCAATCCAACCTATTTAGTTTATCCAAGGGAAGGTTAAGTGATAACTTGATCATGGTTTGTAAGTGCTAATATGGAAAAGAAAGAGCTGATTGTAGATGGCTTTGTAATTTTGCAGAAAAAGACATAATGTGATCCATTGTTTGGATGCTTATGGAAGGCAAATGTAGACTAGACATAAGGGGCACATTTTAAACATTAAGGGTAATAACCCTTAGAGTAATTATCTAGGGACATAAAAGATTCTCCAGCACCTGAAGTCTTTAAATCAAGACTGGATATTTTCCTAAAAGACCTACTATATCTGGACAAAAGTTATGAGCATCACACAGAATTTGCTGAGTGTGGTTCTTTGGCCTGTCATAGTAGACTGAGGATAGGGTAATAATAATAGGCATTGGAAGGAGGAGGCTGAGGATTTATTCAGTAGAAAAGGAGGTTCTTATTTCTGTATCAGCATATCACTGCTTTTCCTAAGCTGGAATTCAGTGCCTAATAAAAAGCTGATCTTTTGATGCAAATATTCTTTCAGGGTCCTGGAAATATTCTTCCTTGATTATAGACAGAGAAGCTGAAAAGAAAGTCTGAGCAACACTTCACTGTACTTTTCATTTGAAAATCTTTTTTAAAAAATGATTTACTGTTGGACTTGAGGGAGGACTATAAAAAAATATATTAATTTCTTTCCATTCTTTTCCATTTAATTTCAGTCAGCATGGGAACATAGGAATTTCCGTGACCTATCTAATCGATTAAGCTCTATCCAACAGTGGCCAGTACCAGGTGATTTTGCATAAACTAAGAACAGACATTAGGATAATCAGCCTTACCTCTAATAGTTAAGAGATTGGCTTGATCTCTGAAGCATGAGGAGTAATATCCATTCCACAAATTTATGGTGGATTTATCGTGATTATGGATATCCCTGACATATCTGTGTGTCCCAGCCTTTTTTAATCTTGCTCCGTTTTGTTATCAATGGCTTCCTGTGGCAGTAAGTTCCACAGTTTAATTGCACATTTGAAAAGAGTATTTCCTTTTGTCAGATTTGGCATTCCCACCTTCTCTTTTAATTGACTCTTCCCTTATTCTTGTATTATAAGACAGGGAGAACAGGATTCCCAATCTACCTTTTCTAATCTACTCATTATTTTATACTTTTATCATATATGCTCTTATTCATCTCATTTCTAAGTAAACCATTCCTTTCTTTTCAGTTTCTGTTCAGAATATTTTTCTATGTCCTTGATCATTCTCAGTGCCTTTCACAGAACCCCCTCTGGTTCTCCAATGTCCTTTTTTAAGATAGGTTGACCAGTATTGCTCAGAGTATTTCATATAAGGCCACACCATTAATTTATATAACAGCATTATAATATTCTTAGTATGATTTACTTATAGGGGATTGACGTATTTTGTCAGCAAAAGTGTCAACAAACAGCATTTACAAAGGGGTACGCATGTTAGTCTCTATCTGCAAAAACAATGAGGAGTCCTGTGATACCTTAAAGACTAAAAGATTTGGGCATAAGCTTTCATGGGCAAAGACCCACTTCTTCGGATGCGTAGTGGAAATTATAGAAGCAGGCACATGAAAAGAAGGGTTGATGAGGAGGTGTGAATACCAAAATAGCAAAAGTTGCTTTTGTAGTGATCTAGCCATTTCCAGTGTAGTTTACACTTCCAGCCTTTTAGCAACACTAAAAATTGTGTAGTGTAGAAAAAGGCTTACAGGTGTGTTCAAAACATTCTAAGACATTAGTAAAACAATTTCCCTTTATAGCAACTGTGCTGGTTAGATCTATAACTGTGCTGCCCTTTCTGATCATGATCTTCAGGAGTTTTGCTAATCTTCTTTTACTTGTCATTTCAACCAGTTTGTCAGGTACGGATGCAAAGTTTATTGGTGTATAATTTTTCAGGGCACCGATACAACCTTGGATACAACATTTTATATCCTTCAATCCTCTGAAAAAGTGGCTGTTTTAATGAGAGATTGTATACATTTGTCAGCAGCTCACCCACTTCATACTTAAGCTCCTTCATGGATGGACCCATGGTTTTTTTTTTTTAATGATCAATTTGCTCCAGCTCTTCTTCTTCTGACATCGCAACCTTGAAATTGCCCCATCTTTGTTTGCAGAAAAAAGCTGGTACAAGATAAGATTTGATCAGATGCCAGGAACAACATCTAAAAACTAAGGGTGTTTTGTAAGGTCTTCAGTTTCTAGTCTAGAGACAGCTCATAATTCCCTCTTATCTAATACTGACCTTTCATTTTAGCTACGTTCCACACTTCGTAAGAGCACTAGCATTTCTTGCAAAACTTGACAAAATCTTCTTTAAATTGTTACCAAGGAAAAGAATTCCTGGGATTCATGGTGGATTATTAATCATGAAATCCTATTATTAAAGTAACATTCATCACTTTCCAGAATAAATATCTTCCAAAAAGTCCATTTGACAGGATGTACTAAGCCTTTACTGCTTCCTCTTGGAGACTCCGCCATATTGGCACATCCTACTTGAAAAAGGAGCTCATTTGGAGGAAAGGAACATGAAGTTTAGTCCTCTAGGATTTGCCTAGAAAGGTCAACAGTGGTAGATGGAACTAATCAGTATTGGTCTTACAGGAGCAAAAGGGGAGGAGAAAAAAGCCAATCAGGGTCTAGCAAGAAAGATTAAAAAGGCCTGGCTGCTTCTTCCAGGGGGCCATACTGATTGAAGTTGGGATGGGGAAGAAGGATCTCTCCCATCCTAACTCAAGAATCATGGCCTAGTTAGGGCATAACTTTCACTACGCATTTTTGCTTGAGTCAATGCAAAGCCCAGGTGGGCCATTCTGAGTTGAATATCAATTTGACTTCTATAAGACCAGGAAAGCTCACACCATGTGATGCTCATGGGATGTGACAATCCAATTCAGTCAGAGAGCAAATGTGATTTATTTTATTCTTTTCATTCATTTGCATACTGAAGGTAACAAAGCAAATGGATAGGTACTGGCAGTACTGTTTTACTGTGTTGGAGGGATGAGCAACAGTGGTTCAGCTAAAATAAACATTGCCCCAAAACTTTACACAGCTGATGGACACAAAAATCATTTCTGAGATTCATAAAATTAAGTTAAGTTTTTATTATTACTATTTTCATTTTGTGTGCCTGTTCACTTATTTCAGGGGTGGGGAACCCTTTTTTGGGACAGGTGCCGCTGACCATAGTTCCCATTAAGGTGTGTTCCTGCTTGGCCACGCACAAAAATGTCTTCTTCCACCCACCTCCACTGGAGAGCTGCTCAGCAGCATTCGAGTGGCAGGTGAGTGCTCTGGCTGGTGGGGCCAGCTGAGGGAGCCTCTGGGACGGGGAGTTGGGACCTGCTGCAGCCGCATGATGGGAGAAAGGGAGGCCTGCTCTGGTAGCCAGGGCTGCCACATGGCAAAAGGGGGCAAGATCTGTTCTGGCGACTGTGGCTGGGAACGGGACATGCCGCATGGTCAGCAGGGTCAGGGTCTGCACTGGCAGCTGGGAACAGGATATACTGCATGGCAGGGGAGGGGAGGGTTTGCTCTGGTGGCTGGGAACGTGTGTATTAATAAATTGGGTGCCACGGTGGCACACATCCAAACCAGCACACATGACCTCAATATTAATGCACAAGCCAAAACTCACTCTGCTCATGACTGGAAAATCTTAGAGGAAACACTGCCACTGATCCACAGAAAAATCAGTCAGGTGGGGGGCACTGAGGGCTGAAGTGCCAGCGGGGGCTCCCCAATGCTGTGGGGGAGGAGGCCTGGGCCCCAGGGGTTGGATCCAGGCAAGCCTGGGACCACATCTAGCACTGAGGCCTTAGGTTCCACACCCCTAACTTCTTTGTTTCAGTGGACAGGGATCTGAGAAGTGTAGAAATGGCATTAGAAAGAACATTTTTATATAGTATTTTCAGATTCATGGGAAGCAGGGAATGCTGGAAAACTCTTAATCTCCAGAGATTCCCTGCCCAGTACAGTTTTGATAAATTTCAGGTAAATTTGCAAAATTTTGAACATATAGCCAAACCAAAGCAGTGGAACTGTTAAGGTTTGTCTATCACTATGGTATAGACCAATGCAACAGTTATTATGCAAAAACTGACACTTTTCCAACATTTCAAAATGAGAAATTAATGGAAACTGACCTTTTCCTGCAAACAGTTTTGGCATTTTTGAAAAAAAAAATGTAATCAAAATATTCCTGGTCATCTCCAATTATAATAGCCTATGAATCCTAGCAAAATGAACCCATTAGTGGTTACATCTTCTACAGAATATTATCTCATGTTTTGAATCATGAAAAATAAATGGGTTAAATTCCATCTACACATGCATATTTGCAACTTCAGTTGACTTCAGCATCTATCTATCTATATATGTATATATATATCTGTGTGGGCAGAATTTGGCCTTGTGTATCTGTTTAGATTTCTGTAGCCTTGTGGAAAATTGTCTAAAAGAGGCAGATTAATACAAAGATTGAATGGTGCTGTATGTACGAATTAATTTAGTTTTTTATAACAATACGTTTTTCCTATGTAATGTTTAATTAAGCTTGTTGATTCATTCCTATTCTTTTCTTCATGGTCAAAAATCAGTTCTCTGCTGAACTCATATTTCTTAAATTCTATTCTCTTCCTAATAACACTGGGTCACATAATGTAATTATTCAGTCCTAAACAAAATGGTGGTTCATTATACTGACTAAAATACATTATTACTTCCTGTACACTTAATCAGATGTACTTTTCCACAGAGTCTTGGGAAAAAAATTCCTGGTATCTCAAGGCTGAATGTTTAAGGACCCATTTATCACCATACTGAAAGGAGGTCTGGAGCCTAATACATTTGTATGTCATGTCAATAAATCATTTGCCAACCAGAAAGCTGGAGGGTTTTACAGTGTTAATCTGGTTAATCGGAGAATAGAATTTGCACATAATTTTCATTTATTATCAGTAACAAATACATGCAGATAACTGCTACCAAGGAGTTAAAAAGGGATATTCAACTTCTTAGATGTTAAAAGTTGTTGTATAAAAATAACTTGCCTTAATAAGTCTCAGAGGGGTAGTCCTGTTAGTCAGCAACTTTGGCTTAATAACTGAGAGAAAAATCCATTAAAGCAATGTGCTTATTTCTTTTGTTTTGATGTATTACAATAAGAAGTGCTTTGCCAATTATATACAATTATATAATTATATAAAAATCCAATCATTTCACCTGTTCTCCCAAGCAGCAGCTCTAAATATAAATCACAATACCCCAAACACATTGTCCAGTGATTCAGTCACCTCTAACTTTCTTCAATGACCAGGCACAATAAATGTACCCTAAAGCATGTCTTGAAAAATCAGAAAAGCAGAGCACTGGAGTTCTGGAGAATGCCCTGTCAGTCATGCATTTTCTAGTATACCAAGGGGAATATAGCATAGGCCATTCTGTTATATCAAGGGGGACATAAAATGGGGCACCTCCACTGACTATAGTCATCTAAGTGTATCCTAGGGAGAGATCAGGTCCATCAGGAAGGGTAGGCCAGGCCCCTTAGTATAATAATTATGATCAATTATAATACTACATTAATTATACCTAGCTCCTAAATAGCATTTTTCACCATAGAGCTGAAACTGTTTTACAAAGGAGAGCAGCATCATGATCCCTATTTCACAGATGGGGAAGCTGAGGTATAGACAGGTGACCCTGTTTAGAGCTTAATAAAGTCAAACTACACATCATTTATGACATTAACTATATTACCACAAGCAGGCCTGCTGATGGTGGGGCATTCAAGAGGGCAATTGTCTCAAGGGCTGGCAATTCAAAGGGACCCAGGTCTTTCAGCTATCACTCTGCGGCAGTGGCAGCAGATGGAGCCCCGGGCCCCTTTAAATTGCCACACACTCTGCTGAGAGGGCTGGGGGGAGGAGAGGAGGGCCAGTGCTGCAGTCAGGGCCATGGCTAAGGGCTGGCTGCCCTGGCTCCGCCCCTTCCCCTGATGCTAGTCCCTTCCAGGGATGCGAAGCCACCCCCCCCCACACACACACCTTGCATGGGGGCCTGCAGAAGCTGTCAGCCCCCTGACCACACGCAAAAAGAAGACGGTCCAAAACATACCAACAATGTCTTCAATAAATGCTTTTTAAAAATATGTGATGTTAAAATTCAACTGTATTGTCATCCTGACAGTAATAATTCAAGATAATCTAATTCCTACCTGTTTGTCTAAGTCTCTATTTTTGGTGAGAAGAAAGTTTTAAGAGTAGATGCATCTTTCCAGTCAGCTAATCAATTTTTTTTTAAAGTAGTGTTGTTTTATGAAATAGCCACCACAAATATGGACGCATGATGGTAAAGAAAATAAAACATTCTATAGTTGTGTGAAAAGCTGCAGCACTAATGATGGGTTTCTCGTTTACTTAAAAGGATGATAGCATATACAATGTGAGCCCAATCCCGACAGTCAACTGAGCAACTCCATTTCCCACTGCCTTTGTCCCAAAGTTGAGACTATGGTTGCATCACATGTACCTTCCAGTGGAATTGGGGGTGGGGATGCGGCCCCATCCTAAGAAACTGGTGGGAAGTCAGTGAAAATGGAGGGTACTCAGCAATCCAGAACAATCCTTCATATATGCAAACTTAAAAACAATTTTGCCTATTTTGAAATAACATACAGGCTAGTAATTCAGACACCAACAAAATCTTGTTATAGGTCAGCAAGAGAAAAGGGGTTATACTGGATAAAAATTGATTTCCCAAAACTAACATTACATTCAATAATATTTCTCAATTGCTCACAAAAGACAGAAACTTCAGTCATGATAGATAACTTCTGAGTCTTTCTAGTGCTCGGAAGAGGGAGGGGAAGCAGAATGGCAGTTAGGAATGATTGTCAGGATTGTAAAAATATTAAAGGAACAGCATATATTAGCAGAATTCACTCTATCTCTGGCTACATGTATATGGTGCTGTTCACTACTTTTAGCTGCTGTGTCACTTACCTCTGCAAAGTGCCTGCACAAAGCCAATAGTTCACATCATGTGAAGTAGCTGATGTAGGATTTAAGTAGTGCACATGCCCTGTGCTGGTGCTTTCCTCAGGCATCAGTGTCACCCAAAGGGAAGAGCTTGACTGCCTTTAAAAAGGAACAATCACTCCTGGACTATCCAGGGTCCCTTTAGGATAATATGTCATGCGCTCCATATATGAAGCTAGACTACTGTTCTAGCCACTGTACGAGATAGGCAAAACCATGGCCCCACTTTTTTGACTGACTTGTAGTCTAGGACTGCTAAGAGGGAGTAATTTCTGTCCTTCAAACTAGGGCAGTTCCTGTACTCTTCTTCTGCTGCACACTTAAGATGCAGGTTAAGTTAATGATTAAGCTTGGGAAAATCATCAGTGAAGCTGTAATGTGCAGGAGGTCACACTTTTTATATAAAACAAATAACAATTCATAATAATTGATTTTTTACTGGAGAGAAAATTCAGAGCCCGACATATTAGATGAAGCAAGAGCAGTCTTATAAAGTAAACATTTCTTATTCATCATTGTTATTGCATTGGACTATTTTTATTACAGTATACAAGAGAAGGCTGATTCTGGAGACGTGCCTTAAATGAGGGAAAGATGTTGCAAAATTTAATAGACCTGTTTAACCCCTAACTCCTCTGGAAGAAAATACTAGAAAAATAAGGTGGGTAAGGTAATATATTCACATCTGGAAGAAGAGACCTGGGTACCTTGAAAAGTGGTCTCTTCTACCATCAACTCACTCACTTTTTTTCTCTAACATCCTGAGGCCAACATGGCTATAACAACACTGCAAATATACTAGAAAAATGATATGGCCAGTTCTTCTACTTTATTTATTTGGACTTCTTCTGTAGTGGAGATAATTTAAATTTTCAGTAGGATTAAACAGAGGTTGTATTATACTGACTTCAGTTTCACACATCCAACCCAACTGGTTTAGTGAGGTTTTGCAAATGTAACAGAGGACAGATTTTGGTCTTGTCTCAGTTATAAAAATTAAATAGAAATTAAACTAAAAAATGTGAGTGCTCTGTTATGTATTCTAATTTTCTGATCCTTGTTATTGCTTTATGTATCTTTGTGTGAGATAAAAACACCAAGCACTTGTTCAAATGTGCCCACTGAGACTACCCTATGTAAATTCTTAAATAGGGATAAAATGAAGTCATTTAATTCACACTAAATTACAACAAATTTGCTATGCAAGTACATATCATATTAACATCAATACTAAAAAGACTATCTCTCATTTAAATGTTTGTTGTAACGGGTACAAGAAGAGATTATAATGATTTGAAACTCTGTAATCTTTATTTTGAGAGATTACTTTTTTAATTGGATGTTAATGTGCATCATCTGATTTTAGATCAATTTCTGCTCTGTTTAGATACAGTTTTAAGAGTGATCAGAAGAACTTTAATGTTTAAATTGAGGTCTAGTTCTGTTCTTCTGATATTAGGCCAATATTAAGCTCATTCCTAGAAATTAATCTAGAAGATTCTTTAATAATTAAAATGTGCAGTCTTTAGCTTTATGCATACAAGTGCTTACGCTAATCTCATAGGCTATGTCTAGACTACATCCCTCTTTCGAAAAAGGGATGTAAATTAGACATATTGAAATTGCAAATGAAGCCAGGATTTGAATTTCCCATTCTTAATTTGCATAATTGCGTCACGGCGTTTTTTCAAAAAGTGCTATTTCAAAAGTTAAACCGCAATCTGGATGCGGTTCTTTCAAAAAGAAAAGCCTTTTTCAAAAGATCCTGTAAACCTTATTTTTTGAGGAGTACAGGATCTTTCGAAAAAGGTTTTTCTTTTTGAAAGAACAACGTCAAGTCCGCGGTTTCACTTTCAAGATAGTGTTTTTCGAAAAAATGCTGTGATGCAATTATGCAAATGAAGCATGGGAAATTCAAATCTCTGTTTCATTTGCAATTTCGATATGTCTAATTTACATCCCTCTTTCGAAAGAGGGATGTAGCTTAGACATACCCGTAGGGTATGTCTAGACTACATGGCTCTGTCTCCAGAGCCACGTAGATTAGTTTACTAGACATACCCAAATGAAGTGGTGATTTAAATAATCGCCGCTTCATTTAAA
>CM057846.1:57967837-57990060 GCA_030068395.1 Apalone spinifera | reverse complement strand
GTCAGACTAGATGATCATAATGGTCCCTTCTGACCTTAAAGTCTATGAGTAAAAGCATATGATTTTCATCTATTATTTTAACTGTTCAATTCAACAGAATACACATTAAAGGACAGCAAGACTGATTCTCCTCTCATTTAATGCAATATCATCAGTCTATTATAGCTCCAATGTGCATGTAGCATCACAGTATTTATTCCAGTTTTGTGAACTTTCAGTACAATTAAGTGGCATAAAATAGGAGTAAAACAGTGATGAATCAGGCTAAGAACCATTGACTTTGGGGAACTACTCCAGATTTACACCAGATTAAAAGAGAATCAGGCCTATTCAATTACAGCATATGACTGCCTCAGGTAACTGCTTCCTAGCCCACTCCCTGCTGCCTGTATCTATTTCAGAAAACCTGAACAAAAGCAAAGTCAAAATTAAAGTTATACTATACAAAGATAGACAGTGACTTTTTTTGAAAAAAATGAAAGCAGTGTTCTTGGCCCTGCAGGGCTGGCTGGAAAGATTGGAGTGAAAAGTGTGTAAGGAATTGGTAACCACGGTAACGAGACTAATGTAGACTTCTTTGCTTGAAGAAATTAAATCCCTCCAAACTATTAGGACTTCCTCTGGTGGAAACAAGCAGAAGTGGCAAAAAGGAGGTCAGGTATGAATGCACTGAGTCCAGGACTGTCAGACATAGATGGAAAACCTGAAGATTTTGCAAGATAATGTGACTGAGTTAGAAAGCTGCAGCAAATCCCAAAAGAGTATAGGAAAACATGGGATAACTGTAGAAGAGACATCTTATCAGCCTCTGGGATTGTGAATCTGAAAGAAGATGCTGAGAAAGACGGGTGAAAGTAAGGCCCTTGTGAAAATAAGGCCCTTGTTAATCACGATATTGAAGCATGAGATGTCAGTTGGTAACACTCATATGCATAAAATAAAGCACATGCTTCAATACCTTGCTGAATTGAGGTCTCAGTTTGCAGAAAATTAGGGTGGCAAATTTTTAAAGCTTGAATCTGACAGAAAACTGCAAGTAGTATGACCTCATAGAATATCATTTCTGTCTGTAACAGCAACGTCTCTTATCTTTAGGAATTTAAGATACCCAAAACTGTTTCAAAAAATTAATATAATGATGAGCACCATAGAAATGACTAAAAGTAAAATAATGTTCAGATATTCAAAGAAACACATACTCATGCTTCCCTTTACCTGGTATGGACAGAAAATCATTATCACAATAGATGCGGAGTAAGGTACATATCAAGATATTAAAAAATAAGAACCTAAAATTAGAAATCTAAGTAAGGATTTAGGAACCTATGTCAATGGTTTGATTTTCAAAAACACTGAGCACCCATCACAGGTAAGAGGACTTCAAGTTAAGCACATAAACAAGTATTAGTTTGTTTTTTTAACTAGAGCATGTACCATAAAGGTTTGATCCTTTGTTGCTAGATTCAAACATGACTGTCCTACTAAGAAATGTCATTATTTATTTCAGGGTTATTTGTTGTGCAATATTTAAACCTGGTGATGGGCTCCCTGAGAAGAGTTCTAAGCTTAAACTTAGTGGTGCATTGTCCTGTTTGGCACAAGTTTCTTCTCCTTTTCTGTAGAACAGAATAGCCTCTGAGAAACTGTTGGGTCATAGTCAAAGCTGGAGTGAATTAGAATTCATATGCACAATGCCTCTTTCTCTGTTCTCTTTAATACCAATCAATGGCAATGAACCCTGGAACTTGCACCCAGCCTTGAAAGCTACAGCTGATGCTTTAGAAAGTGTAAATAAATTGCAGTCCTGAGAAATTTGGAGATGAACACACTGGTGTTTGGAAAATTATGTAAACCTACATATATAACACGTTACAGAAAATGCCTGGAAAAATGAAACTGGATAAATGCAAGTACCCAAAAAGTAGAATTTCTTGGAGAGAAAGGATGATTGACTCACAATCTTGGGTTTTAGACACACAAACTAGTTGTGTTCTAATCATGGCTCTGCTGTGAACTTCTTGTATAACTATAAGCCAATCATTGCCTTGGTTTCCCCATCTGTGAAACTGGGAAGATGATACTTTGTCATAATGAAGTTGGAGTATTCATTCATGCCTGAGATCTTTAGATGGAAAGTTATTTAAAGGAGAAAAACACAATCTAAAATGCATTATGTTTAGGTAATTTTATCCTAATAATTTTCTAGCTGCTACTCCTATGCTGTTGGATATTTTATGGATATTTTTGTTTTTATTATATATAATTTTTCTTCTTTCTCTCCTTGATTCTCTGCCTTCAGTCCTTTTGAATCATTAAAGGGACACGTGAATTAGATTTCACTTTATGTTCACTATTAATACTATAATAGCTTCTAGATGTACCTTAGAAACAACTTACCTCATTTTTATGACACAAAGTACTTTATTTATATTATATGCTTTTATATTTATTTATGCACTAATCTTTATTGCTGTAGAAGTGTGTATTTATTATAAGTAAAACAATTATCAACTTAAAATATGTTACAAAAATATTTTAGTTTAAATGAATAGAGTAGGGCAGAGTATCTTTATTGTCCATATTTGTTGAAATATTTAAATGTCAATATAAGGAGACTTCTATTGCTAATAATTATTTATTGTGTAGGAAGAAATCAGTACACTACTTTCTTCATTAGAAGAAAACCCCAAACACTATCATATTCAGGCTCTTGCAAAAAAGTAAGTTTCTTTAAATAATTTATTTTATGTTCTGAAAACAATAAATCTAATACACCAATAAACTTGTGTAAGGCCCAGTCCAGCAAAGCAATTAATTATATGTTAAACATTAACACAAGTAGTCACGTTAATGTCAATGGGACTACTTGTTTGAGGATAAATGTGCTTTGCTGGACCAGGGCCTTAAGAAAATTGACTGTGTTTGCTGCAACAGAGAGAGTTAAAAACTCCATGGCTATGCATTAGTTTCGCTATGGATACTGCAGCATAGATAATATCATGTATGCAGTTTTAGAAATATTGTATTAAGCAATAGGGAAATGATAATATAGTTTGTTAGTTCTGCAGCATACACAGCTGAGTAATTACAATAATGTTTGATTAATAGCTTCCCTTTCTCCACTCACTTATACAGGTGCTAAACGTATCAGACAAAACTCAGAGACATGGCTATTTCCATTATAAACATTTTGCTAATTATTATTCTTAATAAACATTAAGCTATTTAGCTACCAGGCAACAATCACTGTACCATCATACATTTTCATAATACATTATAGATTAAAAATAATTAACAATCTGAATTAGACAAAGGAAGAGAGAACTGATATGCACCAAATAAAAAAAAATGTGAGTTGTATACAACACACCCAATACAAATGTGGATCTTTTAAAGCAGAAAATTGAATTGGGGCAACAGAGGAGGAGTATGTTGATGGTGTATGAAGATAGCAGCAAAAAGTAAGGCAGAAGGAGGATACCAAGATGGGATTGAAAGGAAGAGAACAAGAGTGTTTGGTGTACATTTGAAGACAAATGGATAGAGAAGGTGAAAAGAGTGGGTATATGGAAAGAGGAGCATGTGAGGAGAGGTGGGAGATAGAGCTGAGATGGAGCCGGGGAAGAGCAGTGCAGAGTCTTAAAAATGAGGACTGAAAAACCAACTTTATGGAGAAACTGGATTAGTAAAGAACTGGAGGGGGCTGCTATGCAGTGAAATAAGTTTATTTTAGAAACTGTACATTGCACAGGTTAAAGACGGGAGAGAGAAGAATCAGAGAGGCTACAGAAGGATGTAACAATAGTCCAGGCTAGATATAACTTGCATAAGAGAAAGAGTTTTGATCCTGACAATGCAGAAAAGGGATATATTTTGAAATGTTCCAGAAGGAGACACAACGAGATTTATTGAGAGCCTAGATGTGAGGGATAAAGTAAAAGAAAATATCAGAGATAGTGGAGTTATCAATAACGATACAGAAACAGAGGCAAGAAGTTTTAGGGGGAAAGATGAGATGTTCCATTCTTGCCATGCTCATTTTGTGGGAAGCAACCAAGAACACTGGAGAGTCTAGATGGGAGAGGGAAATAGTCATAGGTGTAGAAGGATTATAGGATTCAGAGTCATCAACATAGGGGTGATAAGCAAGAATAAGTGGGTAGATATCTACACCTACAGCTGACCCAAGCCAGCTGGCTCAAGCTCATATATCTTGGCCACAGGGATCTTTAATTGCAGAGCAGACATTTGGGCTAGGGATACATCTCGAACTCTTGAGCCTTCCATGCTCCAGCCCAAGCCTGAACGACTACAATTAAACAGCCCCTTAGCCTGAGCTCCAGGAGCCTAGTCAGCTGGCATGGGCCAGTCATAGGTGTTTAACTGCCGGGTAGACATACCAAGTGAAGTCACCTATTGTGATAGGAGAAGGAAAAGAGAAAAGGACCTGTCACGTTATTGGGTTTTAAAGTGAGCAGACAGATCACTGGTGCACCCATAGAAGGGTGTTTGCCCCAAATTCTGTATAAAGTGTGGGGTGTCAAATAGAAGCTTATGCTGTACTGATTCTATGTATGACACTCATGTACTTGTATGATTTTTGTATATGAAGTTATGCATATAGGCTCTGTTCTTGTATTGTAAATGTTTTTTGTCTGGGAGAGAGCAATGGGCCTGCACTGCATATTGTGAGGAAGGATTGTTCAGTGAATAGCTGTGCTAACTAGCACTGCTTCATGGAAGATGACTCTCAGTGGCCAATACACACTGAGGAATGCATCTGGAAACCTGAAGACCAGCCAGTGCATAATGGCTACTTGCATGTGAAACAGAGATAGGTCACTTGATCATGTGACCAGCTCCAGTTTGGAAGACACCAGGAATATAAAAGTGCCATGAGACAGTCTCCATCTTGCTCCTGCTCCCAGATGTAGCCTTGCTAGGGACAGAGAGCCAGGAAGGATTGCTGACCCATCCTAATACAGGATGTACACCAGAGACTTCTAAGCTAGCAGTTAGTAATATCTCTGCTAAAAGCCTGCATCAAGAACTTGGCAATTGATGTATGTAATCTATTCTCCTTAACAGTCTTGCTCTCAACCTTTTATTTCTTCTATTAATAAACCTTTAGATTTAAGATTCTAAAGGATTGGCTCAGCGTGCTCTTGTGGGTAAAAGCTGAAGAGTAAATTGACCAGGGACTGTGGCTGGTTCTTTGGGGCCGGGAGGATCTGTTCGGAGTTGGTGAGATTGAGTTTTACAATATCTCACCTGTGTGTAAGGCCCAGAGCTGATTGTGCCACAGAGAGAGCTGGGGTGTCTGAGGGGTTTTGCTCGGGAGGCTTCCTGCTGGCTGGATTGGCAGCTAAAGCGGTCTGTGTGACTGGCTTGTGGCCTATTTTGGGAAAGGTCTCCAGTCGAGGGCTGTAAGTAGCCCTGGTTTTGAGCAATTTGCCTTGAGCTTATGCCCTCAGTGGTGCCCAGACCCGGTCCGGACCGGTCCATCATAGGACCAAAAACAGAACCCTGCAGATTGCCCACAGGAAGGGTGAAGGAGGAAGCAGAGCATACATACAAGGCTGAGTAGCAGTGAATAAACTTGGACAAAACCTGGAAAGTTTTTGTCCGAGTCTCAGAAGCCCAAGGAAGAGAGGACCTTGATGGAAAGTGATTATCAACAGTGTAAATTACCACATCAGAGCTGATGGAAGAGAAGGACAGCTTAAAGTGTGGAACCCAGTGAAGTTACAGATCTGTCTCCTGAGATGCAAAATGAGGCCAGGAATAGAGAGAAAAGACTTCAATTCTGGCCTAGATTCTGAGCAACTCATCCTTGTTCCCCCAGCTACTGGTGGCCCAGCCCTGACAGACTGCTCAGACCACCTGCAAATTTCCAGTTCCACCAATCCCTTCACAGATAATGGAAAGGGCAGGTCCAGCTCCTACCTGCATTTCCCAACAATCCCAAAATCCTCAGGAATGAACTACCTGCTTAAAATTAGAGAATTGTGCTCTGCAAGCCCAGTTAGTGCAGGGCATGGCTGAAGTTCTGGCTCTGCACAAACAGCTTAGTCACAGCACCACTCCACACAACTCATATATGAAAAACAAACCCTCTGAGAGCAACTTGCACATTCTTAAAGAGAGGCAGATGCCTTTGGAGCCTGTGCACAACACCTTCCCCCCTTCTAGTGTGGGACCCATAGTGCTGCTACAGGAGCAATTTGACAGGGACCATCTATCATCTGCTCTTCTTGCTCCATCCTCAAACTTACCCCATGGGCCAAGAAAAGGAAAGGGCTGGTGATTAGGCTGCTCAGAGAAGAAGTGCTAGTTTGGGTCTCTCCCCTGTTAGAATAGAACAGCCTGGTACTCTCCAAATGGGACAACAACCATCTTTGATGACCCACACTAGGCCCACTCAGCAGAAGCTGTCCTCTGGAAGCTTAAACGAAGGCAAGCATCAGCCACTTCCCATGCCACCAATTTCCAACAGATGCTGACTGATGTCAAGTGGAAAGGGGCAGCTCCACTGCAGCAGTTCAGGGAGAGGACTCTCAGCAAAGAGGTAAAAGATTAGCTAACTCATGTAGTGGACCTTGCCCACCCCAACACTTTAATTGATCTCATCCTTTGTATTGGAGATAGTGGGCATAGCTAGCTGTGGGAGGAGAAGACAAAAGGAGACCAAACATCTCCATGCCCACCCACTATGCCTAGGCCCGTGTGTGGCGGGGTGCCACTGCCCCGCACTTGGACCGGCTCTGGACCGCACCGTGGGGAACAAGAGGCAGAGCCAGGACCGGCCGCCGCACCAGCACATACAGCTGGCGGACACATGGGGGCCGGGGAAGAAAAGCTGCCGGAGACCCCAGAGCATGACGCCACCCGGCGTGCCGCAGGGATGACATGGCCAGGTGCATCGGGACACGCAGAGGGGGCAACGTCAGATGACGGTGACACAGTGGGGGATTTAAAAGGTGGGACGCCATAGGAGCGAAGGGGGGAGCAGAGGGTGGCGAAGGGAGAAGAGGGACATGGAACCCGGTGAGACTTACAGGAGGGGAAAAGGCAAATGGTGAGTCTGGCTCCCTGCCGAGGAGGAACTAATTGCAGGGCGGGGGAAAGAAGCGACCCAGGGCTGGGCTGCAAAACCCGAGTGTGGATTTGTTTAGGGCTATTGCCCCATCCACTGAGCAGGGACAGCGTTCCCTGACTTAGGGCCCTAGATCGGGGCTCGAAGTGAGGGTGGGCCCGAGCCCCCTTTTCCCCACCCTGGGCATTATTTCTGCACTCCCCTCCAAGGCGCAGTCGGAGGGGGCAGGCCCAGTACTTAATAGGCCCCGGAGACCCGTCTAGAATGGCCCTCTGGGGTGTGACTTAGAGATACAACTTTTTCGTTTCTTTTCGTGTAAAGAAGAGACGTCAGGACCATGCGCCTGACGGCCTGAGTCGGGGCTGGCCCGGGCAGACTCACAGGAACTTGTCACACCATGGAACCAAACCCTGAATCATTGCAAGTAGACCACAATCACAAACATCTGGCCCTAGAAGAAAAGGATGTTGTCAGCAACTTCATCTCTGTTTCTACTACGGAACATGAGTACACTCACTTGTCTCCTGCCCATCCGGACCCAAACTGCAAAACAGACCAGCCCAGGCCAATAGGGTGTACTGTCAAGACATCTACAGGTCACCAAGCCCTAAGCTAGTTCCCCTGCCTTAATAAAAATATCAGCCAAAACCCCTTAGGATCTCACCACACTTACCAATAACACTGCAGTTAAAAGTTCTAGGGGCATCAAGGTTGATTCCCCCGAGGTGAGCCATGATCGACTCCAACACTGCCAACAACTTTATTAATGCAAGGTGGCCCAGACCCTAAAAATTCCCCTTCAGCCCAAACCTTCACCAAACCTGCTAGAAACAATCAATGAGTCACCACGTCATTCAATTCAATAATTCAGGAAAATGTTCTCTTCAAGGCCAGAATGGGAGACCACTGCAAGTTATTATACTTTAAAGCAAAGCACTGTCCACCTTCCTAATAACACCCAGTAAGTTGTGATAGGTGCAGAATGACATATGAATCGACTGGAGGAGGAACAATGTCAACTTGTTTTCCAATTATTGAAAATTATTGATGTTTTTGAGAGGAAAAAATCAGATATCCTGTGCCCATACAGGTACTATGATTGTCCCATAAACTTGAAGCCCTGGGTGAATGTCCAGTATGGCCATGTATATACCATGTTTGAACTAGAATTAGAAACATTATATCCAAGAAAATCTTGAAAAGGTTTTCATCCATCAATTTACCTCCTCATAAGGGACCTTTATCTTTTTTTGTATGGGAAAAGGATAGGTCACTGTTCCTTTGAATGGACCACTGAGCCCTAAATCAGGTCACAATATGCAACTAGAATCATCAGTCTTTTATTCCAGAATTGCTAATTCCTGACATGCAAATGACCAAGAACTTCACAAACCAAGATTTTCAAGGAGCTTACAACTTAGTGCAAATGAGTTGTGGGAATAAGTGCAAAAGAGTCTTTCGTACTCAGTAAGGATGCTTTCAATAATTAGTAATGTCTTTTGGCCTCAGTGCCCTGGTAACTTTCCAACACTTTGTAAATGATGTAGTCAGGGATGTTTTGGATTAATATGCCTTCGTCCCCCCACCCACCTCTTATTTGCCATGGCCCTGAACTAATCATCAGCTCTCCAACCCAAACACTGAGCAGCTCATCCTATGCCCACAGGCTGCCCATGACATGGCCCTGAGAGCCTGTATATATTGCTTTATCTGATCACCGCTCAGAGGAATAGCAACTGAAATACCCTTTTTGGATTCTTTCATTCCTATGTATCATTTAGATAACCCATTAATAGATTTTCTGATTATGCTGGCAGTATGACCTATTTATTCTGTTACATAGGTACAAGGGGCAGTAGCATATCCCGAGGTTTTTCAAAAAATAAACCATTAGGGTCAGTTTGGCTTTCTTATTGCAAATGAGGCACTGCTTTGTATTACTTTTCCCTATCATAAAAAAGGTGGTAGGTGGTAGTATCTTAATTCATTTTCAGAGAATCTAAGCCAGCAAATGTTGGAAACTCTAAAAAAGCCAGCACACTTCTCTCATTGGAGAAGAGGAAAGACCTTCATGTTATTTTGTACCAGTGTCATGAAAGAGGCATTGACAGAATCTGGAAGGAACTTTATCTACTCTCTTCTCTGCTAGAGGAAAGGTCAGTCTGATGGGAGACCTTTAAGAGAGAGGGGAGATACCAGAGATGAAACAGAATGATTTTCAGCAGTCCAAAAGATCTCAGACGTTATCTGGGAGAAAAAGGTTACAGCCACACCTTGGTACTTACTCATTGCCTCTCAGTTCAAAATGTTGGTACTCTGCATTTTATAGAAACTCTTCTTGGAATTCAGCATAAGTGTGTCTCAATCACTGTACATGGCCATCCTGTAGACAGAAGGCTTGATTTCTCATTGACTGTGTTCCTTACTGGAAACCCAGTGAGCTGGGCTCAAAAGGCTCATTCCATTGGAAATTACATAAAAGCTATATTATATTAACCACTAGTGTAATAAAATATATAATTCTGGATCACTTAGGTCAAATGAGATGGATTTCTTATCATGTAAAACTTTTAATGCAAAACATAGTCCTAAAACATGTTAAACATTAAATGAAAGTTCTCCTTTGCTGGGTATATTGTTTGTCAAGCATTTTCAGATTTAGTTGTGTGTGTGTGTGTGCGATATACTTTAACACAAATGGAGGCAGTCCCCTTCAGCCTTCATTAATCAGCTAATTAGTGGAATATACTATACAAAATGCCTAAGACTTAATATTAAAAATATGGATTATTTAAAGTCAGCAAATCTTCTTAGGCAGCTAAATAGTACAAAATACTTTGAAGTTAAACACTCCAAATGTCAAGATTACCATATGGCTGGAATGTTGTGAGACTACACAGCAGGAATTGATGCTTTCATATAAAGTTTTATGGTGCCTAGAAGGATAACTGTTTATACTATACATTCTCTCATGAACAGTTCAAATTTCTATCAGAGTCAGGACTGTGATGCAGGGCAAAGTGGGTCTTACCTTTGAGTGACTCTGATAGAAATATTCTATATGACCAGCAAAAACACACTTAAAGATTCCTATGTTCTAGGATTATTAAAAACAGTGGATTAAAAAAAAGAATCTAAAGCTTATTTTATCCAAGTCAGACTGTTTTCTTCCCATCAGGGGACCCATAATATGGAGCAACCCAACACTTTGTTCCACTCTAAGTATCTAAGACTGCCTAGTTCCACATCAGGAGGCACTTTTCATAACAAAATGCACTTTTGCTGTTTGCATTTTTCTTGTTAACTTGCTTACACTATTCCTGCCTGAACCAGTCCTGAACCAAGATTTGCCTTGTGTTAGTTTTCAGATCTGCTTTTGAAAATTGGAGCATATGTCTTCTCCATGTTTGACTACCCAAAACGAAATGTGATGTGGAAAATATTATGGCTATCTCTGAGTAGGTAGTGTGTGGTTGGGGGAATATCTGCAGAGGAAGAGGTAATACTGGGAGCTTCTTCTCCCTCACCATACAGAACATCCTTGAAAAAGGCAACCATAATGTAGTTGCTTATGCTAATATAATGTCCTGCCCTCTTATATCTATTGGAACATGTTTAGGTTGGTTAGCACTGGAAAAATTATGGGTGTGATAAATGTTTCCCCAAATCTCTCTGCTATGAAGTCATTCTCTGTGGGTAGAAAATGCACAAACTAAAACATCACCGTCTTTCAGAGGCATAATTTAGTATACATTATTTGAAAAATAGATGTGTAAGAATCCATTTCGAACAGAATTAGAAATGAACACAAGATACAACACTAATATCCAGGTTCCACACTTTCCTCGTTGCAGGGATGTATAAAGCAGCTTTTTGGAGAATAGTGGGCATACCTGTAAAATCCAGATTCAAATGCAGATTAGGGCTTGTGCAAAGTTTGCTTCTAGAGTTTTAGTTTGGGCCCCTCTCTAATCAGAACAGATATTGTTGCCAGACCTCATGACTTAATTGGGAGTCTCACCATATTTGGTGTTTTCCTTAAAGCACAAGCTCCTGAAATCAGATAATTACATGAGAATCTCAGCGTTCATTTATAAAAAAAAAGTAGCCCTGATGGCTGCAGAGAAAAGTTTGAAAATAATACCCGAATATAACATAAAGGCTCCAAAACCAAAAGACAAAAAAAGAACCCAAATATTATTTTTAAAGTCTTGTCATTTTAACATCAACTTCAAAGTTTTGGGGGGAGAGGTGGTCTAAGTTATGATTTTTTATTAAATCTAATGCCATCTCTACTGATATGGGTATGTCTATTTTGTTTATCTATAATGTGCTGGAAACATGGACAATACTGGAAACAATTTGTGTAGCTGATATTTTCTTACTTACATAGAACGATATCTGAGGGAGAAAATGTAGCTATCCTTGGTGTTTTGGATGCATGGAAATGGATGAAATGTCCCTAATATAAGAGAGATAAGTGAAGAGAGTACAAAAGTCCTAAAAAGTACTATATTGTTATAAATATGTGATGTCTAAAAATATAAAGCCTTTATGAAAAAATATAAGGAGTTAGAGACATTCAACCACTTTTTACTGAGGTAAAATTTTTCAATTAAAAAATATGGGTAAGGAGACAGTGATGAAGTGATGAGACAGCATACAATATGGTCTTCTACCCAAGATGCAAACATTATGATTGGGATTTTCAAATGAATATATGGAAGATATGTACCCAAATCCTATTGAAACTTAAGGTCCAGATTCTGCACATGTTTAAGACTTAATTTCAATAGGAGTTGTATTTCCCTTCCCCTTTGATTTCCTTTGAAATTCCTAGTCTTCCAGCTTTTGTACACTAAATTATAGATTGTACATATGCCTTCTAATTTGATCTGGCTAGAAGTAAGAGATGAGACTCATTTGAATCAAAGGAAATTTTGCCACTGATTTCAGTGGGGCCACGATTTCACTCTGACTGTTTAAACAGAAGAAGAGTGCACAGGCAAAATGAAATATATTAAAACTACTACTGACAATAATAATAATAATAATAATAATACATCAAATGAAATATTAAGAAGGCCAATAGTTAAAAATAGCAGATAAGGGAGCATCCATACTTTACAAGTGTATGTCTCATTTGTATTTGTCTGATAAATATTCTTTGAAAACTGTTCACAATTACTATTTTCCTTTTCCATTTTCTGACTTGCTAGATTACTGTTAATGCAAATAGCTCAGTCTTTTTCATGAGCAGCTTCATGAACTATATAGAGCAAGAATAAGTAAACATTATTTCAAGGCTTTCTTCTATAACACATTTTTGGATCCTGTAAGACTACCAGAAAGCTAAATGGAGTAAGGCTATCATATTTTTCAACATTATTTTCTCATTCAAGACGACACATTATTAATTATGATCAAGTATCCTAGAAATCTGTTTGCCACAGTAAAATTCAGAAAAACATGGAATTTGTTTTTACAGAGAATCTTTAGTTTTTACATTTTGTGAATAGAAACATAGACAGTAGAACTCAGTTTATCAAAGCCTTCAGAATCTGTCTCTCTCTATTATATTTAAATAATACCTATATACATTGTGGCAAGAGAAACTAAAGTTCAGCATTTTAATTGTGGAAAAATGTGGGCTTTTTTATCATGGAAATCTAGGATCCTTGATTATAATATACTTGCAATCTGAGGATTTTATTAGGGGAATACTGAGTATTTATAAAGTAACTACAAATAACCTCTGTTCTGATGGGAAATCAAACACTGTTTACTTTTATGCTTCTCCTTGATCTATATGATTTCATAAGAGAAACAGTAGATTACTTATTGGTCAGTCCTTTATGCAATAATACTACTTTGTACTGACACTGTACATCACCTTCTAGCCAAGGATCTCATTGTGATTTAGCAACATTACTACATTAAGTCCTGCAGAAGTCCTGTGAATTAAGGCAATATTTATTATGTTTACTTTAAATACTTGGAATAGAGAGACAGAGGAATTAAGGCCCAAATTTCCAAAGCAGTCACTAAGTTTGATTGCCTCACTTATTGGGTGCTCATTTTTCGAACACTAGGGTCTGGTTGTCAAAAGTGCTTAGTAATTCTGTCTATCTATTCCATTGACTTGAAATGAAGCTATAAGTGGTCCACACCTCTGAGAAGCAACCATTAGGGGTTGCAAATTGGGGACCCCAAATTAGTAGCCACTTCTGGAAATTTAAGTATGGGGATATTCCCATGATTTTAGAGCAAGTCTGTGGTGGAGATAGGAATAAAATATGGTTTGCCTGACTCTCAGTTCTCAGGTTTAACATTAACCATCATTCTTCTCTAAATTCAAGATTTGCCTCCTGGGTGGGCTGCAGATAAACAGCAAAGCCTTTCCATGAATTACAATAATGGCAAACATGGTCATTAAGATATTTCTCATCCTGCTATGTTGTTCAGTTCACTCCATATATATTGAAAACACGGGTTAACTAATCTAATGAAGCTTATCTGACAACTAGTTTTCCTAAAAACTCTTGTTTAAAAAGAATGCTGTATAACATAACCACAGAGGAGCTAGTATTGTGTCTCAGTGCATTAACCTATCCACATGAGAAGTGCCCCATGTGTCTGTCTTCTGATTTTCTAAAGTAAGGATTCCAATTTCTAATTTTGTGGAGTTTATAGATTTGCAGCTGCTACATTATGTTTGTTCCTGATGAGGGAGACTGTAATTGACACAGTGGGAAGAAAGAACAACATTCTGTAAATACAAATGGCTTCAAAGGCTCCCTATGCACTTACATATTTTGTTTTTATTATAAATGTATGGCTTCTTTAAAGAACTATAACTAATCTTAACAACAATGCCCAATGAGAGACTTTGCTGCAGGGCTTCTCCAGTGACCCCAAATTAAGATAATTTTCCCTCCCACAATCCCACACATCAGAAATCATTGTACTAGGTCCCCCAGCGGTTCAGTCTTTGCAGAAATTCCTGGCAGAAGAGGAGAATGATTCATTCTTCCCCAATTGCTACTGAGAAGGGGGGAAAGTGTCAAAAGTGTCATTCTCTGTATGTGCACACACTCATTCCTGCTGTTGCATTAGAGTTTAGTGTAATTTAAAATGCCTCCTTTGACGTTGTTGAGTAATAGGGAAGTATCTTTTAAGCCAGTGGGACTATTCATAATATGTGAAGTTAAGCACACACAAATCTTTGCAAGAGCAAGTCTTTAGTTTGGAGATATTTATAGACTTTGAATGCTCAGTGGTTACATATAAGTAATATGGAATAATTATGCAAACATATTTGCTTCTTCTTAATTTTTCTCCCCTACTTGTCATGGTAGTTTTCGTGCTTCCTCCTCCTCTTGCTCTTGCAAATAGTCTATCAATTTGAATGGACAACCCTAACCCTAACCCTAACCCTCCTCTTTTCTCTTTGTTAAATCTCTTCACTCTCCTTTTCCATACTCCTTTCCACTATTATCTTCACATTTCTGTCCTTCCGGCTGATTCTCCTTTCCTACAAGATAACAGAGATGTGAACTGTATTTTTTAAGAATGACATACCAAAGTCATAATACAAATATTACTTATGCTTGATGTCAGTTATTCATTGCTTGTCAGTTCCAATGTATTCCTCCTGAGATAGCCTCAGTTGCTCTTCCCCAAAATAAAAAAGCTCTACCACTACATTTCAGAAAAGAATAACAAACCCCCCTCATGTATGAAGAAGTTCACAGGGAATGTCACTTAGCAAACACAATGCAGACAAAGAACATTGATGTCACCCAGTGAGGAATAACATTTAGGCAGATTACACACATTCCTCATGGGAAGACTGAACCATATCACTGATCGAAGGAGCTGATAAAATCAGCAGAACCCATACACCAACTCTGAGATTCTATCCAAATTAATGTGGAGTGCTTAAATACTTTTTATCTACTCCTGCATAAATGGGTACTTGTAGCACTGCTTAGAATAGTGACACTGGAAAAAGTATTTCTGGAATGAAGCCCAAGTTCCAATACAGTAGCATTTCATGTGAGATACTTTTGGAAGAAATATGGCAGTCAGACACAAAAATATGAGGCCAGATCCTTGGTTCTAGTTTTGCTGTTACTGACGCAGGACCCAAAGTGGGGAAGTAAAAGTTGTTTTAAGTCATCTTTTCATTTTGGCTGCCAAGGGAGCAGTTTGATCCCTGGTGCAATATACAGTAGCCTCTGGGCTATTCTAAATGTACTGCCTTTTAACAGCCCTAGGGAGTCCTGGCATCAATAGGGATTGCTAGAGTACTCTGCCTATCCCGGCATGTCCCTACCCCAGCAGGATTAGGAAGTGGAGAGGGAGGAGCACCTATACTAGTCCTATCCTAGATGGAGTGCCTCCCACACAAAGGAAATCAACAGATGCACAATTAACGCTGCTTTCTGTTCCTTTTTCACCACTAGAGTTGCACAAAGGGAGCAGGATCTGGCCTCTGGCATGATCTCTTGTAGAAATACCCCAAGAAGATTATATTTATACTACCAGTATGTACAGGTTGGACCTCCCTGGTCTGGCACTCTTGGGACCTGACCAGTCCCAAAGGAGGGAGTTTGCCAGAACGTGGGAGGTCGGCCCCTCTGCTGAAGGACTCTCAGCTCTCTCAGGATCTGTCAGCAAGTCGCCAGACTCCCCTGCCGCTGGGTCACTGGGGTCCCAGCTCCTCAGCCAGCTCACAGGCTGCTGGGGCTCCACTGCCCCAAGGCCGCCAGACTCAGCTGTTCCGGGACTGCTGGGACTCCACTGTCCCAGGCTCTGCTGCTTTGGGTCTCTACTGTCCTGGAGTTCCATAGCTCTGCTGCTCCGGGGTTGCTAGAGCTCAGCTGCTCTGGGCCTGGTGGAGCTCCTAGGCCAGCAGTGGGCCACCGGTACCAGGACTCTGCTGCCCCAAGTGGGGGCTAACTGGTCCAGGGGCTGTCTGGTCCAGCAACATCCAATGTCCTGCCAGATCATGGATGTTGCTGGACCAGAGAGTCCTGGCCCAAAGAAGTTTAATCTGTATTAGAAACATAATGAATTAATTAGATAACTAACAATATCTGTGCATAACTGAACATTTTATGATCTTTCACTGCTATAATCATGAGGTTCTTATGCCCCAGAACTCACACTTTGCTGCTTAGGCCTTCACTTACCACGTTACTTTTATTTAGGTTGTAATCATCTCAGTATTATATTTTGTGGTTGTTTCTACAACGCCATGAATTATTACAATACTGTACAAATAAAATAAATACCATGTCATAACAAAACTGTTACTAATATTATTTTACTATGTCCTTATTTTGATCTCTCAGCGAGTTCATACATTGGTGGTTTTTTGTTTGTCCTCTCTGAAGTCTTCACACTTTTGTAAATGTTCAATCTGGAGTATATAGCATCTTTTTATGTCCCTCTTAGTGAGTGTTTCATTTTTTCCCCCTTCAAGATTGTTTCTTTTATCAGTTATTCATTTCATCCTCAAGCTGACATTCTTTTCTGGCAAGTTTTACAAACATTTTTTAAAAATTAAACACATATACTTTTCTGAATTGGTTATAGTAAATCATTCCAGAAAGGAAAATGCTGTTGGCTGGATTAAGGATTTATCAATCCAATTTTTTTTAATTCCTGGGAACTGTGAAGAGTTTTTCCACCCTGATTCTGATTTTCAATCTGATATTCTTTGTGGCCAAAATAATAAAAGCTCTTTGATTTCTTTACTCTGGCGTCTACTAATTCAGGCACATAGTTCTGGCATCTACTAGTTCACATCTTGCAAAAATCTTTTGTCTAAAGGAATGTGTTTTTTCATGATATGTCCTTACTGACCCTATATAAAAAATACAATGTACCGCATATTAAATAAAAACAGATTATATTTAATAACATTAAGAATTTTAATTGAATGCACAATAGAAAGATAATTCAAAACCCTGCACACATTACAAATTTAAAAGAGTTGAGTTAACAAAAAACCATATTCTGATATTATTTATACCATTGTAACTAATTGTATTATTGAGAGGATCAGGGTGGGAGGGAAAGAAAAAGAGACTCAACTTGTAGCTAGTGTAAACAGAATCATATCTGAGAGCTAACAGAAGTAATGAGCATAACCCACAAAGCTTGCAATTGTCATTAACTGCACATTTTAGGCTCCTATACAGTAATCAATTCAGCTTCTATATCTGAAGGGCTCACAACAGTTATAAATTCTACTGATGGGTCAGGTCGGTTTGGACTCTAGTGAATAGCCTAAGCCACTGCCTGTGTGTACAAACCGCTATTTTTAGTTCATAGCTCAAGCTGAGCTAGTGTGAGTCTGTCTACTCATGGGGGAATCACAGCTTCCAGCTACAGTGTAGACAAATCCTTTGAGAACGAGAGTCCTGGGAGGATGTTTCTTGAGGAAATGTTTATAATTTTTGCAGAAAAATATTATCCATTTTAAATATGTCCCTAGGCATATTTTGGATCACTTTGTTTATTCATGATCAAACAGACTGATTCGAAGCCTAAACATCTATCCATGTCCCTATAGCTTACAGGGAGTTGAAGCCCAGTTCTCTGTGCTATATACTGTTACAGGTGACTGCTTCTTTTATTCCTATTCTCTGTCCCAAGTTGGAAAAGCTAAGATTCTGTCCCTATAAAATATTGATAGAAAATGTCATCTGAGAAACAACCATATTTATATATTTATATTTACATTTTATATCTAAAACCAACATTTACAATCTTGGGGCTGCCTCTCAATGAAGAAGGCAAGAGATTTAGCACCAATCTCACACAAATCATTGCTACTCATGTGAGTGTGCTTAATTCTAGTCAATGAAGTTACTTGCCTAGTTAAGACCTTCTTGTCTGACTATTGTTTGAAGGATCAGTTTCTTAATTATAGCATCACTACTGTGTATGCCCATCTTGTAATAAAAATGTGCATGCAAATAATTGCTGCCCTCTACTGGATAAAATCATTGCCCTCTGCTGGGGAGGATCAGATCTGTCCAGTTGTGTGTCATAGGGTACATTGATAACAGCTTACAAATTCTCTTTTAGCTCAAGTTAAAGGGATCTTTACTTCAGAGGATACACTGTTAACAAAAGTTCAAAATGGCTGTAGTGCACATCATGAGCCACAGATTTGTGGCAGACAGGGCTTGTCATCAGAAGAATATTAGGTTGTGTTTGAACATGACCTTTAGGAGCTGAGTTAATTAACATGATGTGAAACATAACATTATAAACAGTGTAGACAGAAGCAAGTTATGTTTAACACAGGGGCTTCGTCTAGACTTGCATGATTTTCTGCAAATGCTTTTAACGGAAAAATTTTCCATTAAAAGCATTTGCGGAAAAGAGAGTCTAGATTGGCACGGACGCTTTTCCGCAAAAGCACTTTTTGTGGAAAAGCGTCCGTGCCAATCTAGATGCGCTTTTGCGCAAAAAAGCCCCGATCGCCATTTTCGTGATCGGGGCTTTTTTGCGCAAAACAAATCTGAGCTATCTACACTGAGCAGCTACACTGAGCTGTCTACACTGGCTACAAATCTGAGCTGTCTACAAAGCTTTTGCGCAAAAGGACTTTTGCCTGAACGGGAGCAGCATAGTATTTCCGCAAGAACACTGACAATCTTATATGAGATCGTCAGTGTTCTTGCGGAAATTCAAGCGGCCAGTGTAGACAGCTGGCAAGTTTTTCCAGAAAAGCAGCTGATTTTCCGGAAAAACTTACTAGTCTAGACACAGTCTTAGTCTTTTAAATGTATGGTTCCTGTAGGGTTTACCACAAACAGCTTACTAAGTCTTGCATTGTTCTTATAATCAGTTGCATTAATATGGATTTAGGATATTGGCTTTTCACAGAATTCTGAAAAGAGTCTGATTAACAATATTAGTTGGGTTTTATACTTTTTCATATCTCAGCTTCTTTTCAAAATATTAAAATACTTCATAGGTAAGACTTATCCATTTTTATAATTACTAATGTTTAGGTAAATGTAAACATTTCCAGACATAAATAAGTGAAAAGTCATTTAAAATAAGGAGTGTAAGAAAATTGTGTTTTCTTACAGTCATGCTACTTAAAATGGCTTTTCACTTTCTTATGTTCAGCTTCTGGAAACATGCATGGGCTTAACTTCATTCCTGTACAGTAGTACCACTCATGTCAATGGAACTGTTCAAGAGCATAAAGCCATGTGCTTATTAGAAACTTTTACCAACAAAGCAATATTGGTGGCAGTGTGATTATTTAGGTAACATTTGTACTCTGGCAAAAGCCCTAGCTACGGTTATACTGACACAAAAGTACTTTTTCCAGGTATAGCTTATTTTGCTTGCCAAACCAGGATGAACAGTTTTTTTTACCAGTATTAGCTTTTTCTACACTAGAAAGGTTTGCCAGGATAGTTATAGCAGCAAACTTTTTCTATAGCCTTGTAGACTTGACCTAAAGTTAAGCATATGCCTGTTTACAGGATTGGGGGTCTTCTGTTACATAATGTGTTTTCAAATAGACTTATTTACAAATCAGTTATTTATTTTCAATAAATAATACGTCAAGGTTAAATATAGATTACTAGAGTTTTGTTTTGAGAATTTTTTACAAGTACTTATAAAATAATTTGCTCTAAGACTCAAGCCCTGCATGCCAAGTTTCAGCTCGGAGGTAAATTTCATGGCCTAAACAAAACTCCCTGAATATAAGGTACTTAAATTTGAAAGGAAATAAATGAGAATCTAAAGCTATTGAATCAAAAGTGGCTACACTAAAATGACTAAGGTGATTAAATGTACTATTCCACTCTTCCTAGAAGCACAAAGTGGCAATTTAATGAAGCTATCCGTCATGTGAAGTTTAGGAGTAAATTTGTCAGTGAATAGTATAAGAAACAATGTGATGGACAGCTCTGTTTCATGATCAAGGACAGGACAGCAAAGATACAGTATATATATAACTGAACATTTAGAAAGTTTTTGGCATACCTGTGTAGCATTGAAGAGCTCTATAGGCCTCTTCATAGAGGCTTTGTACACACTGCAGGGTTTTTGTGCAAGAAGCTTTTTGTGGAAGAGATCCTCCGCAAAAACGTCTTGTGCAAAAGCGCGTCCACACCTCAAAAGTGCATCGCAAAAGCGATG
This sequence comes from Apalone spinifera, assembly GCA_030068395.1. Classification (NCBI taxonomy): domain Eukaryota; kingdom Metazoa; phylum Chordata; order Testudines; family Trionychidae; genus Apalone; species Apalone spinifera. The sequence continues at coordinate 57,969,776 of CM057846.1, read as the reverse complement.
TGCTTTTGTGCAAGAGAGCATCCACACTGCATGGACACTCTTGCGCAAGAAAGCTCTGATTGCCATTAACAGAATGGCCATCAGAGAACTTGTGCTTTTTTCTGATAGGCTCTTTTTGCATAAGAAACCCCTGTTGAGCGTCCACACACACCTTTTTGCGCAAGAACTTTTGCACAAAAAGGAGTTATTCCTCGCAGAAAGAGATATACCTATACCACAATGCCATTCTACTGTAAATTTTCTTGCGCAAAAACGCGCTTGAGTTGTGGATGCTCCGTGGGTTTTTGCACAAAAACGGCCATTTTTGTGCAAAAACCGTGTAGTTTAGACAAAGCCAGTGTGTTTGGAAATGCTTACTTTCAAGGTCAGATTAAGGTGATTCAGAGCTCTTGGCATGCCATGAGATGGGCTCCCTTATGGCTTCTCCCCTATAGCTGTGCTCCCTGTACCTTGGCCCTGTCCCCAATATAATCTTTTCCAGAAAGGTAGTGGCAGCGACACATCTTTCCCTCAGAAGCAGCATCACAGCATTCCTTCCAAAGTCTGGACAGGCAGAAATTCATCAGTCAGTGTACATCTGATTGAGTGGATGAGTGAGGTACACCATATTTCCCCTCCCCCAGTATGCCCGCTGTCTGCCACAAAGTTCTCTATAAGGATGTTGTTGGCAGGGATCCCCTGAGCAGTAGGTCTTGGAATTAATATCCTACCAAGGTATAAATAAGATGCAGTTTTCTTATTGTTTCAGGCTCTCTGCTGAGTCAGCCAAACTTCTTGCATTTATTACACTAGTTTCACATTTTTATGCTTTTATTCCCAATGATGAGGACTAGAAATCTTCTTTTTTAATTGAACGTTTAGGTTCTGGTGTAATCAAATGGCTGCAGGATCTCGGTTTCTGGCCATGATTGTATAGCTCCTATGTCTTAATTCAGGGGGTGGGCACTAATTTTTGCACGGGGAGCCACTTAATTAATTTTGCTACATGGTCATGGGCCAGCTCCACCCCTGCCACCCTCAGATGGGGTGGGACTTGGGGCAGAAGGGGCAGGGCTGGGGACTAGCCTCCTTCTAGCGCTATCTGGGGTTGGAAAATTTAAATTAAAAACAAAGAAAAGGGATTGCAGCTCCTGGCCCCGGAGCTCCCGTCCCTGCAGCTACCATGTTGCCTGGCAGCTGCCCAAAGTTGCTGCAGATATTTAAAGGGCTCGTGGCTCTGGCCTCTGCCAAGGTAGCACCACAACTAGAAGCTGGGAGCCATTTAAATAGGATCCTGCTGCCTGAGCCACCGCCTGGAAATTCGGTGGCATGGACAGCAGGATATAAATAGAAAGCAGACAGATGCAGTCTGCGGGCAAGATCAAAGTGCTTGGCGGACCAGATTTGGCCCCAGGGCCGCATCTTGCCCAGTGCTGTCTTAATTTGACCCTGCTTACTTTTCAGTATGACAATATTCATTTCTTGACACATAAACCCTAAGTAATAGGGAGTTTTGCTGCTCGGTAATGGAATATATACAAATAACCTGTGAACAGGTTGTTGATATGCAGCACTGATACTTTGTAGATAATCTGCTAAGTATCTGAGAAAGTTTGTGTGTCTTTCTGTCTGTCTGTTTGTTCAAGAACTCCTCCTAAATGGTAAGAGCTAGGATCAACACATTTGGCATGCAGCTTCCTCTTATCATAACTTAAAGCAAGGGAAGGGTTTACTTGTGCCAGGTCAAAGGGATGTGTCTGGAATATGACTGTTTCTCATAAAATGGAAAGGGAGGAATCTATTACCAGGCACAGTTATACTGTAGAATGACCACAGGAGATCAGGTGCACTGGTAAGAGAGTGCATGGCTAAGGGCAGGGTTGTGGATACTGCCGGTCACTATACTCAGGTAGGCTGCGTCTAGACTGGCCAGTTTTTGCGGAAAATCATCTGCTTTTCC
>CM057846.1:57948033-57958636 GCA_030068395.1 Apalone spinifera | reverse complement strand
CATCATCTGATAAACCATCTTGTTAGTCTTTAAAGTGCTACATAGTCCTGTATTGTGCTTCAAAGAGGCAGTGAAGCCTGGGGCCAGACCCTGGGCTCCACGCAACGCTGCCTCTTTGAAACGCCGCATGCAGCCCGGGCCCAGCTGGGTGGTCCCCAGCCCATGTCCATGTGTTGTCTATTAGACTGTAAGCTCTGTGGGGTAGGAACTACTCTTTTGTTCTCTTGGCTTCTGTGACCAAGGGATGCTGTTCCAAGAAGGAGGACTGATAACCAGGGTTGGGGTTCACATTTCGAGGAACGGGAAGAGAGTATATGGACACAGACTGGTTAACCTAGTGAGGAGGGCTTTAAACTAGGTTCGATGGGCACAAGTGACCAAAGCCCACAGGTAAGTGGAAAAACATGGTGACCAGGAAGATGGTTCATAAATGGGAGGGAGCATGGGCTACAATAGTAGAGATAAAGGAGGGACAAGGCAGAACTGGGGGGCAAAATCAAATCAATATCTTAAATGCCTGTGTACAAATGCAAGGAGTATGGGGAATGAGCAGGAAGAACTTGAAGGGCTAATAAAAAAACACAACTATGAAATAGTATCACAGAGACCTGGTGGCATAATATACATGATTGGAATATTGGTTATAGAATAGTGGTCTCCTACCTTTTTAACCACAAGATCACTTTTTCAATTTAAGTGCAATGTAAGATCAACCTCAAACCCAAATACTCTTGCCTCGCTTTCTTCCTGCCCCTTCTCTGAGGTTCCTCCCCTGCTCATCCTTCTTGAAGGCCTCACCCTGCTCACTCCATCCCCGAACCTCATTCACTTTCACCAGGCAGGGGTAGGGAGAAGGGGTGCAGGCTCTGGTCTTAGGCCAAAAGTTTCAGCGTGTGAAGGGAGCTCCAGGATTAGCCCTGGGTGGGGGCACGAGGTCCAGGAGAGGGTTCAGGACTGGGACAGGGGTTCAGGAAGCAGGCTTTGGCTGGGTATCACTTAACTGAGATGACTTCCGGGTGGTGGAGCAGTGGAGTTAAGGCAGTCTTACTCCTGCTCTGGCCCTGCACCACTCCTGAAAACAACTGGCATGTATAGCAATGGCTCCATGGTGCCATGTGCTGTCCCTCAACTAAAGGCACTGACCCCACAGCTTCTACTGACTAAGGTTCCCAATTATTGATCAATGGGAGCTGCGGAAGTGGAGTCTGCAGGCAAGGACTGCATGAGGAGACCCCCTGCTCTGCCTTTCTCAGGGGCTGCAGGAACATGCCAGCCTCTTCTATGAACAGCAGTTATTATAGGGATAATTTCTTCAGCCATGACAGGTTAAGCATTTTAGAACTCACTGCTCAAAGAATTAAATTTAAGTGTAAGAGAGAAATGAAAATTATGAAATGCATAATCAAAAATCAAATTTGCAAACAGATGTGGAGATAGGGTACAGGAGTGGGGGGAGGAGGGACACCCTGACATCAGCACCCCCACCTCTTCTCCCTTCCATACCCTGCACAGCAAGCAGGAGGCTCCCAGGGGGCAGCACCAAGGCAGAGAGCAGGAACAGCATGACAGTGGGGGGAGGAGCAACTATAGTGCCAGGATTTGATAGCTTCCTGGCCAAACCAGTCAGGATCGCTTGTCAGATGCATCAAGATCTACTGGTAGATCCCAATCTACTGGTTGGTGACCACTGGTATAGAAGGATATAGCTTGCTCAGGAGGGATAGACAGGGAAAACAGGGAGGAGGTGCCTTGTATATTAAAAATGTACACATTTGGACTAAGGTGGAGATGGACATAGGAGACAGATTTGTTAAGAGTCTGTGGGTTAGGTTAAAAGGGGTACAAAACAAGGATTGGGGTCATGCTAGGGGTCTAATACAGACCACCTACCCAGGCAGAAGAGGTGGATGAAGGTTTTTTTTTTTAAAAAACTAACAAAATCATCCAAAGCGCAGGATTTGGTGGTGATGGAGGACTTCAACTATTCAGGCATATGTTGGGGAAACTAACACAGCATGGCACAGATTATCTAATAAGTTCTTAGACTGCACTGGGGACTACATTTATTTCAGAAGGTAGAGAAAGCTACTGGAGGGAAGCTGCTCTAGATTTGATTTTAATAAATAAGGAGAAACTGGCAGATATTTGAAAGTCGAAGGCAGATATTTAAGAGCATGTTGGATAGACATCTATCAAGGATGATCTAGATGGTGCTTGGTCCTGCCGTGAGGGCAGGGGACTGGACTTGATGATCTCTCAGGTTCGCTTACAGTTCTAGCATTCTGTGATTCTATTTCTGCCCTGAATAACCCTGCTAGTTTTGTGTTTTTGAAACCATGTTTTCCTATTTTAAAAACTCTCTCCCCTCTTGCTGTGCGGGATGGAAATCACTAGTCAGGAACATTCGATTTAATCATGGTTTTCTACATAAATGCATTCTTGTTGTTTGTTATAAACTTAATACATATTCTTCTCAGTTCAGAGATAGATGTAGGTTTCATTTTTAGAAGGTGCACACTATACATTTTTAAACTGATTTATTTTGAAAACTTTTCAGATTAGTTTTACAGCTACATTAGAAAATGAATGATTGATCATTTCATTTGCCAAAGATAATTAAAGCAGACAGTTAACCTCCCAAGGACTTCATAAATATCTCCAAATCAACAGGTTAATCATTAATATTTTGAGAATTTTCTTGCTGTGCTGTATTAGAAGGAGAACATCACCAGACAGACATTTAAATTGTTTTATATAACAAAACAACAATGTCATATATTCTGGATGTTTTTCTCCAACAGCACACACATTATATTTTAACAAAATATGCATATGAATTTTTGAATATAGTTAAACATTCAAGTTTTTTATAATCAGGGTTATTTTTGTTAAAATTGTTTTTAGCTAAAATAGTTAAAGTAAATATTTTAAAAAATACAAATACAAAATTGACTATGCCTTTTGCAGGTAACTCAGTTGTCTTCAGCTTCATGTTCCTGTTTGTTCATAATCTGGAAAAGAAAAACAAGCTTTCCTGCTTTTTCAGGTCCCAAATGATTTCTCAATTTGAAATTAATTAGTCTGAGGGAAGAAAATATTCTTTCTGCACTGGCAGAAGAAGCTACTGCTGTTAAGTGAATTTATTACTTCAACAGTCTCTGAATATAAGTGCTTATGTGACTTCCACCAGTTTACTGGAGTGTCTTTTTAAAAACATCATCAGCAAGTATATATTTCTTAAATGGCTCACTGTTAACGCTTAAGATTATTATAGTTCGCATTGTGGAGGGATGCTTGCTGGATGCTCAAGTCTTAGCCAACTCCTCTTCTTCAGAAGTTAAAGTTTGACCCTGGTCCCGAGTATCGAGAATATTTGCAAGAAAATGAGCCCCCAACAATCTTCTATTCATTGAAATTTAGCACTTCTAGAGAGAGTAAGGGATTGACTCTGCGTACACAAATATGCAGAGGGACAATAGGGTATATATTGATTTACTTGAAAATCTTTTTGCTGTTAACAAGCATGTTATCTTTGGAGATCTAAATCCACAGTTTGAGAACTGCAAAACAAAATATCTCTGATGGTACCTTCTAGACTGAGCACTGAGTCCCATTCAGTGGATAGAAAGGTTAACCTAAATAATCTATACAGAAGCCTCTGAAATCCCATAAGATGGGGTCCCTAATCCATAAACTATTGGAACTCATTTATAAAACTTTTCTTAAACATTACATGAGTATATTGTCTCATACTATAGAATTCCCTATTCCATGATGAAATATCTTTGAGTTATAACATATCTTAACTATCTTTAGGTAAATTTTTTTCTCAAAAAGCATTTAATAAAAAAATTTGATTTTTAATTAAAAAAATGTATTTTTATCCACCCTGTTGCTATGTGGAAGAGCCGCATAAAAAAGGAGAAATTGATTCTAATGAAATAGAACATAAAGTGGTGTTGAATGCACAACTGAATGAATTAGAAAGCAAAGTGATTTTTTTTCTCTTATCTTTGTTATAGTAACTTTAGTAGTTACTTGTAATGGTAAGAAATACATGTGTGTGAAATTTTAAGTTGACTATTTCTTTAAAGCTTGTGTATGGTAGTTGCACTGTATTGCACAAAAATTTCTTCTTAAAGAATGAAATGCCATCTTCCTTTATTTAGATTTTGCTGTAAGATGAGTGTCACTTCTCCTTTCCTCATGTCCTTCCCCTAAAACAAAACAAACCTGCAGTACTTTAACAAAAGTAGCTTTGCTTTTACATTTGTTATATGAAATTGCATAACTCCTTTGGGAAAACGTCTTCCTCTCACAGGAAGAGTCAAAACTCTTTAAGCCAAAAACCTAACAGACAACACAACATTTATTAGCTGTACAGTGTTAGATTATCTAAGATAAATGCTTTCTCTGTTTTACTGAAGGAAAAAGTGCAAATTATAGAAAGCTAATACACAAATTGGCTTACTTTCATTTCAGAGTATACAAAATTAGATGCACTCTGATTAAATTTGCTGTGTTATAAGGATGTCAAATTGAAGGAATGTTTATGGTATTCCTTTGGATTTGCATCTGCGTAATTGTGAGTGGAACTTACAGAGGATTTTTTAAAGCAGTGCTTGGCAGGAAAATTGTATGCCCTCTTTTTGGCCACTCGAGTTGAAAGTATTAAAAACTGGGGGTAGATTGCACCCCTAGATCTTCCAGCTATCTTGGAACTCAGGCTCCAGCTATGTACTCAAGCACCAAATTTTTTAGAAAACAGCAAATGCCAAAGGTTTCTGAAACTGAAATGACTTACTAGTGCTCAGCAAGGAATCATGCTGAATCTGTGTGGTGTACACTCAATAATAGAAAAAACAAAAACCGAAGCCCTAAAGCAATGCAAGGTGATAGGGATGTTAGATAGCATGTAATTGAATAATCATGCAACCGCATGAAATTTTAGTAGTTACATGACTATTTGATAATCTCCGGAGGTGGGGATGGCAGCCAGTGCACTCCAACACAAAAGGTTTCAATGTTTTATTTATGGCAGAGGTGGGGAACCTTTTTTGGGTTGGTGGCCACTGACCCACAGAAAAATCAGTTGGGAACCACACAAGTGAGAAGCAAACAAATGGCTCAAAACCTCCCAACCCTCACTGATGTGGGCCCCAGCTCAGACACCTCACCTTTCTGGCACTCCAGCCCCACAGGCCTAGGGGAAGAAACAGGGAGGGTTGAGGTTCAGGGTTTCCCATAGGCCTAATTTACTTTTCTGGGGTTCCAGGATTAGTGGATTTTGGGGATCCCCTTAGATTCTGGGGAGGACAAAAATGAGGATGTTCAGTGTGTGGGACAGGGCTGCTAGCAAGGGCACAGAGATGGGTGTGCAGAAGGGGTGAGATGGGATGGGGTGCAGGAGAGTGTGAGGAGGGCAGGGTCTGGAAGGGACTTTGGTGGCAGGACAGGGTGTGGGTACAAGAGATTCTACTTGGGGGCGGGAGGAGGTTGGGGGCATAACCAGAAAAGGTGAGAGGGTGAGAATGCACCCAAATAGTTCACATCAAAACCTTTGTGGCTGGTTGATTTATATTATCTGTGGAAGGGGGAAGAATGCTGGTGACCTTCTGGGTTATGATGGAGATTTTTAGTTCCTATGGCAACTATATGCTCTGAAACTAAGTAAAAGAACAACATTGATTCACTTTTATATGTAGATGTTGAAGCAGCTATTTAGCTTAAAAATCCTAAGCCAGCAAGTATTCAATATCATGGAGGAGAGAGGTCTCCCTTGGCCTAGCTTGTTTCCTGGCAATCCCAATGAGGCATTGTCAGTAACTGAGGGGTCAGAACAGGGGCTGGAGGAGACTGATCCATGGAGAAACAAGGAGTCCCAGACAGACACAGCTCAGAGCGCTGGAGGAAAATAGCTAATGAAGGTCTGAGCTGCCAGCAGAAATATGCCCTGGCATTAAAAGCAGTTATTCTTCTGGATACCTGGAGGGGAGCAAATGTCTCAGGCCTAATGCCAAGGGGGTGCTACAGATTATTGAACAATGTACAGACCTGCCAGCATTCCAGCAGCGCCTGGAAACAGGCTGAAATTCTCCTTCACATAGATGAGAATTGATAGAACAATACAAACATACCAGTGTGATGGGTTCCCACTGGGATATCACCTGGAACTTGGGTACCGCTGAGCCCTCTGATCCAGCAGCTTGGGCTCCCTCTCACTGTGCTGCTGTGACAATCGGCAGACCCACTCCCAGTCCCACACTTCCACCAGCATTCAGACAGATAGGGACACACCCAGCTGCTGTTACGTGTAAGCTCTTTGCCTAGGCACTGCACAAACCAGCAATAGAAAGGTTACAGCCAAGATAACTTTCAGCTTGTTAAGGATGCACTCCCATCTGGAGTATAAACACAGAATTATACCATCTTGTACTGTACAGGAAACTGTACAGCTTACACTCATATAGAGTTTGTCTCCCCCCTTAATGTGGAGAGCAATATGCAACAGCCCTTGCCCTTCAGTTACGTTTTCCATGCATTTTACTCCAATTCACTGGTTTAGACAAACCAAAAACAAGGTTACCAAAGATAGATTTTAAATTATTATAAGGATTAGCAAACAGATAAAAGCAATATACCTAGCAAATAAAGACACTAAGCTTAACATACAAGGTAGATAGGATATGAATTAGCAAATTCTCACCCTAATGGTAGAAGCACACTTGTAGATTCTTAAGGCACAACCTGCATTAGTTTTATAGTTTGACTTTCTCAGGTCTTCATACGAAGGCCAGAAATCCCTTTAGCTTGGGTCCAGGACTTTGCAGGAAGTCTGATCAGGTGGGTGAAAAACTTCTCTTAACACAGGAATTGACATTAAGCAGTCTCTTTGCAAACATTAGCCCTAATGGGCTGCCAGACACTTCATTTACCTCTGCATCCACAGTTACAGCTGTTCTTAGCTCCCGTTGGCCACAGTTCACCAGTCCTCAACAATGAGAGCTTTGAGAAGTGGAGACCTGTCCTATGCTGCTTCCAGTGGTTGGAAACGGTGAACTGCAGACAACGGGAGCTACAAATGGCTGAATCTGTGGATGTGCAGGTAAATAATGCAGCTGGTGGCCTGCCAAGTCCTAATCCTGGTGAACTGTGTTTGTCCTGCAGACCACTTATTGCCCACCCTTATTCTATGTTTTTTCCTTCTATGTTCATTGCCTTGAATAGGCCCTTTCCAGCTAACTATCTAGATTGAAAACTATATAGCTATATAGTCAATAGTCATAACTTCAGATACAAAAATGATACACGAATACAAATAGGATAATCGTATTCAGTAAATCATAACTTTTTTCAATGATATCTCACATGACTTGTACAAAATGCATCATAATTATGCCATAATTATATCATAATATCTCTGAGAAGAATATGAGGTACTGATGTTGGCTGTTCAGTCTTGGAGAGCGATAGTGACATATGGCAATTTCCTGCAATATTCTTGAATAACCTTCAATTATGCAATTTATAGAAGTTCATTCTTGTCTTATCCACTGTTTGAAATTCATAACACTTACCAGATTTCATATCACATTTCCCGGCTACAAGAAGCTTACATGCTAGCCTAGCCCACAAAGGTGAGTAAGCCATTAATATAATACAGTGGACTCCAAGAATACAAGAATGGACTTTTGGTACAAACAAGGTCAAGTGATTTGCCTAAGGCTACTGTGGGGGAAAGGTGAATGCAAATTCTCTATTTTCAGTTATGCAGAAATCTAGGCTTTTGAAGCTCAGTACTGAGGCAAGGACCATCGTGTGCACGTTACTGCTCCTGGAGTCTGAACATCAAAAGCCCAAGGTGCATAAAGGAAAGATGAACCTGTTCTTGAGGTTCTTTGTTCTGAGCTAAGGCTGTTATGAACTTATAACAATAGGGGGAAAAATACTTCCAGAGGTTTGAAGGCCGGAAAAACCTGCCAGACCCTCTGCTGGAGTCGAGGTGATCTCTGCTGAACTTCTTAGGGTGTGTAGGGGGTTGTTTCAGTGTTTCCATTGTAATGCTTTCACCTTTAAAAGTAAATATGCTTGCTTTGAAAGAACTGTGGGGTGACCTGTAACTGTTGGTACATGGCTTACAAGCCTTCAGAAAATGGCACATATGCTGGTCTATTTAGACAGTGGATTTCTTATTGTATCACAATGTAATCAGTAAACTATGCAGCTTGGGAAAAGCTCAGAGAGGAGAAAGAGAGATATGGATTTCTACCCAAAAGTGGGGACAGCTGAAGAGCCAGGAATGTAGAATAGTTCACCTGTGTGGATTGGGGGGGGAGGGGCAGGCGAATACAGGTGTGTTTGCCCTGAAAAATGGCAGCAGTGTCTTGGGGGTTATTGTGGAGGCATTCTTATTGGATACAGTTGCTGAGACAATGAAGCACCAAGATAGCACTAGAATAATGTCTGAGCAGGTGCTCCCCCTTCATGTGCACAAACAAATACAAAATAAAAAAGGCAGCCCACAGGTACAGCCATTCATCTTTTTCCTACACTCCTTTTCCTGTTAGAATACACGGGGCCAAATTTTCAGAGGTGCTCAATACAGAGCAGTCCCCCATTGGGACACCCTGTGGCAAGATTCACAAAATGTGCTTGTTTGGGATCTGGCCTATTGTGTTCAGTTGCATTAAGAAATTTTGCTTTGGCCATGTCACCAATGCTATTCATGGGGAGTGTGCAGAAGTCTACGTGTGTCATGTGCCAGCTTTTGAGGATTCTAGCATAGGTCCACCAAGAAGATGGGTTGTCCAGTTTACATATTGAAGAGAAATAAGTCTCTGTTTTGAATCAGAGTAATTAAAAAAATAGTTTTAAGCATATAATAGTCATGGGGCCATTTCACTATACAACAGAGCTGCTTATTTATGGTAGTCATGATACACAAGCATTGAACTACAGCTAAATAATGTTAGTTTTGTTTTCAACCCATGATATATTGAGCTAATGATAAATGACTATGCTTACTAATGCTGTGTAGTCTTATGGAATAATTTTCTGGTTTTGTTTCCCTTTAATACTTGATTGTATTCGCACCAATTAATATTAGCACCATATGGCTTACTAACTTCCTTTTTGCTAAAAAAAATCATTCTTACACATGATAGCCTAATTTTATCCCCAAATTATAACTACGCTGGACATGAAAGCCCTTTTTCTCTGCTTCCAGCAAATGCATGGAACTGCTCATTCTAAGTTGAATCTCTAGTGATGAGAAACAAAACTTGTTCCTTAGATACTGAGATTAATTTTTGTGGAATACTTCATCCTATTCAGCGCAGCGTCGTAGAAATATGATGATTGAAAATCAGGTCAGCTCTCTTCCTCCATTGAAAAGACTGATGAATGCCGGCAAGCACAATGCAGGTGATGGTAATACAGTTCTTTGTCCTCGATGTAGTACAGTTTGTTAAAATAATATATTAAATTGAAAGCAATTGAGTATCTTTTTTGTAAACAGTCTTCTTTTCTGGGGTTGCAATGATGGACTTCCAGTGGGTTCATTAAGGATTTTCAGAATACATCTGTTTGGTTTATAGTACTTATTTTGTAGAGAATATATAGAAGAAAAAAATGCAGTAAGCTTTTTACAAAAGTATAATCCTAATGATTGGGGTATTAGGATGGAAACCTCCTTTCCTTTTATAGAGTAAACTAGAAGATTTACCCAGCATCACTCAGGTCCTTCAAGATTGGGAGCTTGGGAATCTAGGGGGGTGCAGGAATCAGGGCAGAGGCTTGGAGATGGGGAGACTCACGGAAGAGGGTTGGGGTGCAGGAGTCAGGGTTGGGGGTTGAGGATGAAGTCGGCAGTGGGCGGAGGGTGCTGGAGTCAGGGCAGGGAGGTGTGGGTGACTCATGGCAGGGTCTGGTGATGCAGGAGTCCAGGACAGGGGGTTGGCAGATGTGGAGGAGCTTGAGGGAGGGAGGAATGGGGCGGGGAGGGTGGAGCTGGGGGCCAGCCCGAGGTGGCAGGAGCCACACAGCCCGACCACTCCCTGGGGCTAGGCCAGGGTGACAACGGCTGCATTGCCCAGCCGATGGCTGCTCCACAGCTCTCAGGGTGTCAGGGGCAATGCATACAAATTCTCTCAAATATATAGTAGATGTAAGACCAGGCATTTCTTGTTTAAAATTGTTTTGCATTTATAAAATGACTTGATTCTTTTATGCTAAGGGGTTAGGCTTCTCTGGAAAAGTAAAGATTTGAACAGTGCCCTCATATCCTGTTATTTTGTAACAAGACATATAGTTTTGTTTATCTTTTTATTAAGCCAGATACAGAACATATATATGAATTCAAAAGGATACCTTGAAAGTAGTAGAGGTAGTAATAAAAACCACAAGATTTTTGGCACATTTTTAGTAGCAAAATGTTCAGTCTACACATGTGGTTAAACTAGTGATTAGAAGTGGTATTAGTGAGGATGCAAGAAATTTCTGTGGTGATTGGCGTAATATTTGCACTGAACAGGATGAATGACAAAACAGAATTCTTAAAAAACAACAAATAGTCTGGTAGCACTTTAAAGACTAACAAAACATG
>CM057846.1:57936002-57947933 GCA_030068395.1 Apalone spinifera | reverse complement strand
CCTTTGCATGACTTTTCCGGCAAAGGGGGCCAGTCTAGACACAGCCTAAGTGTTTTGCTTATTGATTAATCAGTTAATCAATCATACTATTACATCCATAATGTAGAATACAAATTGTACAGTGCTTAATATTATTTTTATTACAAATATTTGAACTGTAAATAAACAAAATATTTTTCAGTTTAACTCATACAAGTACTGGAGTGCAATCTCTTCTCTTTTGTGAGTTGCACTTTCACAATAATGTGCATTGTTACATAACTGCACTCAAAACAAAACAACTTTTAGAGTGTGCAGGTCCATTCAGTCCTACCTCCTGTTCAACCAATTACTAAGAGAAACAAATTTGTTTATATTTGTAGGAGATAATGCCGCCCGTTTCTTATTTACAGTGTTACCTGAAAGTGAGAACAGGCGTTCCTATGGCACTCTTGTAGCAAGCAATTGCAAGGTATTTACCTGCCAGATATGCTAAACATTCATATGTCCTTTGTGCTTCAGCCACCATCTCAGAGGACATATTTCCATGCTGATGATTCTCATTAAAAAGATAATGTGTTAATTAAATTTGTGACTGAACTCCTTTGGGGAGAATTGTATGTCTCCTGCTCTCCGTTTTATTCACATTTTGCTCTGTATTTCATGTTATAGCAGTCTTGGGTGATGATCTCAGCACATCGTTCCTTTTAAGAACACTGTCGTTGCAGATTTGACAAAACATAAAGAAGGTATCAATGTGAGATTCTAAAGATAGCTACAGCACTTGACCCAAGGTTTAAGAATCTGAAGAGCCTTTCAAAATCTGAGGGACAAGATGTGGAGCATGCTTTCAAAGTCTTAAAAGAATAACATTCTGATGTGGAAGCAACAGAATCTGAGCCACCAAAACAGAAAATCAACTTTCTGCTGTTAGCATGTGACTCAGATGATGAAAATGTACAAGGGTTAGTCTGCACTGCTTTGAATATTTACTAAACAGAACCCATTAGCAGCATGGATGCATGTTAGCTTTGGTGATGATCCCATTAGCAGCATTTGTATGTGAAAAGGCATACAAATCTTGATCACATCTGTCACACAAATATTTTGCAGTGCTTGATACAATGCCATGAAAATACCTGTTTTCACTTTCAGGTGACGTAAATAAGAAGCATGCAGCATTATTTCCTGCAAATGTAAATAGCTTGTTTCTCTTAGGGATTGGCTGAACAAGAAATAGGACTGAGTAGATTTGTATGCTCAAAAGTTTTACATTGTTTTATTTTTATATGTAAGTCTTACTTGTAAGTTCAGTTTTCATGATAGAGATTGCACTGCAGTATTAATAATGGGAGATTGAAAAAAGTTTGTTTTTTACACTGCAAATATTTGTAATAAAACTGAAGTAAGCACTGTATACTTCGTATTCTGTGTGGTAATTGAAATACAAATATTTGAAAAAGTAGAAAACATTAAAATATTACTATATATTTTTAGAAATGTGCGCTTGTCTGTCTGAGTGTCTCTGTCCCCCCTACCCCCCCGGGACTCCTCCAAAATAGTAAGAGCTAAGACCACCAGATTTGGTAAGCAGCTTCCTCTTATAACTAGGATGTTAAGTAGCGATTAATTTGCTAGTTGAGTAGTTGATGGAATTTCCATTGACTGGTCGATAAGCACTTCCACATTCCGCCTTTGAAATGTACAAGAGCCCTAGTGGGGGCTCTTGTGCATTTTGAAGTTGGAAAGCTGCGTGGAGCCCAGGGCCAGCAGGAAGTCCCATTGACTCTGGGCTCCGTGCAGGCGTTCACGCTTTGAAATGCGCAAGAGCCCCAGTGGGTTCTATAGTATTTACACAGCATCTTGCAGGGGTTACGCAAAATGGCAATTGATAGTGATATACTTCCCGTAGACTTTATTTATCAGCATTTTGTACCAAAACTACAATTACTAAATTTTCTGAAGCACTTTTCCACAGCAGCTTTCTCCCTTGTGTTCTGACTATAAAACAAAATGAAACTCTCAAAATGAAAAAACCTGTACTGTAGGCTCTTATGAGTTGTTGGAGTGCCATCTAACTGGCTAGATTTCAAGACTGAATTCTAGATCCTGAGGCTACGAGAAACTAAAAATGAAGCAAGTTCCTTTTGTTTCTTGTCCTGAATGATTGCATACTTGGACTGCTATGTGAAGCAGGATTTGTATGAGAGAGAGTTGCTGCTTCAACAGAGTTTAGAGGGGATGGATAATCCTTAAAGATAAACCTTCCTTTCCCTTCTCTTGGCATAAATTTAAAGTTCTGTTTTTGACAACCATTCCTCTGTGCTTTTCCAGCCCCCTACACATAGTATCTGTCTTTTGCTAGGTGTGTGTGTGTGTGTGTGTGTGTGTGTGTGGTATTTTTGGTTTTTTTGTATAGTGGGGTAGTGAAAGATGTAATACTTTAGTCTTGTAGAACTTAACAAGACACCTTATCTTTTATCCTTAATAGTTGCAATCGGAACTTTGTCTTACAAAGGTCATTACTTGCGCTTTTAGTAATGGTTAACACTTCATGTTTCTTAACTGATGCCTGCCCTGCAATAGTATCTTCATCACTCTAAAGGTAGGACTATATCCGTAGCATATTGTATTCTACCAACCAGGAGCACTCAGGTTAGCATAACTAAGTATTCTTTAGAGAAGTGCATCCGCATACAGGGCTTGAGCATGTTACTAAACTCTCCCAAGTGTATGGTGGAAGACATTACCGTTTTATATTGCAATGGTGAAATATATTACAAATTATGCCTTGAACCCTTAAAAAACTCCATGCATAGTCACATAAGTCTTTGCAATAGAAAGGGTTCTGTTGTTCGTTATTAAAATTATCTTTAGCTACTGATTTTTCAAAAGCATCTAAGTTACTTAGAAGCAAAGGTTTCATTCATTTTACAGTGAATCTTGTATTCTTCAAAATTTAGGCACTTCTCTAGGATAAATAGATTTAAATATACAAGCAGATGCACCCAACATTGCTTGGATCCTTAACTGTTTTTTTTAGGGGGGGAAATGCAGGAGTTGGGGCATTATGTGGAGGGAGCAGGAGTCAGGGCAGGGGGCTAAGAGGTGTGAGGAGCTCAGAGGAGGGAGTGGAGGTGCAGGAATTAGGTTAGAACTTTGGGGGGCTCAGGACAGGCAGTACTGGGAGGCGCAGGACTCAGGGCAAGGAGTGAGAGGCTCAGGGCAGGGAGTTGGGTGTGTGTGTGGGGGGGGGACTCAAGGCAGGTGCTGTGGGAGGTGTAGGAGTCAGGGCAGGGAATGGAGTGTGTGTGTAGAGTAGGGGTTAGGTCAGGGGCTGTGGTGGGTGCAGGAGTCAGGGAAGAGTGCTGAGATGCCTGGAAGAGAGGGGGCTCACCGGTGCTGCCTGTGATGATGAGGGTGATGCTGGCTGCTAGGTTGTCTGTGCTGCCATGGCAGGGACAACTCCTGGGATTATGCTGGTCTGCCAGTGGTGGTGGCCTCTAGGGTGATCAGAGCTATGTTAGACCTGCAGTGGCAGTGGCTCGTGGGGGCTGTGTTGGGCCCCCAGTGATGGCAGCTCCCTGAGAAGCTAGGGCCACTCTGGGCTCTCTTGGCTAGGACTCGGGGACAGGAGGTGTGGCTTGGTCTCCCTCTGAGACGGGGCAGGGGGACGATGCTATGGCATTGTCACTCTGCAGTATAACTGTACCTCCTAGCAGCCACCTCCCTTTCTGTGTTATGAAAACAATCTCATTCCAGGCATATCTTGTTTTTCTGGCACAACCAAACACCGACCTTGCTTTAAGTTAGGATAAGAGGAAGCTGCATACCCTTTGGTGGTCCTAGCTCTTACCGTTTAGGAGAATCTCTTAAACTCATAGACAGACACGCATTTTTAAAATATATGGATGGAAATATATGGCCAGTTGGACGGCACACATATATACTATACTTTTTAAAAAATGA
Organism: Apalone spinifera; assembly: GCA_030068395.1. Taxonomy (NCBI): domain Eukaryota; kingdom Metazoa; phylum Chordata; order Testudines; family Trionychidae; genus Apalone; species Apalone spinifera. The sequence goes on along the minus strand of CM057846.1, from coordinate 57,943,985 downwards.
TTGTTTTAACAAGGGCTTGGAGTCCTTTTCAGAATTTTATATGTGAATAATCAGCCCTTTATAGTTAAATGTTTTTTAGCTTCTCTCTGTGCTACAGAATTTAACTTGGAACATGGTTGTCAACAGGTCAAGCTGGATGAAATATTGATGGCCAAGTTGTGGTCAGCAGCATAGACCAGTGCAGTTATATGGTGAACACAATTTATTCATATTTGTGTTCAAACAGTATAATATTTTATTGTCTAGAAAAGATTTCGCTTTCATAGACTGTTTTTTCTGTTTGTGTACTAAGCTCTGTCCAATGACAGCATCATTTAGATAGGAGCGAGAGTAATAAAGATACAGTAGTGTTTAGCAAAAAAACCTTCCCTGCTGTTTTAATTAAGAAGTCAAAAGAAAAAGTTTTAAAAATGCCCAGGACTGGATAATAGTATGTTTTTTTTCATACAGACAAATTAACAGAAGCAAAGGAAGTGTCATTTTCTCTTACTTTACATTTTAGGCTCCAATAGAAATTAATACGAGATCCCAAATTCTCCAATGAGTTCTACATTTGTGCTAACATATGCCTGTGGAGTGACTGATTTAAGTCACTGGAGTTCTGCTCAGATATACAAGTCCACTTTTGCAGAACAGTTTATGGATTGAGGCCTTGAATTTCAAAACCTTTTGAGATAGGGACCATATTCATGTATGGTTTTAAAGCATCTCATATAATGGAGCCTCTAAGCACTATTGCACTGTACATATTTAATAGTGTATATATGACTCTGCAGCTCACTGGTGAGTCTTACGGGTCCCACCTCAATCTCAAAAAGAAATTTGAATGCTATTATTGCAGCCTCAGATTGGAGAGTTACAAAATCCCAGGAAAATAACTATGGCATAAAAAGAACCCCTAACTGAATTGTCTTTCACTGCTAATGGATTTTGGGGAATAATGGGGCTTCACTTAGGGGCCAGCAGTTCAGGGGTAAGGCTGTAACCAAATAGTGTTTTTTGAGCCTTAAGGTGGTTCTTGTGGTAAGTCTGAGGGCTTGGCGTCCAAGCCACAATTCATTCCCTCATGATAGTCTTCCAGGATCTCTTAGGAGGCCATGGAAAGAGAGGGGTGAGGGGGCCTGGGCCCCCTCTCTCCACTGGATCCCAGCCCAAAGGGAGAGGGGCAAGAAGGATTCAGTTCTTTCTGATTGCCACTTGTCTAGGCTGCTCCCTACCTTCCCTGTTTTCCCATCTGTTTGAGGCATGGGGGCACAACTCCTTTTACCTTAGTGTGGGCTGCAAACCCCATCACACAACCTCCCTCTCAGGTTGAGTGCTGAGGAGTTGGGCTGCTCTAATGGTTCTTCTCCATCCTACAAAAATAAGTCCACGTTCTTATGGTCACATCTTGTGCACAGTGCAATACTGCAAAATTGCATAGCTCTAGTGAGAGGTACATAAACCGCAGATGGTGGTCTTGCATTGCATTCAGCCACTGGAAGGATACACAGTCCTTCATGAATTGGAATGGCTGTCCCAATAAATAAGAGTGGAGTCCTGCAATGGCACATTTTATTGCCCAGGTCATCTTCTCTATCACCAAATATGCTACTTCTAAGGGGACAGTTTCTGGCTGAGGTAGAAGATTGGGTGGTGTTATACCTCAACCTCTTGGGACAGCATAGCCCCAGGTCAACATCTGAGGCATCTGTTTGGAGGACAAGTGGTTTGAAAAGCTGCATGAAATGGAACAGATTCCTGAGTCAGCTGATCAAGAAACGAAAAGAAGTCTGTGGTGCAGTCCCAAGACTACTGGACCTTCTTGGGGGTGACATCTTTAACCACGTGTGTCACGAGCTACAATCATGATGAAATCTGGAATAAACTGGCTATAAGTTCACCAGTCTAGGAAACATCCTACTTGCTTCTTTGTGGTAGGTTCAGGGCATTCTGCCAATGCTTAGAGCTCTCCTGCTAAGGCGCATAAATGTCCCATCCCACTATACCCTAGGTACATCATGCCTCTATTAGCTGGATGGCACTTGACAGGGTTATCTGTAAGTCTAGTTCTTTTGAGCGCCTTCAAGGTCACATGTTTTACATGCTCATACCAAGTCTTGCTGTAGATAATCATGTCATCAATGTATGTAATTACATACTAATTGTGAGGCCAAAGAACCTTGCCATCAGCCTTTGGAAGATGGCTGTCATGCTTTTAGACCGAATGGCATCATCTTAAATTGATATAGTCCAAACAGCATATAGGAAAGCCCTCTTTTCTCAGCATTCTGAAGTCTCTGTCTCTAACTTGTGGCTACATCAAGAGTGCTGATAGACCTGGTAGCCGCTATTCTTTCTAACAGTTCATTAACCCATGGCAACAGTTGGTGTCACATTTGTATACCACACTCACCTGCTGGAAGTGTCTATAGATTCTGGTCAACCCATCCTGTTTAAATATTAAGACTATAGGTTTTCATCCTTGTTATGTGACTCTGACTTTGGGAAAATCAAAAACACAACTTTCAGTTCCTTCTGTACTTTTCACCACCTGTGCCCCAGCAATGAACAAAAGTTCTCAACTTTTTCCATTTCTTCATGAAGAACATTAGATGAGTCTGTCTTGAAACAGTAGAAAAGCTCACAGAGGGACCAGGCCAGTTTTTGGATCTGTTGCTTTTGCTCCATTTGCAAGTCTTCTCCCACAGGGACTTTGTTGGAGCTGGGAGCTACAGGAGCCTGTGGCCTGAATTATAGTTCTGGAGGAAATGGCATTACCAGGAGCCTTTCTTTAACGAGGCTTTTAGCGGGTTGACATGGTATGTAATTTACTGCTTCAGTTCATCTGATGAAGTGGGTTTTACACATGAAAGCTCATGATCCTATATACATATATTTGTTAGTCTCTCAGGTGCTGCAGGACTACTTGCTGCAGACTGCCCCTCTGGGACCAATTCTTCTGATGGCTTTAGGAGAGGCCTTGCAAGATAGTAAACACTGCTGCTTCCCATCTTGGAATCCAAAGTAACACCTGGTTCCCTCTTTGGATCTCTTGGACGTGAGTTTCTTTGTTGAATGCTTGTGCTTGCCCCTATTGTGCCTGGGTTAGATTTTTCTTGCACACACTTGTTTAAGATCTTCAATTTCTCTCTCAGCCATGCATGTACTGTAACAAGTTTGTGGGCTTGGAACTTTGTTCCTCCCATGTCTCCCAGAGGAGGTCTAATATTACCTTTGGCTGTCTCTATTATATTAATTCGAATGGGGAGAATTCTGTTGATGCCTGAGAGATTTGCAGATGGTGAACAGAAGCGGTGGAAGTAATTAGTCCCAGTGGTGAGGTTCCATAGTTATAAACTTCCAGAGGATATTTTTCAAGGTCTTATTAAATCTCTCTGAGCCTGCTACATTGTAAGTGGTACATGACTTGAACAGGCTACATGGTTAACTCATAAGTTGGGACATGAGCTGTAATTATTTCCTGTGGCATCCCCACCTGGGCCAACACTCTCATGAGCTCTGAGGCACAGGCTGTTGCTGTGTGGAGCGGGGTGGAATCACCTTAAGGTACTGCATTCTTTCCCAAGGGGACCTAACTAGGTCCATGTCAGTTTTTTCAAACAGGGTTCTTATCAGGGGGAGGGGGTTTTAGTGGGGCTTTCCCTTGATTGCCCCCTGCTATTCTGGGCAGGAAATGTGTAGAACTCTTGTACCTCCTGGTGGATGCCTGGCCAATAGAAAAAAAGTTGATTGATTTTCTCATGGCTGAAGTGACCCCATAGTGGAAGTGTCCTTGTTCCCCCAAGGGGGACCTTATCTGGTTTTCTGCACTGCTGTTGGCTTCAGGGACGGGCTTCCCCTCTGGTCTTTCGCACTTCTTAATGCGTGGTGCTGGCAGAAGGGCATCCTTACCTGCCACTCTTCATCTGCACTCTATCCTTGCTGGGCCCATATAGACCTGTCCTTTTGAGCCTCCCTCCCCCTTCACCTTCCCACTCTTCCTTACATTAGCTGAGTTGGTGGAGGCAGGACTGACTTAGCCAAAGGGGTCTCCACCCTGGGATTTGTGAGGAACTGATCATTTTCTTCCAAGATTATGGCCTCAGACAGTTGCAGTATGGTGATGCATCACCCACGCCTGTCCTCCTCCTGGAAGAATCTGAGAGAACTGTTTTAGGGCATTTCTTTTTGCTCCTTGGAGACTCAACTTTTCATCAGGCTGGAGACAGCTCTAGCAGTGTTCTCTTAGGCATTGTGCTGCTACCTGTTGTCCATGCTGCAGTGTAAACCTTTGCCCCTGTAATTGCTGGCAGTATGTCTTTTTGTGGGAACATCAAAGGTGTCTAGGTTGAGTGCCTTACGCCAACAGTAGTTTTGTGCAGGCATTGTTTTGAGATCCCCTGACACACACCCTGGGCTCCTCCTGACAAGCAGTGCAGCTCCCTACAGGCCAGCGAGCTATGTTTATCACCCATTGAAAGGTTACTAGAAACACCTTTTGGGGGATCCTCTGGCCCCATGTTTATTAGTGTCGTTAGAGGCCTCAGGGCTAGGCTGGCACCATCTCCTGCCAAGCTCCCCATGGTACCCTAGGGTGAAACATTGTGGCTATCTACTGCACTGTTGGTCTGTTTGCTGAGCTGCTAGTTCTCTGCTGAGGAGCTGTTGCTTTTGGAAGGCTTTCTGTTGTTACTGAGCAAGCAACTACTGGAGTGATTGGATCTGCTGCTGCTGTTGGCCTTGCGAGTCCACCTCCCATTTCAGCATCTTGCCCGAAATCTATCTTTCGCTCATCCCTCTTCCTTTTTATATTGCCTACATTCTGTACCGCTTTGTAGTGAGCTTCACTTGGGGATGTGCAAACTTCAGTGGTCAGGCTGATCTAGGGATGTTAAATTGCATTTAATTAGCTAATCGAGTAGTCAGTGGAATTTCCATCGACTACTCAATTAGTCAACGATGGGGGAAACTGAAGAGCTGTAGTGGGGTTAGCTTCCAGCCGTGGGAGCTAACCCCGCTGTAGTTCTGCCTTTTAAATGGAGTAAGAGCTGCCTGGTTCTTACTCCATTTAAAAAGCAGAGGCACAGCATGTGGGACCACAGGCACAAGCTGGGAGGCTGAGCTAGGAATCAGCTGATTATCTCCCATTCCCCCTGTGGAGACAGTGCTGGGGGCAACTGGCTTTTAAGCTGGCTCCCCCCACACCGGCTCCTACTCCCCCCCTTTCTGCCTCTCATAGGCAGCAAGAGTTGGGGGAAAGCAACTAATTGAGTGGTGACTCGATTACCCGATAAGCATATACTCGACTAGTCACTTACATTCCTTGGCTGAACCCAAACAGTCTCTCCAAGTCTGGAGGCAACTCTGCTGGGCTGTCCATGGACCCAGGACAGCCTTCCCTCTTTTTCCCTTCTGTTCCCTGCCTTCTTTTTCCGTTGTGTTTGGTGTGTGGCCTCAGCCTTTTGCTTACACAGTCCCAAGTCTTTCAGCTCTTCATCTGGGGGTGAGAGTAGGAGGGATGCTTCCTGTAAGAATATGAAAGTAGTAGCAGATCATTTTCATGTAGCATACTGTTTGCTAGAGAGAACAGTTTGGGTGGACACCTCCTGAATAACTGTCTGAGAAGCCATGAGCCTGAAAAAGCCATGTTATAAGCAGCCATAATTTAGCTGGAGGTTGTTCATTAACCATGAGTAACAGTGAAATTTTACATGGCAGAAGATCCCAGCGCAACACTTCAGTACTCACCTTTAGAGGTCAGCTCTCCTAACCCACTTAGTCAGGTGGAAGCTGAATTCTGACCAACCTTTCCTCTGTAGATTCTTCCGCCTCTGTGGCTACAATCTGTCTGTCTTGTCGCATGCCCCTTCATTGCTTGTCTGCCAGATTTCCCTTTTGACGAATAGCTCTTTAGAGACTATGCCCTGCTCCCAATACTTGAGTCCCTCCCCCCCGTACTGTTCCACCACTCTTTTTACCTTAGCATGGGGTAGAGATGTAAAATCCCATTTTATTTACTGATTAAATGTTGAGTTTAATTAGTTAACTAGTTAAATGGGGTGACCAGTGCAGCTGCTCCAGTTCCCACCGGTTAATCGTAACCAGTAAGCCTCACCTATTAAGGATGAGGCTTACCAGTTAACTGATTAACCATTACCATCACTAGTGTGGGGGCTATAAACCCCATCATAGGCAGGAAAACTCTTCTTCTATAATAGTGATTCAATTCTTGATGGTAAATAGGTAATATTTTCTTTTACATTTGAAAAGAGCATGAGCCTGGAGCCCAGAATAAGTTCTGTATAACCTGTACGACTTATGTAGATGTGTATTTAAATTCTGTTTAAGTATTGCAACAAATTAGGGATTAGTGATGTGCTAGTTAGTTTTGTTGGGATAGGTTGGAGTTTGGAAAATAGGAGAATTCGCATTTTTTGTATTAGGTATGGCCAGCTGACACAAAGCTTAGTTGTATCGTGAATTTCTTTTCAAACCATTCTTGACCTCCTGGGTATAAGGAAGTTGTGATCCAGCTGTATCAGTATAAAATTGGCAAAGAAAATAATCAACAATTTTGAACAGATTTGTGTATTGGCAATAAAATAGTCTGAGCTCATCTGGTTTCCGTATACTGTTCAAAAGGTTTAAAACCTAATGCTGAAAAGCATGTTTTGTGGCATTGGTATATATTATAATGAAATACAAATATGTTTATCTATTTAAAAACGTTTTTTTTTAAATCTTGGGCTGAATCTAATACTGTTTAATATTGAGAATCATTAACATTAACTGGAATCAGACAGTGGTCACACAGGTCTTGCTTAAGTTTCCCTCTCCAACAGTATAAGTGCACTTCAATCCTGATCTTTCACAGCCTCACTGCTCCTTAAAAAAACAAAACAATATTGACTAATTGGGACCAGAGTGCAGTTGGTATATGTGTTTGTAATTATTTTTGGTTTGTTTGCACATACTGACAATTGTGCACGCGCGCACACAGTATCTGAGGTTCTGTATTTATGTTTGAGATATGTTCTTGTGGCATGAATTAAAGTTCCTTATTTTTTAAATTTCTGTTAGGATCTGAAATAAGTTTTTAAAATTTAGAGAAAATTTAGAGTACTGTTCATCTTTCAACAGTACTTTTAGTTTAAAATATTAACCACAAAAAAGTCACAGGTGTATATATTTATATTATAGACTCACACTAATGTAATACATTTTCCATTTGGGGATTACTTCTCTTTGAACCATATAAACACCACCTGTGCTACTTGTAATTCTGGTGTAGTTTGGATCAATTATCTCAGCAGGCTAAAAGAAAGTTAATCAAAATGAAAAGTGCTTTGGAAAAATAAATACATTCCACCTGGAGTTCAAGGTTCTATTTTAATAAAACATTGTTATTTATACCATATTCTCATGAAACAAAGTTGGATATGGGAGAATAGGGTTAAAAGCAGTTTTGTTATTTGTGAATATGTGTTTTAGTGTGTGATAAATATAATATGTTGATATTCAAAAGGCAAAACTAAAGCATAGGGTATGTGTGTGGTTAATGGGTCTTTTAGCTATGAAAAAAATAGGTCAATAAATCCAGTCTTATAAATAACTTATTAATAACCGTATTCTACCAAAAGTATCCTCTGTGACTGCAGAGCCTCTGATTCAAGAAAACTGTATTTTCAACGATAGTAGGGTTAAAAAAATTCACTGCTCTGAAACACTGGCACTGGCTTTCCTATTTCTGTAACATTCCGAAATGTCACCTTTCTCTGATAATCTTGATAGTAAAATTCATGTATGTACATTTTTTGCTATGCTTCAAGTTGTGGTAGAAACAGTAAGGGTAATTAAACCCTGGAACAATTGGTTGTGTTGGCTTCTCCATCAGGCACAGATTAATACAGCAGCAATAGCCTGCTAGGGACTAACTCTGGTGAACCACTGGGCTGTGTCTACATTGGTGCGATCTTGCGCAAAAGCGGCCACTTTTGCGCA
>CM057846.1:57910166-57935902 GCA_030068395.1 Apalone spinifera | reverse complement strand
GCTCTTGTGCAAAAGCACATCTCTTGCGCAAACGCACATGCCAGTGTAGACGCTTTCTTTTGGGAGAGTTTTTGCACAAGAATTCTTCTGCAAAAGAGTTCTTGCGCAAGATCATGCCAGTGTAGACGTAGCCCTGCTGTCTTATTGCCCTCCCCTGTTCTAGGCAAACAAAATTCAGTGTATGGATTCTTTGAAACTGTATTTATTGATGGTTTTAATGCTATGTGAGCAGTTACCATCGTCATATGTATACATTTGTTTCCTGGCCTTTTGAATGTAATTCTAACAGAGAGAGCAAGCTTGATATATGATTTTCTCAGAGTGAACAGGTGATGAAGTTAGGAAGAACTAGGCAAGCAGGATTAAGTTATTTTTCTTTTCCAGGCAAGGGAGGTAGGGAAAGTTAGCTATTATACTACTGTGTGGTGTGCTAAGATTTAAAATTAATTTTTATTTTCTCAAGACACGTTGACTGGAAAAAGTAGGGAGCCTACTTCCTACCCCCAAAATCATTTTGTTGCTAAATAAATCTTGACTAGTGGCCTGTAATTGGTTTTTCATAAACATTCATTGCAACCAGAATTTCGTCTGATCAGTGTTTAAGGAACAGTATAAAAAGGATTCAAGAACATCAATTTAGAAACTAAATTTTTAGTAGTCATAATTTTAATTTTTTCTGCAAAGTCTCCAGGGTTTGCATCGTTTCTTGCCTTATTCCACCTTTGACTGCCTGCTTGTCAGCCTCTTTGATAAACCTCTCCATGCCTTCTTTTGACACAGCCTGCTACACTTGATATGACCTTTGGTATATTGTTGTTTCCCTTTTCTCCCTAACCTCTGTCTGCTTATCTGTCTTCCTTGGGGAGACATGAAGAGATCCTTAGTAAACTGAAAGAACAGAGAAATATTTTTCTTGGGTCTTTCAATTATGGTAAAGTGTGTTACTGAAAGAACAATAGATTAAAAATTTCAAAGCTGTGGTAGTTATTAAATTGATAGCATCCCTTTAAGGTTAAAAAATCTGAGTGGTAATTGTTAGTTTGTAACTTTTAAAAATGACTAGTCCTGTGGCACCTTGGAATCTAACAAAAATATATAGCATCATGAGCTTTTGTGGGTAAAACCCACTTAGTTAGTCTGAAGTGGGTTTTGCCACAGGACTACTCATTCCTTTTAAGGTTGCATGTTAGACATAAGGTGCAAATTTTTAGCAGTAAAGATAATTAACTACTGGAACAATTTACCAAGTACTGCTGAATTCTAAATTACTGGAAATTCATATATTAAGACTTGGTGTTTTTTCTAATAGATGTACTGTAGTTCAACAACTATTGGATTTGAAGCAAGAATTAGTTAATTAAGTCCTGGAGGTCATACTAGATGATCGGAATTGTCTATTCTTTTTCAAATGGAAGTTGATATTTGAATTTTCAGGCTTCCCATTCTTTTATTCTTTCATTCTTTCTTCTGTCCTTACTGGTTTTTCTAATTTTACTTGTCCGTTTATGCAAGAAGATACACTCAATTTACTTTCATTTGGATCTTCCGATGGTGTGTAGGAAGTGGGTGAGGAGACTTCCCATCTGCTGTGATAGAGGTTGCCTGTGATATAAAACTGACTTGTAAAATGTTGGTTTTAGGTCACATTCTAAAAGATGTGATTCATCAAATTTGCCGCTTGCAGGTTTGTTTTTCTAATGTGTGGGATTGCAGGTCAAATACTTTCAGAAGTAATTGTACAAAAAGCCCTAAACAGATAGCAGTAGTCCATATGACTAATGTAAATGGATCTCTCTTTCTCTCTCTCTCTCTCTCTCTCTCTCTCTCTCTTTTTTTTTTTTCTCCTTACATGAATTTTGTACATATGAAGCAGAATTTCAAAGTAGATTGGGTTAACCCCCACACAGGACTGAATTTATAACATTGTGAGGAAAACACTATGCAATGTAAGCACTAAAGTACTGTCAACACAAAGACAACTGAGGCCATACAATAATATTGCAATAATCGTTCATGCTGTGACAGTTTGAAATAGTTTTCCCACACTTTCAACCATGGATTGATTAAAATCCCTGGGAAATTCTAGCATTTTCTTATAAATAATTTTCTATCTATTTTTACTTTCAGGTACTTAAATATCAGTGATTGCAGTGTCTCTCTCTTAGTGCATTCTATTCTTAGCTCACAAAAATATATATTTGTGACTATATAGGCAATTCTTTTCTGCTCATTAGCTTTTTCTAGTATGTTAATACTGAGTAACAACTAAGCAATGCCACTTTTTTCCTTTAAATATATGCTATTTTGTCTAATCCTGGGTGTCTTGTCTGTACTGCATTGAATTACATCCCATGCAGCCCTGTTGACTTCAGTAAAATTGTATGAGATTATTTCATTGCATCTATTTCACACATCCGTATAATGCAAAATTTACTATTTGAGCAGATTGAAAAATGTAATCGAGGAAAAGATAACTTCACAACAGATGAAGGGAGAATTTTTTTCACACACTGCTGCTTTTATGACACTTCTTCACATTTCTTTCTTGACATTTAAATACATTTGCTTTTATGTGCTTTATATATGTATGTGCAATGATGGTTTGCTGGAAAATGTTTTTAATTAAGCATTTTATGCACAGCTGTATTGGAAGAGGGCACTCTTTAACCCTAAAACAAATTCTGAAGAATTTTTAAACCCGAGTCTTAAGAATTAGTTTGTACTCTTAGGTACAGGCATTTCAGGCAGTTAGTACATTTTGGTACGTCTATTTGGTGGCTGTACCAACCTCCTTAAGTTTGTACAGAAATAAAAAAATATGATGCACCAAATACTAACTTCCTTGAAAGATGTTAAGTCTCATATGGAACACTGAAAATTGCTACTTGTCATATTTTATTTTGTAGTGCTACTGATGTCACAATATTTTATGTTACATCAGCAATCTGAACTAAAAGTCACCGAGAACCAGTGTTCTCGATAAGCTGAGAGCTTGGACACCCAAGAGATATTCCAATGCCGCCCAGCTGATTAGCAGAGCATCCTTAGCACCCACAGTCAGCAGCGTGTGTTTCTACTGGTCATGTACATCTGTACATGCCTTGGTACACACAACAAAATTTGTTCTGCACATGGATGGAAAAAATTAGAGTGAACATTGCTGAGAATCCCTACGTTTGCTCTTTATTTGTTTGGGTAAAACACAAACACATTGTGGTACCTGAGCATTTTCACCGATGATATTGTGATATCCAAAACAATGCATCTTTCTTTATAAAAATATGTTTTATAGATTAAACAGGTTGACAAAACATACTTAACTGTGGAATCCTGAATTTAAAGTGGCAATTGAAGCTCCTCTTTGAAACTCTGGTGTTCCATCCCATTGTAAAACGTGTTGGTTAGATAATTGCCCCTCAATTACAAACACAAAGTTAAGCCATTAATACTAAAGTTTCAGTGTAGAGGAGAATGCATACTTGATGGAGCAATATAATATAAATGTCAAGTGCCAGTGGCCTTCGGTTTGTCAACAGCCTGCAGTGTTTCTGCACTTTCCGTCTTACCATCTTTTCTGCTTCCCTGCTGCTGTGATACAGACGTGTTAAAAAGCTTTTATAATACTGTTTATATAATATGCCTAATATTAGTACTTAGATCTATCCATAGCATGAATCTCATTCCTATTTTTACAAGCTTTTCATTGAAATTGTAGGATAGTCCCTTTAGACTGCAGTTCTGTTAAATGAGGGCAAGATTTATCAAATGAAAACCAGATACTTGGCATGTCATAGAAACGCAATGTCACCTACTTACCTCTGTTGTGAGTAAGGATGTTAAGAAGCGGGTATTTGGCTAATCGTGTAGTCGATGCAATGTGTATCGACTACACGATTACTCAATAAGGGGAGGCGCTCTGTAGAGACAGAATGGGGGAAGTTCCCAGAACTGGCGTGAGCCGTGATTGAGCAGTCCCGGCTTGCACTGGCTCCTGGACTGCTGTGGCTCTGCATTTTAAACATAGTAAGAGCAGGGGTGGGCAATAATTTTTTGCCAGGGCCACTTCATAATTTTTTGAAGTGGCCCCAGGCTGCACCACAAGGGGCGGGGTCTTAAGCGGAAGGGCTGGGGCCAGGATACTTCCCTGCTTCCCCACCCACAGACTATAATTGGTCTAGGGATGGGGGAGCGCATGAAGTCTCCCCCATCCCGAGGTCTGGGCCCATGCCCCTGTGCAGGAAAGAGACTTCACATGCTGCCCCTTCTGCTCCCAAGCCAATAAGGGCTTAGGGGCGGGGAGTGCGTGAAGTCTCCTCCCGCCCTGCCAGGAGCGCCCCACCACGGACAGAGTGCTGGGGATAACCGGCTCTTAAGTTGGCTCCCCCCAGCACTGGCTCCTGCCCACCCCCCTTGCTGCCTCTGTGAGTAGTCAAGCTTAGGCTTATGGGCTACGTGAGTAGTTGCTTACATCCCTAGTTCTGAGCTGTGTGTACTGGTGAACGATATATATGGAGAAAAATCATGGGTAGTATTTTCACTTAAACACTTTAAAACTTAGTTAAAAGTATAAATATATGACTTGTGAATTAATTGTACATTCATACAGGAACGGATTTCCTGTATGAATTTCAGTACGGATTTGATACTTTGAAAACAAAAGTGGTGTTACTCCAAGGTCATAGAGAGGTATTCTGTGATCGTTGGCGATATCTTGCCTTTTTATAATTTGACAGATCAGTAATGTTAAATGTTTATAATAGAAGCTGTAAGTGGTTTATGCCCTCTAAAGTGAAGTGTGAAATATTGAGATTCCATTTGATGATTTATACTGTTCTCAACATTAATGGTTGGCTTGGCTGCTTGCCTCTCACATGTTTTGCCAGCTTGTAGTTACAATCAGTTACTCAGATTTAGTTTCTATTGGCTGCTAAACTACACTACGTATTAAACTGGAATTTTTGGTAGTGGTTCTGCTAGTATTGCAACCAAAGAGAGATTCAAAGCCCAGGGAAAACAACTAATCTTGGTTTCTTATATGCATTTTTATGAGACTTCTCTGAACTAAAGTGCTTCAAATAGCCATTTTTTAAACCCGGATTTGTTCTAGCTTATATAGATGAATATCTCTTCATGGGTTTGGTTCTCTTCCTCTGAGATTAATGGAGTATGGAAAAAGTGGAATTATTTTTGAATACCTCTGATAAAGTTAGATCTCTGAGGTATGAATTGATTTGGGTTTATTTACATCTAAACACTGTATTTGGGTTGCAGATAGAAATACCTGTTATCTGCCGACTAGAGCAATGGTTCCCAACTGCTGGTCCGCAGCTCCGTGCAGCCCCTCCCGCCGTGTAGGGAAGCTCCCTTCCGTGGCTGGGAGGAGACCCTACCCCTGCCTGGCACTGGTTGGCTGAGAGATAGGCCAGGACATGCCTCTCCCAGGAGTCACAGCAGGAGGGAAGGTGCTGGGTGGTGTGCCCTGGCCCCCAGAGCCATCACAGCACTGGGGGAGGCACTGGAGGCTCCGGGGCGGGGATAGTGTTAGAGGGCTCTTGAGGCTGAGCTAGAAATAGGGAGGTTATGGGGGCAGAGCTGGCACTGTGGGAGGCTCTGGTGAGAGGTTGAGTGGAACGGGGCTCTGGAAACAGGAAGCTGGTATTGGGGGGTTTCGGTGGGGAGGTCTAAGGGGCAGAGGGCTGGTACTGGGGGTCTCTGAGGGCGAGAGACTGGCACTGGGGGAATTAGATGCAGGGGAGTCTGGGCTGAGTGGATAGTGATAGGGATAGTGGAGGAGTGGGGGGCACTTTATGGGGTTCGGGCTGGCACTGGGGGTTCTGGACTTGGGATTTTGGTGGACCAGTATCATTTTATTTGTATATTTGCATAACAGTCATTTGCATAATGAATATGCAAATAAATGTTGCCAGTCCACCAAAAGTTTGTGAATGGGTTTGCCGGTCCCTTGTATGAAAAAGTTTGGGAACCACTGGACTAGAGGACCAAACCTACAGGCTAGAGGTCAGCCCTCCAGTGCATTTTTGGGACAAACACCTATATATCCCAGTACATACCCTTTCTCAGAAGCTAAGAGTAGCCAGAATTAAAATTCTCATCAAAGAATTCATTCAACAATCCTGTTCAGGAATAAATTTCTCTATATTCACTTATGATAGGTTTCTCATCAATATGCAGTTCCTCCTTTATGTGGCCAATAGCCATCATTCTCTGTCCCTGCCCCATCACCACTTCACTGAAGGAGAAAACAAAGATATGACATGCCATCGGACACCATGGGCAAATAATGTTTTTTTTAATTTACTGACAATTTTGAACCAAAACCATTTAAAAAAAAATCAGTGATTAGAAAATAAAACCAACCAAACAAACCTTGAATTGAAACCAAACCTCTTTGTAACTTGTAGTGGCAATTCATTGTAATTAATGAACAGTCATTGTGCTAGAACAGGGGGAGGGAATCTAGCACAGTAGCTAAGGTACTTCCCTGTAGTGCAGTGGTCTCCAACCTTTATAAGCGCAAAATCCCTTTTTGATTTTAAGTCAATCCAGGGTCTACCTGCTGCGAACAGGGGCTGATGGACTCAACGTGAGCCGGGACCGAGCAGTCCTGGCTCGCACTGATTGTTGCGCCTCTGCATTTTAAATTTAGTAAGAGCCTGGCAGCTCCTACTGCATCTAAAATGCAGAGCCGCAGCGTGGATGGCTCATAGAGTCAGCATGATCCGGGACTGCAGAGCTGTCCTATCAACTAATTGTATCAACTATATATCCTTACTCAGGACCTAACCCATCCTGAACGAAGGGATTTGCTGGATACGGGGAGGTCTGCTGCCACCGGCCTCCTGGGATGCTTCCTCCCCTTGCAGCTGGTTCCACTCTGGCCCCACTGCCACTGGGCTCCAGCTAGAAGGGCTTGGACTTGGGCACTGGCCCACTGCAGCTCCGCAGGGATGGAACTCCACTTTTACCTTGCTCTATCGGGGATCCCTGGGGCAGGGTCTTGCTGGTTGCCCCGCTTCTGCTATGCTCTGCCAGGTTTCCCTGGGGACAGAGCTGGCCAGGGCTCCCAGCCAGTTTGCACTCCTAGGTGGTGGGGCTCTTTGCACCAGCAACATCTGTGGGCCTGCCAGACTAAGAGATGTTGCTGGACCGGAGAGTCCCAAATTTAGGAGGTTCAACCTATACTTGTGTTCTGATCCCTCCCCCACCTCAGGCAGAAAGACAAATTGAACTCTGGTCTCTTCAGAATTCTAGGTAAATATCCTAATCGGTAGGCTAAAGCTTAGAAAGTGGCTTTCTCTTTCTTTGGCCATTTTGTGGATGCAGGCCTCCTTTTAGTTGCCTTTATCATAATGCTTGAAAATCAAAACGAACATTTTCCGGTTGAAATGTTTCATTCCACCATTACTAAAAGAGTTTGCCTTGGTTCGATGAAACTTATTAGGTGTCCTTGACGTGAATTTCTGAACAATTTCAGTTGACCTGGATTGCATTTTTTCCAAATAAATGTATCCCCAAAATTATGCCCAGCTCTATTCACAATATTGATATTTTACAGAGGGGAAACTTTATATAGGACATTTAACTCTTTGGTATTCAGTATTTCATGAACATTTACATTTTTAAAAAAGTGTTGTCCAGTATATAATCTTACATTTATTTACTCTAATTCTATACCATGGGCATCAAAGTAAAGGGTCTTAACATGTGCACAGGGTCTGAGGTTTGAATTTTCTAATTTATTATTTAATGTAGCAGACAACTCTGTCTCCTTTTGCGCATTTGGCATTTTTACCATCTTACCAAATGACAGCTTGCTAGTGTAAAGTTTAAAGTTAAAATAAACAAAAATTGCTAATGTGTAAACACTGGCTGGCAAGAATACACACAAATTGTACAATCTAACACAGACACTGTAGAATACAGGAAACTAACCAAGTGCCAGATTCTTGTACTCATGATCATGTAGAAGAGCACCATACTGAAATCCCTCTGAAATACTATTATTCAGTGCAATTGAAGGAATTAGAATCTGGCTCTAAGTGAAAATGCATCTAAGTGAAGGGGGGAGTGTGTGAGAGAGAGAGATTTGTGCCAGCAAGTAAATAAACTTCAAGCCTTTATATTGGGAAGTAGTTGGACGGACTACTCTTGCCTCACAAACTGGAGAAGAGCCTGCTTTTTCAGACAATGGAAGTATCCCTTCTCTTTCCAACTTCCAGTATCTGTCCTTGCAGTTGCATATTTTTGTAACTTCCATAAATGCCTCGCTACTTATAGATTGAGGGCAAATGGAAGATGCTCCAGTTGAAAAAGTACAAAATACTTCTGTCACAGTAAATGGAAAAATAAGCATTTAAAACATGGATTGAGAAAATACAGCCCACCAAGCCACTGGATCTGGTCCGTGGCCCAGCAGGAGCCTCAGCAAAGTTCCCTGTATGCCCGGGCCCCTACATTGTGCTTGGAGACTGGTCAGTGGGAGCGGCCTGTTAATACGGGACAGGCAGCACACAAAGTACCCCTCCCCTGGGCTCGCGGTGTTCAGAACAGCACATGGCCCCCTCTGAAAGGCATGCAAGGCAGGGAGCCTGGCGGAACCTGCTGGTTTGCTGACTGAGAGCCACCCAGTTTGTGCCTCCTGGCCAGAACCTGCCTTTGGCACCCCAACCCCACCTTCCCCAGCCTTCTGCCCGCCCTGTACCCTAACTCCACATAACCCAACCCCTCTGCATCCCTACTTTTGCATCCATACCTACACCCAAATCCCTGGCCCCTAGTCACATCCCAGATTTCTGCATCACTTCCTGTACTCCTGGCCCAAGTCACAACCCCCTCCCAGATCTTGCAATCCCTCCTACATGCCTCCTCGAGGTCAGAATCCTCTCCTGGACCCATACCCCCTCCTAGATCTTGAAACCCTTCCTGCACCTTAGTAACCTACGCCAGGCCACAATCCCCTCCTTCACCCAAACTCCCTCCCAGAGTCCACACTCCTCCTGCACCACAATCTCTTACTCCAATCTCCATCTCTCCCAACCTCCATCCCAGACCCTGCATCTCCTCCTTTAATACCAGGGAAAAGTGCAGCCCTTGACCACTTTCCAAGTTCTTGGAGTGCCCCCTATCAAAAATTATAATTTAGAATGTCATCTGAACTTTAATTGTAGAATCAATATTACAATGATATATTTGAGATGGTGGACTGTATTCATTGTGGCTAATATTGCTGTCCCCAAAGGAGATCTTTTCAATTGAATTATGTTTATCAAAGGAGGAAAATGATAGTATATGTTCAAACATACATTCAGTATTTTCTTAACCGCTTTCTCCCTATATGCCCATAGGGCAGGATTTAAAAAAACAAAATGATCTTTTGATGTTTTCCACCTATTGTTTCTTTTTTCCTTACTAAATAAAAGATTTAGTGTGTGTTTCTGTGTAGTTTGTGAATGGCTTCTAGAGCGCCTCCTTACTTCATAAATGATCATATATTAAATGATTATTTTATATACAATATAAGCAGAGATATTAAGCTTTGCAACAGACTATAAAAGGGGACCTCCAAGCGATAAATGGTCAAGTATAAGTTAAATAATTCATCCTTTATCTCTGTCTTATTAGAGTATCCTGTGTGATGCAGACGTTTATGATGATTTTAGTTTTGCCAGCATTCAGATTGTTTTCCTTCATCACTGAATATTGAGTTTCTGCTGGCCTCTTGGTTTTCTTGTTTGATAGAGCTATCACTGAAATTGATACAGACAAATTCAGCCAGATGCCACCCCTCCTGTAACAATATGTAAATTGAGTAGAATTTTAAAAAGGCAAAACCAAACCAAACCACCCAGTTTTTGATAACCTATAGCAGAGGACACAAAGTGAAGCAACCCTGTTGCCTTATGCATGTTGTTTTCTTCATTTTCCACAATATAAATTCTTCTGTAAGTAAAAAATTACCTAATTTTCATGGGTGGGTGGGTGGGTGAGAGAGAGAGTGAACTGGATATATTTCTGTGTAAGTGTGTATACGCACATCTATCTACCTATCTATATCTAATCTAATCTAAAATTGCATATGTAGAAAATGACTGCTAATGAAATCCGAGATTCGTGCCATCAGTAATGTTAGATTTGCAGTGGAAGTGTATTAAAATAAACATATTCTGTCCTTTTCTGTTAAAATGTAACCTTACAATGGGTCCACAGTGCATTTTTTTCAGTATGGTCTACAATATTTTGCCCAGTGTGCTTTTGTAAATAATTGATCACTGACACACAGCAGTACATGCTTCTTATACAAAATGTATATTTCCTACATACACTGATTGGTCAATTTGTAACAGATACAAGTGCAGCGTTAAATTCCTTATAAGTAAAACACATTGTTTGGGGAGACCAAAAGAGAGAGTGCTGAAAATGAGAGTGGGAAACTTGTGACAATAACAGCTTTGAACCTGGGGTTTGGAATGAATTTTTTCCATAGGAAAATCCTTCCATAGAAAGTTTAAAATGATCAGCCCCTATAGACTAAGAAATCCAGGCATGCCTGCAATTTTCAGTCAGAATACTTGATCTTTTAAAATCTGAGTTACTTATTAAGATAAGCTATATTTCCTTCATAAATGACTGATGGACAGCCAAATTAATTAGTTCTGGTTATGGCACATAAGCAAATATGTATACATATCTATATATCTATAATTTATTTTTAAAGTAAAGAGGAAAAAGTGGAGTTTATTAAAAGTACATAATCCCCTTAATTTCCCCAAAATGTAATTTCAGATTCAAGCTTTACTTTTGGCACCATGCCTAATTGGGGGGGACATGTTTTTACAATAAGCATGAGCATCAAAGACAAATGTATAAGAGTAGTAGCGATAATAAATTGTCATTAGAATTTAGAGGGAATTGTTACCATTCTAATGCCCTGAGTGGCAGTCTCTCTTTTTTCCTGCTGTAAAATAGTTACCAATATATTTGACATAGGTTTAATATAGGATGTGTGTCTGTTTTGCATTTATTAAATACATTTCTGTAGACTGGAAGAGAAATTACTGGAGTTAAGTAAAATAGCCCCTTAAATTATAAACCCCACCTTCAATGTCTTAAAAATGTCACGCCCTCTTAAATTTGCTGTGCCTTCTTAATTCAAAACTTGTGTTTTGGTTTTGCTGAATTGAGACTACTGCTTTATGGATTTAGAAGAGCAGTGACTCACCTTTCCTGTCTGTAAAAATTTGGAGTATACATTCAGTAGACTGATTCTTTTTGACATAATGTCCACTGGCAAATAATACCTTATTTCCAGTTATTTGAAAGTCTATGACCTCCTACAACTTATCTGCTTTGTTAAATTACTTCTCGCTCCAAAGATAGCAAGGTATCTTAGTTTTCTTCAGTTGCAGAAGGCATTCAAATTTATCTTAGCGTAGACGGTTTGTCACATTTAACTGAATGTAGTTGTAGCCCTCTAGCTATCTAGTTAAAGTTAAAAAGTAGGCTAATATTTCTTCCCTTTTCCTCTAGTGACAGTGAGCACTGGTAGTATCTTATCTCATTTTTCATCTGCTGCTATTAAGTGACCAGATCAGCTTATTTCTTTAATAGCTTACAAACCCTGAGCTTTGGTCCAGTGATGTTTGAAAGTTTAGTTAGGTGCTTTGGAATTAATAGGATAAGGTATTATTTCAGTCATTCATAATTCTTTCGAAATTAGCCTGAGCATGTCTTTTTTTTTTAATGGCCTTCTAGCTGAATTGTCTTGACAAATATCAGTACTATGATTTCATACTATACAAGAGAGGGAAAAGAGGGAAGAAAATGTTCAATGAGGAAAACACCATGTTTTTATTTGAAAGGAACGTCCTGAGACTTCTCAATGGCAAGAGGGCTATTGGTAATTTCACAGAAAGGGTTTATATTGATAGATTCGGGGTGGCCAACCCGTTACAGACAAAGAGTCAAAATAGTAGTGGATACAGCGCAAAGAGCCAAGGAAAAGAAGTTGAGCAAAAAAAAAAAAAACCCAAAACAAAACACCCCGCTGCCCCCTTAAAGAGCTGCGTGTGGTCCAAGCAGGCTTCTGTCAGTTGCAGCATCAGATCTCGCTGCCCCAAGCGGTGTCCTCGCCAGACTAGGAAAAAAGGTCAGAGCAAGGGAATGCAAAACACCCGCGGGTGTGGGAGCCACAGTTTTTCCTTTGAAGAGCCACATGTGGCTCGCAAGCCATGGGTTGGCCACCCCTGAGCTAGATGATAGTGGCTGTGCAGATAGTACAATGGGCTTCTAGGAGGTCGGGGGGGATCTAGGATCCTTTCTTTAAATG
This sequence comes from Apalone spinifera, assembly GCA_030068395.1. Classification (NCBI taxonomy): domain Eukaryota; kingdom Metazoa; phylum Chordata; order Testudines; family Trionychidae; genus Apalone; species Apalone spinifera. Next base: position 57,923,556 of record CM057846.1, on the reverse strand, counting down.
AGAATTAAATGTCCTGAGGTTCTAAGTCATCAAAAGACAATGTGTCATTTTGATACTTACAAATATATATATATATATATATATATATATATATATATATATATATATATAAAGATTAATTTAGTCATTATAATTTAATCTGTTTTTCCTGTGCAAGTAGATGACATCAGCAGGACCTAATATAGAGTAAAGAGTTACGGTCTGTTCACAACTTAACCTCAGCAGCTTCTGTCAGTTCCAGCAGGAGAAATATAAGGTCCAGACCAGAGTTCTATTTTCAGCAGGCAAGTAAAGAAGGAAGTGATTTGTAAAGCTGGGCAAAGCTTTAACATTTTGACTGTTTTATTCACAGATTTTTTTTTTTATTAAAGATTGTGAGTGAAAAATGTTACCATTTTTTGACCGGTTCTACTGATTTAATGCCTGCTGTAGAGTTTCTTGCTGTGCTATAAGTATTCACAAGAGAGAAACTTTGACTGTGGCTGAAGACACAGGGGAAGATGCCTGTACAGTGTACATGAACTTCTTCCAGCTGCACAGCCAATGTTGGACCAGGTTCAGTAGCTACGTTTACAGGCCACAAGCTGCGCCCTTCTGGCCAACCATGGGTGGGCTTGCTGGATGCTTGAACCAGCCAATTTCTGCTATCCTCCTCTAATCAGCCTGAGGGGCTGGAAGGAAGATAAATGGCTCCAGTTTTAAGATGGATGAGTTTTCTGCTTTAGAGTATTATTTTAGTGACATTTTTATTTAAAATGTGTTAATTTTGGATGACAAAATAAGTTTTTGTATTGAATTGTAAAAGTGTGTTTTTGTTAATCTTCTTATTGTTGATGTTTATTGTCTGTTATCACACCAGACATCAGAACTACAATGCCACAGCACGTCTACGGTAATAGTAAAATACCTACATAACTATAATGGAATATGACCCTAAATAATAGCACTTACATAATGCCTCATTCTGCTATTTTTGGCACCCTTTGAAATTTGAAATAACAGAACAGAACCAAAAGTAGCAACTCCCCAGAAAAGCTCAAATTTAACTTAAAATCTCCAGTGCAACCCAGTAAGTGGGACTTTCTTCATTAGTGTCTTGCAATATCAACAGTGTCCTCTCTTAATAGTGTCCTCCTTTAAAACCCAGTTTCTTTTGCTGCATTTTTTAGTCAGAAGTGGGAGAATCATGGTAACCAATTATATAAGACAAATGTTTCTTTTTTCTGTTTGCAAATTTTCTGCAATAATTATTTTCTTCAGATGTATTCATGATGTACTTCACAAATAATTTTTTAGGTAGCTTGTAGTTCGTGAGATATCAGTTTTTGAAATTCCAGCTATTCTGATGAGGCACACAGGTGTGTATCCTAAATGGATAACCATAAATCATAGAATCACATTTCTAGAGTAAATATTTATTACAAATTCAGAATTCTCCTTCTGAAAATATTCTAAAAACGTGCTTAAAAGTCAATATTTTGGCACATTTTTTATAAACTTACTTGCTCATATGTTTGCAGAAAAACACACACATTTAAAAAGTGTGAATAATTATGTATTGATTGTATTGTGGCACAGTGTAAGCCAACTCTAATCTGAGGTTAGAAATAAGGATGCACTGGTGGCTTTGGCAGGAGGTGGAACATTGGAAGGAAAGGAATGAGCATTCTCTCTCTCCCAGGGGTTTTGCTCGGTGATTCTTTTGCATCAAGTGCATCTGCTGGGCATTTTTCCCCAGGTCAGGTAAACAGTAACCTTGGGGTGTTTTTGCTTTTCTGTGAGTGTGGGTCACTTGCCAGGCTTATTTAGCTATGTCTTACTTAATCATTTCTCTGACTTTGCTGAGGCCTTGAGCATTGGTGCTCATTGGCCCCTTCTAGTCTCTGCCCGTTTCACTTAATAGTCTAGCATCTTTGGGCTGTAGTGCTTTGGTTTAATTTTGGTTGTTGGCTTTAATGTGCAGATATTAGGCAGTGCTGGTGACCTGTGATGATCCGGTGGTTCTTTATGGCCTTAAATTCTATGACTCTGTGGATTTAGGTATCTAACGTTAATTGAGAGAGGTTGAAAATTATGGTCCCTAAATGTCACTGTTACTTATTAGGATGAACAGGGCAATTAAGTGGGGTGTTGAGCACAGTGCATATGAGGTTCCCAATACTTTTAGTTCCCCTTGAAATTAACAGGAGTGAAAGTTGCCCAGCACTTGGCAGGATTATGGCATTAGAGCTAATATTTCAGGCTGTTTGTCTGAAAACTGAGAGAGACAGTGCTACACTGATTGACATGCATAAGGATATCATCATACCCAGAAGAATTAGAAACATTTTGCATCTTTATTTTAAATGAAAGCAGAAAATAGTGGCCATACTAGCATTCTTCAAAATACCTTACAACTTCCATAGTGTGTTTCTGTGCCTTGAGTCTGCCAATAGTAATTCTGTTTTTTGTAATGGTTGCACACGTGCATCACTAACTGATTTCGCATCATGTTTTGGCAGTTGAAAGCTTCTGTTGCCGCTGAGTTGCTCTGAATTTGCCTTGTGACCTAGAGGTGAAGGGTTCTGTGCCCAATAGTAGTCTTCTGAACCAATCAATTTCAGTCTCCCAATTTATAGTCATAGCAGTAATTAATTTCTTGTGTGCTGCATCACATGACTTCACTAGGAAAGTAACTCCTTGCCTGGTACAAAGAACCCTCTGGTTCAAGAGTAGGAGGGAGGATGAACATTTAGAAATACTGATTAATTGCGCCTTTGAATGGGAAAGCTGACTGCTGGAGAAAATTTAGACCAGCTTTTCATAAAGAGCTTTTGACACACACAGTTTCATACTGAAAAGATGAAAGTGATGGAGTGCACACACAAAGCATCTTTTAAACTAAGAACTTTATTTTTATGCCAATTGAGTTAATGGGAAACGTAATGGGTAGACAGAGTCAAACAAAGTTACTAGCTTTTATACGCGCTGTGTGTGTATGCATTGTAATATGTTGCATGTGTATTGTTTGGTTCTTTTGTCCATATGCTTTATGATAGCATTCAATTACCTGACCACATACAACTCCTCAAATATTACACACACACACTAGAAGTACACTATTAATGTTACAAACTGAAACACTTAAAAGGTAGGGAGTGTCAGAATGAAAGTTGTTCCTTCCTTGGCCTCCTCGATCAGTCATAAGTATTATTCTCTAAATCACCCTCCCCCACTAGCTCCTTGTCCCACTCTTTTTGTCCAGCAAGTCCCAATTCTGCCCCCACACCTTGTCTACTCATGAGATCTATCATGCCACATCCTTTGCTTTAACCTATTGGCTCCCAGTCTCCTTGCCTAGCTGGTCCCAGTTTTTTCCCCCCACTGCCAGTGGTCCTATTGTCTTCCCTTGGTTTCCTCTTCTCCCCAGGTTGGGGACACACAGGGATGATAGTTCATCAAAAGCTTGCAAACATTTTCAACACTGGCAAAACAATTTGTTTTTCTAATCTTGATCTAAGCCGCAGCTGAACTATTTTGGTTGAAATTTTCTGCAAAAGTTTAGCATGGGGCATCTATCTGGTATAGAAACTTTAGCCCAAATAGATGAAGTTTGGAAAAGTTATAAGTAACTGGAAACAGGATCTATAGTGTGAAGTGTCGGGTATGGCTAATAATAGATAATGCAACCACCTCTGCCTACAATAAGGAATTTTTTTAAAAGTTATCATGTTCGGCTCACAGTTGAAAAAAGGTGATAAACTTAACTTCAGACTAATGTCTCTAGTACGGTCAAATTCTGAATAAGGTCCATAGGGTTAAAGCTTCTATAACAGCAACAGTTTGAAGAAATGTATAAGATTGAAATTTCATTAAGATATCAATGGAAATTCAGTGCCAACTACTCTTTTTGCCTTTTGTATGTTACTCACTCTCAGTCCATTGTGTATAATAGTAATAAAGGTCAAACTAGAATGTAAAGTAGAACTTTATAGAGATTATTCCATGCAATGACATAGTCAAACAAGTCACTTCTTTGTATGTTATGCTTTACAAAGGTGGCTGTTAATGGCACATGAGCAAGGGTGGTTAGTAATCTTTACCTTCTCCATCAATTCTGATAGAGTAGTTTGATGGATAGTCCCCATTACCTCTCCAAACAGAATTCTTGTTATTTCATAATAATATGGGGTAGCATATGGGACAATAATAAGGCAGATATATTCCTCATGAGACTATAGGCAGAAGTGGGCAAAAAGGCCTCCATGGGCCGGATGCGGCCTGCAGTGGCCCTGCCACTCCCCTGCCCCCAGGTCAGTTAGGGCCTGGGGAGCGGGGGGAAGCACACACAATTTTCTCCACCCTGCCCCCATCCTGCAAGGAGCGCACAGCACTTAGAAGCACCACATGCTTCTGGCAGGGCGGGAGGAGACTTCGCGTGCTTCCCCCCCAGCCCCAAGTCGTGATTGGCCTGGGGGGCAGAAGAGGGAGCACGCAAAGTCTCCTCCTCCTGCTGCTAGGGGCATGGGTGCCAGGCAGAACCTGGGGGGAAGGGGGCAGGGAGCGCGCGCAAAGGCGCTTCCCCTCCCCCAGACCAATCATGGTCTGTGGGTGGGGAAGTAAGGAAGTACCCTGGCCCCATCCCTTCTGCTTGAGGCCCTGCCCCTTCTGGTACAGCCCGGGGCCTCTTAAAAAATTTCTGAAGTGGCCCCGCCAAAAAATGATTGCCCACCCCTGCTATAGGCCATAGGGCGTTGTGATTCCTGGAGTGAAACTCTGGCCTCTATGAAGTCAATGGCATAACTCCCATTGACTTCACTGAGACCAAGATTTCACAGCACTGCCGTTTCAAATTCCCAACGCATCCTTAAATATAATTTCCAAATGAGAGATCCTCATATTAGGCATCCTCAAAACTTGAAGGTGTATTTTGTTTGCTAAGGATTAGAACTCTTAACTTACCAGGACTAGTTTATTGCAACTGATTTCATTGTTAGCTTAAGCCACCGAACCTCTTCTTTCCCTTCATTTTTCAATCCCTCCCCCCCAACTTGTATATCTTTTGTTGTCCAAATCTATTCTCTTTTTATTTCATTTGGTAGTTTTGATATTTAAATATATTTATTTTCAATTCATATCTAAAAATGTGGCTTCTTGAGGCCTACCTCCATCAAACCAAATATCCTTTGTTTTTGCTGTTTCTAGGCATTGCAAGGAATCTTCTGGAATTCCAAGGTGAAGAGAGCTGCCTAAAATGATGATATGAAAAGTCCCTCCTTCCATTTTGAAACTTGAGTCTAATGCAAGAAACTCTGTTTAGTTCAGAGTGGCATAGCCAACACTTAGAAGTCTTAAATGCAGGTAAGATACTTATTTTTGAGAGACAGATCTGTAGGGTTGCAAGATAAGGACTTTTGTTGTGTAGTCAACATATACATGTACTTTATATGTATTTTTCTTATACTGAGTATTGCTGACAACCAAATATTAATGGTATGATAGCAAAACATGACATACAGACTGTGTATTTTAATGTGAAGTGGCAAAAATTCCTTCCAAAGTTGATAGACATCCTCTCAATTTAATCTTCTCAAATCTAAATCCACTTATGGAGCAGAGTGTTTGAGATCTCTGTGATGTGTTCTGTTTTGAAAGATGCACCAAACTTTAATTTCAGCATTCATACTGGTTTCTCATGTGGCTGGAAAAATCTAGAAATATTACACTATGTCACTAGCAAAAAGGGAAGAGTGAGGTTTTCAGATAGAGAATTTCTGTTTACCAGTATTATAATTATTTCTTAGTACCAAATTCACTTTTGGTAAAGTGCTGATAAAGGCTAAAGGCTGGAGCATACATAAAAAGTATGAACTGTTGTAACCCATTCGCAAGTACCACTACATATTTCAGTCTCACACTCACACTCACTCTCTGGTGTGTGGATTACACTGTGATCCTAGAACTTATACTAGTTATAGCTGTAGTATAGATGGGCCTGAACCTCTCAGAACACTTGACTAAAACACAGGGGTTTTTTTGTGTAGCATAGACAGGACTTTCTCTATATTTCTGTTCTGTGCTAAATGAGACCCTTGTGGTGTATGGGAGGAGCATACTTACTGTAGAAGTTGGCTGAAAGGCTCTAGAAACAGCTGACATGGAAGATGAGGAAATCTGTGCAGAACCATGAAGATTAAAGGGCTGCAGCTTCACATTTTTTAAAATGACTATTGCATGATAAAATATTTTTTCTAAGAGCACTTTTTAAATAGGAACTCATCAATTGTTTAAAACATTCCTTTTAGAAAAAATGTAAACATATTTTGGCTCAGCCATTGTTTTATTAATTTTATAATTTATGTTACAGTAGTGCCTAGAAGGTTCCAACTTGGACCAGGGCTCAGTGTGTTGGGCCTATGGAAACACATTTAAAGACATGGTGTATGAAATCCTGGCTCGAGAGAAGTAAGTGGTCAAACTCCCATTGACTTCAGTACAACTAGGATTTCACCCAAGATCCCTGCTCAAAAGACCCTGAATGTGTCTTTCAGACATATCTGAGAGCAACACCTCAAACATACTCCTGCCTCGTCCTACTTTTCCTTTCTCTCTGCCTGTTGCTCATTTAGATTGTTTCAGCCTTATAGCTGATTGCTGGTAAGCATCAGTTTGGCGAGTTTCAGGGAAGATTGTACACCATGAACAAAACAGCAAAAATGATTCTGATACCCAGTACTGTCACACACAGAAAGTGAGCAAACTGAAAAAAATATTTTCCTTTCTAATATTTCAGTTACCGTTACCTTAGGGGATTACTGGTATCTGTAGTATAGGGACAAAATTTTGAGATGGAAATGTAATGTGTGGGTTGTGGTATCCATTTTAAATAGTATTTAAAAAAGTCAAATTTTTCACCAAGAACAATGAGCAAGTAAAGCTTTTGTAAAAGGTATCAAATAATTCCATAGTGTTTAGTTGATATACTTATAGGAGGTTTTATGACTCATGTACAAAGTTTAAGGTACCATAAGGTATCAATAATTCAGAGAGTGTGGGATTGAAACATGGTCTTGAACACTATTACTATTTCCAGCAAATCAATTTGTTCCCCTTTTTGGTGGGAAAAGGGAGTGGTTTTACTAACCAGAAACACATGGCATGAAACCGTTGCCAAATGTTCCAGTGAAAATCAAGGGCACACTTCATAATTATGAAGATTGTGTTTGCCCTAGTTTATTTTCCCTTTACGGATGCAACTGTAACTGTTGCTGTAAATTGCATGAATAATTGATCAAGGCAACTTCACATGTTGCCTCAAGTGATATTATGCTTATTGCTTTTCAAAACCATACTTCATTCTTTGTTGTACCACAGCTTTCATCCTGTGCTTGTGATTTTTCTGATGTTCCTTTCCCCTCAATGGGAGTGCTGCCTTTTGCTTCAGTTTCCTCCATTATTTAACTGAAAAGTTAAAAAAAATCAACAATATATTTAAAAAAAAAAGCATTTATGGTCCTGGGACTAGTGCAGTGTACACATCTGTTTTCATATAAGCATGAATTGCAGGCTTTACAAATATTAAACATGTAGCTGTGGCCACATACTAGCTAAAGTGTTCTGTAACTTGAGAGAGTATTTGAAATGAAAACAAAACTGTATAGTTTCTTTACCATACTAATGGAAAACTTTTAATTTACTTTCTAAAGCCAACCAAAAGAATGACACAAAGCTGTTGAAAGAGATTGGTTATGTCTCTTCTCCCATAAAAATCTCAATTCAGCTTGAAGGTGCTGTCATGGGAGTTGGCTGAATTCCAGCTATGTTCAAAAGTAAACTTCTGTACCACAAACCAAAACTGATGACTATGGTTTCTTTAGTCATCACTTTGTTTCTGAGATATTATGGGGTGGATTTGTATTCATTGCTTTTCACTGTTTTGTTTCTACTAAGTATGTATTGAAATTTCAGTCTAGCAAATTTCAGCTTGCTTGATTTTAAAAATAATACATTTATGCAACTTCAGCATTTCACGAATCAGAAGTGCTCAGAACATTTAGCCATGGGGGAGTTATTGCCAAAGCAATCTCTCTCTCTTCACCAACGGCAGTTTGATGGAGCTTCACCTTAAAATACATTTGTGCAGAGAAAAAAAATGCCTTCGTTTTTCATTTGAAATACAAACCTTCATTTTAAAAAAAAATTAAGGGTCAGCATGTCCTTTCCGTTCTGCAGAGGTAGCCTTAAACATGGGGAATAGACCTTCCCATCTGTTTTTTCTTTCCCCCCTCATGCTGAAAAAGGTCTAACATAGAGTACAATTTTTGCTAAATCTAGTTGGTTCTTACAATAGAGCCGCTTATCCTGCAGAAGTAAAGCTGGCATAGCAGGTTTTTATATTATGCCAAATTTTATGTCTTTGTTTTAAAGGCCACATCTTCTTCAGTGGTTTCTTTTAGCATTACAGAACAAACATTTGAGTAATGTCTTTATTTAGATTGTGGATGCAGCAGGCAAAACCTCTTCTGTGTCAGTAGTTCTCAGCTTCTTCTATAATGGGACACCTTCCTCTTTTAAGGAGTGTGGGAAGGGCAGGATGTTCCAGGATGAAAAAAACCCTTGCTTGCATAGCACCCATTACAATGGTCCCTGATCCTTCTGCATCCCTGGTGAAAGCCTCCACTTCACCTTTGTTCCGTACACATACACACATCCAGTCCATTGCACCGCCAGCTTTTTATGGACCTACAGAAAGGTGTGGACCAATAGAAGTGTCCAGAGGAGTCGAACAAAAATGATAAAAGGTCTGGAAACCTGACCTAAGAGGAAAGTTTGAAAAAATGGACGTGTTTAGTCTTAAAAGAAGACTGAGTGGGGGCCTGATAATGGTCTTCAAATATGTTAAATGTTCTCTATGTGCACTTAAGTTAGGACAAGAAGTAATGGACCCAATGTCTGCACGCGTGATTTATGTTAGATATAAAGAAAAATGTTTCCAGCTATAAGGATGGTTATACTTTGGAATTAGCTTCCAAGACTGATTGTGGAGTCCCCATCATTGGAAGTTTTTAAGAACAGGTTAGAAAAATGTGTCAGGGATGATGTAGGTATATTTTGTCCTGTGTCAGTACTAGAGGCTGAACTAGATGACCTGTCAGGGTACTTTCCAGCCTAGGGGATGTGAAGGGCTAGTCGACTATCTGATAAGCAAATGCTAGTCACGCCTTCCCTCCTTCCCCCTTGCTGCTTCTATCAGAAAGAGGCAGCAGGCTGGGGCGGTGGCGGGGGAGGGGGGGGGGAAGAGGAGGGGTATTTCAAAGTGTCAGCACCATTTGAAGCCTGGTGCCACGTGGAGCCTGTGATCAGCTGGGGACTCCCCCGCTGCGCCCGGGCTCCATGCGATGCTGCCACTTTGAAACTCCACAGGAGCCCAACGTCAGGCTGCACGTGGTGTTTCAAAGTGGCATTGCTGCAAGGAGCCTGGGGTTAGTGGGGTTGTTCCCAGCTGATCCCAGGCTCCATGTGGCACTTTTGCCTTTCTGTTGCTACACTTCAGAGGCGGAGGTTCCCTATCAACTAATTGAGTAGTCGATGCAAAATGCATCGACTATTCAATTAGTCGATATTTAACATCCTTATTCCAGCCCTACCTTTCTATATTCTTATGATACTGACATTCACCAGAAGTCTGGAACCTAATGTCTCTTGGACCAAACCTTACCTCTGACAAACTGAACCCCAGGGGTGGGTGAAATATGGCCTATGGGTAGGATCTGGCCTGCTAAACATTTGGATCCAGCCCAGTGGGGCCCTCAGGTAGTCTCCTTGGCTTCCATAGCCCCACATGCCACTGAGATGCTGGGGGTGGGTGCGCGTGCGTCGATGCATTTTGCCCCTTGACAGGAAGAGGGATCTCCGTGCCTGTGCTCACCCCCAGCATCATTTCACAGCCTTGTCCTCTCATGGGGGCATGCCACAGACACACACATGTTGGCTTCAGCGGCTCTGAGCCACATGTGGGTCTCTATCAGCCAGAACCTGCCCGAATGTCCTGCTGGGCTGCGGGCTGAGAGCCACCTATGACCAGTGCTTCTCGGCCAGAGCTTCCATCTAACACCCACCCTCTCCTATGCTCTAATCCGCTTCTCCAGGTGACAGTGTCCTCCTGCACCAAACCCTTTGCACCTCTGCCCTAGGCCACAACCCCCTCTTGCATCCAAGCTCCCTCCCACACTCTGAAACCTTCTTATACCCCTCCCTCAGGACAGAATCCTTTCCTGCACTCCAACTCCCTCCTAGATCCTGCACTACCTCCTTCACTCAAACCATTTCTCAGAACCCACATGCCCTTCTGTACCCCAATTCCTTACCCAGAGCTTTCTTCTGTCCCCAAACTCTATCCCAGACCCCTCAAACCTCCATTAATATAAAAATGCAGACATTGACCACATACCAAATTCTTGGAGGACCCTCTCCCCCCCACACACACCAGTGGAAACTCTTGTCCACCACTAGCATGTGTTCCAAACTTAGAAATTGCTACTAGCTTTACTTTCTAGGTGACTTCTGCTGCAGGGCTGGGGAAATAGGGCCTTGTGTTCAGCATGGGCAGGACAGTGCTATGCTTCAGCATCAGTCTGCCTGGGTTATTGGCTGTTTTGACAGTAAACCCATTTTCTATCTGTTTCCTTTGGCACACAGAAATAATCATGAATATAGTTGCTTTCAAACATAGAACAAGTATGCTGATAGGTTGTTGTTGTTTCAAAAGTAGCCTGAGACATTTGGTGTGAAACTATATGACCTGAAACTCACAAGGCTTAAAACTAATCATTCACTTGTCTTAAAGAAACTGAAGAAATCACTAGACCTGTGGATTTGTGTTTCAAAGAGTAATGGTGGGGTTTTTTTTATTGTTACTAAGCAGATTTACTTCCTGAAAATTCAGTCATTGCCCTAAGAGTTAGTAATATAAATTTGGTGATAAACTTTTTTTTATATGTATTATTATTATTAGCAGTTTTGGGGAGCCTCCTGTGAGTGAGATGATTATGATTAGCATAGTAAATAGGAGTTATAGCACAATGTGAGACATGATCTAATGGGATTTAGTCACCACTAAATCGTAACTGCAAATCTCAGTATAACCTTAATTATTTTCTGGCATGGGTCTATGTTGCAGATAAATTGTCCTCCTGCTGACAGGATCAATTAGTCTGAATGACCAGTCAGGATTTGTAAAGTTCATACAGTCCCTACAGGTCATGCTCCATTGGTGACTTCCTTACTAATACTAGCAGGTGTGCTGGAAGAATTTTAAGTAGCTTACCAAGCATTCTGTAGTGGCGCCAAATGCACAACCTAATCATGTATGAATTGTAAACACAAACTACAACTTTGGATACAAGTATAATTTTTTTCAATCCAATATATTTTGTTCCTCTTTCATAAGACTTATATAATGCCTCTACTTTTGATTTACGCCATAATTTACATATAGTTGACATCTGCTTCAATGATCTCTTCAGTCAGACAGGATTTGAGCTGTAGGTTAATAAGGCTTTACAAATGGTCAGTGGTGAATTTGCCACTGGGCCAGTTGTTCCCTGGCACCAAGAAGGGACCCGTTCGTTGGGAATCCCAGGATACCCTGAAAGCTGTAGTTCCTTGGCCAGCTATCTGCCTAGAGCAGAGAAGGGATTACCCGATATTCCCTTGGCTGCTAGCAACATGGAGGGAGGGCAGAGCAGTGGGAGAAACTGTGAGCAGTGCTGTCAGAGGAGAGCTGGGTGCTAGAAAGGGCTGGAGCTATGAAGGGGGAAATGAATGCACAAGGGAGTAGGCGGCTTTGGTCCAGATCTCAGCCTCAGGAGCCTTCCCCAGACTGTATTAGGGTTGCTAGTGGCCTTAGTTTGCTGACCCCAAAGAAGGAATTGAGTGGACTGTATGGACAGCAGACATCTGTCTGAAGCCTAGCAAGGGAGATATATGGACCCACGAGAGGTTAATATGGTAAGTAAGGAAGGGAAGGCTCTACTAGAGGAGAGGGCCTCAACAGCTTTAGGCACAATCCCAGGCACACAGGAGGATTTTATTCTATTTCCACAGCCATGAAAGCAGAAATGGGTTTTTTCTTTCCAGATTTAAATAATACTCAGGGAACCTAGCACTTACCTTCCAGATTTGAACAGGAGTGCTCAGGTTTAATTTGGGCTGCTGTTGCATCATTTTTCCAAAATCAAATACTGATCCACTGTAATTTGTTGTAGGGAAAAATAGGATAAAAAGTGAGCAATAAATGTTGGCATCTTCCTAGTGCTATCTAGAATTGGCGTTGACATTTTCAGCTGCCATTACTAAGTGGTGATGGTGAAGGTTTTTTCTTTGTTCTTTTAAAAAGAAGACAGTAAAATTGCATTGGTGATTTCCCCACAGACACACAGAGTGGAACACAGAAAAACCCAACAAAGACATCCCTGCTTTTCCTTATTGTCTTGTAATATGCCTCCAGACATTCTCCAGTCATATTCCCCCACTGACCCTGGGCTCCGTGCTACGCTGCCGCTTTGAAATGCACAAGAGCCCCACTGGGGACTCTTATACATTTCAAAGCTGGCACATCATGTGCAGCTCCGAGTCAGTGGGGCTTCCTGCTGACCCTGGGCTGCACGCAGAGTTCCACATTCTTCCTTTGAAATGTACAAGAGCCCCAACAAGGGGCTCTTGTACATTTCAAAGGAGGAATGCGGAAGTGCCTATCAACTAGTCTAGTTGTCAATGGAAATTCCACTTATTTAATGTCCTTAGATGGGACCAGATGAATACAAATCCTGGTTGCCAGGTACCAGCCGTTTTCAATATGGTTTCAGTACAGAGCAAGGTCTTTCAGTTTCATTGCAGACAATTTCCAACTGGATCACCTCGTTCATACGGGCCTGTTACTATCTAGGAGAGTTCCTACTATCGACAATTGTCTGAACTCAGTCAGTCAGAGCACAGAGGTCCTCAGCAGCTTTCTTGCTACATGTGTTAGTCCAAGACATCTATAGAGCTGCAATGTGCTCATCGTTTGTTCACGTCTCACTACTTCACCACCACACAGCAAGCCAGGGAGGATGTTGGGTTCAGCAGGGCTGTGTTACAATCTCAAAGCGTCTGTGAACTACCCACCACCACGGGTACCTACTGTGGAATGGACATGAGCAAGCACTCAAAGAAGAAAAGACAGTTACCTGTTCTGTAACTGGTGTTCTTCGAGATATGTAACTCATCCCCATTCCACGACCCACACTCCTTTCACTCTGTCAGGGTATGTCTACACTAGCTCCCTAGATAGATCTAGGGAGTCTGAGGACAACCAAAATTGCAAATGAAGCGTGGGATTTAAATATCCCGTGCTTGATTTGCATGTTCC
>CM057846.1:57869862-57885714 GCA_030068395.1 Apalone spinifera | reverse complement strand
TGCTCCTAGGTTCTCATGTGGCCTTTGGTGGCCAGGCTGGCAGCTATCCTGCCAATAGATGGCCGCGTTCCTCCATCTAGTGTGGAGATTATGGACGTTGGGGGCATCCCCCCCAAACCTGAATAAGGTCCATGATCGGGGCAGTGACTACTGGCTATGGGCTGGCGGGCTTGGAGCTGACACGTGCACTGTAGCCAGAGTTTGCCCCGTTAAGGGTTCCAGGGAGGGAGAGGAGTGTTCTTGGGTGAGGCTGGAGTGGCCACCAGGGCATCCTGGGAAGGTTGGAGGCCCCCAATTTCGATATAAGTGTCTACACAGCACTTATTTCGAAATAGCTGTTTCGAATTTGGCATTATTCCTCGTGGAATTAGGTTTACCAAATTTGAAATAAGTGCTCCGCTATTTGGAATTAGTTTCAAAATAGTGTTTTGGCTATGTAGACGCTAGTAAAGTTATTTTGAAATAACGGCTGTTATTTCAAAATAACTTTGCTGTGTAGACATACTCTTAGACACTATTCTTTATCTACCAGCTGTGAGAGAAGTCATATTCTGGTAGTAAAGGCCATAACTGACAGGCTGTTGCTGTGTAAGATGTCTGTAGCAAACTTTTTTTGTAGCTAATACCTGTAATGTATGGGACATGTCTTGTATTATTTAGTAATGCTAACTGGAGATGGGCATGAGTATAAAAGTTTCAATAGGGTCTCTAGAAGGGCAAACGTTGGTTAGGGATGTAAAATAACATTTAAGAAGTTAACCTGCGTGGTGGGCCCAGCTGAGCTGGAGTACCCTACGCCTGAGTCAGGTAGGGGTTGCTCCAGTCTGGCTGGACTGCTTGTTAACCCAGTAAGCATGCTAGAAAGGGTAATGCTTACTGAGTAATCAGTTAACTCTTTACAGACCTAATGTGAGTCAAGGCTCTTGTCTAGAATTAAAGCTTTTGTATGCCTCAATATTTGCCCATTTTTATCAGTGATGGTGGGAGGAGTAGCAGTATTACAGAAATGCTCAGAAGTACTTGCCCAAAAGAGTGTACTATCTAAATAGACAAGAGAGGTGTAAAGGGTAACAGGAGGAGAGAGCCACAGAGAAAGATAGCAGCTTGCTTTTGGCCACTCGGCAACTAATTGGCAAACCTGCAACTAGAACCCAGGTCATCTTAGTCCCAATCTAATATTTTATTCACTAGACATGTTGCCTCATTTTATAGCGGTATTAGGTATAACAATAAATCTATCTGAACAGGGCTTAAAAACTTAAGATACCTCTGCAGCCATTTACAGTATAAGTGGTTTGGGACTGGAACCTTCTCTTTGTTCTGTGTTGACTAGTGCCTAGCACAATGGAGTCCTGGCCTTTGGGCACTATCTGTAATAAAAATAATGACAGTGCCAATGTTTGCAAATTTAAAGGAATAATAATTGTGTGCTCTTTCTTGTATATCATTTTAAAAACTTTCTATTAATAGATGTTAAAAATGAAACTTGCTATAATAACCTCTTCCTTTTGTTTTCTTTGCCTGCCTCGCCCTATTTCACTTTTTTGTCTTTTCTTTCCTATAATTCATCATGGAGTATGTTTCTCAAGAAAGGCTGTCCTCCAGAAGTAAGGCTTATAGTATGAATATCCCTTTCTATTCCTAAACACTTATCATCACCACCACCACCATCCTTTACACAAAAAATCCACCCTATATCGAGCAGAGTTTTGACCTCCCTCCCCCGCTAAAGTGCCAGACACTGTAAAGTTTACTGGGGATTTTGAAGTGGGAGGTAGTTGCTAAAGTAATGAGCAGCTGTATAACACTCAAAGATAATATCATTTCCTTTGTTTTCACTGTTGTTTCCTCTGTTCTTTATATTTAGGTCTTAGATATCTTTCCCTCCATCATGTGTTCCATCATGTGTTCCATGTGTCCAGCTCTGCCCTTATATTTTTCAGTCTTTCTCATTTTTCTTCTTATGTCTTTCTCTTTGCAAGCCTGTTTCTGTCTCTCCAACCTGAATCCATCCATTCATCCCATTTGTATACAACTTTGCATTCATCTTTGCTGCTCTGTACATGCCATTTGAAAAAATGTGCCTGCCACATAATAGCCAGGGGCCTAAACAAGAGGAACAACTATGTAGCACTTTGAAGACTAATAGGATGGTTTAATAGGTGATGAGCTTTCGTGGGCCAGACCCACATCCTCAGATCATATTCTGGAAGGGTATGTCTACACTACAAAGTTAATTCAAAATAACAGCAGTTATTTCGAATTAACTTTAATAGCATCTACACAGGCAAACCGCTATTTCGAAATAAATTCGAAATAGTGGAACCCTTATTTCGAATTTAGTAAACTTCATTCTACGAGGAGTAATGCCAAATTCAAAATAGCTATTTCGAATTAAGGGCTGTGTAGACACTTAATTCGAAATAGGGGGCCTCCAACCCTTCCCAGGGAGCCTTGGTGGCCACTCTGGGCACAACCAGGAAAGCTTACTCTCCTCTCCCCCAGCCCCGGAGACATTAAAGCGGTAGTCCCTGGCCACAGTGCCTGTGCCAGCTCCAAGCCTGCCAGCCCAGAGCCAGCAGTGGCTACCGGGGCCCCTGACCCAATGGCCCCAAAACATGAGCCAGTAAGCCACTGACAGTCAGCCCTTCACTGCTCCGCAGGAGCCTGACAGGGGCTAGAGAAGGCAGGCGCCTTCCTGGTCCGGGGTGGAGATCATGGACCTTATTCAGGTTTGGGGGGATGCTCCCAACGTCCATGATCTCCGCACTAGCTGGAGGAACACGGCCGTCTATGGCAGGTTAGCTGCCAGCCTGGCCACCAAAGGCCAAATGCAAACCCAGGAGCAGGTTAGCATGAAAGTCAAGTTGGTCTGGCGAGACTCCCAACCCTGAGCTTCCCC
Source organism: Apalone spinifera (assembly GCA_030068395.1). Classification (NCBI taxonomy): domain Eukaryota; kingdom Metazoa; phylum Chordata; order Testudines; family Trionychidae; genus Apalone; species Apalone spinifera. Next base: position 57,882,812 of record CM057846.1, on the reverse strand, counting down.
TCCCTTCTTCCCCTTGCTTCCCCCTTTCAGCTCCCTCCTCCCAGGTTTCCCCCTCCCCATCCCACCCTCTTTTCTGCCCTCTCCCACCTCCTTTTCCCAGTCTCCCCAAAGGTTCATCCCCCCCCATTTTTATTCAATAAACCCAGTTTGTATTTTTGAACATACATGTCTTTTATTTGACATCAGGAAGGGGGGCTAGGGAGGGGTAAGTAGAAGGACGTAAGGGAGGAATGGGGCATGAGCCCCCAGTGGCGAGGACCAGGGAGGCTCTGAGGGCTTCTCAGGGTGGGCGCTCTCCTTCAGGGCCTCCTGGATCCTGACAGCCCCCCGGAGCAGGAGTGAGGAGGAGGAATTGAGTGCTATAAGGAAGGCAAAATGATATTTCAGCCAAAAGCCATAGACTGCTCCCTCCCCATCAATGCTAGTTTTTTGAACACCAGTTTCCCAGATGATATGAATGTACTTGAACTCTTTCATAATTTGCTCCCACTGTAAATTTGTTACACTTCTCTTCAGTCAGAGCAATTTTATTTTTTCATATACATAAATACTGCTGCCTTTGACAGAAAAGGAGAATGTGTTCTAAATGTTCCTTCGATGGGTAGTGAACATCTGCAGTAAAACTTTTATATTTAAAAGCAGGGAATTAAACTAGGGATGGAGACTAATATAAAAACTTTACACCAGCTGACTAGTTTCACTCATTGCCAAAGAGAGTGTGATTTTCGATTGTACATCTGATGAAATAACACTCATTTTTTACCAGCCTAGTGAATCGCACACTAAGAGCCACAAAATTTGTGAAGCATTTCAGCACTTGGCATGCTAGTTATTAAGCTATAAATCCTATAATTCTGGGCAGATAGGTATCTCAACCTGTTATTCCCTAGAAATTGCGATCTGCATATTAGGTATGTGTTAAAATTATTGCTGTTTGAAATTGGCTGGTGTTTCATGCATTTTAGCATAAAAATATAATGCCCTTGCTGACAGTAATTAAATTTTGTTGTCTGATTTATTTTCAAGCAACTTAATTTTACAGCTTGTATTTTGTTGTTTCACAGATATGCAGCTGCACTGAGGTTTTTATCATCTAAAACCATTCATTTGCATTAACAAATGTTCTTTTCCTTGTCAGGTTGTGTGGTTTTTTGGTTTGGGGATTTTTTAACAATTAAGTTGCAGTTGTTAACAATCTGTTTTGTGAATATTTCTGTTGATATGGTAAATGACATAATCCCAAGAGAAGGATCCTGTCAGTCAAAACAACTTAGATATAGTTTATAAACATATTGTTTAGCTGGAACTATAAAATAGGGTTGTAAGTGAGTAGTTGACTACACAACTACTAGCTCCCCCCCTTCTGCCTCTGTATCAGAGGCAGGGAAGAAGGAGCCAGCTTAAAAGCTGGTTCTTGCCAGCACAGTCTAGGCAGTGCTGGCTTTCCCCGCCCACCCCCCTGCACTGCTGCCTCTGAGAGCCTGCGGGGGGTGGAACCAGGGGGGTCTACTGCGAAGCAGCCCCTGGCCACAGTGGCCCAGGGTGGGCCACAGACAGAGGCTGCTCCAGCAACAGCCCCTCTTCATGGGGAGTCCCATCTCTTTGCTGGGACCACGCACGGACAGGGACTGCTGGACCCCGTGCAAGCCAGGACTAAGCAATCATGGCTCAACCTGGCTCGCACTGATTTCAGGAGCTACCCCTGATGTGGCTCTGCAGTTTAAATGTAGTAAGAACAGGGAATGCAAGGTTTAATTTTAATTTAGTTTAAATGTAGTAGCAGCCCAGTTGCCTGCATGCTCGGTTCTTACTACTTTTAAATTGCAGAACTGCGCAGGAGTCACTCCTGGACCCAGCATGAGTTGGGACTAAGGAAGCCTTCCCATATCAACTAATAATGTATTGGATACAAATGTTATCGACTACATGATTAGTGGATTACTTGCCTCTTAGCATCCTTAATATAAAATCACATGACTTTCTGCAGAATAGCTAACATTATTCTTAATTTGTTTCCTCACATGAATTGTAGGAATAGATCAGCATTAAAGAATAGCAGATAATAAAAAAACATTTTGCACACCAAATTTGTTGACTCTTTGTTTTGTGTGTATTTATGAAGCTCTCAAACCTTTGGGATTTTTTGTGATATTTTGAAGGCCCATAATTTGAGAGGCAGTGTGTTTTTGTTGTTGTTTAACAGAGTAGGTTTAGAATAATGAGCAGTAAATAAGGCTTGGGACCACATACTGAATGATGCGGATGAAACAAATATTCATTAATTGTTCATTAAGTGAGCAGCGTCCACACTGTGTATTAAATGAGGCAGAGATCCTGGGGGGATAGGGCGTGGGAGGGGAGGAAAAAACACTACGTGCTGATGTAATTAAAGACCAGATCATAATGCATACAGACAAGGGGGCATGAGCAGCAGATATAATAGGTACTTGCCCCAGCTGTGAGACCTCCCAATTGCAGGGTTTTGGAGAAATGTTTTTGATGTGCCTCATGCAGGTTCTGGAGTGTCTGAGGAGGTAAAATGTGCTATTCAGCTTTCTGAGTTCATCAGTAATCTCTCTGGGCTCCTAGAATCTGTCTCATTGCCCAATAACAGGGACACTGTGGTGGGGAGCTAGAGAAGTTGTAGCCTGCCCCAAAGTCTGAACCCCTGTATTTCATACTTGTGGTCTGCTTAAAGTGAATGTTCTAGCAGCTCCAGAGGCAGCTCTTAATTGCAAAAGAGTGTATGCTACTCCTAGCTTTGCCTTTGGGGCAGGAGGTTTGTTTATAAACAATGGCAGGGTGTTTTAAGATAACAAAAAGTTTGTCATTCAAAAGCTTCAGGGGTTAGCCCAGTTAGTCTGTGCAGGTTAAACTTAAAAAAACAACAAATAGTCTGGTAGCACTTTAAAGACTAACAAAACATGTAGGTGGTATCACGAGTTTTCGTGGGCATAGCCCACTTCTTCAGGTACCTGGTCATCTGAAGAAGTGGGCTATGCCCACGAAAACTCATGATACCACCTACATATTTTGTTAGTCTATAAAGTGCTACCAGACTATTTGTTGTTTTTTTAAGTTTGTCATTCAAGTAATTGAAGAATCCTTAGAATGCAATGATCCTCAAAACATGATCAGGTATTCTACTTAAAAGATAGGGGAAAGAACAGAAGGAATAAATAGTGGTGTGCTCTAGGGGTCTGCATTGGAGCCAGTGCTGTTCAGCTTACTAATAAATGATCTTGGACAAGGAGTATAAACAGTGAGGGGGCAAAATTTGCAGATATTACAAATTACTCAAAATAGTTGAGTGTTAAGTCCAAAGTTGACTGCAAAGAATTACAAAGGGATCACACATTAGGGATATAAGCAGTAGTCAATTACTTGCTTCCCCCCACCTTGCTGCCTCTGGGCAGCAAGGCGGGAGGGAAAAGCAGGAGCTAGTGCTGATGAGGAACTAGATTAAAAGCTGGTTCCCCCCAGCACTATGCTGCCTCCCCTATGCTGTTGCGAAGGTGGCTGGGGCTGGCCACGAACAGGACCTGCTGCCGGAGCAGCCTCGACAGGGGCTGCTGGACCCAGCGCAAATCAGGACTGAGCAATCCTGGCTCAGTCCCTGCTTGCGCTGGGCTCAGGACCTACCCTGCTGTGCCTCTGCAGTTTAAATGTAATAGTAGCCAGGCTGCCTGCGTGCCCAGCTCTTACTACATTTAGAGTAATGTAAATGTAGTTTACAGAGCCTCAGTGGGGATAGCTCTTGGACCCAGTGCGAGCCGGAACTGAGGAAGCCTTCCTTTATTGACAACATTTTTATTGACTACACCATTAATCAACTACACGATTAATGGATTACCCGCCTCTTAACATTCTTATCTCTTAGAACTGGGTGATGGGCAACACAGTGCCTTATGGAAGTCAGTGTTGACAAATGTAAAGTAATGAACATAGAAACACATATAATACCAACTATAAATACCAAATGATGGGGTCTTAATTAGCTGTTACCACTCAAGAAAGAAATCTTAGAATCATTGTGGATAACTCCATGAATACATCTGAAAAGCAAACAGAATATCGGTAATCGTTAGGAAAGGAATAGATAAGTCATGATATTCCACATCTTGCATACTGCATGCTGATCTGGTGGCCCCATCTAAAAAAAAAAAATGTATTGGATTTGGAAGAGGACAACAGAATTCATTAGCAGGTATGGAACAGCTTCTGGGACTTTTCGTCTTGGAAAAGAAATGCCTAAAGAGTGTGTGGGATATGTTAGAGGTCTAGAAAATCATGAATATGTGGAAAAATTAAATAAGTAAATGTTATTTACTCCTTCACAATCATAACCCAAGAAGATCACCCAACTAAATTTATGGGTAGCAGATTTAAAACAAAAGAAATTAGTTCTTTGTGGTCAGTTTGTGGAACTCTTTGCCCTAGGGAATGGTGAAAAGGCCTAAACTATAACACGATTCCATTAAGAACAAAGTAAGTTCAAAGAAGATAGGTCCATCAGTCTCTACCAGTCAGACTGAGCAGGGATGGTGGTCAGAAGCTGGCAATGGGCGACAAGGGTTGCATCACTTGATGATTGCTCTTCTCTTCATTCCTTCTGAAGCACCTGGCAATGGCCACTGTTGATATACAGAACACAGAGCTAGACAAACCATTAGTCTGTCCCAGTATGGACATTTTGATATTCTTACACAGAACCCAAATGTATTGCCCCTGCTCTAATCCACTAGTCCCCACTCCCCTCCCCTGAGCTGAAATAAAGCCCAGGAGTACTGACAATCTCTCTCTCTCTCTCTCTCTCTCTGAAAAGATGGTGACAAAGTAAGAATATACATTCCAATTTTAAGCCTAACCAGTGTCCTTTGAGTTACTTGCCACAAGATGTCAGAATCTTTATATTAGAGCTTAGTGGATCTAATATTTATTTGATTTTCTTTCTTTTATTATAGGAATTAGATACAGTCCTCTTGTCAGCTAATTTCTAAGTTATCTGCCAAAAATGTAGAAAGAGATGATGTGGGAGGCAGAGTGTGCAGAGGTAGATTCCTCTCACCCCCAATTTGCTGCTTGACTTGATGCTCAGTAACACTTCTGAAGCTGCTGTCCTCAGTCTGCCCCCCATGTTCTCACTCCACCTACCCTCTCCCCCCCCCATTGTGGTATGCACAGGTCATATACACTAGTGTTTCTCAACCAATGGTACGAGTACTTTTAGGGGTACTCGAAGTCTTGGGGGGTTCGTCAACACAACTGAAATTTGGAGAAAACTGAATTTTTGTTTTAAGTTTAATAATGCTTTATTATTTTTGTACTTTTTACACCCAAAAATTTCATCGCCCACCCGGCTACGATTAAGTTGTTTAAACAAATGTGTTGCAAAGGTAGGAAAAAAATGTGTGTATCTGAAAACTGTAGGTACTGGGGGTACTTTTTTGTTAAGGGGGTGCTTTATAACAAAAAAAGTTGAGAAACACTGATATACACCCTCCCACCAAAATCTAAAATGGTGACCCTGCCCAGCAAGTTCTACTCTCTGTGTGTGTCCTCATTCTACACATCTAGTTCCAGTTCTCCCCTTGTACCACAGCTCCTTGTCAGTAGCTAAAGGACCATTCACGGTAGAGTGGAAAATTGTCATCTCTGCAGTCAGCCCCTTCTTTTTGTCCTATAATGCAGAGGTGTTAATGGGACACTCGACCCTCAATGGTCCCTTAAAATATGTGGTAACTACCTATGCTAAACAATCTATTCCACCTTGGATTTGATGAATTCCCTTCCCATACCTGAAGTAGAGGTCTGTGTAGCTTGCTTGAAAGCTTCTCTCCTTCACCAACAGAAGAAATAGAGCACTCAAAATAGAGCACTCTTCCTCCAACTTCCCTTACTCGTACAATGAGGGTTACAGGAGTCAGAATAAGAAGTCCTCCAACTTGACAGTATTTTGACACTATTTCGAAATGACTGACTGCTGTGTAGACATGGACTAAATTATTTTGAAATAGCGCTAGTTATTTTGAAATAGTGTTGCAGTATAGATGTACCCAGGCAGTATTTGCATACACTGGGGTGATATATTTTAGGAAGTAATGCTTAACCATAAATCTTCTAGATTTTCACTGCAACTAGTTGGTGTCATTTTATTCAAGTCAGTTTAAAAACTCAGGGGCACAGCAAGTCCATCAAGCTCCCCTGGCTTGGATGGACAGTAATAGGGTTGGAAGTGGGTAGATAAGGTAGCGTTGAGGATTTATTGTTTTAAAATGTAGAATTTCTAGGAATTTGAAATATAGAGACCATTACCAAGTCCCAAGAAGTGCATTTTTCACACTTTTAAATCTTTTCCCTTGTAAAAAGATAGTAATTCCATAGTGATACTGAAAAATTAAAATAAAAAAGCAAAACATTTCACAAAATGCCTGGTTACTTGCTTAATTACAGTGAACGTGTGAAATGATTTCACTTTAATTCAGTATGTTACCATGGAAACACCCTTACTAGTTTAGAAACCCTTCAGGCTAGTTTCAAGAACATTTATGTTAGTATACAAAGAAGACATGAAGAGACCCAATGTCTAAGTAACTGTTAAATGTTTACCGTGATGTCTGCAGAAGCATGCCCATAACAAAATCTGTTTATAATGTTTTTCTTCCTAATTTAGTGCTACACCAACAAAATACATGGTTTTCATACCAACAACCTGATCTGTGACGTCAAGTATAAAGTAATTCTTCATTTAACACTATAGATATATTTCAGAAAATGATCATGTTAAGTGAAAACATGTTGTGCGGGGTCAATTTTCCCTTGAAAATAATGGAAAAGGTGGGGGTTGTGTTTCAAGCGGTGGTGTCTGTTGGGACCGGGACATAAGGTTGGGGGAGAAAGGGGACTGGGTTACAGCAAAGAGGGGAGGTATTTGGCTCTAGGGAAGGGAAGGGGAGAAAAGGGAGGGGGATTGGTTTGGAATATGCCGCTGTGACAGGTCTGCTGGGACCCGCGCTGCGTCCAGCGAGGGGGGTTGCTGGGGAGCGGTGAACCCCCCGCTGCTTTGCAGGGAGGCGTGGGAAGCCCTGTGCAGCCGCCGGCAACGGGCCGGCTGGGGAAATCGTCTTATTCTGGGGATGGTCGTGTAATTCAAAAAACGTTCCCCCCTCCCCCCACAAAATTGTGCTAACGCGGAAACGTGTTAAGCGGGCACGTGTTAAATGAGGAATTACTGTATTAGCACTGGATTCCCTGTATGTTAATATTCCCCCCACCCCTTTCCCCTGATTACTTTTTGTATTGGAAGTTAGGTTTTTAATATAATACTTTTAAAAATCATTGTAGAGATGACTACAGGTTTAACCTCTCTGGTCCAGCAACATCTGTGGTGTAGCATGATTTTAGTTAGCCTGGTGTCCACTTATCATGTGTGTGGCCAGGTTTCCTGCAGTCCATACAGTTTATTTACAGCTGCCAGTCCTAGTTCTCAGTGTTCTGTGCTATTATTTAGCTCTGATTTACTCCTAAATGTCTTGTAAGAGCCCAGTAAGCAGCAGTGGAAGTGTTGGTAATGTTGTTAGACACTGGTCAGGTCCTGAGGGTGTCGGACTAGAGAGGTTCAACCTTTACTTACATCAGTTAAGGGAGATCATAATTTCTGATAGATGTCATGCTCAGAAATCTAATGACTATATACTTGTCATTCAGTTCATACTCATTTTATGACTAGCAACTTAGAATGTAATATGCGGTAGTATAGTTCAATTAGAAACTTTATGGGACTGTGGGAAACCTGGCCACACGCTTAAGTGGAAATGCAGCTAACTGACGTCATACTGCATCACTGATTGTCAGAGGCTGGAGAGGGATGGCAGGAGACAAATCTCTTGGTCATTGTCTTCGGTCCACCCCCTTTGGGGCACCTGGTGCTGGCCACTGTCAGCAGATAGGATACTGGGCTAGATGGACCTTTGATTGACCCAGTACGGCCGTTCTTATGTTCTTATGAAATCTCTCAGTTCTCTCCACTGTAATATTTTGAGAATTGTAAAATACCTCTTGTAGAAATTGAGATATGAAGTTCATAATGGTATCAGCTCTTTCAGTAGGAGATGTCTAGCTAATTTGCTTATATAATTAATCTGTGGAACTCACTGCTACAAATGAATTGGCCTGTTTAATAGGATTAGTTTTACATTAATCTCTTTGGGTTTGCTCCTGCTATATGTTTTATGCCCTGGGTTCTTGCTTAATTCAACGGGAGGGTATGACTCAGGACATGCTCAGAACCTTGATAGATTGTGTCCTTTGTGCACCATCATGCTTGCCAGTTTTTCTTTGCTAGATCTCCCATAAATATCATAGAATACTAGGAATCATAGAATACTAGGACTGGAAGGGACCTCGAGAGGTCATTGAGTCTAGTCCCCACTACAGTAAAAACTGCTCTTTTGAGATTAATCTATATGAATGTCTAATTTAATATGTGAAAGGATGAAATTGAAGACTGGTTGTTGAGCATACGCAGCTAGGGCTCTTCACTGTTTTTACTTTATATAATTCTGGGTTAGGACAGCTGACTAGGGGGCCATAGACCCTATTTAACTACTGTATTGGAAATCTCAGTTGAAATGGTTGTAATTTGTGGTGGAAAGATAAGGCAAATGGAGTCTCAACAAATGATATAAAAATAAATTTAATTGAATGAAAATCTCCTTTGCTTAATCAAATTTACACTGTGGTGACTTGGTCTGCAGCTTGATTTAAAATGATAATGTATCATTAATGTCTTTTGGTAATATTACTTTTTGTTATTTTTTCATTTAATTTTCTGAGTAAGTGGTGTTAGATCGACCAGCATAGAAACTGACAGCTAGTATTAGATTACTACTTCATCAGTTCTGCCTTAAGACAAATACAGATGCTACTAGATTATTATATCCAGACCCTTGAGTATTCTTTGGTGTCAAGGAATTTACCCTTTAGCAATGAATTGTGGCTTAGAATCTAACGTTTGATTTTAAAACAAACAAACAAAAAACTAGGCCTTCTGGTGGTTCACATTTTCGGAATGCAACTGAGGTAGAAATGTCATCTTGACTCTGCAGACTGCCAGAAGGAAAAGCTCTGAGATTTTTGAACTGTCCTATTCACCTTACTGAGGTGCTAACTCTGAAACACAGCAAAAATACTTGAAATGTCAACATTACTTATAGTTTTAGCATACTATAAATGTGAATGTCTCAAAAGCCACTGCTATGGGTTTGTCTGTACTACAAAATCTAGCCCAGAATAGCTGTTCTCGTGAAGGCCCCCAAGTGTAGATGCAGTATAAGCTGACTGAAGGAGCTCTGCCAACATAGTTACAACAATTCCCCAAACAACATTAGCCATGCGGACAGAAGCACGTGTGTCAGGAGGGGCTGAATCTTCACCAGGACTTTTGCCATCATAGCTATGTGCTGTTAGGGGGTATGACTCCTCCCCCGCCACACCCCCCTCACACCCTTCTCCTACTTGACACAGCAATGCTGGCAGAACTTGGTAGCAAAGGCCAGGCCAATCTTATCCCCAACTGCCAAAACCTCCTGATTCCCTTACGAAATATGGTTATGTATTAATTAAAAAATGTGCAGTGTTTCTTAAAACTGAATATGTGGGGACTCATAATGAACTATTTGAATTTTATATATGTATAACACTGGCACTAGTTAAGAATAGAAATTAAATGAAGCTTCAATAAAGTTTCCAGAAGGACTCAGAATCCATGGACCGAGTCTTGGTTATATAATATTTCTATATAATTTTTAAATGTCATGAATAATTTAATATGGATAAATAGAAAAATATACACTTTTCTAATCCATAGTTTGTTTTATTTCTTTTGTCATGTCCCTACATGACTAAAAGGCAAATGAGCCAGACCCTTTATTGAAGTTCTGTATTGTGAATATACTAACTTTCCTCTACCTAAAACAGATTGAGATATTTATGTGGAATAACTTCTTATAAAACTCTGAAACATACTGCACAATTTCTGAATATATTAAAAAGCTCTATAGCTATACCTTGTATTCAAAATTGAAAATGGTTGGCTCACAATAAAAGTTATGAATATATTAGTTTCTAAATAAAAATTCACAAAACTTTCAGTCTTAGACATAGGAACTATCCTACAACCTCAATATTTAATTCATTATTAATACAGTTTTCTGAATCTCACTTAAAAGAATAAATTATTTTGCTGTAAATTTGCTGCCAGTCATTGCAATTGCCAGATGGCAGTGAAATATTTAAATGCAGTTTTAAGGTTTTTAATTAAACACTTCACATGTTGATCCAAAAATATCTTGTTTTAAAAATAAACTGTATAAGCAAGAGAGCAAGTATTATTTGTCATATATAGAAGTCATTATAGTAATATGTTATAAAAGTAACTGAAGTTTAGAAACACTTACAGCAGCGTTTATTTTCAGGTTAAACAAAATTATTTCCTCTCTGTTCCCCCTCCACCCTAATGCACTTACAGGACTATGTCAGTTAGTCCACACTGAATCATGCTATTCATTTTGAAAGAATGAACAATGGAAAATGTAGCAGTATACAGTACAGACTTTTTAAAATCTTTTTGGCCACTGCAGTTTAGGGCTCTTTTGCCCATTTTATCACATAGCCCTGTTAACTCATTCATTATTACTACAGTACAGGATAACATCCAAAGGTAACCTCCCAAACAGCCCATCAAAACAACTAAAAACTCATTCTGACCCTGGGAAGTCAGTACACTCCAGAGTTTCTTGTTGGTTTTGTATGTCTATAGAAGAGATGAAAATGTAAAAAGAGCTAAGAAGTTAAGAACTCTTTCTATTTATTTATATTATTACCGGAGTGAATGGGGCCTTTGAGTTCTACCAGTGCTTCGAGAAAAAAGGAAGATGTTGTCTCTGGTAGGCTTTGCAACTTTCAAGAACCTAGTAAGTGAGAACTTAGTGTAGTTAACCTAGTGAGGAGGGCTTTAAACTGTGTGATGGGGCAGGTGACCAAAGCCCACAGGTAAATAGAGAACATGGAAGACAAGTCAGAAATGGGAGGGAGCAATGGGCTATAATAGTGGAGATAAAAATTTAGAGATTATCTATCTCCTAGAACTGGAAGGAACCTTGAAAGATCATCGAGTCCAGTCACCTGCCTTCACAGCAGGACTAAGTACCATCCCTGACAAATTTCTGCCCCCAAATGGCCTCTGCAAGGATTGAACTCACAACCCTGGGTTTAGCAGGCCAATGCTCAAACCACTGAGCTATCCCTCCATCCCACCGAAATGATAAATGGGGGAGAGTCAAATCAGTTTTTAGATGCCTGTATATAAATGCAATAAGTATAGGGAATAAGCAAGAAGAAATTAAGTGCTAGTAAATACACACAACTATGACATAGTTGGTATCATTGAGACTTGGTGGGATAATACACATGATTGGAATATTGGTATAGAAGAGTATGACTTGCTCAGGAAGAATAGGAAGGGAAAAAAGGGAGGTGTTGCCTTATATATTAAAAATGCATACTCTTGCACTGACGTTCAAATGGGCATAGGAGACAGACTTGTTGACAGTCTCTGGGTTAATTTAAAAAGGGTAAAAAACAAGGGTGATGGCATACTAAGGGTCTACTACAGACCGCATACCGAGGCAGAAGAGGTGGATGAGGCTTTTTTTAAACAATTAACAAAATCATCCAAAGCACAGGATTTGGTGGTGAGGGGGACTTCAAGTATTGAGAAATTTGTTGGGAAACTAACACAGCATGGCACAGATTATCTAGTAAGTTTTTTGGACTGCATTGGGGGGTCTATATTTTATTTCAGAAGGTGGAGAAGGTTATGGGGAGGAAGCTGTTCTAGATTTCATTTTAACAAATATGGAGGAACTGGTTGAAAATTTGGAAGTGGAAGGCAGCTTGGGTGAAAGTGATCATGAAATCAGAGAGTTCATGATGCTAAGGAATAGTAGAAGGGAGAACAGCAAAATGGAGACAATGGATTTCAGGAAGGCAGATTTTAGTAAACTCAGAGAGCTGGTAGGTAAGGTCCCATGGGAAGCAAGACTAAGAGGGAAAACAACTGAAGGTTTTTAAAGGGACATTATTAAGGACCCCAAAGCAATCTATTCCACTGTGTAGGAAAGACAGAAAGTATGGCAGGAGACTACTTGAATCAACCAGGAGATCTTATATGATCTAAAAATAAAAAAGAAGTCATATAAAAAAGTGGAAACTAGGTCAAATTACAAAGGATGGATATAAGCAAATAACACAAGTATGCAGGGGCAAGCTTAGAAGGGTGAAGACACAAAATGAGCTCAATCTAGCTAGAGACATAAAGGATAATAAGAAAACACTCTACAGATGTATTGAAAGCAAGAAAAAGACCAAGAACAGGCAGGGTAGGCTCATTGCTCAGTGAAGAAGGAAAAACAATAACAGGAAACTTGGAAATGGCAGAGGTGCTTAATGACTACTACTTTTTGGTTTTCACCAAGAAAATTGATTGAGACTGGATGCCTAACATAGTGAATGCTAGTGGAAATGGGTAGGTTTAGAATTTAAACTAAAAGAGCAAGTTAAAAATTACTTAGAAAAGTTAGATGTCTTCAAGTCACCAAGGCCTGATGAAATGTATCCTAGAACACTAGAGGAGCTTTAGAGGAGGTATCTGAGCCATTAGCTATCATTTTTGAAAAGTCATGGAAGTAAGGAGAGATTCCAGAAGACTGGAAAAGGGTAGATATAGTGCCTATCTATAAAAAGGGAAATAACACCCCAGGAAACTACAGACCAGTCAGTTTAACTTCTGTGCCATGAGAGATAATGGTGCAAATAATTAAGGAATTCATCTGGAAACATGATAGAAATGTAGCCGTGTTAGTCTGGTGTAGCTGAAACAAAATACAGGA
>CM057846.1:57844527-57858984 GCA_030068395.1 Apalone spinifera | reverse complement strand
AGGCTATTGTGTAAAGAAAATAACCTAATGCAGTAGAAGAAGAAGCCTTATAGTAACATTGCCAAATAACTGCAGTTGCCCTTACCAACTGTAATAACTGGAGGGGAATCACATTGCAGGTTTTAGACCACTGAGCTTATGTGCAGAACATATTGGTGTTCTCAGACATAATATGGAATGAAGTGTGGAGTGGCAAGCATCTTTGTGATAAATTGCATAGATTTCTAGACAGCTTTTGACAGGAAACTCAGAAACAGTTTTTGGAATACTATGGAAATACTGAAAAAAATTAGAATAATTAAGGATCTCTATCAAAATGCCAAATGTGCAGCCAGAGATGTTGACAACGTAAGCCAATAGTTTACAGTGACAATTGGAATAAAACAAGGGTGTATTATATCTCTCCTGTTGTTTACAATGATCATGAGGAAATTAACTGCAAAAGGCAGCCATGGAATTATATGGACAAAAGATAAAGCACAGCTGTTACCTCATTTTTGCTGCTGATATCCTACATGGTTTAAGACCTCTTTTAATGGAAAAAAGACCCAGTTTTTGGCAAATACAGCTAAACGTGTTGGTTTTCATCAATGGGGGAAGACAAAATACATAGTAATCATGTCCCAAAAAGTCACCATTAGAGTGGACAAAGAAGCACTAGTAGACCACTGAACCCATCTCGGTAGTGAAATATGCAGAGATATCTATATTGTGCTTTCAGTAACCAATGAATAACAAAGTAGCAAACAACTGTTGTAAACTTAAGGATTTGGAAAAATATCATGAATGATATTGATATACACATCTTAATTTTTAACACTAGGATCATGTCTTGCCTCCTTAATGGAAGAAAGTCATGGAAATCTATAATAGATACTGATAAGACAACCAAGTCATTTTCAAAGTAAATGCCTGCAGAAGGTCTTCAGAGTCTATTGCAAAGAGTTTCTGGCAATATCAGAATTTCACAGTAGAGCAAACCAATCTAAAACCTCAAATATGGTAAGATGATGATGGGCCTACTTAGGGCTTGTTTTAAGGATACCACCAACATGACTTCTGATAATATGGACACTACCTGGAAAGGAAATAAGAGGATGATTTAGAGAAACATTTTACAGAACAATGCAGAAAAAAGCCAAATCCATCAACATAATAGAAGCCTGAGCATACTAGCACAAACAGAAATAAATGGCAGAAACTTTTGAATGAAGGAAGATAAAGTAAAATCACATATGCACACACACCGAGTTAGGATTTGCTAGTCATTAATGCAGTAGTTTGTTGCTCTGCAATCCATAGTGCCATGCTCCTAGTTGTAAGTACAATATTTACAACTAATTTGCCTATAATGTTCAAGTAGAGATCTCAGTGGTCTGTTCTTGGTAATAGAACAAGAAGATTAGAACCACACGATAGGAAAAATCTGAAACAAAACACAAGCAGGCATTTCTGGCCCCAACACCAAGCGCTAAGTCCTGGTCTACACTGGTTGTTTAGGTTGAATTTAGCCACATTAGGTCAAATTTCTAACCGGGCCGTTCTGTTGACTTTAAGGACCTTTAAAGTCGATTTTAGTATTCCAGATTGTCATGTGGAATAAAGCTAAATTCAACCTTGTCTGGTTGAAATTATAGTAGTGCAGACACAACGCTGTGAAAATCAGTGTTCTTGACCTCTGGGAGGTATCCCACAGTGCCCCGCTATGACCATTCTGTCCAGGACTCCCAATTCTTCTGCTTTCTAGATCAGTGTTTTGTTTTTTTATAAAGTACCCCTTTTAAAAATATATATATAAGTACCCCCCAATACCTACAGTTTTCAGACACACAATTTTTTTTCTACCATTGCAACACGTTTGTTTATACAACTTAATTGTAGCGGGTCAGGCCATGAAATTTTGGGGTGTAAAAAGTACATGAATAATAAAACACTGTAAAACTCTTAAAACAAAAATTAAGTTTTCTCCAAATTTCAGTTGTGTTGATGTATCCCCCCCAGACTTCTCTCGAGTACCCACAAGGGCATTTGTACCACTGGTTGAGAAACACTACTCTAGATGAATAGGAAAGACACTGGGAAAATTTGAATTAATTTCCTGTGCGACCAGCATGGCGAGCAAACCTCAGAGCAGGCAGCACACCTGAGCAGCACACTGGACCATAACCACATTCAATCAGCATCTGTTCCCTATCACTCTGTGTGATTCTGAGAAGACTGGTATCTCACAATCTGGATGATGCAGGTGAAGCTATTAGCTGATGCCTCTTATTTAAAGGATAAGTTACAGACCACAGTGAATAGTTCCACATTTTCCCATTTGAGTTCTTTTAGAACTCTTGAGTGAATGCCATCTGGTCCCAGTGACTTGTTACTGTTAAATTTATCACTTTGTTCCAAAACCTCCTCTAAATATGCCTGAATCTGAGACAATTCCTCAGTTTGTCACATAAAAAGAATGGGTCAGGTTTGGGAATCTCCCTTACACCCTCAGCCGTGAAGACTAAAGCAAAGAATTTAGTTAGTTACTCCACAATGACCTTACCATCTGTGAGAGCTCCTTTAGCATCTTGATAGTCCAGTGGCCCTACTGGTTGTTTAGCAGACTTCCTGCTTCTGATGTACTTAAAACATTTTGTTGTTACTTTTTGAATTTTTAGCTAGTTGTTCTTCAAACTCCTTTTTGGCTTTTCTTATTATATTTTTATACTTAATTTGACAGAGTTTATGCTTTTTATTTTCCTCACTAAGAATTGACTTCCACTTTTTAAATGATTCCCATCTGACTGGTAGCTCTGTAGCATTGCAGGTTTCAACAGGGCAATTGCTACGTGCTTCTCCACTGTTAGGGCAGGTCTCATTCTGGTATTCTTGTCCTTCTAGGTGGGGGAAAGCAATTTGCAAACTTCCATGAAAGCAGCCTTATGCATGTGAAAGTTTTGCAGCTATGTCTGATCGTCCCACACATGCATCACAATGCAGTTCCATCAGTCTTTGCTTGTCTGACAGCACCAGAACCTGTGTACCACTGTGTACAGAGGATTGGATGCTGGTGGCATTTGCCAGTTGCTCCACTCAAGTGCTTCGCAGAAAAGTATGTTCATGGTCTCATGAGATTCTTCCTCATTCTGGCAGAGTCTGGATACACACTGGATATACCCCAGCATTAAGCACTGGTTAATATCATTATCATAATGCTTTCATGCTCATTAGGATCCATGTAAGGTTTCATGCTTATGCTGCTATAGTGTCTGTGCAGGTAACAAGGGGAAAAAAGATGCAAAAAGACTGTTTGCCGTTGTTTTCGAAGAGGGGAGGAGGCAAGTACATTATGGGATACTGAAGACATGTACCCAGGGCCACCACTGCAAAGTTTTGGTCCCAGCATGTTCTGGGAGCATAACCCAGAATGCAAAGGGATACAGAAGCTATGGGATAGCTAACCACAGTTCATTGCTCTCAAAGTCAATGGTAGCCACTAGGGATGTTAGCAAGTAGTCAATTACATGATTAACCAATAAGCCTGGGCTTGTCAGTTAATCGTATCAACTACACACAATCCCCCACCCTTGCTGCCTCTATATCAGAGGCAGCAAGAGTGGGGGAGGGCGAAGTTGGTGCTCATGCCCCCGTTGCCTCCCACAGAAGTAGCAGCATGAGGGCTGAGAAGGTCAGGCAGAAGCCAGTACATGCAGGAAGTGGCTTTCAAGCCAGCTCCCCGCACGAATCGACTCCCACAGTGCTGCCTATCCCTGCACTGCTGCTTCTTTATCAGAGGCAGCAGGGGGGCAGGTGGGAGCTGGTGCTCTCGGGGAGCCATCTCCCTGGCCTGTTCTCTTTCTTCCTCCTCTCCTCCCCCCGGCGTGTACATATGTAATCGCTAGACTTTCCAGAGGTTACATGTTTGCATGTAAATAAATGATAGTTAACATCCCTAGTAGCCACCCTACTGGAGACGTGCCACTTTGAACTGTATTGAATTCTTGCTCCTTTGACTTCTCAGAGTGTAATTAAGTCTACAGGAAAGCACTATGTCACTATCTTAGAACATTCGCCCTAGCAGTGCTACAGTGACACCGCTACATTGATAACTCTGAGGTCTGTCGTGTAGCCATAACCTCAGATTCCAAGGTTGTGCATCTGTCATAGTGTTAATCAGATGTTGCAGTGTAGTAATGTTCCACTTAGTCATTCTGAGTGTCAGTTACATGTTCACTTTAGACACATTTGTAAATGTCTGCATGAGGCCCAAGGCAATGCAGAGTCAAGTCTCCCCTAATGGAGTTGTGTGATGCTTTCCAGAGCTTGTTATGAAGTAGTCAGCTACTATGGAGGAATGTGAAGGAAGATTGGTGAGGGCATTGGCTTTGCATATGATAAAAGCCAGATAAAATGAACTCAATGGAACAGGAGGCCTCATCATTCAACTGCAATGTTTGGCCATTCATAAGGTCTTTAAAAACTGCTACGTTTCCATGAAAATGATAGCATCTTTTCAGACAGTGGCACTCAGACTTGTACCCTTAGTTTGTGGAAACCTTCTCCTCCAGAAGCATTTAGTCTCGGAGAGCAAAGCGATATGTTTTGGACATGACACAACCACTGAGAGAGAAACTACATATTGCCTGATCCTTATTTGTACTGAAGCAGTATGTTTCTCCAATGGTACTAGAGTTAGACAAGCAGAGTTAAAAATAGAATAGGATACAAACCGCTGCCGGCACGAACATTTCCTAGAAGTATGGCCCATGAAGAGTTGGCTCATGGTATTGTCTGCTCCCCGTTTCCAGCTCATGAATTGCGTCAATATCTTCTAAAAATCACTGCATACTTACATGTAAATAATTATTTTAACTTTCACTGGGTAGTTATTTGGTCACAGATGGACGAGGGACCAGTCACTTATGTTTTAGATGTTGTCCACACTCTGTTAATGTTTGAAATCTCTGGCCTGTGCCATTCCTCCCAACTAAGTAGGAATAACCCTTTTTTTTCTCTCTAGTTCTCCATGGTTTCAGTAGAGGAAGGGTTCAGGCTCACAAATACATTTGTGTCTAAAGACTAAGCCCCCTTCAACTACAATTTATAGAAAAATAAAGTACACTTTTCTGTTCTTTTCCTTTTTCATAATCAAATCCAAAAACTAATGGGGATTTTGAATTCCTTTGTACTAATTCTGTACAGCATTTAACCACTTTAGAAAGCAGTTAATATTAAATGACACAATTAACATGATTTCAACTTTCCATGTACTCAAACCTAGCTTTCAGGTCCAGGAACAGTTGCTTACATGTACTGTACTGGCAGTACACATAATAGTGAATTTTTTATTTCCCTAAAAATGTTTGGACATGTGTCAGAATCACCACCTGTGTCTACGTAATGTTGAGAGTAGAAACTTGAGTTTTGGCATGAAACATTTATAAATGTTTTCACCACAAGTAATTCAGCAGACTGAGTATGAAAAGGTGTATTGAGAATCTTGTTTTGACTCATTTTGTGGTTACTATAATGTCATTTATATTTTATACTGGCTAATTTTCACTCCTGACATGACATGACATAGGCTCAGGTAAGAGACACATGCACTCAGTTTATGGTCACAGGATATTTTGTTTTAATGTGCATTGATACAAAGAGAGTGGGATAGTGCTTCACCTGAGAAAGTACTGTTATGCAGAAGAACTAAGCATTCAGAGACAGCGAACTGTGGACTCAGCTGAAATCTACCAAGTACCTTTCCTTGTATTTTCTGTGTAACATGGCGAAGCTGCTATTTATGACTAATTGACATGCATTGTTAAATATAAACTGTCCAGAGAACATGCAAACTCTTCATTTATGTCCATATGATTACATACAGTTTTTTTGAATGGCAATGGGGGGAAATTGGATCCCTTTCTGTACGTCAGCACATTGGAACATGTAGAGGGCAAGGGTAGCCTGGAGGTATGCTTACCCTGATTGTGAATTTAGAAGGCCAAAGACAGATTAAACAAACAGTAAGGGGTGTATGGGTACATGTAAGACACTGCTGTTTACGACTGGTTTTCAAAGTTGTCCGGCCTCTCATTCAAAAAAATTCTTTTTTAATGTCTTATGATTGTTCAGGGCTTAAGGTGTGTAAAAAGTGCATTTTCCCATAGGAGGCCTTTTATTTATTTCTTTTTAGGCAGTGGATATACTGGAGAACATGGACTCTCACGCTGTTGTGCTGGTGACATTTTTGCGGGGTGATTCAGTCTATATATTGCTGTAATCCCACAGAGACGTGAATGTGATTCATACACTTCATTGTTGGAAGAAAAATGTTCTTAATGATAGCATTAAAATGGCATGGTAGTTTCACAAGGCAAAATTCTGTTCAATTGCAGTGATTGGTAGTTTTGTCACTGTCATGAATATAGTCAGAAACTGGTATATAATGAAGCCAAAGGGGTGAGGAGGTGTGCCCTTGGGCGTGGCAGCTCTCTTTGCTTTCAATTTTATTAAGCAAGCTAGTATTTGTAGTGACAAGTCAGGATACTTCTTGAGTAGGAATCCCTGAGATGAGTCCCAGTAGAGGTGACTTGCAGTTCACCTATACATAAGGAAATGTCCAGATGCTGTGTTGAGTGGTTTGCACCCAATCTACTAATGGTTCCTGAACTGTTCCCTGTAATGTATATAATCACTGACTGACATCTTAAAAGTGAGGTGTTCTGTGTAATTTGGGCTTTAGTAGTACCCTAGTATATTTTTGCATACAGTGAAAGCAATTTGTCTATGAAAACAATTTTCCAGAACCTAGTGGAGGGATAAGAGACACACCTATGTATCTGATTTAAAGTGTTATTAACTGGAAATATTTTGAACTGTGAATATAACAGATATTTTTATCATCACATCTCTGTATACCTTTAATCCTCAATATTGGCAACTCTTAAAAAACTGACATCAACACAGAAGCTATTACTGATTTTGCATCATATACATTTTTAAGATTTGGCAATGCTAGGATACCTTTAAAAAGTGTAGTGATAGAAACTTTTAAATATTTAACTTGATACAGCAGATATTAAAGTAAAACTACTCTTTACACGTTGGCATTTCCAAGTCAATAGCATAACTTTTTAATAGCTGAGGTGGAGATTTACAGCACAACCAACATTATATGAAAACAGATTGTTGAGTAAGAGGGACATTTGTTAGCCATGTAGATACACAGTTGCACTCTTTAAAATGTAATGTTTGTCATTGTAACTTTTATAGTGTTGGTGATATGCAACATTTGCATGTTTCTCAAAGGGATACATTAGTATATATTTGCAGAGTTCAGTTCAACCTAGCCAAATGTATACAGAGTCACTGTGATATAAAACAGAGTAAACAGCACTGAAGCCCAAGCCTAGACCTTAGATTTGGGCATCTGTAAGATGATTTGTTTTTCAGCGAGACTTAGTTTCAGTTCTTTGTCAAATGGTTCCTCCTTTTCACTACCTTCACACACCCCCTCCCCCCCCACCGCCTCCCCCCACAAAAACCTTTGGAAGTCATAACATCCTAGGTCTTAAATGTTTTTCATATAGCAGCTTGATTATCACATTGTATTTATAAGAATCTCAACAGAGTGAATATTTTAAATGACTTCAGTTTTCAGTTAATTGGTATATTAGGAAAGTGAGTTGTCATATATAACACAGAGAAATGGGATCTGTGGTGCAGAGCTGCATGTTTTAGAACAACTGGCCATCTTTACTGGAGTTTCTGTGTTTTGAAAAGGAGGGCTTTTGCAATACACTTGAACTTTTTGAATCCGGCAATCTTGGGAAACAGGGTATGCCAGATGAAAGATTTTGCCAGGCCAGGAGCGCACTGTGGGGTCTGAGCATGAGGCGGTGGGGCTCTTAAGTGGCATTCTATTCCTGGAGGCACATGTGACTTTGTGCCCCACGCCACTCTCCGGCAGCACTCTCTGCCACTATGGGATCATCAGGGAAAAGCCACAGGGGAAGCACAGCACTGTGGTGCCATTCCCCCAGTTGGGGGAAGGAGGAGTGGCAGTGCTCAGAGCCATTTCCTCCTCCATACCTCCGATGTTCCCGGGTTAAGGATACCTGGAGTACAGAGGTTCAAGTGTATTTACTTTAAGAAGACTACATGTTTGCTAATTTCAAATAATTGTATTGCTATTTAGTTCCCTGGATGGAAAAGGCAAGGTTGTGTGATGTAGATATCCTGTGCTGGTAGTCTGCCTGGAATGCCAGGCCAGATTTTATTATGAGACAGTGTATTTCTTCTTTTGGCTATGCAGCGCAGGAAAAAGCCCTGGGAAAGGCAGAACAAACCTTAGTTTGGCTAGTTAAAGAATGTTGTATGCAGTCCAGTTGTATTAAGCTAATATTGCAATTTTGTAACTGAATGTGGCTGGCCAGGATATGTAGAGAAGAGGTCATAAAATTGTAATCCAGTCTGCTATTTCTGCATATGTGATATGTACTAGAGCAGTGTTTCTTAAATTGTGTTCCGTGAACAACTTGCAGATGTGCTGCAACCTCCTCTTTGTTTTTGTTACTTGTCTCTCTGTCTCAAAAAAAAAAACCCAGCAAGTTTTTTTCTGCTTTTCCCGGTGCCTGTCGGAAGCCCACTCGGGACACACGGCAATTAAGGGGGCTGCGACTGAATTTCAGCCCAACTCCGCTCCCATGTCCTCTCCCCTCCCCAGTGGGGGGTTTTGGGTTTTTTTGGATGCTCTAGGTGTTCCGCATAAAAAAATACTATTGTTTGGTGTTCTGTGGTCTCAAAAAGTTTAAGAAACAGTATACTAGAGAAACTGGGAGACTTCACAGGATTCTTAATTTCCTATTTCCTACTTTGTGATGTGATGAAACTTCACTTGATTAGGAAATAACTATAGAGTGGAATTTCTCAGACTTGGATCCAAATCTTGCTTCAACTCTGCCCACTTCTTTTTCTTAAACCCTTGTACTCCGAGTGGAGCATAGGTCATCTACAAGTCTCCTCCACTTCACTCTGTCTTGAGACAAAACTTCTAGCTGACTCCAGGAGTTTTCCAGTTGTTGTCTTTCAGTCTCAGTAGATCTTCTCCGTATTGTCCAAGGTCTTCCTCCTTTGTGTTTTCCTTGTGGATTCCATGTGAGAGCTTGACAGACTATGCTGGATGTTGGTTTTCTAAGAGTATGGCCTAGCCATCCCCACTTTCTTCCCTTGATTTGAATGTCAAGTGGTTCTTGTCCTGCTCTGTTCCAAAGTTCCTCATCTGTGACAAAAGTCTTGCCATTTGATGTGAAGGATGTACCTCAGGCATCTGTTTATGAATGTCTGTAGCTCTGCCCACTGGCATGCCTATTTTGTATATTTGCACTCTTACAATAGCATCATTGCAGTTGTAAAGTAACAAGAAGCTGTGGTCAGTATGATGTGGACAGATGTGCACTCTTCTGAATAACTACCTTAGTTCTCGGAACTTTCACAACCATCTCAGCAATTTGTAGAATTCAGCTCTAAATGTTCCTTTAACCCAGAGATGCTATTGTTTGCATCCATAACCATAGGTACCCCACCATACTAAGTGCAGTATGACAAACACAGAACAAAAAGAGTCTCTGTCCCAAAGAAATTACACAACCTTGATGTTTTTTTTAACTGTAGGTCTTCTATGAACTTTTCCTTATCCTTACTCTAACCCCACAACCACCATGTACTGAGTGAAGTGATCACACAAGTACACAGTCTGTTCATACAGTATACATCAGTGGCTCTCAACCAGTGATGCACATATCCCTAGGGAGCAGTGGGCAATAATTTTTGATAGTGGTCGAGGGCTGCACTCTTCTGTGATATTAATGGAGAAGATGCGAGGTCTGGGATGGAGTTGGGTGCAGAAGGGAGCTTGGGGTAAGGAACTGGGGTGCAGGAAGGAGACTGGAGTCTGGGAAGGCATTGGGATGAGGCAGGTGGTTGTGACCTAGGGCAGGGGACTGGCGTGCATGAGTTTGGGATGTGACTTGAGTAGGAGGGGATCTGAGGCAGGAGATTGGGGTGCCAGATCTGGGAGGAGGTATGGGTATAAGAGGGGGACAGAGGATTTGGGTATATTGAATTGGGGGGGCAAAGAGTTGGGGCAGGAAAGGGCTGGGGTGCCAGAAGCAAGCTGTGGCCAAGAGACTTACTTGCCAGCTGCCAAACTAGCCTGCAGAACTTGAAATGTTTCCCAGCCAGCCTGCTTGCCGGGCCATGTGCTTCATGAATAACTGAGCTGAGGAGAGAGGGTATGATGCTTCTTGGCTGCCTGTTACTCTAACAAGCAGCTCGCATTGACTGGTTTCTGCCAGAAACTGGCCAATGGGAATGTGCTGGGGGCAGGGCAGCTCCTAAAACTTCCCCCTATCCCCTCTAGTTTTAAAACAGAAACTGAGCCCTAAAGCTGCATTTCTGCATGGCACGCAGGGTTGCGGGGCAAGCTGGGGAGCCTGCCTGGATCCAGCCTGCAGGCCATATTTTGCCCAGGCCTGCCCCAGGGGTATGCAGAGGTCTTCCAGGGAGTACATCAACTTATCTGTATATTTGCCTAGTTTTAAAATAGCCTACGTAAAAAGCTCTAGCAAAATTAGTACAAATTAAAATGTCAAAGACAAGGATTGGTTTATTCTGCTGTCTGCACTGAAATATAAGTACAATATTTATATTCCTATATTTTATAATTATAGAGTAAAAATGAGAAAGTAATTATATATTTTTTTGGTCATAGTGTGCTGACACTTTTGTCTTTGTGTAAGCAAGCCATTTTTTAGGAGGAAGTAATTTGGAGGTACACAAGACAGTTTAGACTCCTGAAAGGGGTACAGTAGTTAGGAAAGCTTGAGAGTCACTGGTATACATTGTCAGTGGTAAACTCTAAATATTAACAGGTAACATAAGACTAGGACATTCCTTGCGCATCTAACTGGGGGTATGTCTACACTAGCCACCCCAGTTCGAACAAGGGTGGCTAATGTAGTCATTCGAACTTGCAAATGAAGCCCGGGATTAAGATATCCCGGGCTTTATTTGCATGTTCCCGGGCGCCGCCATTTTTAAATGCCCGGTAATTCGAACTCCCTGCCCGCGCTACACGCGGCACGGGCTAGGTAGTTCGAATTAAAGTTCCTAATTCGAACTACCATTACTCCTCATTGTAGAAGGAGTAACTGTAGTTTTAATTAGGAGCTTTAATTCAAACTACCTAGCCCGTGCTGTGTGTAGCCGCGGGCAGAGAGTTCAAATTACCGGGCATTTAAAAATGGCGGCGCCCGGGAACATGCAAATAAAGCCTGGGATATCTTAATTCCGGGCTTCATTTGCAAGTTCGAATGACTACATTACCCACCCTTGTTCGAACTAGGGTGGCAGTGTAGACATACCCTAGGTGAACAGTGCCTCTTACACACATACATAATTCCTTTCCTAATGTTTTCCATGTTAGTCCATTTTTTGTGTTTGCTGTGGACTGTCACCTTTGCAGGTGAAGTGCTATAGGGAATGCAGAAGAAATGCAGGGAAATTAGGACATACGAAAGAAAATGTACAAGAGACAAATAGTATGTAATAAAAGAGTCTGATTTTTCTAAGAATAAGAAAAGAAGTGAATGGCTTGTGATTTGTTCATCCCCTTTCCACAGGATTCCACCTAGACTTGGGGTACCACTGAGCCCTTTGGCCTACCCTCCTGTGTTTCCTTTCACACTGTACTGCTGTGACAAATGCAAAACCTTCCAACTTTCACTTTCACAGGTAGGACGCTCTCAGATGCTCACCCAGACATAAGTTCTCTAACCACTATCTTTCCAGAATAGGACCCAGAGCACTTCCATCCTGCCCTGGTCAAATTTGGTCAGCATATGAATTTAATATCTGGTTTGCCTCTTCCTCAATGTGAAGATTACAGTGCAGACTTGTAGTAACCAAGGAGAGATTTTCCCCAAGCACTGCAGTCAAATTGCACTGTTTTAGATTAAAATAAAACAAGCTTATTAACTACAAAAGATTATTTTAAATCATGAGGGATAGCAAACAGTTCAAAGCATACTAGCTGGCAAATAAATAAAAACACAAACTAAACTTAACATGCTAAATAGATTGAATATGAATAGCAGATTCTCACCCTAACTGATGGTACAAGCAGATTTGTAGATTTTTAAGGCCTAAATAGTTTGTAGTTTATATTCCCCACGAGTTTCATACATAGGCTAGAAATCCCTTTAGCCTGTGTCCAGCACTTCCCCCAGTTCAGTCTTGGTTCCTCAGGTGTTGCCAGGAATCTTCACGTGTTGGGGAGTGAAGAACTGCAGATAATGCCACTCCCTGCTTTATATAGCTGTAGCTTATGTCGAGAACCCTTTGTTTCAAAACTTGGTTCCCAGACTGGTAAAACACAAGATGGAGTCAGAATTGTGAAGCCTGGTTGCATGTCTTTGTAGAGTTATAGCTGCCATTACTCACACGCTGTCTGTAGCATTGAAGTACAGTCAATATTCATAACTTCAAATACAAAAATGATACATGCCTATAAATAGGATAATCATATTCAGGAAATGATAACTTTTCCAATAGTTCATTACATGATTTAACTTGCATAAAATACATCATCATTGTGCTATTATCATATCATAATAATACCACTATGAAGAATATGAGGTGCAGCATCACAGGGATGAAAGGTCAACAGAACAGACCATAGGTGAAGGGTAAATGAAGATTGAGACTTGGGGAGCAAAATAATTGGTGTGGTGGAGAGGGAACCACCAAGAAAGTAGGAACAAGCAGGGCTTTTTTTTTTTTTAAGTCAATATCAATATCTACCTTTTAGTACATTGTATTGCAATTCCCTGATACATGCACACATCTGGGTTGAACTTGTGAATAGGGATGGAATGTAGAATACTGAGGATAGAGGAGTTTAATGGGTACAGTCATTGTTGGGCTTGTAACTGACGAACCAAGATTGGATTTTTTTTGTTTGTTTCAGATTACGTGTCTGGGTATCATTTTCCTCTGTTTCCCATATGTTCCACCCTAAGCCTTCTTCAGATCACTCCTGAAAACTCATTGCTGCAGCATCATCTGCAAAAACGTTATTGTGTTTGCCGCTTCGGGTTGAGAGAGGGAGAGATGAGGACAACACAGAATCCCCCTCCAAAAATCACACAAGTGCCTATTTGAACCATCAGGAGATGCCCACACTGGTTCCCGCTGCTCCCCCTGGCTGCAAAGGATGAAACGGAGCCAATGGGAGCTGTGAGACTCCATGGCTGTGGCATCAGTAAATAAACAAACCGGGGCCGCCAGTTATTGTATATCTCAAAGTGGTTTCACAGAACACTTTCAGAAACACTGCTCTAGACCATCCCTGATAGATGTCTCTCTAACCTGCTCTTAAATATCTCCAGAGATGGAGATCCCACAATCTCCCCAGGCAACTTATTCTAGTGTTTAACCACCCTGACAGTTAGGAAGTTTTTCCTAACGTTCAGCCTAAACTTCCCTTGCTGCAGTTTAAGACCATTGCTTCTTGTCCTATCCTCAGAGGCTGAGAAGAATTTTTCTACCTCCTCCTTGTGAAACTGCTATCATGTCCCCTCCATCTTTTCCTTTCCAAACTAAACAAGCCCAATTCTTTCAGTCTTCCTTCAGAGGTCATGTTCTCTACCTTTAATTATTTTTGTTGCTCTTCTCTGGACCGTCTCCAATTATTCCACGTCTTTCTTGAAATGTTGTGCCCAAAACTAGACACGATACTCCAACTAAGGCCTAATCAGTGCAGAGTAGAGCGGAAGAATGACTTCTCATATCCTGTTAATGCATCCCAGAAGCATGTTTGCTTTTTTTTTTGCAGCAGTGTCACATTGTTGACTCATAGTTAGATTGTGGCCCACTATGACTCCTAGATCCCTTTCTGCAGTACTCCTTCCTAGACAGTCGCTTCCCATTCTATATGTGTGAAACAGATTGTTCCTTCCTAAGTGGAGTACTTTACATGTGACCTTATTAAACTTCATCTTACTTATCTCAGACCATTTCTCCAGTTTGTCCAGATCATTTTGAATTATGACCCTATCCTCCAAAGCACTTTTAATCCCTCTCAGCTTGGTATCATCTGTAAACTTAATAAGCGTACTCTCTATGTCAATATCTAAACTGTTGATGAAGATATTGAACAGAATTGGTCCCAAAACAGATCCCTGCAGAACCCTACTTGTTATGCCCTTCCAGCAGGATTGTGAACCGTTAATAACTACTCTGAGAACAGTTATCCAGCCAGTTCTGCACCCACCTTACAGTAGCCCCATCTATGTTGTATTTACCTAGTTTATTGATGAGAAGATCATGCGAGACCATATGAAATGTCGTACTACAGTCTAGGTGTACCACGTCCACTGCTTCTCCCTTATCTACAAGACTCATTATCCTATCAAAGAA
>CM057846.1:57828407-57844427 GCA_030068395.1 Apalone spinifera | reverse complement strand
CCCCCCCCCCCCCCCACCATGTTCGGTATTTTTTGTGAAACTATCTGGCAATCCTAGGCCTTGCCCTAGGCAGGATGTTTCCAAAAGTTAGATGATCCATTCCAAGCTTGATGAACTGCAAAAAGGTGATAGTAATCCAGATCTTTCTACATTTGTTTCAATTGTAGTAATCATGACTTAGTAATAAAGAAAGAATATACATTCAATTCTTAAAACTAGCCAGTGCCCCTTAAGTGAGCTAACACAAGATGTCAGCATATGTTAGTATTAGAGTTGAGTAGATAGTTTTTTTTCTTTATATAGGAATTAGAAATTATATCCAACAGGAGCACTGTATCAAAATTATTACCAGCAAAACAAAACAAAAAATGTTTTCAGGTGCTCAAGAAGCCTCTGGAATGTACCAAATTGTTCCTCTTCCCTAATCAAAATCTGAAATGGTGCCCCTGGACAAAGGGCTTGGATAGCAGTCATGCTCCAAGAGTAAAGGCTGATATTTTGGCTACTACTGCTGCCTGCCTAATATGTTATTGAAAATAAGCACTTAGAGCGAGAACTAGCTTTTCTTATTACAGTATTTTTAATAGGATTTTACCAAATGGCCAGACAGCCCCATGCCAATTCTATTCTATTCTTAACAGCACATGCAAATATGCACATCTACTCTGGACATTGAACTCCCTATGAAGTGTTTAAAACCATTTTTGAGTCTGCATAAGAAATCAGTTATCTAACCTAAATACCAAAAAGTTCCATCTGATATTACAGAATAAGTAAAGCAAAACTTTAATAAAAACAAAAACCTTGTTTAGCTTAGTTTCATAAGGGCTGAGAGTTGGGTTAATTCTTGGTTAAGCCAACCAAAAGAATTTTTTAAAAATTTAAATTAATTTTTTCTTTCTAAGCAGAAACTTTCCATTACAAAAGTCATCATTTTCTGAAATGCCAGGATTCTAGCAGAGAAATATTTTCCAAAAATTATATTTACATACAAATGCCAAAAATGTGCCTGAGCAACCCAGTACCTTCTTCATCACAAAGGCAGGATGTAAGTATATGTTTATAGTCTGACAGTAGCTGGAGTACGTCTTTGTTGGAAAAACTTCTAAAATTAGAAACATTATTTTCAGCTGTAGAATCATGTGTTGTAGAATATTTGCAACCCAGCAGCCAAACTCTACCCTGAGTTATATCTGCTTCTGGATAAAAACCTTTCCAGAAAAATCTGCAAAAATACTCAAAAAGTACAGAAACAAACCACCTTTTCTCCCATTTAGAAACCAAAACCATTATAAGACAAATACAAGTCCTCATATTGTTTAGAGGAATATTATGACTTGTATTTATAAAAGTAGTAATAGAAATCAATTCTGTTTTCTCTAAGCCCCTGTTCTGCGCAGAACAAAATTCACTGAGGAATAAGACTTGCCAAAAGAAGTCTCTGGAAGAGACCTAAAAGATTTATTAATATGACTGTTTTGTAACTACACCTGTTTGTGAACATTCCTATCTCAGTGTAGGTTTGATTAGAATGATTCACTAAACTTAAGAGGGGCTTGAAACATTTCCTCCTTACTAACATACCTGTAATTATGTTTATTTCTATGGCAATGACTGAAATATTTTAATAGGTAGGTTCATTTTAGATATATGCATAATGCTTCTTTCAAACAAATTTTCAGAAAAATCTTTCTGCATATTTTTTAAAAAGCCATCGCCAGCTAAACATCTGATATTAACAGGGAAAAAAGTGTTACATTTAACTAATTTTTTTCATCATTTATACTGTCTGTTTACGCGTTGCACTTTTCTTAGGGTGAACAATGTTTACTAGGGTTTTTTGTTGTTAGTTTTTACACTGGATTTTCATGCACATGAATATTTTTGCAGTGCTGGTAATGGCAAAGAAAAAGCTACTGAAAAATGTTTTCGTTGCAGGGAGGGGGTTGTTATTTCTTACATAAAATGTCATGCACTACATATTACAGTTATTATCATTTGCCAACACATGTAAGGGCACCTTGAAACAAATCACATCCAATGCTTTATCCTCAGAAATCCATCAATTAGGAAGAAGACTTAGATTAAAGAATCTAAGCAGTTTGTCTCTCCGCTGATATGTCCCTCAGCAGTGCTGTATCGAGCACCTTGCAGTTATTCATGTATTTACCTGCATATCACCCCTGTGAAGCATTATCCTTATTTTACAGATGGGGAACAGAGGCACAGATTATCTAGCTTTACTAGGACACATTGGAAATCTATGGCAGGACCAGAAAATGGACTAATTTTTCTAAGCCCCAGACTAGTGCCATAAACATAAAACTATCCTTCCTTTAAAGATGAATATTGCCAAGTTCTTAATAGGGGAGTCTAGAGAAGTGATTTTATGAATTCATGGTACAAGTATTGATGGCAAAATCTTCTGGAGCTCAGAGTGGAGAGTTAGGCAGCAACTCAGCTATGAGAGGGGAGCTGGGGGAAAACTGGGTTCCCAGCAGCGAGAATGAAACCAGAACAGCAGCCTGCTGAGAACCCAAGGGGCACTCCCTTACCCACCCTGGAGTGACAGCCCAAGCTGTGAACCAGAAGCAGGGCTCACAGCAGGGAACCTACCTGTCTCTCTTTTCAGTTTCACAGCTCCATGTGGGGTCCATGGAGGCAGAGTTATGATGTCAGTGTAGAAGGGCATTTACATCAGCAAGAGTAAGGTTGTAGGGTAGATACTGAAATAGGTTGACAAACTGCCTTACATTGACCTAACTCTGTAATGTAGACCAAGTCTGCGTTTGCATCGTGCCTTGTGTAACAAAGCTCATCTGGGTCTCTAGACACTACTGCTACTTGTGACTACAGCCTCTTCCTGATTTACAAACCGGTTACGGACCAAGCAATTGGTTGTAACTAGGTTCATTTGTAAG
Organism: Apalone spinifera; assembly: GCA_030068395.1. NCBI lineage: Eukaryota > Metazoa > Chordata > Testudines > Trionychidae > Apalone > Apalone spinifera. The sequence goes on along the minus strand of CM057846.1, from coordinate 57,841,506 downwards.
TCGGACCCCATAGAGTTACACGCAACCGCGCTGTTCGTAAGTGCGGATTGCGTTCATAACTCGGGGTCCGCCTTTTACGACAGCTTTGGTCATAACTGCGAAAGTAAGTCGAGTGTTCGCAACTCGGGGACCGGCTGTATATATAGAAGTTCTATTGTTCATTTGATGCTGGAGATGTAGCCTGTTGTTTATGTATGAAACATTCAGCATGCCTTCCCCAAATATGCACCACTCAATGTGCTCAGTATGAGAACTGATTTCAGATAGAACTATCTAAGAATCTATCCATCCATTTTATAGAGAGTGTCTGTCTATCTGTGTCAGTCTGTCTGCGAGTCCGTTTGTTCAATAACTCTTCCTAAACAGCAAGAGCTAGGGCCACCCAATCTGGTTTGCAGCTTCCTCTTGCTCTAACTTAAAGCAAGGTCCAGGTTTGGTTGTGCCAGGAAAACGGGAAGTGCTGGGAATCAGACTGTTTTCCAGCACATGGAAAGGGAGGGGCAACTGTTTGGAGGGATGTGATACTGAAAAGTAACCCCTCCAACCTGAGACCGTCCAGTCCCAACCCTCATTCTTGCACATCCCTAGCCTCTGCCTAGCCTCCTGCCCCCAGCCCACATCCGTAAGGCCTTGCTCTGACTCCTGCACCCCTCCCACTGCCAGTCCGCTGCCCTGAAGGACCCAGGCAATACGAGGTACGGTTTTTAGTACATAAATGCAATACAAAATGACACCATGAGGGGAAAAATATGGAAAACATGGCTTTAACGTGATTTGGTTTTGAGATAATTACATCACCCTTGGACTTCATGTTTACCTGTAAGTTACTGATATGCACACTCAAATTGAGCAACTTTTTGCCTTGGAATACACAACAAAACAGTTGCCTACCGAAGTTTATATTATACAGCTTCACCTTCAAGAGTTGCACTTGGTGACTAGAAACAGATGAAATTTGAAATATCTTCTACAAAATGAATTAAAGTGGAATATCAGTGAAACCTGTTATATATTCCATTGTTTTGTGATATGTGATGTATTAACACGGATTATTTTTAGAGCATCTTTTGCACACAAAAACATGTGCTTCACAGGTAACTGCAGTTTATAATCCAGATATCTACTATATATTTGAGAAAGTTTGTATTTCTGTCTGTCTGTGAGTCTGTCTATTTAAAAACTTCTCCTAAATGGTAAGAGCTAGGACTGCCAAATTTGGTATTTAGCTTTCTCTTATCATAACTTAATGCAAGGTAACAGCTTGGTTGTGCCAGGACAATGGGAGGTGCCTGGAATGCAATTGTTTCTCATAAAATGGAAAGGGAAGGGGCTGCTAGCAGGGACAGCTATACTGTGTGATGATTACAGGTGGGCAGCAAGGGGCCAGAGATGGGGACTGGGACAGTTATAACCCCACTGGGCCAGCAGAGGGCAGGGGTAAAGACAGGGACAGCTATCTAATATATATTTCAGAGAGTTTGTGTGTCTGTCAGTCCCCCAGCTGGGGGGACACGCATCCTTCCCCGACTGTGCCCATTGCAGCAGCCATGGAGAGGTGCTTCTCACCTGAGCCCCACCTGCTCCAGTGAGAGAGGACAGGGATTGTCCTCTATCCCCAAGACAGCCTGCAGCTTGAATCCTTCATTCCCAGCCCCATCCCAGAGCAATGATTTAAAAGATGAAAAACAAAAATGATTTCAGTTAAGGACCCAAGTAACGCTGGGTAAATCCTCTATAATGTATGCATTGGATTACTTAAGCTCTACTCATAAGCTATTTGTGAAGACAGGAGTATGTTCCTATACAATTGTAGATTCTTTGTTACAAAGGTGCTTCTGTCTCCCTGCCATACACTCTGATTTCAGCTGTTTTCCCTACATTAGCTGACAGTGCTTCTTTTGCTACACTTCATTTTTACATCACTGATTTCTAAAGTGACAAGATATTATATTTTTTCTATAATAGCTTTAACAATGGACAAAGATTTTAAATGTTAATAGATTTTGCCTGCCATGAGCCTTAAAACAACACCCACGTTATATGGTTAGACTCAAGGATGCTGAAGGCTTCCTATGTGTTTGAGGATATAACTAGTATTACCTGCCTGCTGCCTAACTACCTATAACCTTAAATATCTAGTGTCTTCAGTTGAAAAGACTTGTTTGGAAAGCAGCACCTTTTTTGCAGGTTATCACAGCTAGCTGATTCCAAGTCTTTTTTCTCATAGAGACAGCAAGACGACAAAGTACAGACTTTGCACAAAACCAAAATAAAAGAAAAAACTAACAAAAAAAGCCCTCTACTAGATTACTGTACAAGAGAGTTCTGTGATCCAACTATTTGATTGAGGACCAAGACATGAACTTCCACCTTCCCCAATAGTCAAAGGAACCAGAACCTTCTTTCTTAAGCATTAAGATTAAACACACACAAAACCACCAACCTCATTTGAAAGTCAGAGAAAAAAATTCCTTTATCAGGTTTCTCAAAGATACAGGACATGTGATCAGAAAAAACTTGTTGGAATCATATACCTTAACACAAAAGAGCACATATAAAAATGTAGCGCCAAATGCTGGCTTCCTTTCTGGTATGGGGATTACAAACCCCATTAGGGTAATTGTCTTGTGAAACGAAGAAAAATCAAACAGGACAAAAAGTAGAAATACTGCAGTCCCCTATAGGAATGACAAATTTAAAAATGCAAAGGTACTTTTCAACATGGTTAAATAATTCCCTGATGTAATAGAAAACAGGGACGCAACATTAACATAAGATGAGACATCATATGCAGCCCAGGACAAAGGAAGAACCAGGAAACCATGCAAGGAACCAAGAAATATTTCCATCTACTGCAGCAGAAAAACGATGGAAACAATCTGGCTGTACACTGGAGAAGCTATCAACTCTGTAACACATATTTGAGAAGCCCCAGACCTTAGTCTTAAACCAGAGGTGGGGATCCTTGTTTGGGTCGGAGCCACTGACCCACAGAAAATAAATCAGAGGCAACCCACAAGCGAGAAATGAAAAAAACAAAAAAACCTTCACCGATGTGGCCCCTGACTGAGAAGACGACAGACACTCCCCACATTCCTCTCACTCACCAGTGCTTTGTGTGTGGGGGGAGCCTAGTAGAGTTTGTGTGCTCAAGCCCAGTGGTGAGGCGGCATTGGGGGGAGGGGGAGGCGGCTGGAGTACCAGCGCAGGCTCCCCAATGCCAGCGGGGGCTGGAGTGCCAGTTCAGGCTCCCCAATCCTTGGGGGCCAGATCCAGGCAAGCCGAGGGTACTGAGCTTCCCTACTCCATCTTAAACCCTTGTATGCCTTATCAGTCTAAGCAGTTTATACATTCATTCAAAACAAAATAAACAGGGCTATACTTTCAAAGGAAGTCTAGCTATGCACTAAGTCATTGTGTCACATACAACTGCATATTCAAACAAATTTAAATCTTTTTATAAGAGGAAAGCAAGTGGCCAGTGTAAATGACAATGGAAAATTTGCATATGATACTGTCTCACCCCCCCCCCCACAACTTTCTGCCATTTTTAGATGACGATAATAGAAAAAACCATGAGCTCCTTTTAAAATTACTACACTGATACACAGGGCTAGACAAACTGCGGCGAGAGATACTCGCCAGTCCCGCACCGCGCATGTGCCAGACCGGCACTGCGCATGCACGCAGAGCCGGTGAATGGGGTGCACGGAGCGACTGGCTGAAAATCTACTTGCCACGGGTGAGTAGAAACAGCAGTTTGTCGAGCCCTGCTGATACAGCTTTCTTAGTCACTGACTCCCCAGTCATGTACTTCAGCAGCATTTTCCAAGGACTGAAAAGGCCTGTTAACAAGTTTTTCAAAATATTGTTAATATCAGTTGCTTCAAGTTAGCCAGGAACATATTTTATGATGTATTTAATATATGATAGATTATGATAAGCCTTCCACACCTGGTACTCACAGTTAAGTCAATGACATTTCAGAGTGAAGAAGGCTTGCAAATTAATAGTCACAGAGCAAGCACTGCCCGTAATCCTTTTTTACAAAAAGCTTTCACTTATTGGTAGAACTTGGTTATGGTGCAGACACAGTATTTGATAGTGAAGCTAGGGCACAATTCTGGTCTCACTGAAGTTAATGAGAGCTTTGCCACTGAGTTTACCTCCCGGAGTAGAATGGAGAACTATAACTGACTTATACTGTAAGTAAACTGATTTTACTCTGCTGGAAGTCAGTGAATGGATCTATAGCATACCAGCTTGCCAGGCAGTAATGCCTAGGATGACAATATTGTGACAGGGTGTAGTCACAGAAGTCCCCTTAGGATTGCTGATCATGCCTTCTTGCTCTCAACCACGCTGTCCTGCTGGGACGGATCCTCTGGTCTCCCCCAAACAAGGCACAGAGTTGAAGTAACCATTTCCCCTGAAGAGCAATGACACTGAACCACTTCTTCTCTGGGAGGATGCAGATCTAGGGCACAGCACTCAGGAAACCAATCCCTGAAAGGGATCAAAGCCCCAAATAAAGCTTTCTTTCTCTGTGTAAAAGTTTACAAAGGAAAGCTCAAGAGGATGTTTGCCCTCTTTATCAATGAAAGAGATATGCACACTGGTCATTCCCCTCAGGGAGCAATTATTTACACTGGGTCTAATAGAAAATAAATGTTATTATTAAGTACAAATCATAGGATTTAAATGGTTGCAAGTGAAAACAGACAGATCAGGGTAAGTTACTAAATTAAAATTAAAAGAAAACACATAGCTAGTTCTAATCCACTTAAAATAACACCACCACCACCACACACAAACTTATTGCAAGCAGTTTCTCACCCTAAAGTGATGTTCTTATTTCAGGCACAGTCTTCAAGGCAGACACAAACTCTCACTCTGACTCAGATCTCCAGCCCTGTGTGTATCTTTGGAGTGTGCTAGACCAGCTGAAGACAAAGGACTGAGAGCTTCCCACCGCATAAGTAGCCTTTTCCCCAGGGTGGGAATCTTCTGTTTTATAGTCCTCCCCTTCTATGGAAGATTACCAGGTGGTATGGTCACATGTCTTACTAGTCCAAATACCTATGGACAAAGCTCTTTACAAATCATTAAGTTGATCACCAAGTCATTAAGGAATGGGGGAGGGGGGAAAAGGGGATGGAGGGGTTGACACCAGTAATGGCTCTCATTAGTGCATTTTAAACTATAAACAACCTCTAACTTCGTAAACAAGAATGATACATGAACCAAAATAGGATATACAGATCCAGCATATTGTAACATTAGAATTGATAGATTACATAAATAATTTTACCTAAAGCATCATTGAGTTATACATATTTATATTCATACATCAATTTTCAGAAAGCATGGAGGGAGGAAACCATCACACATATATCCTGTCTTAGCTGGGACAATCCTCTTTCTAAGCTCTGTCTTGACTTTGAAAAAAAATGTGTTTGTCCCCTTTTGCTCTTGCCAACTGATTGGCTGGCAGAAGCAAATGAACAAATGCTCAGTTTACACAAACAAACAAACAAAGATGTGCTTCCCCTGGGGGGCACAAAGAAACACGGGCGGGGGGGAGGAGGAAGGACTGCAATGTGAGATACTGGGCAGCTCAGGGAGTCAGTCCCAGCTTTGGGCAACATGGAGGTTGGAGTCAACCCCAACTCCAGCTGCAGGAGGCACAGAGATTGGGCACTCTACCTCAGGCTCAGCTTGTGGGGGGAGAGAGAGAGTGGGTCAGACCTTGCTGCAGGTAGCATGGAGAAGACAGCATATGGAGGGATCATCCCTAAGCAGCATGGGATTTGGAGCTTGGGGTATGGTGTAAGCCCCAGCTGTGAGTGGCAGCATGGGACACAGAGTTCGGGGTAGGGGAACTCTGGCAATCCTAGTGGGCAGGAGAGCAACTCGTGTAAGCTCCAGGCCATCCCAATTTTACTTTAGGAAATATGGTCACCCTAATGCCCCACAGGAACACTAATACAATTCAGAGAAAATGATGAAGTATAGTGTAGCATGCTACTGTTACAAAGTGCAGCTCACTAAAATGTTTCCACTTTAAGAAGCAAGATCAGAAGAGCCTTTCAAATACTTTTAGGACTATTATAAAATAATATATGTACTTTTCATAATACATTTGTATGGATTATTGGGAGATGCACACAAAGCAGAGTCTAAGAGATAAGTAGCGATTTTTGATAAAAGGCTGAAATTTGGAATTTCAGTAACAAACAAAAACAAACCTTGCACCTTTTTTGACTAGCTTATATTTTGGATATTGATATTTATACCATCACATCTGGCTTGTGACATATTACTCTCTGTGCAGCCAATTATTTTCTCACCTTTCCCACTTCAATGGTAGGGATTATTGAATTAGAAATGTTCTCATTAAGCCAATTAGTCAAAAAGACCTGTATTTTATGTTTATTGATCATTTAAAAAATATCTTCAGACTTTATAGAATGCCACCATGTTGCATTATGGATAAGTTAAGTTTTCTCTAATTCAATATACTAGTACATGACAATTTGGAAAAATGTAATTAATACATTTGGACTGTGTCTACACTGGGCCACTTATTCCGGAAAATCAGCCGCTTTTCCGGAATAAGCTGCGAGCTGTCTACACTGGCCCCTTGAATTTCCGGAAAAGCACTGACGATCTACTGTAAGAAATCAGCTGCTTTTCCAGAAAAACTATGCTGCTCCCGCTTGGGCAAAAGTCCTTTTTCCAGAAAACTGTTCCGGAAAAGGGCCAGTGTAGATAGCACAGTAGTGTTTTCCGCAAAAAAGCCCTGATCACGAAAATGACGATTGGTGCTTTTTTCCGGAAAAGAGCGTCTACATTGGCCATGGACGCTTTTCCGGAAAAAGGGCTTTTCCGGAAAAGCATCCTGCCAATGTAGACACTCTTTTTCCGGAAATACTTATAACGGAAAACAGTTCCGTTTTAAGCATTTCTGGAAAGTCGTGCCAGCGTAGACGTGGCCTTGAAGTATGTTGTGTTACACAAATGTTTTAAATAGACATTCCTAAAGTAAACAAATACTAATAACTACCATCATCTTTATCATGTAGCTAGGTTAAAAAAATCCACTGTGCATGATGAATGTCCTTACTCAGCAGATATGGCTCCCTATCTGTATTTCAATTACTGACTGGTTATTTCACTGACAATTTTCTTTCCTGATTTTGACTTCTGTTAGCATAGCACATGGCAACTATGGAAGAGTGAGCTGGATTCTATTCTAGTATATACATCAGTCAGCAGAACTACTAACTAAGTGAATGACTCAATAAAGGAATGAAAAGTCCTTAATATTTCTGCTATGCCCACCCATAAAACTCGAGAACGGTATCCAATACCTACTAAGTCTGATGACTTAAAACACTAACTAGAGAAAACATTTCTGCACACAACAGACACCCTAAGATTAGTCCTGGAAAGTCAGACCCACTACTAGCAGTTTTTGGGGAATAAAGCAGTTGCATAGCTGTTGCAACACCTTTTGGGTGCCTAGAAAAATCACTGGGATTCACACAGCCCAAGTCAAAGACATACCAGGAATACAGACTTACGATGGGATTATCAATGTGAACTATCATGTTCTTTTATAATGAACAAAGGTAGATATAATTGCCAAGATCTATATCCTACTGAATCTTTTAAAAGGAAAGATCGAGGTCTTGGTAACAGAAAACACAAGTATTGCCACTGATATTGCAGCCTTGTTGTCAGTGGAATGTTGCAATTGTCTGGCTCTGCAACAAACAAACTGCCTGTTCTCAAGGGTTCCGTAAGAGAACATGAAGTAAATTGTGAAATTGCTAGAAAAGGTCATGTCACAAGGGATTCACCCAACTTCAGTTGGATCCCAGGATAACAATGACTGAGAAAGGTGTACAAATAAAGAGAAGCAAATCAGTGTTCCGTGAAGCCTTTAATCATGTTGTTGGTGTCTAATGTCCATGATATGGAGCAAAAGACCAATAATTCTGTTCAGTGAGAGAAATGTACACCTCAGATGAAGCTAAGAGGCAAAGCTGTCAGAGGAATGAGGAGTCAGAAATGCAGTTGTTGGCAATTAGATATAAAAACAATCAAGGAAGCTGGTTTATTTATTCCTTGTTATACAATGTTTATAGTAACACACACACACTCACTTACTTTAACTGTTTAGGCTTTAAATGCTACTTCAACATACAAAGTGCATTTTTTTTCCAAAACCAATAATACTCATAATAATATTCTTCATTCTCTGCATGGCATACATGGGGTAAACTTTGGCTTTGAGGGGATTGGTTGGGAGTGCCCAGTTAGGGAAAGATTTTTGAACCCTCCCCCATTTAGTACACCTATGTACAGGACAGTGAACACTGAGCCCCGTGGTTTGTGCCAAGGTAGAAGTACCTGGGAAAACCGACAGGGAGATGTGTTCAGATTATCAAATTGAAATTTTGTAGATAAGGGGAATATAATGGCAATTTAATCAGCATCTGAATCTGAAATAATCTATGAAGTATCTAATGAACCCATATATTAAATTCAATATTTAAATTTGACAGTTCGTAACAGACCTCTCCCAGCAGTCTGTCCTTAAAATGACATATACAAGATAAACTTAACACAATACCAAAAGCATATTTTAACTTCGAGTAAGAGAGACACGCAGTGCACTGATTTACACTTCTGCTACTCCACTGCATTCTATGGGACTGCACAAAAAAATTGGTGAAAAATTAAGTCCATAACCTTGATCAGTAGAACATTTAAGTAAAAAATTAGCCAATTACAAGTTCATTTAAAAGCATGAAATCTCACTTCAACGATGACCTGCACGAACATAAATAAAAGTCATATATAAAATTATGTTCAATTCCAAACTGCTCATGAAGATGCTAGCTGTAAAATGAAAAAGTATTAACTTTGTTGTGTTATGCCAGTTAGCTACTGCAGGCCAGCATCTATAACATACTGGTTATGTCTCCCTTATTCTCAGTCTGGCTGCAAGTACATGGTACAGCAACCCAGGGGAGTCCCAAAGAGACCATATGCCAGCTGAAGACAGCTGGAGCACTGCATACACTGCTCCTCAACTAGAGGGAGCCTGGAGGGATGCTGTAGACTACAGTGAGCTACAACCTCTACCATGAGTCACCAGTAGGCTGATGATGTGAGCCTCTTCTCACTTTGAGCCGGCTGCAAAAACAAAGTAAGACTTAAAACTATCAACACCCATTCCAGAGTTTTCTCTGGTTCTACATTTCATTCTCCCTGCATTTCTGTGATGCGGTAACAGATAAGATATGTGGATGCATATTAGTTATTTAAAAAAATACTGACTGTATTGTATGGCTTGTGAACATTCCCCAGTTTGTATGTATGATTCATAATTTGGTATTTCTAACTGATTGTGTAATTTTGCCATGCATACTGGATACGGAAACTACTTGTTCTCTTCTATCAGTGAACCTCCTGATGTTATTTTGCCTAATGTAGGTATGGGGAAAAATTCTGTCACTGAACAGTTTTCTTGAGCAGTATGGACCAATAAACTGTATGAACAGTATGTTTTACCCATGTTTTGCTTTCATCCCTTATTCTCTGCTCTGTTTTAAGTAATTTAGTAAAATCAGGGATGGAAGACATATCATAGTACACCATGTCCACGCCAGGGAATATGTGTATTTTCCTAAAAGATAGTTTTGAGGAAACCTGTAAAAAGCCCACAACAGCTTAACAATCTTCAACACATGCACAACACAGTGACGAAGCCAAGACAGATGAGCTTTTTCTTAAAGCACATACTGATTCCCAGGACTAACTACCCAGGGGTTCAGGGCATATGGTATCTCTGCCTCAGAAACTTGAAGTGCCAATAAGCAGCAGAACCACATCCTGATCTCCCAATCTGGTTGCAGAATGGGAAAAAAGTGGTCAACTTTCTGACTTCCAGATGACACTCTTGTGGATGCAATATGGAGAGAGAAAGAGGGACTCTTTACTTCAGAAGGATTGATGGAGTAAATTAGTCAGAGTAAATTAGTCATTTGCCTCTGATGAACATGGGAGAGGGAAATTAGGCCATAGTCACTCTCTAAAGCAGGGCTGGGCAAAATACGGATCAGGAGCCAGATCCGGCCCGCCAAGCCACCGTATCCGGCTCACAGACCACCCTGCCAGAACCCTCAGGCACGCAGCTGCCATGGTTTAAAGTGCAGTCCGTGCGGCTTTCTGCTCTGCAGGGAGGGGAAGGCTTCATGTGATCTCCCAGCCACCAGCCCAATCCTCAGCTCCTACAGGCTAGAAACAACCAGCCAACAGGAGCTGAGAGATTGGCCTGGGAGGATGGGGGCAGCAAAAGCCTCTTTCCCTTCCCTGAGCTAAGAGCCACATGGAGGGAACAAACCTATAGTTTAAAGTGATCTGGGGCTGCAGCAGGCAGGGAGCCCAGCCTGCCTTGGGGGTTCTGCAGGGCTGCTGGATTAGGTAAGCACCTCCCAGTCAAAGCCTGCCTCTGGCACCCCCTTCCCCGACTCCTTCTCCCAGGTCACCATCCAAACCTTCTGCACCCCCCTCCCCTGGTCACAACTCCTTCCCAGACCCTATACCCCCTTCTACACTCCTTCCCCAGGCCAGAATCTCTCCTGCACCCATACTCCCTCCCAGACCCTGCACCCCAATCCCCTGCCTCAGGTCACAATCCCTCCTTTACCCAAACTCCCACTCAGATCTCACACCATCTTTTGCACCCCAATCCATTACCCCGTGCACCCTTCTGGACCCAACCTCCACCCTTGACACTGCATCTGCTCCATAGATAAGTGCGGCCCTTAACCACTTTCCAAAATTTTGGAGTGGCCTCCCCACCAAAAATTATTGCCCACTCCTGCTCTAAAGACATCTACAAACACATCTTTCTCAGTAGAACATTACGATAGTGTGTGGGGATTCTGGGCCCTGAGGAAAGCGTGTGAGAGTTCTAAATGTTCTCACTCTTATGTGCTGAGACCAACCAAAGTGATTATTGAGCTAGGGTATATGAATCTATTGAGGTAGGGATATTTGTTCCCTTCCCTATGGAACTACAGAAAGGAGGCTGATATCTCTTTCTTGTGAGCTGAGTCTCATTGCAGCTGGAAATTGTTCTTCTTTCTTCCCAAACCAGAAATGGGGTATGTATGTGGGCTCCGGGAACAGGTTGCTGAGCACACATAGTAAGGGTGATCCTTCCTTGAGAGGAAGGAAAAGGGTTTGCTGTGTTTCTAAGAAGGGAAGTTCTTTCTCTATCCTTATGCTCAAAGAAACATGGTTCTTAGCCTAAGAACAACAGTATGTTTTCTTTGCCGCTTGAGAGAGACAAAGAGTAGCTGCTGATTATTTAGCTGAACCTGGGTAGCCAAACACTTCAGAATTCATGATATTCATGTGTATTTTTATTCCATTCCCTCTATCATCTACACTATCACTGGCTTTTCCTTGGGGGTTTCCATCTGAAGTACTGACAAGGCTTTGCTTAGATTGATTGTCCTACTGTGCTCTCCTTGACTCAAACAAATGAAAGGACTATTTACTTTACTGAAGAAAATAAAGAGAAAGTAAAACAATGAAACTATAAAATATGCTTTAGTTATTTTCTAAAACAGTATCATGCTAGTGAAAAGCAGCATGCTGTTTGCAGCCTTCTTTCTTCTTACAATGATAAAATATTTATATATAAGTATAGTTTGGCTGGCTGTTTAAAATCTGTTTGGCTTTTTTCCCCCCTTTTCCCTATGTTTATTGAGAGCTTGACCCTAAACAGCATTAGTAAGGCAATATCTCCACAAGAAAAAACATATACACAGAACTTTATTTGAACTGACTGGCGCTCTAGCAGAATATGCAAAGATACACACATACACTTGAGATTTTCATCTGGAAAGATGCACAGCTACCTTCCATGTAAATGAAAAGAAAGAGAGTTCAAAGATACAATCAGCCTTTCAATTAGGAATGCAGTGAGTCTTTAATACAGCAGGTGATTAACGTGGGATGGACAAGCAAAGCTTTTTAGAGCTATGCAGCAGTTTATTTACAACAAAAGTATTGTAAGCTTGAAAACAAGAAAGTAAAATTGATAGTTAACAAGACCCCTAGCTATATAATTATCCCAAACCCTTCTTCCTTTTGGGCTTTTTTGTTCCTTTACCCAAAATTACCTCTAGACAAAAACAGAAAAGAGCTATGTAAAATCATATGAGTCTAAAAGTTGATTCCCAGTCAATGGGCTCTAAATATTTGATGTCAAACACTGGTTTAACAATTAGCGTAAAATGTGTCCATTTCACAGGAAGAGACTGGTGTCAACCATGACCCGTTTAATGTACTTTGTGTTGAAAACTTAGTGACAGAGTCAGTATTGGTAGCAGAAAACTATCAGGTCTATTAAAGACAACTTTTGTTGGTGAGAGAAATAAGCTTCTTAAGAACTCTATGTGGCTCGCAAGCTTTTTCTCTCACCAACAGAAGTAGGTCCAATACAAGATATTATCTCACCACCTGAGACCAATACAGCTAGAACCACACCGCATAGCTGGAATTTTTGACAGTGACATCCAGTTTTCCCTGTAAGCCGTGCGCCTGTGCGGCCATTCAGCAGAGATTTAAATGCCACCCAGCTGATTTGCAGAGGCTTTTTGTTTCTACTGGTTGTACACATTTGCACATAACATTTTCTCAAATGGATGGAAAAAATTCGCACATGGATGGAAAAGCTCAGAGGGAACATTGGTGACATCCTATCACTACCTGACTCATCTCACTGAAAAACTGGGATTGAAGTTTCCAGAATGGCATGGCATTCCTCTCCCTGTGGGAGGAAAAGAGGAGTGTTAAGAACATAAGAATGGCCGTACTGGGTCAGACCAAAGGTCCATCTAGCCCAGTAGCCTGTCTGCCGACAGAGGCCACTACCAGGTGCCCCAGAGGGGGTGGACAAATGACAATGATCAAGCAATTTGTCTCGTGACATCCATCTCTAGCCTCTGACAAACAAAGGCCAGGGACACCATATCTATCCCCTGGCTAATAGCCTTTTATGGACCTAACC